>CM053606.1:47726811-47778109 GCA_028646535.1 Procyon lotor
AGAATGATTTTTAAAAGCTCCTATTTGTGGGTCTCCTGGGTGGCTCAGTGGGTTAAAGCCTCTGCCTTCGGCTCAGGTCATGGTCTCAGGGTCCTGGGATCGAGTCCCGCATCGGGCTCTCTGCTCAGTGGGGAGCCTGCTTCCCTCTCTCTCTGCCTGCCTCTCTGCCTACTTGTGATCTCTCTCTCTCTGTCAAATAAATAAAAATTTTAAAAAAATAAAAAATAAAAGCTCCTATTTGTGAGTGCCTGCCTTTTCACATACAGCCCTGCCAGCCTGACATGGATGATCAGCTGCAGTCTCAACATGAGGAAACTGAGGCCCACGCTTGCTCTGAGGCCCTGCACTGCTAGTGCAGGAAAGAGGCAAAACAGGAACCCAGAGGTGCCTGACTCCACAGCTCAAGCTGTTTGCCATTATGTTACATATTAGGTGGGGTTAGGAGACCGGTTTCTTGTTCTAGGTAAAGCCACTTATTAGCTGTACAATTTGAGTAAGCCATTTTATGTATCTTTTCATTAATTACTGAAGTTGGATCCATTAAAGTCCTTCTAGTTCTAACATTCCATGAATGTAGAAATCTTAACACAGGACCGGGCTGCTGAACTACCTTCTGCACTTGAGGCACTGTGGCAAAAACAAAGAACAATAAAACAATCCCTGCCCCCAAGGCACTTGTAATGGCCTTAGTTACAAGGGATAAAAACTTGAGTCTGACTAATACATGAGTTAAACCATACCAAATACAAAAATACCAGAGTACAGGGCAGTACTTGTGAAAAACACTGTCCTAACTGGAAAAGGACAATAGTATATTTCAACAATGGTTTCTCCCTAACCCCTCCACCCCCTAAAAATATCTTTGTGCTGCCAGCAGGAAAAACCAGCTACCAGAAGGGATTCCGTCTGTTTCACGGGAAAGCTTTGTTTCTGACAAGTTTCGTAAAGGAAAAAGTAGGCTAGAACAAGCTTTTTATTTCCAGCCCACCTTTTCTTCATTCCCATGAATGAGGAGGGGATACAAATGAAGGCAGGCAGCCAGGGAGAAAAATAATATGGCTGGTGGTTCCTGACCTCTTGGATTCCTGCCGTCAGAGAAGCCCGAGAGGCAACATTTAATTGTGGAAAAACCAGCCTTGCTCTTCTCTTATCTTTTTCCTCTGTGACTTAAACCCACAATTACTGGCAACCCCTAGATTCCGAGTCACTCAGCTGGTGGTGGCAGCGATGGCTGTGTCTGTAGCTGAAAAGCAAAAGGGGAGTCGGATTTTTACCTGCCTCCGAAGGCAGCCTTGCGCGAACAGCCCTAACCCAGCTTTACGACTTCTCCCATTAAAAAGTTCACAGATGCCCTCCCGTTGGGAATACCACCATGTGAGAAGTCCAAATGGGAAAAAAAGAAATGCATTTTCCAGCTGCTGTTCTAATACAAAGCACAAGCCATGAGTCTCGAATCCTCAATCCCACATTTTATTTCAGCACTAGAGACGTGATTTTCAATTTCTTTTCTTAAGGATCAAACTCCGAATTTCTTTGCCTGGCCATCACTGCAACTCGCCAACTGCCCCTTTGTCTTTCAGGAGCTTATCTTTTCTCTCCAGTACGGAATTTTTCTGCAGCCTAATGAATGGGCTCACTGTCCTTCACGAACTACACGTCCTTCCACAGCATTTCTAGATGGGAAAAGAGGGATCTTAGTCCTGACTTTCTCACCTGCAAAACAGGTGATCCTGGAGAAGTCACTTCACTTCCATAATTTCAGTCTGCAGAGCTTCAAGAGATTGTGTCCCAGATACTTCTATGCTCATCTTAAATTATTACCCTATTCCAAAACATTTTCATTTACATGTCAACATGTTTATAGTCAAATGTCCTTAAACCATGCCTTGTGGGCGTATTCTCCTCAGGATGCTGAAAATTTTCCATGTCTTCTATTTTAGGGTGTTCTCCAATTGCTTAAGTGCTGATCAATATGTGATTTGAAACTCACGGGGTCTCCTGAGATCATGAAGTTGGACCTCTTACCTCGAGATTCATAAACCTCTGAATCCCACAGATAACCTCCGGGAATTCAGTTGAAGAAATACAAATACAGTATGTCTGAATGGGACCTATGCACATGTTTCTCCCAAGGTCAAGGTCCTTGATCCAAAGTTAAGAACTACTGTCCTGAAGTATTGAAAAGCCTATGGCCAGTAACCACCCAGGTCATTGTTTTGTACACTCAACCCTGTTGTCCTTCCTCCTGTTCTTCTATGTTCTCTCCAAAACTCACACTCCTCTTCTCTGCTCAAGTCCAAGAATAACAATAACTCACTCACCTTTACTGAGCATTTACCATGTACCAAGCACGTACTATGAAAAAGCCACACATGTATTATTCTAGTTTCATCCTTAAAACAATCCTATAATGATGGCACTACAATTACCTCTATTTTATACATGAAGAAAATGAAGTACAAGGAAGTTCATTAACTTCACCAAAGGTATGAAATTTATAAGTGTCAGATCAAGAATTTAGCCTAAACATTCTGGTTTCCCTGAACAAAATACAGCTACTCTTGGACATTTCTTTGCCCTCATATATTAGAAAGCCATAAATTCCAACATCTCCTGGAAGATTCCACCCTTTAAAACTCAATTAAAAAATTACCTTTTCAGTGAGTTAATCATTTCCCCTTTGTTTATGGAATACTCTGGGCACTTAACACTGAACACATTGGTGTAATTTTTTTGTTTCTTTCTCTCTGGACTAGACTGTGAGCTCCTAATAAATTATTACGAGTACGTCTTGAGTATTTATACAGCCTGGGGCTATGCTAAGTATGGAGACAAAAAGATGAACAAGATACAGTCCCTGCTTTCAAAATTCAGTCTTGCAGGATAGAGCGAAGTAAACAAAGAAGGGCCATGAGGCTTTTTGAAATTGTAGTATAAAGGATAAGGACTTACAGTACGAAAAATGCCAGCACATAGTAGAAGCCCAATAAATGACCACTGAATGAATAAAGGAAGTTAGGAAGAGGGCCTCAGAAGCTGGACTGTTGAATTAAAAGATCCACCTTCCCTTTATGAAAACTCTTTGAGGTTATTTATACACTGACTCACCTAAAAACTGCTTCCTGTGTTGGTGTCTATGATACATTTTTTAATGTCAGACTAAAAATACACTTCCAGTACACCAACCCTGTCTGCCTACCCAAGGACTAGAAATGAACACAAGGTAAACACATAACAAAAGAAAATACTAGAAAACTCACTCAAGTCAACACAAAGCTCACCCACTAACATTGGGGCATCTTCTAAAATGGTTCATACTTGACGGTCTGTGAGGTCACCTATTTACAAAGCTGAAGGGATGGATACTCATATGGTTTTTATAAAGCCAAAGAATCTGAAATGAGTCACGGACTCTCAGCAAAAGAACTGGAGTAGATAGGACCTCAGGGACCATATAATTTCCTACTCACAAGAGGGAGACACTTCATTACACTACAGATAGACTTGGGGTGGGGTCAAGGCACTGGACTCCCGAGATCACTTTTGCTTATAACCCCTCTATTTCTCAGCTGTGAGACTCTGGACAAGTCATTTAACCTCTCTGGTCTTCAATTTCCTCTCTCTACCAGGGAGACCTGGTGAGGTAATCTGATGAAATAAAAGTAAAGTTGTCTTAACCGGAGAGGATTTGAATCCCGATTTTGCACAAGAGAGAATCTGATTGCTCTTCTTGGGTGAAGGGCCCATCCTAATCCAATCAGCTGTGGCTGGAGGGCTGAGCTTGTGACCAGCGGCCCACTCCGCAGGCACGGTGGAAGCCCACGGTCTAAGGGAGGGCAAATAGTCCAGTTCTTTGAGAATACGGTATGGAGCCAAAGCAAATGGCTGGCAACAAAGACAACCATCAGCATCTCTGGTACAAGAGTACTTTGTAAAGAAAAGGCCACCCAACATAAATGATCACTGTGGTCACCATGATGAATCTCTCTACCCCACCCAGCTTTTGCTTGATAACTACCAGTGACAGGCTGTTCCATGCTTGAAGCGACAACTCTGACTATATGACAGGAACTTTTTTTTTTTTTTAGGATGATGAATTTAAATATTTTTAATCTTCCCCCAAACCTCCCCTTTAAAGAAGATACAATCTTGCTTGTTAGGTTAGGCCTGGGATTTCCTTATGGCCATAATATGAATAACAGGTAAGACAGGAAAGATATATTCACTGGACAATTATTTTAGGAAATAACTTAGACCAGAAAAATTTAAAAATCAGAACCTCCTCCTGTGCTAATACTACTACCCCTCCATCCAAATTAGCACTAATATACCAAAGCAAAAGAGAAACTGGAACCATTTTTAGCATCAGCGTGCATACAAGAGGTAGATATTAAGGGAAAAATTCTTTTCGAATGTAGAGCCCTTGGCACTTTCGCAAGCCTAATTCTGCTTTAACAGAGGGTTTTCCTTCCCCCACCTGTAACTTACTTTTGCTTTGAAAAGCAGAATCCAGAAAATGGTTTTTCTTCCTATTTTCTTACGTTAACCAAAATAAAGACAGAATTCTCAGTAAAATAACCTCACATTAGCTATGTGATGACTGACTGGCAATTAAATACAGGAATGCCCCAAGTTAGAAGAGGAAGTAAAAGAAAAACCTGAAAACCACCTTATATATAGTGTGTGGGGGGGTGCCATCAAGGAATCTGCTGCTGCTAGCTGCTTGGCTGTTCACATTCCTCATTGATGTCACCAGGATTTATTTTAGTAGCCAGGACATACTTGTTATGGATGCAAAGAGAATCTCCTCGTTTATATTCTAAACTCAGAGCAGGAAATCAGACACGTGGGTGATCTGCAGCTGTGGCACTATAAACAGACTCTAGACTGCACTACATTCCCTGAACTACAGATTGGGAGATTCAAAAGAGAAAAATAGAAAATACACCATTTTAGAAAGATCAGTGCCACTTCTGTCCAAGAAGACTTGGGTGCTGGTTGGTAGAAGGTCCACTGACCTGCATGCGGTAGTGTCCTTGTTGCCAAGGACAACCCACTGCCAAGTACCACCCACTTCCCTACATGGTTAATATACAACGAGGAGATTCTGCTTTGTCTTCGGCCAGCTGTGATATGGTCGGTCAGTATCTCGGGGTAAGAGGTTTCTCCATCCATGAAATTAGAGGAATAGCCCCTTTAACGTTTTGGGATCAAGTAGCCAATTTGAAAACCTGACAAGAGGCACAAACCCTCTTACTTCAAAAATACATACAATAAATACGACTGAAATTTTATAGAGAATCCCAGGGGGATTGCCTGTCCCTTGAAATCCACCCAAAGGCTTCCTGGTTGAAGATTACTAGACTCGCAGCACTCTAAACTTCCTTCCAGGGCTCAAAGTCTGCAATCACAGAGTTGATGTTTAATAATAGTGACTGCAAATTATTCAAACCATAGGTGAGTGGTTTGTTATGACTAGAGACTGACCCAATACGATTTCCTTTCCAATGTTAAATTACCGTAAGCCAATGGATGACTGGAAGGAAGGAGGAGGAACAAGATATATTAAAAAAAACTATAAACATTAGTTGAAAAAATGATGGCAAGGTTTTAGAGGAGCCCAACTCTGTTTCTAGGCTGTATTTCTTCACTTGGATGTACATAAAACATAAGACAAAATCTTTGAGCCAGACAATGGAGATTCAGAGAGTTTTATAGTGATGCTGTCCAAGTGATGAGTTTACCAATAATCACACCCAAAGGAAACAAAACCAAAGGTTCCCGTTTTCCTGCCAGTATAAACTTGCTCACAATGGTTAATTCCAGAGTTGTGCCTGAAGAAACCCTCAAAGGGAAAGGTAATCCATAAACAAAAGCAAACATACATAGTGTCCCTAATCTCCACTCTCCTGGGTTAATCAACAAAATACAGTCTTCTCCTGTGATTTTAGTTTCTTTCTAACCCAAGTCAGTAGATAACACTGAATCATACAAGGAAATTCTAGATTCTTACCTGGGTTTGAAGGGGGCACATGACTCCATAAGAAGAAAGCAGACTGGCCATATAAGCCCATCTCAAACATTGACAACCTGCAAACCCCACCACATTTAAGTTTCCTGGATCTTTTTGGTGTATTTTGAGCTTTTTCAGTTTATCTTTTTTGGGGAGGTGAGTGGACAAGGTAGAGGGAAAATGTGAGGTCATTTCTGTTCATTTTGACTCCGATTAAGGTAAAGAAATTTAAAAGATAACTTCAAAAATATTGGTGACACCAGCCTGTAATAAAAACTATCCAATCAGGGGCAAGGGGTGCAATTGGTTAAGATTCAGACTCTGAGGCTTGGGTGGTGATTTCAAGGTCTTGAGATCAAGACCAGCAATGAGCCCCATATGGGGCTCCACACTGAGCATGGAGTCCACTTAGGACTCTTGTCTCCTTCTCCCTCTGCCCCTCTCCCACCCCCACCCCCAGCACACACTCGCTCTCTCTCTCTCTCAAATAAATAAGTGAATCTTAAAGAAAAAAAAAATATCCGAATGGAAATGTTTCCTATAAACAGGGACTATAACATGGTTATGATATTCAAAGAAGGTCTCTTTTTGAAAGGAATGGGAGAGTAGAATTAGATTTCTTCTTAGCAGTTGCCACAACGTATTTTGTTAAAAAGGATTGTCTGAAAAAAAAAAAAAAAAGGATTGTCTGATAAAGCATGGAAATTCAGCCATCTGAGTACCATTTACCAATGGCCTGCTCCATCATAGCCATTGATAGTTTCATGGCATATAGAATCCTCTCCCTCATTAAGCTCTCTTAGTGGACTCTTCCCAAGAGGCATCTGAAAACATAGAATTAAGAACTATGACTCCTGCTAATGGCCAAGAGTAAGTTCACAGACTTTCTTCTTTCAGCAAATTCGCCCCCTAATCATTTTAGATAACATGACAGTTTGTTTTACCGTTGACAGACTGTTCTTTCATTCTAATTGTCTTATGTGATATAAAAATGGAACAGCACGATCACTTGGTAAAAAGTTAGACAGGACTCTCAGCTATGGAACTTAAGAACAGGGTAATATCATTCTAATTATTCTTTTTTTACTAAAATTTGCTTTACAGAAATGTTTTCAGTTTGAGAGAAGAAAAATCACTTGTCAGTTATAGAAATAATTCCATCATTTCATGTAATCATTTGCAGTAATGAAATAAGCAAGGAAGACTTAACACTCAATCCTAGTGTACAGCACAGAGCTCAAGGCAAAACATAATGACTTCATTACCTAAGAACAGAATAGATGGGCTGGCTTTTCCTACCCCATGGCATTTTCCAGGATTTTTTCAGCCCAAGGAATTTTTAAGCCCCTTAAAATTCTAGATTTACTACTCAACATAGATCAATCCAACTTGAGGCTTTGTGCCAATGAATCTTAGTGCTTCTATTTCAACAGCCTATAGATTTGAAAGCTGGGTAGAGACACGTTAAAAAAAAAAAAAAAAAACTTTCTTTGATCTCTGCACCCAGGTTCCTCAAAAGAAGCCCCATGGAGAGTCTGAGGGTATGCTAAGTATGTGACTTGCAGCTGTAATGAGTAGAGTCACATTCCTTTTTACAAGTAGGCACCGTCTTAGCCAATCCAGACCTGTCTTTCACAGATACATACATAAATTGAGTGACTGGATAATACACTTTAAAAAGAATGAGGATATTTTCAAATAGTAGAATTTGGTGTCACAGAAAAATTGAAGCTCATCACACAGATAAGCATTCATTTTTCCCAATGATTTAACCATATATCCAGATGCCAGATGTTTCGGCTGACTTTTTCTCTGACACCCCTTTTTGGGGTACTCATGCTCCTCTCCATTTCATCTTTGTAGTAAAATCTGAAGTCCCGTGTCCCTTACAACTCTACAGAAGTACCATGTTTGTTCCCTGACAAATGGGTTAATTCCAAGCCTTTGAAATATTCAGGAAAAGTTAGCATTGGCCCAATCAGAGATTTTGACAGACTGGTCTGCTAGGAATTTGTCATTGCTATTCACCAAAGGGTCAATTACTTACTTCTGCTTCCAGGTGTCTGTAAGTCTAGATTCCCTTCAGTGGGCTTCCCCTCCCCAGCTCCTGCAGCCTATCGTTTTAAAACTGTCACCGCTTCAAAGCTCAACTGGCTACTTTTGTACTTATCAGTGAAAGACAATTATAGGTTTTTAAATGTTCAAGCTTAAAAGGTGAAAACTAGGGGTTCTATTTAAAATTGCTTTTCAGGGGCACCTGGGTGGCTCAGTGGGTTAAAGCCTCTGCCTCCAGTTCGGGTCATGATCTCAGGGTCCTGGGATCGAACCAGGGATAGAGCCCTGCATCAGGCTCTCTGCTCAGCAGGGAGCCTGCTTCCTCCTTTCTCTCTACCTGCCTCTGCCTACTTGTGATCTCTCTCTCTCTCTCTGTCAAATAAATAAATAACATCTTAAAAAAATAAAATAAAATAAAATAAAATTGCTTTTTAAACGAGGACTACGTTCTTTTATATAACCCACATGGGATATCTTCCTTGTCAATAATTAAATATAATATATATACTCTCTAACCACTTTTATAAATTTCCCTCTAATTTATAAATTTCCCTCTAATGTCACCATTTCCCCCCCTAAAGGCATCAATCTGATGAAATCTTGGAACTGATTAAGTAATGTCAAGCTTTTAAAGAGTCAGTCAATGATTTCTACTTTCTGAGGGTTTGTCAAGACCTAAAATTCTAGCTAAAACCTATATCACCTTACATGGAAAAGTTTAAGAAGAATATACACTTAACACCAAAGGACTAAAAGTCACTTAAAATATATAGTTCTTAGGTTACTTTATCTGCTAAAAGACCCTTCAAAGGTAGGTGAAAACTCTGGCCATATTTATATTTGTCTTGGAAATCCCAACATTAATTTCATAGTCAGATTGTAAAATCTCTTCTCATTATTTGAAATCTGGAACTCATTTCATAGACAGCCTGAGAAAGTTTAAAGAAAATATAGAATTGGTCCTGACTTTTCCTTACATTTGAGGGAATACTCTTACAGCCGAATGTTTGACAAACAGGAAGTCATCCACATATAATAGGATCTGTTCACTACCTTCCTGATCCCTTTTCTCCTGTCCTACCTATTCCTGCCAGAAAAGCATCCAAACTAATGGTAAAATATAAGAAGTAGACAGACGTCTCACACATTCTTAACATAAGGATCAGAGGAAAACAGATCTACAGTGTCTTACAAATATTATTATAATGAAAAATCTATGAGCAAAGACATACCATCACTATTTAATAGATGCCTTCCTCAGTGTCCACTAGTAAAGGTATAGAGAATAAATTTAAGAAAAAAAAATATTCCCACAAACCTAACAAGTAACCTTCTTGTATTAAAGTTAACAGCTCCCTTCGACCCATGGCTACTGCCCCCAAAAAGTAATTTTTTGACCTGGTTTTCTTGATGTCTCTATGACTTCAGTTATTTTATACATTCGTTGAAGGAACAGTTAGTTGTCTGTCTTAATTTTTTAGTGTGCCCCTATGTAGGTATAGGCTTTTACACTATAAGAAATTTAACAATTTTTTAAGATAAGAATCTTTAGTACAATCTTTTCTAGATGAAGATAAAATATATATTTGGAGGCAGAATACATATTTGAGAGAGAAAAAACCATAAGACACATTCATATTCATTTACATATAGAAATGTTTTAGTTAAAGCCTCACCAAAGAAGGCATTTTTAATGTTTAGGATTAATATTTGCTGGGAAGTAGGGGTGCCTGAGTAGCTCAGTAGGTTGGGCTTCTGCCTTGGGCTCAGGTCGTGATCCTGAGGTCCTGGAACTGAGCCCCACGTTGGGCTCCCTGCTCAGTGGGGAGCTTGCTTTTCTTTCTCCCTCTGCCCCTCCTCACCCTCATGTGTACAAAGGTGAACTCTCTCTCAAATAAATAAAAAAAAAACTTTAAGAGATGTATTTGCTGGGAAGCAATTCATTTGTTAAAATATGTAATAGGTTCGACCCCCAAATAAGATGTGTTTTGTGTGTGTGTTGGAGGTGGGAGTCCTCCCCGTACCCAACAATTCTCAAGACACCAGCAAGTGTGTCCTACAACACAACTCAATTCTGACACCATCTACCTGGAGATGATCTAATCCCCCAGGTGAAGGGCCATTCCACAGAGTGCCCTCCACTTCAGAAGCCAATCTCAAGCCCAGGGTGTTACCTGTATTTCTGACCAACTGGCTATAAAATGAGAGGTTTCCATAAGCACCCGCTTGGGTCTAACTGCTAGAGCAGTTCAAAGAATTACCGGTTTCTGACAAAGGACATGAACCAACAGCCAGGTAAGAGATACATGGGACAAGGTCCCTCATGAAATTCCTTCTTTCCTCAGAGTTTGGGGCCCAGCAGGGCAGCACAAGGAAGCATTCTGGTTTGCCAACCTGGTAGCTCTCACGACTCCATTCCTCCGGGGTTTTTATGGAGGTTTCAGTACATACACACAACTGATTAAATCATTGCCTACTGGTAACTGAATCGACCTCCAACCCCTCTCCCCTCCCTGAAAATCAGAAGTAGAATGGAAAGTGCCACCCCTCTACTTGTGGCTGGCTCCCCTGGCCACCAGCCCCTACACCCTTAGGTGCTTTCCAAAAGTTACCTCATTAACATAAGCCCAGGGAAAGGGGCTTAAGAATAAGGCACCCATTTCACCTTTATGGCTTCCGATGCTTTTTCAGGAACTGAGGACAAGAGATCAAATATGATAACAAAAGATGCTCCCACTGTTCTTATCTCTCAGGAAATTCCAAGGGATTAGAGAACCGAGAGCCAGGACCAAATATATATGAGAAAAATATTTTGGTGATCTGGATGACCAAATATATATTTCTTATAAATCACAGTATCACAACATTCCCCCATCCGTAGCACATACCTTTCTTTATTTTCTGTTTCCCAACCACTGTCTTCGCAACTCCTTAAACAGACATGTTTTGTTCAGTCTTGTATCCTCAGTATTTAGTGTTTAACATAGGGTTGGGACGTAATAAAGTTTGAATGAGTGAATGAATAAATGTGTTACACAACCAATGAGGACGACAATAGGCAAGAGAATGTGGACAAATATCACTGAATGCTTCAGGCTATTGTGCAAATCTGAACCCTCCTATCAGCCATTCCTTCTATCTAGAATGCTCTTCTATTTGCCCCACCCTCACCCCCAACTTCTCCCCAGGGTTTTTACTCTTTAACATTGACTTTAAATATCTATTTGCTCAGCTCTATACACAAACACACACACACACACACACACACACACACACACAAACACCAAGGCAGTCTTCCCTTACCATGTTCTAAAGCTTTTTCTTTGAATTTTCACAGCCTCCTACACAAACTTTGGTTGCAGCCCCTAGCACATCACACTGGCATGATCGTTTATTTGCCCATCATTGCACTTGACTATAAGCCCCTTAAAGGACACCGTCTTCACCTGTATCTGTGTGTCCAGCCAACAGCATGGTGCCTGGCATTCCAAAACAGTTTAAAATAACGGGTAAGGGACCAAATGAATCGAGGGGGTTCTCCATTCTGGAAATTATCTCAGCATATCTATTTGTTCCCAATAAGATGTCCATCAAGCACATACACTGGCAACTCCTACACAAATTAAATTTAATGATTATATACGGAGATTATTGCTGATACAGGAAAATCAGAATTAGAAGAAGTGCTTTAATCCAAGGACAGACCCCAGGCAGAGAGGTCTCCGACATACTTTTTTCCTCTTTCTGTCTCGCCCCTGATCCCGTGTCGGTAAAAAATGTTTTTCTTCTCAACCTAAGGTTCCCTATGCTGTTCTCAGATGCCGTATATAATCGCTTCCTCATGAAATGTTTTTATGTCCCATGCCTTCAGAATCTTGAACTGCAAGTGAGTAAGGTACAAAAAACAAAAACAAAACAAAACAAAAAACCAACCTTGGTTTTATGGGAAAATGAGTGCCCGTGGGTTGGCATTACATTTTGACAGGGATCTTTACTAAGACAATGGCTATTCTCAAAGCCTAGAGGGAAAAGACATTTTGGAACTTGAGGCCTTTCAGAAATCCTCCAATCACTCCACTGAGGTGAGCTCCACCCTAACACTACAAAGGCCATGAAGCCTGGTGGTTAGCGAAAGGCCCTCAAGCCAGGCTGTGTGGGTTTGAATCCCAGCCCTTCCACTCTCTCACCTCTGACCTTGGACAACCTCTCGGAGGCCCAGGCTTTCTATCCAGAAGATGAAATAGTAAGATCCACCTCACTAAATTGCTCGGAATAGGAAATGGGTTAGTGTAAGTAGGATATTCAGAAAAGGGCCTAGCAAATAGTAAGTAGTCAGTAATTTTCTGTTGTTAATATTCTCATTTTACTGTTTCTGGAACTGGCTCTGAAGAGAGAAAGTATCCAAGGGAGAAAAGGAGTGAGAAGAGAGAACACTTACTGATTTGGTTGTTCAGCTTGAAAGCGATGTCCAGCTGCAGGATAAACAGCATGAATTGGAACCAAGGACTCATCTCCATGGAGGGAAGGGGGATGTGGACAGAAAACACAATGTCATTGGCTTCGATTTCCCTCGGGATTGCTTCCTCGATGTCTCGGATCTTGTCGCATTGGTTGGGTCCCCAGGGCATTAGCCATTTTGTCTTGTGATGGTTTTTCCGGACATCCACACACTTCACCGACATGTAGGACACTGCCGTCGTGGGCCCAGGGGCTGAAAAGAAAAGGTTTTTCTGTTTTAGAAAACCACCGAAGTGCTCATTTTTGGGCTAACATTTGCCACCAACCCAATGTTTATACTGCCTTCTCTAATTGGGATCAGTAATACCTGGGGATCCCCCCAATCCAGGTGAGAATCCTTCGGTTACCTCCACAGGCGTCACAGAGTATCTCCAAGAGTTTCCCCATTAGGTTTTCAATCACTGTCATTTTCATTGAAAGAGTACCTTTGTAACCACTTTGGTTTAGTTACTTCCTTACTCCAAACAGAGGCTACAAAAATCAACTGTGCTTCTGTTCCCACCTGCCTAAGGGCTTGGGGGTCTCCGGGACTTCACAGAGCAGTGTCTGAAGTCAGAAGACCTACGACTAAAGCCTGGTTGAACAACAGATGTCAGCTCATCTTGGGTAAATTGGTGAGATCTCGTCATGTCAGGACACTCGTCTGAGAAACAAGACGGTTAGTTTCGAAGATTGGCCAAGACAGTTGGTTTCTAAGATTCTTCTTAGATCTAACAGTGCATTTGATGGAGAGAAAGAACTACACTGACCTCAGGCCCTCACTTAGTGTGGTCACTGTCAGAGGTGGGAACAGAAGCTGCTATACTGCAGAGGAAATCAATCCATGCGTTTGATCTGTGCATTTCAAAAGCGATCATCACATTTGAACTATACGACATTAAAAAAAAAACACCCACATTTTTGTGATTATAAAACGGTTATAGGATTATAAAAGAAAATCTGCAAAATACAGAAATTTTAAAGTTCAAAACAACATTTACCCAAAATCCCACTAGAGGGAAGTAACCACTGTTGGAAAAATATCAAAATACTATCTTTCCTAGGAGCGTGTAATTAGATAAAAATTTATAAATGAATTACATTATAGAACTTTAAAATACATACTAATATTAATATATATTTCTATAAGATAGGATCACACCATACGTAGTTTTAGAGCTTTTTCTTTTTACTTATGTAAAGAAGCAGAGTAGCACAGTGGTGAGTCCCCCAGCTCCGGAGCCCACCTGCCTGGTGTCACATCCTGACTCCCTCATTCCTACCTCTGTCACCACTAACCCACACTGAGGTTTTGCGTGAATTGTTAAACCTATCTGTGTATTAATTTTATCATTTCTTAAATGGCAATAATAATATTATGTACCCTTGTGAGTCACTGTATACATTAAACAAGTGAATATGAGAAGTACAACATAGGGGCCCCTGGGTGGCTCTGTAGGTTAAGCATCTGACTTGATTTCAGCTCAGGTTATAATTTCAGGGGCGTGAGAGCGAGCTCAGTGTGGGGTTCTGCATTAGGTGTGGAGACTGCTTAAAACTCTCTCTCCCTCCTCTTCTGCCCCTCCCCCATCCTGTTCCCTCTCTCTAAAAAAGGTGCAAAATAATAGCTATTATAAATATTTTCTATATAATTAAAATTTTTCAGCTGATGTTTGCAAAATAATCAGTCAACATAATATATCAAATTTAATCTGCCTAACCTAATCTCCTCCCCCAACTTGTAAAGTTTGTCTATAAATAAGAATAATTCTTTCCCTAATATTTTTTGCCAGTAATTTATCTTAACTCTTCCATCTGCTGTCTAAATTAAACTATAAGGTTCCAGATTCTATAGAATATCTCTTTACCTGGGGTGCCTGGGTGGCTCAGTCAGTTAAGTGTCTGACTCTGGCTCAGATCATGATCTCAGGGTCCTGGGATCAGCCCTGCATCTAGTTCCATGTTCAGCAGGGAGTCTGTTTCTCCCTTTGCTCCTCCCTGACTCATGTTGGCCTGTGTGTGTGTGCTCTTGCTCTCAATAAATAAATAAAATCTCTGGATCGCCTGGGTGGCTCAGATGGTTAAACAGCTGCCTTTGGCTCAGATTGTGATCTCAGGGTCCTGGGATCAGTACTGCATCAGGCTCCTTGCTCAGTGGGGAGTCTGCTTCTCCTTTTGCCCTCCGCCCCACTCATGTGCTGTGTCTCTCTCTCTCTCTCAAATAAATAAAAATAAAATTTCTCTAAGAAATAAATAATAGGGGTGCCTGGGTGGCTCAGATGGTTAAGCATCTGCCTTCAGCTCAGTCATAATCCCAGGGTCCTGGAATCGAGCCCCATGTCGGGCTCCTGGCTCAGCAGGGAGTCTGCTTTTCCTTCTCCCTCTCCCCCTGCTCTCTATTGATCTGTCTCAAATGAATAAATAAAATCTTAAAATAAATAAATAAATAAATAATAATAAATCTTTTTAAAAAAGAAGATCTCTTTAGCTTTATATTTTCCCCATGCTTCTGTGCTTAGACCTCTTTTATCTCTAAATTCAATAAACAGCCACCTTTATTAATTTCAAGTTATTTTTGTAGAGTTCCATGTCTTAAAATATTTAAATAATTGATACATCTTAAATTTGCTAGGAGATAAAAGATGAATTGAGGTCCCAAGTTTTATTTTTTCTGACTATTTAAATTATTCTTTACTGAACAGACTCTCCTTTCTTGTTGATTTATGACATCGCTTTTATTTTATGTATACCTACAAAAAACTTTGGACAGTCTGTTCCATTTCATGTATTGGACTGTCACTTCATGGCTTAATACAACATTGTTTTGAATCTTATGAGGTGATGGTTTTTATCACTATCTGACAGAGTAAATCCCCTCCCCCAATCCATTTCAAACTTAACCCTTTTATCCTTTTGCTGGGATTTAATTGAAATTATATTAAATCTACAAATGAACATGGACAGAATTGGCATCCTTTTCCAATGATTTAGTTTTCCTATCCTAGAACAGTGATTGTTTCTTCATTAATCGGAGTCCATTTTTATAATCTCTTTGAAAATTTTTGCAGCTTTTTTCATGTGGGTCCTGCTAGTACAATATGCTTTTAAAACTTTTTTTTTTTTTTTTACATTTATATTTATAAGATGTAGCTCTGAAAATGAACAGGGAAAGGAAAACATTATAGATTACGGTGGTTTAAATTTGTTTAATTTTGTGCATAAGCTAACTGGCATACTCTGCTTTCCCACCTTTTATGAGCAGAAATCATTTCTTTGTAATAGAGATCAGGTAACAACTAGAGAAATACACAAAGCAAGAGAAAAGTCACTTAGGAGGCAAGAGTGTGGGGGTGCCTGGCTGGCTCAGCCAGTGGAGTGTGCAACTCCTGATTTTGGGGTTGTGAGTTCAAGCCCCATGGTAGCTGCAGAGTTTACTTAAAAAAATAAAATCTTAAAATAAACAAACAAACAAATAAATAAATAAAATCTTTAAAAAGCGGGAGGGGAGCAAAAGGTTTTGCCCTGCTTCTAATGCTCAAATACATGTTTTTTTCTATCCTTAAATATCTGTCCTAATGATAAACTTTTAGTAAAATGTTATGTCTGCAGTAAGTTGTGACAATGTCTACTCAAATGTACCAGAAAACACGGCACGACTAAACTCTAGCTGGAAGTCCTTCAGTGCACCACAGAATCACCACTAATCCATGCAAGGAAAGTTTTTCTTTAAAACTCAAAACTGTATCACAAAGACATTTGACACCTAATCCACCTAAAGTCAGACATCTGGCTTATTAGAAATATGAATCAATTAAACTCTGGATGTCCTGACTCAGCCAAACAGCACCCCCACACAGTAGAAAAACCAAATGGTACATTTAACTGAACCCTTTTTAATGTGGCTGAAGAAATAAACGGAGAGACAAAACTCATGAATTCTATTTTTGGCTAACATACTCAAACTAACTATTTGCTGCAGAAAATAGTTACTACATTTTAAAACTTCGATTCTTCTAAAATGAACCTAACCTTTTTTCATGTCTTTTCTTCCCCTCCCCACTTTTGAAAAACAAGTCTCTCCCTCCTTAGACCAAAATGAAAAATAACTAGCTGAGTTCCTCAGCTAAGCTCCAAAACCACATTCCAAACTTAATAACAGAGAAGCTGAACACTTTACGGGCACAAAGGCTGCATTTTTAATGGACACAGTGAACGCCTGCCTTTGTAGCAGCCTGAATTATTTTCATTCTTTCATTAGTCTAGTGTATCTTGCATAAAGAAAAAAAATCCCAGGAATACTAATATTTTCATAAATCTCATGGCACTGAACTTGGGAGAAGCCTCAAGTGCATCTCAAGCCGTATTATGGGAATCACAAATATTTTTCTTCACTTGAATAAATTAGTCCTCTAGTCTCTAGTCTCAAAAACTTTTCGCATAACTTAAAAACCTACAGACAATTCAATGTTTCCAATTTTTCCAGTAGTGCTCAAAATGTAAAAACACTTGTATTTTTTGAGAGAGTAAATCAACATTCTGATATTCAAACATGGACAGTTAATGTTCTCTCAATAATATATTTACAACTAAAGACAATTTCCTACACCAGCTAGAAGTGAATTTCCAGATGTTTCTTTAAGTAAAAGCCTAACAAAGTAAACGAGAAACAAAGCTTATAGCTAGTAGAAAGTGTTTTCACGAGCTATAGCCAAAATTGTGAGTACATGGATCACAAAAGAGCCTAAAATTAAAAAAAAAGTTTGATTTCTATCTTTTTTTTTTTTTTAAAGATTTTATTTATTTATTTGACAGAGAGAGAGAGAGAGATCACAAGCAGGCAGAGAGGCAGGCAGAGAGAGAGAGGGGGAAGCAGGCTCCCTGCTAAGCGGAGAGCCCGATGTGGGGCTCGATCCCAGGACCCCGAGATCATGACCTGAGCTGAAGGCAGAGGCTTTAACCCACTGAGCCACCCAGGCGCCCCTGATTTCTATCTTTAAATTAAAAAAAAAAAAAGAAGTAGTAGTAGTATGAAGGATTTTACTGTAAGAGGAAAGAATAAAATGGAAAATATTGAAATTACCCTCAACCTTTGAAGACACCACAATCAACTAACTAACAGGTATGTGTACCGAAGGCCCTACTTGGCCACTAGCACGGTTCTAGGGATTAATAGAGTTTGTATATTTAAGAAGGGACTGGATGGATTCAGGTCAACAAACTGAGTCATGTTTGCTCAGGTGAAAGCTAAAAATAACCACTCCTCAGTATTCCTAGGATAGTAATGCAATATCTCCCAGCTGCCTCAGCATGCATTTTAAGCGCCCCCTCTACCCATCCACACCATTTAATCGGGGGGGGGGGGGGGGGGGGGGGGGGGGGGGGGGGTGGGCCAAAAGCTATTTCAACATCAGTACAATTTAGCAGCCAGAGCAATCTGGCCAAAAATGAATTCACTCAGGCACTGCGGACTGGTTAACTTATGATAGTTTAAGACAGTACAAAGACCATACACAGAAGTCACAAAACCATGAGCTATTCACTGAAAGCTCGAACCTGTTTTGAGTTCAGTTATTTTCACTATGTCAAACATAGGCCATTTTTCCCTTATCTGTACTTCAACTGCCAGTATTTTTGGCCTCTGCCTCTCCCACTATAGTACAGGAATTGTGAAATGCGATACTGTAGGACATTTAATTTTAAAGGGATAGGAAATCGATAAGACTTCTAATTCAAGGTTGTGAAAAAGTGCCCAAACACATCTTGATGCCTCTTTGAAAATTCAGTGGCTCAATGACATACATTATAAAGATTCATACCACACTCACCAAGTAGGTCTTGAGTACCCACTACACGCTGGGCTCTGTTGGGTGCAACGGTGAGCCCCACAGACATCAGCCATCCAGCCAGGTGGAATGTACATATAATGGGGGAAAGAGGCAATAATTTGTAATTACAAAAAAAGGTAACTATAATTTTGGATGCTACATTTATCCTGACATTACCTGAGAAAGGGCAACAGAAAGATACTTGGGAGGTAAGAGACATGAATTCACGAGAATGAGGTAAAAATTCCAGTCGTCATTACAACACAACCTTGAGTAAAAATGTAAGTGAACAATGACTAAACCAGCACTCCTTTTGGAACAATATTGACTCCAGTCAGCTTCCTGTTATAGCATCACAAATGGCTATCCAGTTTACAAATTACCAGCTAGCCAACCACTACCGCTATCATGCTCAAAGTTGAGTCAACATCAAATCATTAGCCCCTACTCCCTCCAGAACCTGTAATTAAAGAGTTGGACAGAGATACAAGACTTAGTTGCCTCCTAGAAAAGTTAAAATAAAATTGAAACAACATGCTGACATGACACATGGTCTCCGTTTAAGCCAACGCAGACTATTTCTTTCTTTGCTTTATTACAAGTAAAGAAGCTTCCTTTAGCAGTTATCTAGGAGTATCACTATTATGCAGGCATCGTGCTAACTAAAGATAGACACAAATGCCAGTCCCAGACCCCAAGCTGCTCACAGTCCAGTGTGGGAGGCGGAGAGGTTGGCAGAGAAGTATCTCAGGTTTGTGCGGGTACCCGTTGGCTTTAACAGAGGGCTGGGGGGCGAGGGGTGGTACTGCTTCAGCAGGCCCGGGCTTAGCCTCCAAAGACAGCAGGTGCTGGTTGGGGCAGTGGGGGGCGGGTGTGTGTGGCACACGGGACGCTGAGTGGGGAAGATGCCAAAGAAGAGCAGGTGCCAGACCGCAGGCTATCTAGAACATCACCGTGAATTCTGCAGATGTCTGAATCTGAGTATTAAAATTTATAAAGAGATCATTTAAGAGTTGAGAGTGCAGCACCATGCTACCCTTGTTTGCTTGCTCTAATCAGTGGCATCGCTCTCCTAGGTGCCTTGGCTTCTGCTCCCCATGGCCTCGGCTCCATTCTGCAAAGCAGTGGAAGAAAGAATAATAAAGAGATCTACCAGTACCAAAGAAATCGTGTTTAGGAGGAATCTTTCATTCCAAGATGCCCATCTCTGTCCTGTAGATAGCCACAAGGCCAGACCTGAACTCTCCTGGAAGGAGGAGCCAGAGGGTTGTGGGGAGGGAATGGCGAGGCTCTGTCTCCTGTTCTGGCAACCAGGCCTCCCAGGAGCCTTTGAAGTCTAGATCACCTAAACTAGAGGAGGAATGTCTTTCCGAAATGAGGATGATATTTTTGTTAAAGATTTTATTTATTTATTGGACAGAGAGAGCGAGCACAAGCAGGGGGAGGGGCAGGCAGAGGGAGAGGGAGAAGCAGGCTGCCCACTGAGCGGAGAGCCGGAAGTGGGGGGCTCCATGCCAGGACCCTGGGATCATGACCTGAGCCGAAGGCAGAGGCTTAACTGACTGAGCCATCCAGGCGCCCCAACAAAGATGATATTTAAAGATTAATCTGCTTTGGGCTACAAGAGGAAGGAATGTGCAGAACAAATCAGCTAAAGGGGTAAGTCATGCTTACAAACATTAACAATCAGAAACCCTCAATTTGAAAAAGTCATGATTTTAAGTAAAAATGGTCAAACATTTCAGAAATATTTTAGAGAATTTTACTTTCACCATAGCAATTAGCTAACAGATATGAAAACAAAACTATATACCCTGACCCAACAACATATAGACAATTGCTAACAGAAACCCTTCCTCTAGTGACTCAAGAAGGTTTCTGTAACTCCTGAAATCTAGTGTCAGTTAAAAATCAGCTGCCATGATTTTTGCACCTGTAAAAATATAAATGCTTGATTTATCTATTTTTTTATGTTATTTCTTTTCTACCTCATTCCTAAAAGATTTTGAGTTACTAGAAAGTAGATTCTAGACTTTATTTAAAAAAAAAATGAGGTTGATTTAAAAGGACAGGATCACTATGGGGGTAGGGGTTGGGCACAGGCACTAAGAATGAATTGGCTGAGGTCCATATCTACAAAAGGAAAGAACAAAAGCACTAGCTGGATAATGTGAGCCCCCACAACATTCACATGAGCTACAAAGCAAAAGGTAGCTGAAAGCTACTTTTCATTTTGTGACGTAGACAAAACTTCCACTGCCTCACAACGAAGGGGATTTATAATTCATTAAAGATTATTATACTCAATTCGGTTCTAAGCTTTTCCTTCTGAACATCTGTTTGTCTTAACGAAAACTTACAGGAAAGGTACTGGGCATTCAGGCCCTTGGAAAACTCCAGGGTGTGTTCAGGATTTTTTGATGTGCCTCAGAGAGGGGAGGAGCCAAGGCAGGGAAAAGGAACATAGGTGGCAGAAACCTAGGAGACCAGCTAATTTCTGATATTTATACAACTATAGTTTTCGTTCAAAGCCCCAGCCCCACCCCAAAAGCACTTACTTAACATAAAGGAAACTTCAGCTAAATTTAGAAATTAGCTTTTGAATGTGTTAAATTGAGTTCCCTCAAAGATTCTGCCTCCCTTTCTCAAACTCAAAAACCTCCTGCTGTATTTCTCATTAAAAGGAAACGTGTGGTGGGGCGCCTCCGTGGCTCAGTGGGTTAAAGCCTCTGCCTTCGGCTCAGGGCTCAGGTCATGATCTCGAAGTCCTGGGATTGAGCCCCGCATTGGGCTCTCTGCTCAGCGGGGAGTTTGCTTTTCCCTTTCCCTCCGCCTGTCTCTCTGCCTACTTGTGATCTCTCTCCTCTCTGTCAAATAAGTAAATAAAAATCTTAAAAAAAAAAAAAAAAGGAAATGTGTGGGATATACCGTACAAATGAAATAGCCAGCTCATGTTATCTGACTGAATTGTGAGGGGTTAGACCACCAGCAATTCCTTGAGCCAATTCTTATAGTTCCCTCCAGGTTAGTTCCCAAAAAAATTTCTTTGTGTCTATTATCACAGGTATCCAAGTTGTAGAACGTCCCAGTATAATGACTGCTTCAAAATTTTCAGCTAAAGAAAGTGTAAATACTTGTGTTAAACTGACTTTTAGTGCTTTGGAATTAACCGACTCAGTCTGTTAATTCCTTTACTGAAATTGCTCCGAAGTTATGATGGTCAGACATTCACTCCACTTCTGCCACTGACTTTAAAGATGAAATTCTCCTATATTTCAACCATACCAATTAAATCTCACTAGATAAGTAAGCGAAATATTATTTCACAATTCAATCTCAATTACTGGGGGGCTGAAAGTGGGTCTGCAGGGCCAAGACCTGGAGAAAGGATTTTCTGAATTATCCCAGCTATGCCCTAGTGCATATAATGGGGTATGCTGAGTGAAATATAATTCATTCTTGCCAGCAATTTTCAGTAAGTAGTTAATTATGCTCACATCTGTTCTAGGAAAGCTAAATTTTTAAACACAGCAGAACATTCCTCTGCACTACTACCACCCAAACACCCAAAAACACATATACACACACAAACACACACATACCACACAGCAGTGTTGAATGCAAAGTACTTTGCACTATACACACAAAAGTCAAGCACTATTTAAAAATAGTTCTTTACAACACAAACTCATGGATAAATGACACCGACATTTTGACGGCGAAGTTTCAGATATCGTAGCAAACACTTGTGTGATTCGTTCTGATAAAAAATACTGAAAAATATGTTTACATCGTAGGCTGATGAGAATTTTAAGTGCTTGGCCTGCAACCTCCATTGTTCTGGAGCCAAAGATGTAACAGCTTTGGAGAATAGAAGAATTACTCTATATTTGTCAGAATCTACGGCAAGAAAGCAGCACCACTTGGCTTCCATTACTTGTCTGGCTTGCATCCCGTGGAAATGAGGAGTGTTGGAACCAAGAGGAAAAGAATTAGAGTGCTTTGGGACACAGAGCCAAAGTCTTACATAGTATCTGAAATGCTGTGGTAAAAGTGAAATTACTTTAGGCTGAAGATCAGTGCTAGTTTTTTTTTTAATCTTTTTGAAAAAATAATAAAATGCACATAAAGGGCCTTGCACAAAAGGGCACATAAAATCTACAGACCATGAGACGGGCTATTTGGGGGAAAAAATCCCAAATCCTGAATTCAGTTTAAAAAACTGACCCTCACTTTTAAAATCCAGCAGCAAAGAGAGATTAAATCACGAAGCTCAACATAAGTACATTAAATTACTAGTTCTAACTTCTATCTCTGAAAAATGCCTGCAACTAGTGTTTCTCCATCACTCCAGAAATATAGTAAAAATTAAATGCACATGAAATAAACCCAAAAGACCTCCACAGAAAAACCAAATGGCTCATCTGTTGACTCTATTGCTCATTGCTCGACAGACCAGTCATCTGGGCTGAAATTCTGAGTTTGTGCCAGTGCTTCAAAATCAGCCACCTTTTAGCCAAAAGGCTGTGGAATGTAGCCAAGACCACCTATGGAAAGGGAATTATAGCATCTTATAATTTACTACCTTGACTATGATCTCATAAACTCAGCATGGAGGGTGAACCAGCTCCTGTGTGGGAAATCTCTCAGAGCTCGGGGGGGGGGGGGGGGGGGGGGGCTCCCAAAGCCGCTCTGGCAGAGAGGGAGGGGTAGGGGTGACAAAGAGGTGGGCAACTGGCCCTACGTCATGAGCAAGTTCACCACCAGCACACTGTGGTTTTAAAATTTTAGGGTTAGGAAAGCCCCCAATAAACACTGTAAGAGAAACAGGTGCTTTGTTCTGAAGTACCTATTACAATTTACCTATAAAATTTCACACATTTGCCATTTATAATTGATTTTTTATAAATTGCAGATATCCTACTTTCATCAATATTGTCAGTGTTAGAACACCTGGATGGCTCAGTGGGTTAAAGCCTCTGCCTTCGGCTCAGGTCATGATCTCGGGGTCCTGGGATCGAGCCCCACATGGGGCTCTCTGCTCAGCAGGGAGCCTGCTTTCCCCTCTCTCTCTGCCTGCCTCTCTGCCTACTTGTGATCTCCCTCTCTGTCAAATAAATAAATAAAATCTTTAAAAAAAATATTGTAAGTGTTACTAACAAACACAAATACTAATATGTGGATTGCGCATACGTTTTATAAGGCACGTTCACGTCCCTGGATCGTCTAGGTCAGTCACAACTGCACATAAGAAGATGGGTGGGTTTCGTCACCTGGTGGGTTTTCCCACCAGAAAGTGGCAGAGCTGGGACTAAAACCATCATCTGACTTCAAATCTAGTGCTCCTTCCAATATACCACACTCCCTCTCAACTACTTGTTTATTATTAACTCACCCTATTTATCAGCTCTCTCAAATTACCTGAGAGGTAATGTGTAGGGCAAAGAGATGGATGAGAAAGACTGAATGTGGCCGTCGGGCACTGGCTGAAGCTCCACAGATAAGACGCTACCCAGCGCTGGACTGGGCACAACACAAAAGGAACCACTGGGATAGCTTATCTCGGAGACTCAGTTGGCAACAGAGTGTCTCCACAGAGTTCCTTAAGGGAATGGTGGAATAACAAACTGCCAAAAAAGCACTGAACTCACTTGAAACTCATGGCTACCCTCCCATAATTCACTGGGGTTCAAATTCTGGGCTGGAATGTCAGCCTAGGGAAAATCCAACTCAGGAACATATGAGCCAGCTGCCATAGGTGAGTCTATGATACATTTTATGGGCAAAATAAGGGCCAAGGATACAAGTCAGACATTGGCTAACTTCGGAGAAAATAACAGAATTTGCTGACAATTCGGGTAAAAAAACAATGGCTATCCTGAAACATTCAGGAAGTAACCAAATAGATGAAAGCCTGAACTAAATAAGGTTTTTCTCAGTGACACCAAAATGATAAAGTCTCCTATTCACACATGTGAGATATCAGAGAACGGAGACTGTAAGACCCAATAAAAAGCTTCATGCAATTTACTGATTTATTTTTCTCTATTCTGATCCATTTCAGAGAAACAGACAAAGCGATTAAAGGAATAGAATATGCGGCATTCCAGAGGGTCAAAACTTCAGTGCTGGAGAGTACAAGCTGAGGCTAAGGTCAAACAAGACTTGTTAACAGCTTTATCTGGAATTTCACAAATGCCAGGAATAATCATATCCCCTTCCCTGAATATTTGAGGAAAAGGTAAGACCTTAGAACTTCTGAATTCCCTAGAATCAGAGGCAAAGAGGTAGATTTGAAGGGCAAACTGCAATTTTAACAGTCACACTCTTAGTAATTATTGGTTTTAAAACACACACACACACTAAAATAACAAAATTAAGTAAAATCACTATGTAGCTGCTAAATATTTTAATATTTTCATCAGTCCTAGGTTCCAGCTCAAGTGCCACTTCCTTCATTCAATTTGTTAAATTCCTAGAATGTGTCAGCATCTGAGGCCTTCACCAGTTTCCCTTCAGTAACAAATGATCCTTATTGGGGCGCCTGGGTGGCTCAGTGGATTAAAGCCTCTGCCTTCAGCTCAGGTCATGATCTCAGGGTCCTGGGATCGAGCCCCACATCGGGCTCCCTGCTCAGCAGGGAACCTGCTTTCCTCTCTCTCTCTGCCTGCCTCTCTGCCTACTTGTGATCTCTCTCTGTCAAATAAATAAATAAATTAAATATTTAAAAAACAAACAAACAAAACCACAAATGATCCTTACTTCCTCTGATGCCAAGATCAGCTGGCCTACATCTTTATTATAGCATTCCACTTTATTTGCAAACATAGCTTCTGAACCCTACGGAATTATAAGCTCCTGAGAGGAAAGGCCACATCTTATTCTTCCTTACGGCACCAAGCATAGAGATTTGAACATGCACATCCTCCAAACCTGAAGAGTCTTCATGTCCTAATAAACACATTAACATCATATTATGCTGATTTAGGGGTGCCTGACTGGCTCAGTCAGTACAGTATCTGACTCTTGATCTCCAGGTTGCAAGTTTGAGCCCCACATTGGGTTGTAAAGACTATTTAAAAATAAAATCTTTAAAAAATAAATAAATATAAATATAAAAAATAAATAAAAATTTTGTTGATTTACCTAAAAAGCTTTTATCAAATACCTAAGAGGTATCATTAAAAAAAATGTCATGGTAGATTAGATCCATGGCCTGCCTATATGAAAGTATAATTGAGAACTGTCCTTCAGAGAGAGTTTGGGAAGAAGCCATGGCTGTCTTCCATGATGCCAACCTCCCAGCGCTACACCTGGTCCCCAACTGAGGTTCATGTCCACTTAGGATGGTTCCTCCAGATCTCTGTCAACCTATATATAAAATAAATACTGAATTTTGGAGATAAAAATGAACTTTTCCTCGAGCGCCCTGGCTGGCTCAGTCAGAAAAGCATGAGACTCTTGATCTCAGGGTCCCGATCTCAGTGTCCTGTTGGGTATAAACATTACTAAAAAAAAAACAAAACTTTAAAAAAACAAACCACAACAGCAACAACAAAATGAATTTTTCCTAAACCAAAATACTATCATCCCAATCCACAGGAAAGAAAGTAAATTTGCACATCAAAAGAATGTATATGAGGCAGACAACAGGCAAGCAAAAACATGGTAATTTCTGAAAAATTCCTCCCAAAGGGATTATAGCCAATATTAAAATTGTGGGAACATGTTTAAGAAACTATTTTTGAGCATATTTTCTGGAAATTGAGGTTCTCAAAAGTAGGGCTTATATATTTATCCCATTCAAGCACTGCCCTAAGGAGATCAAGGCCCGCATGCCAGGAAGAAAATAGGAGACAAAATGAAATATAATATTCACACTTTAGCCTTAAATGCATATAATTCACGGCTGCCTATTTGAAGATTTTATGGCAAAATCTATATTGTGAAGAACACGGAGAGGGAAAATTCAGGTCATTTCATTAATACCTGGTAATATCTGGTAGTACAAGTCCTACCAGAGAGAAAACAAACACCCCCTTCTAAAGACATTAAATCCTACTCTTGAGGTCAAATCTACGAAACAGACTTAGACAGAAATTTGGGCAAAGGAACCTTCAGCTGGATGTATGGTCTATTTACCCAGAAGCTCTAAAGGCATTTTCCCCTCTGGTCTAATGAATTATGTGTGAAAGTTCCCAAAGAACTTGCAGTGAAAAGCAATGGAAGACCTGGCGTGATGAAACTGTGGAGCGTGGGATGGGTACCAGAGGTCTTGGGATGACACATGGAACTTCTGAATGGGGACAGGTCGATGCAGTTGTGACACGAAGGAAGCATTATTTAGGAGGAAGAATTTGCAGACCTTCTCGATTCAACTTGTGTGGGATGTGAGTGAAAAAGAGAAGTCAAAGATGTTCCCGAGTTTCTTGCATGGGTAGCAGATGGATAGCAGCGTCATCTGCTAGGGAGAGTCGTCTAAGGAAAATAAGTCCTATTGCCCATCAGATATGCAGAAGCTGTATTGCTTGTTAAAGAAAGGAGCTCAGTTTGGAGGGTGGCAGAAGGGGAGAAGTTACAGATAAAAACTCAAATAAATGAACGATGAAGGTTTGGAAGAGGAATCAGATTTATTTGAGGTGGTCCCAATGTTGCAAGTTCTAAGGAAGGAGATCTGAGATCAGTAAAATCTGAGGACCCCAAGTTCATCTGAGCAGTTGAAGACAATCAACTGCCCACGTTTGCGTGAACAGAGGTGCTCCTGCTGGTACCACTTGGTGAGTGCAAAGCAGGCAGAGGACATCTGAGCACCAGATAGGAACGGAAAGAGCCTTTAGGGTTTTCTTCATCATTAACATTCTATTACCACCCTTCACATGTTTAGAGCTGCAACTCTGGGCCGTGAATCGGTCTTCTATTCCAGGACTACTACAGACTTGAGAAGAATCTTGGCAGAATGAATTAATCCACAGAACAGGATCGATGAGTTCTAGTGCTGGATGTACAACTAACCAGGCGATCTGTCAACACTGGGTCCCAGTTCACTCAACTGTGAAAGGCAGTATTTTAACTATTGGTCACTTGTAATTTAGAAATTCCATGACTCTTGGGTACCTAGGTGGTTCAGTCAGTTAAGAGCCTGCTTTTGGCTTAGGTCCTCATCTCAGAATTCTGGGATCGAGTCCTGAGCTGGGCTCCCCGCTCAGCAGGGAGTCTGCTTCTCCCTCTCCCTCTGTCCCTTCCACCCTGCTCTTCTTGCCCTCTCTCTCAAATAAGTAAATAAAATCTTAAAAAAAAAAAAAAGAAAGAAAGAAATCCCATGACTCTTAAGGAAATGTATATACTCTGTGTATATACATTCTTTTAAGGTTAAAAATATCCTTTTAAAATAGGGTCAATTTACATGCCAAGAGTGGAGGCCACCAAGCCTTGTCTATCTAAGCCCCTTCTCCCCTCATTTTCCTTGTATCGTCACATCAGTTAGAGGAAAGGACTTTAATCTTCCTCCTCCATTCTGTTCCTCTTAGGGATCAGATGGGACTCTGGCTGTTTTCTCTCTTCCAATGTTGGTTCATAGTGAGACCAACGAACTCTTCTAGAGAGCAAGGGCAAACTAGAGCCAACTATAAACCTTCTTACTGACGTATTCAGCATGACAAAATGTATCCCTATAATATTAACTATGGGAAGGTGGATCCAATGCAATCATAATGAAATCATTTAAGGCATAAAAAAGCAAAACTCTATTCCAGCTTCCAGCCAATGGCCCATATACTCACAGTATAATACAACACAAAGACATTCCAATACAATGAAATAATTTGGAGCATGTCCAACTGCTATTTTTCAGGATGATAGAAATAAGCTCACCAGAGCTGAGTCTATTATTCAGAAGAAATGGAAGTCACAGCACACACTGCCCTAAGCCAAAAAATCATTGACAAAATTTGCTAATGAGACATCAATTCATAACATTCAAATTTTCATTTAAACTATTGGATTCTTAATATATTTCAAAATGTACCCAGATTACCCTTTACATATTCCATAGGAGAAAAATGATGATTACAGTGCAGCAAGGGAATGGCTTTTACAGGAAGGGTTCTTTCTATTGCTGAAAAAACAAAATATTCTACAAAATCAGAGTGAGAAAAAAATAAAAACAAAAACCGTAGAGGCAAAAAACCTTGGGATTCATAACCCAAGCAATTTAGTCAGGGAACTTACATAGCTTTACAGGAAGCCAGTTTCCCTTTGTAAAATTCTACTAAGAGTTCCCACCTCACAGGTTTCTTGTGAAGATAAAATAATTCATAGAAAGAGCCTCTTACAGCACCTTGCACATAGTGAGGCATTAAATGTTAATTTGATAATAATAATGCTGCCAACAGATGGAGAAGAATAATCTGGGGAGACGGCAACATACTCCTTGTTCTCTGTGCCATCATCTTCCCCTGAGGGATGGGTTAACCAACATTTAGGGAACAAGAAGGTCTGGATCTTGGGACCTTAGGTCATTAAAGACAGAGGTTCTCCTTGTCTCTCACTGAATAGCCCCAATAAGCAGACATGATTCTAGAAGAACTTTAACTTGAATGTTTAAGATGTCATATCCCCGGAATATCCTAAGCAGCCTGTTACTTGAGGAAACACAGAATTAGCCTTTAGTTTTCTCCTCAGTGAAATGGAACTAAAACACCTTTTTTCCACAATTATTTTCACAAATGATAAAATAATTATAGCCAAAAGTATTAACATGGGTCTTCTGTACTCCTTCCCACCCCAAAAAACAGATACAAAGAACACTTTCTGCCTGTTCTGTTGAGTGCCCTCACCTATCCGCTCCCACCACCAACCCCCCATGAAAGTTCAGCTGCTGCTAGATGGACTTTCTGGGTTTTCATGATACACAGCCAAGAGAAAGGGGCCACTAGAGAAGATGGGCTTAGGCTGGGGGAGCAGTTTTATCAGAGGAGGTCTATGAGAGATTTTAGAAGAGGCTAGAAGCATCAAATGGAGGGGAAAGGAAAGGGGGATTTCTAGAAATATTGCTACAGATTATGTCTTCTTCACCATGTTTTGACAGTATATATAAAGAATTGAAGTTATTAAATTATTTTAAATTCAATTTTGGTTGATTGCCCATTTCTGTGACAGAATCACTTCTTTAAGACTGGACCAATTAGGTCAGTCATGTTTTTAGTAGGAACTACATAAAAAAATAAGATAACAGGCACAAAAACCTCATATAAACCTTTGGCAGGATTTCTTTAGTTAGCACATGACATTGGGAAGTTGGAAAGGATTGATATTTTAGAAACACACATTAGGATTATGGGGCTAGACTATATGGGGTTAGAGCTACAGCTAAACCAGGTCATCATCTTATGTCAATATTTTGTCCAAAGTCTGGGCTCCTTACATCAGAGAGCTACACCCGCCAATTCCTTCTTAGTATTCCTGGATGGCCTGCCCCGGTCCTTCTATCCCAGGACTTCTCAACCTAGGTTCTACTGACATTTGGGGCTGGATAACTGTTCAGGGGCCATTGGATACAATGTAGGATGCTAGTTCCTAGTCCCACTAGTTGTTAATAGCATCTTCCCTCCTTCCCCAGCAAGTTGTGAAAATTTAAAACATCTCCAGATATTGGCAAATATCCCCTTGTGGGTAAAATTGCTCCTGGTTAAGAACCCCTGTTTTATCCCAACCACCCAGACTTAGAAGAAATACTTACACCCCACAAACCATTCCGTGACACTCACTTTTCAAAGTTTACAACTATAGGGATTCCAAGTTCTCAACAATCCATGACCATACATTTGCCTACACTTGCTGGAGGGCCTGCATCAAGCTGTCATCTACAAATTATAAATGATTATAACAGCTACCATTTGTTGGAAATTTCTTAAGTGCCAGGCATTGGGCTAGGGGATTTAACTTGATTGATTTTCACTCTTATACAGAAGTGGTAGATACTGTCTCCACTTAAAGAGGAGTAAAATGAGGCTCTGAAACATAAATAACTACTCCAAGGTCATAGCCAGTAAGTGGTTGAACGGGAGTTTGAACCTGAATTCATTTGAGCCTATAGTCTCTCTTTGACTCATGCCACACTATGTCTCCTAATAAGAAAAACCAATGCAGAGAGATACTTGGGAAATGCATTTGGTATAAGTTATAGGAGTTAAAATGGTGAAGCCAGAGCACAAACTGTTACAGAACTCACGGTTCTCTGCAATAAGCTGACCACCAGCAATATACATGCTTTTGTTCTAAGGACGTTACCATGTTGATTTTTAAATTATGGATTTTCTACTGCAAACAGGAAAATGGTGGTTTCCTCTAAGTAGAAACAACAAGCGGTAGCTAGTTGCCATAGTAGCAGAGATAAACTTAATCTTGACTGGGAATACAATAACCAGAGAGGGACAGCAAGTATGGTAAGGAGTCAAAATCAGACAAGGAAATGTTTTTCACCTGGAAAATAGAAAGTCAACAGACACAAACAGAAATAATTGTTTTCAATTATCTGAAAGGCCACCATCTAACAGAAGGGAAGCACATGTTCTAGATTACTTCAAAAGGAAAATCCAGGATTTTTAAGTGGAAATTACGATGTGATAATGGAAGCCAGTTTTCCACTAAATGATAAGAAAGAACATTTAACCATCATAGTGTTTCAACTGGACTGAAAAATTAAACAAGCTATCTAGAGAACAACTAACTCAACACTAGAATGGGAAGGTGATGGCAGGGAGGTCGTCCCTGTTGGGAGACCCTAGTGTGGGTGAGAATGGACTAGATAAATTCTTAGGTGCCTTACAAAACAAGAACCTGCTTCTCTGAAGAAATGGGAAATAGTCAACTCCTGTTGAAAACAGAAAAACCGGGTAGGGGCGGTGGGAGTTTCCACTGGGCAGAAGCACCAACGGTAGCTCATCACCATAACAGGAGAGGTAAACTCCAGTCATGCCTGGGAAGAAAATATTTGGGTGAGACAAGATACAAGAGGGAAGAATCTGTGGGGGATTTTTTCCTTCTGCTCTAAACAGATGAACAAGAGATAAGGCACTAGGATTAAGAAAGAAAGAAGACCAAAAATCAGGCTGCTCTTTCCTCTGTTTTGCAACCCTAAAACCCCGTGATGCCTCTTTCTTGGAATTTATAGCCACCTCTCACTATTTTGGCTTCAAAAGTCTATTAAAAGAAAAGAGACACACAGCTAAGGCATAGCTAGAGTAATAGTTGATTAGCTCTCTTGTAAACACTAATATTGCCTTTGGTTTCACAACCCTTGATTCACCTTCAACCAAGAATTTGTTATAAAACATCTCACCACTAAAAAAAAAAAAAAAAAAAATCTCACCACTAAAGTTAGGGAATGGAGAGGATGGGACTAACCTCAAATTCTCCTCTTAGAAAACCAACAAACCAACCACATTGTAAATTTGCAGGACTTGTCTTGGAAAATTAAATTATTACAAAGTCAACCTCTGCTAAGGCACACAACTTCCCTTATAAAAGGGAGGTGCTAAAAGCATAACAGGTTAAAAAAAAAAAACTATACTGATTCATCTTTCCATATTAAATATGAATAATACATAAGAGAATTTTCCCTATCTCTTCATCTCCAGGGCACTCAAAGCATTTACAGTCTCATTATTTTACACAATGCGGGTTAAATGGGTACTAAAGATTACTATCCTCCTTTGATTTCTAAGAAAGCAACTATAGAAAGATTAAACAAGTAAGTTGTCCAAGGTTGCTCAGTAATTGAGATGCTTGGAGTTTTCCATTCAGTGCTTATTTTAGGAACTTTGTACTAAAAAGTGAATGAATCTTGTAAGCTCACCTGAACCCCTAAGTCTTACCCATCTCTTCCCCACTTCTCACACACATCTGAAATTTTCATCATCTAAGCACGAAGTTGCCACCATGTAGATCTTGGACAAGGGTATCCTGCCAGACCAGTGCCACCACCACAGAAACACCTGACTTGGTTTTCCCATTGGAACCGACCGACTCCTTTATCAAGTGAAGTTGATTCTGCCTGTCTGTGTCTGGGAAATTTTTAACCCCTCAATTAGTTATTAACAATTGGTTTAACTCAGACGAGACGGAGGACAAAATAATAGTGGCTGAAAAAAATGCCTCCTCCATTCTGATTACAAAGGAGGCATGATTAACGAAGTTTCCTTTGTGTCTAAGCTCCATTCTGAAAGCCAGAGAAAGAGTTTTCCACTCGCTTTGTTGACTGCTGAGTCTTTTCCTACTTGTCTCATCACCCACACAATCTGTTCATAGCCCAGAGAGACAATCCAGCCAGTCTGTGGAGAGTTCCTAAAACATTCATGTCGTGAAAGCAGACAGGATGAACAGGACCTCATCTCAACAAAGGATGATGGGACATTCAGCAAAAGAGTTCACAAAGGAAAATACCGACCGAAGGCCCTGGGCTGAATGGATTTGCCCACAATGTCTAACATAATGCCTGTCCTTATGGGTATTTGTAAACCTTCTGGTCAATTAACAACCACCTCCAGGTTTTGTCCCCCAAATGTCATTGCTTTTAGAATAAAGGTGTTTTTTTTTTTTTTAAATACAATTAACAAGTTAAGGAAGTCCAAATCACTGCTTTAAGGATCCTCCTGTCTCTAAGACCTTTAAACATAAAAACAAAAGTGAGACAAAGATTCTTGTTACCAACTCAACCAACTCAGCAGTTGAGATAATGCATATAAAACACTTAGCATATTGCCAGGCACACAGTAAATGTTCAATTAATATTACCTAACATTTTATAATACGCTTTGTTTTCTTTTTTTTGTTTAAGATTTTATTTATTTATCTGAGAGAGAGAGTGAGGGAGAGCATGAGAGGCGAGAAGGTCAGAGGGAGAAGCAGACTCCCCATGGAGCTGGGAGCCTGATGCGGGACTTGATCTCAGGACTCCGGGATCATGACCTGAGTCGGAGCAGTTGCTTAACCAACTGAGCCACCCTATGGTGGCTAGCCATAGGTGAACTACGCTTTGTTTTCTTAATAATATTCTTGAATATGTCCTGCCTATCTACTCAGCTAAAACAGTGCCACTTTGTCTTCGGTGTATTACAAAAGATAAGCGCTATCTACACCAACATCTCCATCTTCTTACACATCATTATCATAGATCCTATCGCTCTGTGGTAGGTTATAGATGGGATACTAAAAGCAAACCTAGTCTCCTAGCTGGCAAGTGGCCAATTCCCAAATTTGTTCATTTCCTATCCAGTGCTTTCTTTCCCTAACACCATACATGAGCAGATGAGCAGGCCTTGTGCTCTTTATTTTCCTCAGAATTCGGTGAAGTACTAAAATATACCCTAATCACCATCTAAACAAATTTATTAAGGATTTCCTAATAAAAAGGAAAGGAATGGGTGGAAAGGCTAACATATTTGGCTTTGAGAGAGACGTGCCTCTGTTTTTATTTGCCAAGGAAAAGCATTACGAGGTCCACTTAGCAAATAATAAAAGCAAGAAGCAGCAGGGGATTGAAAGATACGTCTAGGGAGGCAAAGGGGGCTAGAGTCAGCTCTCTTGACTTTCTTCTCATGGCTTTTTCTATTAAGCTCATTTTTAATTCAGTGCCTTAAATGAGGTGAGTCTTGTCATGGATTATGTACATCAAGTTGTGCTTCAAATGACCACCCCATGCTTTAAAGGCCCAGGTCAAACTCTCTAGTTCTTCAAAAAAACAAAAACAAAAACAAAAAAACACAAAACCTTTTTATCTGATCTAAAAAATGCTTAGAACACACTCTACTTCACCCAACGTTGACCTTAATGACAAACTGTCTAATGTTATTGATCCTGTCTCTCCAATCAAATTTAAGTTAGTTGAAGGCAAGAGCCACGTGTGCACTTCCATCTGTAGCCCATCACTAACCCAGTCCGGAGATTATAGTCACATGTGTTGCCTCATTCTTTGTTCTGCTTCACAGAATCTAGGACGTCCTAAGGAAACCTCAAGCCATTGTAACATCTACTCAAGTTTCCCAACCATTCCCAGAAATACTGCTCTGCTTGGGCAGTCATTAAAGCTTCTCCTCTGCCTTCAAGAACCTCATTTTAGCTGTTGGGACATCCTGTTGCCATCCATTTCACACAGACATCCAGCTCAGCAGGAGTATGTGTTGCAATGAGCTTCACTTCAAAGCCAGCAGCCTGGCCAAGCTCCAGGAATTGTCACTAATGATCTTCACCAACTACTTGATGCTCCAACAGTGGTACAACACACACACACACACACACACACACACGTGCGCATCATTTCAACCACTATTCTGGTTGGATGAGCTATGTCTCACAGAGGTTGGGTCCATACCTGATTTTATCTTTTATTGTTACAGAAGACTTATTCTATGAAACCTGAGCAAACTCTCTAAATACACCATCTACAATATAGCAATGATCTCCATCAACCTATTCTTAAATCAAGATGCAGTAAGCGAATCAGTCTGGGGTCTTTGGGTTGCAAGAAAAATGGAAATATTGCTCAAAGTTGCTTTAGCAAAAATCAAATGTATCAGTTAACAAGATGAAGCTGAAAAATGTCCAGAGACAGAATAATCTTTAGAATGAAGTTGTTTTGAGAGATCACATTATGTGAACAGATCTCACTTCTCTATAGTCACTGAATTCTACCTTATATTTTATTAGCTTCATTCTCAGGCTTCATTAGAGGGACTCCAACAGTTCTAGGCTTATATTATCTGGATTCAAGTTCAGCAAGAAAAGACATCTCTTTCCAGTGGCTTCCAAAAGGCCTCAGAATTCACACCGAGTAGACTAACTTGAGCCATGTGCTCATTGTGGCCTGGTTCCGTGCCCACCACTGGAGACAGAGGTGAAGATTCTCTTCAACCACACAGGTGGAGAGTGGAGAGGGGGAAGTGCAACAGGGAAACTCAGGGTCCTGATATCAATAGAATTAGTCTGAACCATCCTCCCCAATAACTCTTCTCTCTTTCCCTGATCTCTAAGAGGTTGTATTACAGGGATGGAAATAAAGGAACGATATAACCAAGCAAGTTGCAAAAGAATATAAATAGCCAGAAAGCAAAGGAAAATAGATTTATCCTCACTAGTAATCAAAGACATGGAAATTAATAGAAGATATTCTTGGCACATTAGAAAACTTTTAAAAATAAAAACAATGCCCAGGACTGGCCAAGATGCAGGGAGATGGACACTTCCAGATTTGATCAATGAATGGGTTCCATGGTGGTTATTAATAATCTGAAAGGTAAGTTGGCAGTCTCAATCAAAATCTTTAAAAATGAGCATGGCTTATTTATTTATTTGAGAGAAGGAGAGAGAATGCACGTACATGTAAGCAGGAGGAAGGGCCAAGGAAGAGGGAAAGAGACAGAGAAGCAGACTCCCCATTGAGCACGGGGCCAATCACGCAGGGCTACATCTCACAACACTGAGATCACGGCCAGGTCAAAATCAAGAGTTGGACACTTAGAAAGCCGAGCCACCCAGGTGCCCCATGAGCATACCTTTTAAAGTTTCTAAGGAAATAATTAAGGATATGAACAAGAACTTAACTACAAGGAAAGTTTCACCAGTATTGCTAAAATACAGCCCCCAAAATGGAAATATCATCAATGTCCAGCTACAGGAAATTAGGTAACTTAATTATGGTACATCCATTCTATGAGATATCATACCAACATCAAAAATGGCCTTTTGATGACTCTATACTGGCATGACATAAATAACAGACAAAGGCACACCAAAGTGTTAATGCAGTGAGTGACCACACCACAACCTCATTCACTGGCTAAACAGAGTAAATTAATTTCACTCTCATCTAGGTGTTCCCTGGCTTCTTCTCAATATTTACCACAGGGTTCTTTCTAAAGACCCAGATTCTCCTGAGAAAAAGATCAAAACATCTGGATATTCTCATGAGGCTGAAATTTGTTGATCCTTCAAAAAGATATTCCTTACATACTCAACAATTGTTTATGGGAATATCTGAGTGTTACACCAGGTAAAGGTGAAGAAAATGGGCCCCTGAAGACCTTGACTTTTTCCTGGAGACAGCTCAAAAAGTAATGTTTGGCTAACATACAGTGACTTCTATGACAAATCATTCTCAGTATCAAAAACCAAGCTTTTTCCTCAGTCTTCATTGTATCATATAGCAATTAAACTCCAAATCTCCAGAGTAATTCCACCACAAACAAATCTCACCAAGTCAAACGTTCACAAACAAAACTCGCCACAAACATAGCTATTTTCCCTCTCAGTTTCTTCCATAACTTTGAAATGTGAGTGTCTTTGGTGAACCTGTCTGTCTTAGAGTGCTTTTGGTAAGGCCAAATGAGAGGATTTTTAGAAAGTGCTTTGAAGAAGGATAAAAGCACTATTGAAATGTGAGGTAGTGAGAGTATGAATTCATCACCCAAATTTAACATACACTCAACAAAGCACCCGGGAGTCCATGTCAAGCCTCTGGCTCTACCACCATCTCTATGTTCTTTTCCCGTAGGCATTTCTGAAAGCCACACGTTGGCCTGCAAAATTTTCTGCAACAAAAGGACAAGGCCGTTTTTACTTTCAAATCAGCCAGGATGATCATAAAAATGTGGCATTTCTAGTTGTTGAAACTGAGTTAAAAAAAAAAAATGGAGGGAAATGCCAAAGATAATCCAAAAAACAGACGGTCATGCCTGGTATAGACGGGAGCCTGAAATGGAAAAGGACAGCAGTATGAACAAGTAGACGGATTAATGGTTTTCATATCACTTCATTCAAGCCATGGCAATTAAAAATCTCAGAAGACAGAAGCTTCTAAGAGAGTTCTTTTAGAATTAGCACACAGTACTAGTACGAGCAATATCTTATAAAACTCCAGGTATCTTCCCAAAAGAAATCACTGTTTTAAAAAAAAAAAAAAATAGTTATTTCTTGGTAGTGCTGTGCCTCTATACTACACACTTAAATAGTGTTTCTTCTACAGCCTCTTTCCCATTTTGGAGAATGGTAAAAGTTTAAATAAAGCATGGACGGGTCAATAATAAGTACACTGAAGTTCTTAAATGCCCTTCTTTTTAAACCTCTACCCCAATTACATCCCTCCCTTGAGGATATTTACAATCCTCTATGACACAAGCTCTGTACCTTCTTGGTTCAAGGAAAACACACCTACAGCATTTCAAATTAACTACTGACCCTTACTCTCACACTATAAACAAACCCTTTTCAAAATCTCAATTGCATTGTGTCCACATTGATTAAAGCTTGAAGCCTGGTGACCTCATGTGGTGTTAACTTCTCCCATGCACCAACAGCATTCTGCCTTTCTACTCAATTACCCCCTTTGGTGCCAGAGGATCGCTACCCAATGAACATACACAATGGACTTCTGCTTCATTACACTAATCAACAGCAGGATAGAAATAAGCAGAAGAGGAATAAACAAGCTAATTTATCATGAGGACAGAGCAAGCTTTCACCAGTCTCGCCATGGAAAACTTCAGTGGTTAACAGGAATATCAATGGTCTGGGGGTGATGTTTATGATCTTACAGATTATAGACAGAGCCACAACAGAACCTCCATGATTAAAGAATCTTGCCGAATAGCAGGTGTGAACAACATGCACACAAAACCCATCCATGCCTTCCAACTCTGGGGTCCCACAGAAAATCTACTTCATAATTATTTTGAGAAGTACAACCCAGGGCTTTGGATAACGTGGACCGACACCCTGGTAATTTGCCCCAAGTGTTCGACCTGACTGTGGGGCCTCTCTTATTCATCTTTGACGAGGTGGCCAGGAGGGACCCAGCCTCTTTGTGAGAAGGATCTGGATGCCCCCCCTCCTTCATTAGGCATGGCAAGGGCACAGCGGCTGATTGAATTAACAACTTCGGAGGGCTTCCGTCCCAGTTCCCAGACATTAGCACCATCATCCAGAACAAATTAAAAGTCTCACAGCAATTAAGCAGATTTTGAAAATGAATTTCCCATGGTTCAATGGTTCAACAAGCAATCTTGAGTTAAGTATTTGAAGAAAGTTTAGAAGGAGGAGAGGAGGAGCTGACTGTTAGATTTCCAAAGTAAACATTCAATTGGTAAAGGCATCAACAATAAACTTTGCAGCCTCTGCTAACTAGGCTTTTCCACTTTTTTATATGAAATTGGAAATATTTAATCACCAAGAGAAAGAAAAAAATTAACATGGATTTGTATTAAAAAGTCAGATTTTAGGAGGATATTTTCTTTGTTTTTAATGCCTTTAACATCATTGTATTTTTGTTCAAAAACATAAAAATTAGGAGGGAATGAAAATGTATGACCCTAATCTCTAGATTTTAAATGTATACAAGGCAACCTAGACCTGACTCTAGAAGCATCTACATCTCTTTGAACCAGTATGGCCAGGTTCACAGAAGGCAAAAAACTTCGGTCAGCTTCCCAAAGGACTCCAGGTGAATCAGCCTCGGGTACTCATTCCTGTGTTAAAAGAATAACACTAACAATAAAACAGCACTTAGCATGTTCTAAGTACTTACTCTTTATTTGCCCGGCACTGTATACATTCTCATCTCATTTAATCTCTTCACTTATTATGTCATTTAATCCTCATAGAAATGTCATGGGATGAACATCACCGCTCCCATTTTATCCATTTGAGAGACAAGGAAACTCAAGCCCTAAGATGAGGTCATTTGCTCGGGGCTACAAAGCCAGCAAGTGCTAGGGCCGGATGCACCTCCAGTTCTTCTGACCCCACAGTTCTTGCTTATATTTAGAAGAGCAAACTCCCTTGGCCAGCGTGGTTTTACCTAGTCTTTAGAGTCCTGGATGGGGCCATTACAACAACAAAAAAAGTGTCATTATATTAGACAGGGAGAGTAGAGGATGACATGATGACCCAGCTGAGGAGGACCCCTGCCACCTTTGTTTCAAGCCCCTATGTTCTCCCAGAGCCTCCTTGTCTCCTTACTTCAGGCAGGCTCTGCATCCCTTCTCCCCACTTACCCTTCCTCTAGCTAAGAGACGTCCAAGTCCAGCTTCCGTGTAGCTCTCTCTTTGGCTTTCACGTCCTTCCCTCCCAGTTTACCTCTGTTTCCTAAACCTCTCCTCCCATCTTTACCTGCTCCACTCGAAAGTCCTCCTCTACGCCCGCGGGCACACACTGATCACACCACACACATTTCCATAGCCTTCAGGGACCTGGAAAACTAGGTGGGGAATTCATTCCCACACACCGGTCCACAGGCTGAACACAATGGAACGCAGAGCTGGTTATCTGAATGTATTAGGCTTTCTTGTCAAGGGCAGTTACGAAAGCTGACATCATAAATATATCACGCACCTCTCCTAAGAGCTGTAGATGCCTCAGCGACATTCTTAGGAGGGAAACTCTGAAAGATGGCTGAAAGATGGATTTCCCATCTTTCAAAGTTTATAGAAAATTAAACAAACTATGTGGTCTTCTTTAAGAAGCCCCTAAAACCAGCCCTCACAGAGCAGAAGAAACATGTTGACTTCTTAAAGACAATTGAGCACAAAACTGCCCTTACCATTCAACGTTCTCAGTGGAATATCCGAAGTTTGAAAAATACAGAGAGTAGTGTGGGCCTTCCTCTCAGCAAACTTTATCAACTAAGCAGTTAGTTAATTTTCTGCCCTTACGGCCAAGTGAAGACCAGATCCATAGATCAGACATAACAGTAATCAGTGTAACCATAGGCATGGGTAATGACCACTAGTGGTCAGGACACTTCCTTCCAATCTTACCAGCTAGCTGTGACTCCTCTAGGCCTTAGTCTCCACAATACAGTAAGAAAAGTTGCCTTTCCAAAACTCCAAAAATTATAGACTTTTGTATTTCAAAGCATACAAAATGTGAAGGTGGCATGATCTTTTAAATTCAAGCGAATGGGGTGCCTGGGTGGCTCAGTGGGTTAAAGCCTCTACCTTTGGCTTAGGTCATGATCTCAGGGTCCTAGGATCCAGCCCTGCATCGGGCTCTCTGCTCAGTGGGGAGCCTGCTTCCCCGTCTCTCTCTGCCTGCCTCTCTGCCTACTTGTGATGTCTCTCTCTGTCAAATAAATAAGTAAAATCTTTAAAACAAACAATTTCAAGTGAATAATAAGAAACCCCTCCTCATTGAATTATAAAAGAATAGCTTGGACTACAATGTCACAAGTCTTGGAGTAGATCTTAATGTTGAAGCATTTTAGCTATCTCTGCAATAAGTCCAAATGTAAAATGTTTCTTCCTTCCTTCTTTCTATCCTTCTTCCTTCCTTTAAAGTCTCTGTCTCTTTCTTCTCTAAGTATTTCTGGGCAGCTCTGCTGCACACACTGTGATAACCACTCAAGATAAAGATAAGCAAATTAGACCCTTTCTTGCTCTCATGTAGCTTGCAGTCTTACAGACATTGTATTTTCATGTTTATTTTTTTGTTTATAATTTCCTATAATATAGTGTTATAATTCTAGATAATATCTCAGAAGTAGTTAATATTTTATAAGAAAAAGATTATCACTTTTTTTCTAGAAGTATGACTCTCAAAGGTCTTTGTCATTTACATTATATCTGGAAGCAAAAAATTTCCCAGTGGATGGATGACTTCAATTTTATAATTTAAAACAGAACAACTGGGATTCATTTTGCAGCAAGCATGGATGGAATATACCTCTTCCACGTATTGAGTGATATCTATTTAAAAGTCTTGCTACCTGGGCTTATCCATGCCATAAAGAGCCATGACAACTGGTCCAGCATTTTAAAGGACAAAATTTAGGATTCAAATTAAACCTTGGTGAAAACTATCACTAACTGGCTTAAAAAGTGAATCGCTCTAATTCAGCAAATGGCTAAATGACATGCTTCCTAAATTGCTGGCTAGCATGGATTGTGCCTAATAGAAGAGTATCAAGCAGGGTTTCTGGGTTTCTAATTTTATATACTCCACGAAGAAGCAGAAATATCCTGCCATAAGCTTAACCAAACAGAGGATGACTCAAAAGAGAGAAAGAGAGAGAAAAGAAAGAGACAGAGAGAGACAGAAAGGACGAAAGAACGAACCTTGAGTAGTTAATTAGTGACAACTTGTAAATCAGGGAAATAGCTGACGTGTATGGATTGATCTAACATGTAGGTGCAGGTAAGTTAAGTTAATTAAACCCTACAACATCCCTATGAATGGAAAATTTTATTTATTTCATTTCCATTTCATTTCATTTCATTTCATTTCGTAAGCTCTACACCCAGTGTGGGGCTTGAACTCTCAATCCTGAGAGCAAGAGTTACACGCTCTACTGATGGAGCAGGCCAGGTGCCCCAGGAGAAATTTTTAGATGCAGAAACTGAGGCTCACAGCATTAAACAGTTTGTCTAAGTGACAAAGCAAGTTTGCTAACAAACCAGATCATACTTATTGATCATCCATAAAACCACATGCCATCAGTTAGAAATCTGATCACTCTGAATGGAAGGATCAGTATGTTTTATCAAAAACAGAAACATCATAAGGAAAACCCTGAACCAACAACTTCCTTATAAAGTGACTGTTACCCAGGAATCCCATAAGAAGCCCAAGTCATCACAGGCAATTTTCAAAATTATTGCAGCAGTTCTGCTTAGCCAAGGGACTTACTCTAACGTGAGATAGAGGACTTCCCTGGATGGAGCTGGTATCCGTACCTAATCCAAGTACTGACAAAGAAATATTATCATCTCAAATATATGCTTATGTTGATTCTGTTCAAATCCCAAATGTATTACTCATCCTTCTCCCAAACTCAATTTTATATCTAGCACAGGTGGGTGAGGTAGGAAGGAGGGGAATGGGAAGATTCTTCTGATACCTATAAAACAAAGAAACATGCTAATTGACCTTAAGTGTTTTAGTTTAAAAATCTTGTGTATACAAATTACCCTGTTTGTTTCTCCTTCATCAACTATTATCCAGAAATACCACGTTCTCATAGTGCAAAACTCTTTTCTTTTAGGTATGTTTAGACATTGGTGCTGAGGATTTAAACCAGTTCTCTCAGGGACCCACAAACTTTATACAATAAAGAGGAAGGGTTACTAAAAGGGATGCTGAAGGTCCCAGGGTTTCCTGTCACAGTTGAGCCTCACCCCACCCCCTGGCTTATAATTCTGAAAAAGCTGATCCTTTCTAAGCTCACAGAGGTGTGTTCTATGAGTGACACCCAGGCCCCATGGTTCAGTCTTTTCAAAGCCTCAGTAAAAATCGTACCTACAACTTCCCGTAGCCCAGGCACGCTGGGGCTAAAGTTGGAGCCCATTTGACACAAGCCAGAACTAGCTCAACAGAACAGAGAAAAGAAAGGAATGCGGAGACGTGTCTTTTCCACATTTAAGGCATTCCATTCTCAGGGCAAGTTATAACCTAAATGAGAGCAGATAAAATCTATAAGAAACCAGAGTAAAAGAACAGGGCCTCAAAAGGACTTGATTTGCCTTGAGAAAGGGCTGGATTTAATAAAATATGGAAGTCAGTTTTTGGTTGTGATCACCTACAGACAAGCATGTTAAACAGAGACTTGAAAGCTGAGATTTGAGGTAAGAATATACGATGAGGAAAGGGTAGTCTCTTCAATAAATGGGAAAACTGGACAGCCACATGCCAAAGAATGAAATTAGATTACTATCTTATACCATACACAAAAATGAACTCAAAATGGATTAAAGACTTGAATGTACAACCTAAGACCATAAAACTCCTAGAAGAAAACATAGTTGGTAGGCTCCTTGACATTCGTCTTGGCGATGATTTTTTTGGATCTGACTTCAAAGGCAAGGGCAACAAAAGCAAATATAAACAAGCAGAGCTGCATCAGACTAAAAGGCTTCTGTGCAGCAAAGGAAACCATCAACAAAATGAAAAGAAAATCTACTGAATAGGAGAAAAATATTTGCAAAACAGATAGTCCCAAAGAGACTAATATTCAAAATATATAAAGAACTTCCCGTGCCTGGCTGGCTCAGTCAGTAGAGCATGCAACTCTTGATCTCAGGGTCATGAGTTTGAGCCCATTTTGGGTTTAGAGACTACTTAAAAAAAGCTAAAAAACAAAACAAAAAAACTTCACACAACTCATTAACAACAACAACAACAATGACAACAAAAAACAATCTAATTTAAAAATGGGCCGAGAATCTGAATGGACACTTTTCCAAAGAAGACCTACAGTGGCTAAGAGACACACGAAAAGATGGTCAACATTAGTAATCACCACGGAAGTGCAAATCAAAACCACAGTGAGATATCATCTCACCCCTGTTAGAATGGCTAGTATCAAAAAGACAAGAAAGAACAAGTGTTGGCAAAGATGTGAAGTAAAAGGAACCCTTGTGTACGGTTGGAATGTAAGTTAGTGCAACCACTATGTAAATAGCGGAAAACCTATGGAGGTTCCTTAAAATATTAAAAATTGAATGATCATATGATCCAGCAATTCCACTTCTGGGCATTTATCCAAAGAAAATGAAAATGCTAATTCAAAAAATATATATACATCCCCATGATCACTGCAGCGTTATTTACAATAGGCAAGCTATGGAAACATCTAAGTATCTAATGATAGATGCATGGATAAAGAAGATGGTGCATGTGTATATATGCTGCATATAAACAATGGAATACTACTGAGCCATAAAAGAGTGAGGTCTTGCCATTTGCAACAAAGATGGACCTTGAACATATTATGCTAAGTGAAATAAATCAAAGACAAATACCATATGATTTCACTTATATCTAAATCTAAAAAATAAAACAAATGAACAAACAAAACAAAACTAAGAGATATAGAGAACAGATTGGTAGTTAACAAAGCAGAGCGGGGTTTGGGGTTAGGCAAAGGAGGTCAAGATGTACAAACTTCTACTTATAAAATAAATAAGGCTTGTGCATATAATTAGTTTATAGCACAGTGACTATAGTCAATAATATTGTATTGCACATTTGAAAGTTGCTGAAAGAGTAAATCTTAGAAGTTCTGATCACAAGAAAAAACTACTTGGTAACTAACTATATATGGTGACAAATGGTAACTAGACTTATTGTGGCGGTCATTTCACAGGATATACAAATATCAAATCATTATGCTGTACACCTGAAACTAATGTGATATATTATACCTCAATAAAAAAGTCTATACTCATTCCCACTAAATCAGAGGATGCAGAAAAAATAGTGCTTTGTGACTCTGCTTACTTTCAACAAAAAGGCAGAGGAGGCAGAATTTACAATATAACGCTTGTATTTCTGGAATCACAAGAATATGCATGGCAGTCAAAATGGCATGGAGCTCTCACCATTTTAAGCTCTGTTTTGGCAATTTGAATTTTCTGCTTGCAATTACCTTCAGAGTAAAGAGGTGGCAGAGATAAAGAATGAGCAATTTTGTTGTCTCTTTTGCATGCAAAACAGACCAAAAAAATAAAGGGCAAGTCACTTCCCCTAAACTCACTATGACTTCAGAATTATGCCTGCCACAGACATTCCCTGAAAGCAGAGAAGTTAGTCATAGAATTTTAGACAAGGAAGCCTCAGACTGATTAAGTCCTAAAACTAAACACAAGGATAGTACTTTGGTTGGATTAGTAAGGACCATAGTTGTGGGGTTTTTTAATTATTATTTAAGTTTTAAATTTACAACATCTTCTCAAGCAGGAGGAAGGGCATCACACTCAGCAAGCAAGGAAGAAATTTAGTTGTTTTAAATTCTGTGGTGGTCTCTGAAATCCAAATAGAACTGCATAACACTACATGTAATTCTATTGCTAAGAATATTAAGTATACAGGGCGCCTGGGTGGCTCAGTCAGTTAAGCGTCTGCCTTCAGCTCAGGTCATGATCCCAGGGTCCTGGGATCAAGCCCCACATCGGGCTCCCTGCTCAGCAGGGAGCCTGCTTCTCCCTTTGCCCCACTCTCCCGCTTGTGCTCACTCCTGAGCTGTCTCACAAAAAATCAATAAATAAAATATTAAGGAATATTAAGTATACAAAGGCAAGAGGGAGAACACATTAAAGTTATAGTTCTTTTCTTTTTTTAAGAGGAGGGGGAGAGGGAGGGGGGGAGAATCTCAAGCAGGATCCATGCCCAGGGCAGAGCCTGACATGGTGCTCAATCTCACCACCCTGAGATCATGACCTCAGCCAAAATCAAGAGTCAGATGCTTAATCAACTGAGCTGCCCAGGCACCCCACTATTCTATTTTCAAGTAACAGAAAAGCCAGTAGAGCTGTCGGAACCACAAGTGAGGAGTTCTCTGCACATTATCTGTACAGCCTTCAGACGATCATCGCACTGAAGCTCCAAAGCAGATACATGCTTCCAGGACTGACTGGCATCAGAATCGGAGTCCAGGCTATGGCTCTGCCTCTAATTGTGTAAACTGAGTCCCTGCCCTTTCCTGGGACTCTGATTCCTCCTCAAAGGAGCTAAGACACGATGTCTCCAAGGCTCTTTTTACAATTTAACAGCAAAAGCCCCACAGTTTCCATTTAGGCCAAGTGACACCAGTGTGTACAGATAAAGTGGACCCAACAAGTTGCATTCATGGCAAGAAGACCCATAGCTTAGCAGACTTAATTATCATATTGGCCTATAATGTAATGATGCCACCAAGAGGGGCTTACTGAGGTGTGAAATGACTTGTCTGTATCTGAGAGACCCCAGAATCCTGGGCATTCTTCCTTTGTCCTCATGTTACCTACTATACTCCAACATCTCTTTTTGGGGGTAAATCATCCCAACTATTGTAGACTTAGAAAATGGCCTACCCAAGCTCCATTAAAGTTGTGTATAAAGCAGGGTGCCTGGCTGGCTTCAGGAGGTGGAGGGGAGGGCATGTGACTCTTGATCTTGGGGTCCTGAGTTCAAGCCCCATACTTAATATATTTTTTTAATTGTGTATAAAGCAAAAGTAATGAACAGATGTCATATATAAGCATGAGGAATTCTCCCGGGAGTAAACTTGTGCATGCTTTAGGACAACGATTTAAACTTGCATTTTTATTTACTAACAACTGATAACAATATTAACATCTACCATTTGGGGAAGGCTCATTATGAGACATTCGGTGATAACATGGGAATTAATGTTAAGAGAGCAGGATAATCTCTCTGTGCACTCTCAAACCCAAACCAGGTATAATTTGGGTCATTCCCATACCTCCCGAATCTGGACTCATTTGACAAAGTGGTGATAACTCAAGGAAGACAAAGACTAGAAAATGCCTGGGTGGCTTGATCTGTTAAGCATCTCCCTCTGGCTCATGTCATGATCTTGAGGTCCTGAGATTGGGCCCCATGCCTGGCTCCCTGCTCAGTGGGCAGTCTGTTTCTCCGTCTGTGCTCTCTTGTCCTCACTCTTGCTCTCTCTCAAGTAAATAAACAAAAACAAACAAACAAAAAAAAGAATAGAAAATCAACAATGTCATAGTTAAGTTGCCCCAGATCTAGAAAGACAGAGGAACAGAGGGAAAAAAGTAAGAGAGATGGATATAGTGTCAAGCAGATGGCTTCAGTGAAAAGTCCTCTGGGAATCTCATCTTTGGTGGGCCAGGTTCGGTGAGACAGCCCAATAGGAGCCATGTCTTAGAGAGCATGGTTCCTCACTGCCATCATCCATGATGTAGGAGGGCTCTGTCCCACATCATAGTCGATATGGAAGCCAAGGAGCTCTTGTGACTTGAGATCACTGAGACCACAGGTGGTCTGCAGAGTTTGAGTGAAGTCTCCCTCCACTATGCGATGCTGCTTTGCTGTATTCAAAGAGAGAGCTCCTCTTTGGCAGGGGCTCAGCCAGGACTAAAGGAGCAGTTAACCAGCCCCCAACCAGGTCTCATGAGCTTAGCGTTATGAATCTGGGCTTTGCAAAAAAACTGAGCCAATCATTTACAGATCCAGTACCTTCTTTCTAATGAAAAACCATAATGCCTTGCCAAAACAAATGTAATAACTTGGCCTCTTTCAATTACCTCCGCTCTCTTGGAAATGTCTATTTGTGGATCAAGCCTCTGAGTTAACCCAGGGAATTAAGGAATTTAAGAAGTCCCTATAATTCCTAGAGGCTAGTGAAGAAAGAACACCTCTTTACCAGGAAATACTAACAGAATGGAGTAGGATGGAAAAAGAAGGAGCAGAAAATTGCCCTTGAAGGCCCAGAATTTTAAAAGACACAGCGATAGAACCCCTAGTTCAATCTGAAGGAAGTTGATGGTATCAGAAATAGGTTTGGAGGGGTGACCGGGTGGCTCAGTAGGTTAAAACCTCTGCCTTCGAGTTGGGTCATGATCTCAGGGTCCGGGGATCAAGCCCCACATCGGGCTCTCTGCTCAGTGGGGAGCCTGCTTCCCCCTCTCTCCCTGCCCACCTCTATGCCTACTTGTGATCTCTCTCCCTCTGTCAAATAAATAAATAAAATCTTAAAAAAAAAAAAAAAAGAAATAGGTTTTGGAAATCCAAGAACATACTATGTCCCAAAGAGATGGACTCATAGGTCTATAAAGGCCTTAGTTTTTCTTCCCTGTATCCATATTCCACCCCCACCTTTCTTTCCCACACCCACATTTCCCTCTTCTGTACTCAATAACTATAGGCGAGATCCATTCTGTATGCTAAATCCAGGAGGCCTTTGGGGCATTCAAAAGTTTGGTTGTTTTGACACATTTTCAAGGACAATTCTGAGTTCCTCTTTGCTGTATGCAAGAATTTCTTTTTGGAGGGAGCTTGGGCATTATTTTCTCACATTTTGCCCTCTCTGGCATGGCCTGCAAGCACCAGTCAACATTGACAATGGCTGCCGTATTCAAAACTGGGATCATTTGTTTAGGAAATAATAGGGCAATGACTGGTACCCGAGCAGTGACCAGAGTATATGGTTTGGGAAAGAGGTAGAAACAGAAAAGGAGGAGACTGAGCTTCCATCTTTTATTGAATCTTTGTAGAATCAATTTTATCACACTGAACACCTTGTTTCCTACAGAAATTGAAGGAACAGTAGGAGAGTGGGATTAGACTTAAAAGCACGACTTAGGATTCAGTCAAGGATCATGTGGCTTGAGTGCCTGCCCTCTCATCCACTATCCCTGCTCCCTCTGAAAAGTTCCTTAAATGAGCATCTGATACATCTGAAATCTGGAGAAGGCACCTGCTTCTCTAGGTCGTTAACACGGTTCAGTGAATCAATACATATAAAATACTTTCTATAGCCACTCAATAAATCCTCACAAAGCAACAAATCGTAATTAACCAAATCCCTCACTACTGGTCTGAAAACAATCTGATTATTGCTTCTGCTCCCCTATAAAATTTAATGAGAGGTGGAAAACGCTGGAAGCAGAAGAGAAGAGGTGGTAGCAAAAGGCAAAAAAGGTGAATCTAAGTATTTTTGCATCCTAAAACATAAGCTGCTCTTTTCTGCTATTTAGCAATCCTTTTAGGTTAGCCCTATTATGAAAATGGTAATTGCAACACATTTCATCATCGAGTTTGAAATCACCAACGCCTCAAGCTCCCCTTCGTTCCCATCCTCCTCCCCATCCGGGAATCTTCTCTCAGAAATGTCCACATTAGGCACATCTGTCTATTCTATTAGGCCACCCTTACAACCCCTCAGAGAAGACATAAGACATAAATGAAACAGACATGATTTCACGTCTTGATGGTCCCTGTCTCCCATTATTTCTTAGAGTCTCTATCAAAATTAAGAGCAGTCAATTCCTGAATAGACAAAGTCCATGAGCATTTTTTCCAAAGAACGAAATGTACCTATTCATAGTGTCAGCATGGAAGCCTGTCCTTTGAGATGCTCTCATTATTAGGCCTGGGTGTGTATACAAACAGAAATTTCCTTTGGAGAACACAATTGTCAACTTTGAGTAAAAGGTTCTACCGTCCTCTACCATCCCTGCCAATCCACACCCTCTAAAAGCCTCTCCAACCTGTTGATTCCTTCTCTCCTCTTGCTTTGGAAAGTCCAGATGTATGTAACTGCAAAAATATGTTAAAACCACTAACCTGAGAAAATAAAATCGAGTAATCTTCCTCAAAGTAGAACTCAAACGCTTTTATGCATAATGAACTTGGCTGCTCAGCCAACTAGATGATTCAGACCATTATAGGAACTAGTTTGAACCTGTGAGAAATTGGTCAGAAGAGCATACGCAGACTTCTCAAAAGGTGTCCTCCCTTAGCCTTGGCCAGGCACTGCTGTTATGTAAAGCTGAACTCCATTTCATTTATCGTCATACCGGGCTTTTTTCCCATTTGATAGGTTACCTAATGGTTAAAATGAGAAAACAGCTGCATTTATAGTGTTACTCATCCTCTCTTTCTGGATTTAAAGCATGTTTATTCAATCTAAAAAGTCAAGGCTTGGGGGGGGGGGGGGAGCAGGATAACCTGATGATTGAGGACTGCGGCTCTGATGTCAGATTGACTGGAGTCCATTCAGAGCTTTGACCTCGACTAGCTGGATAATCTTGACTCACTGGGTAATCTCAGTTGACTTACAGGTAAAATAGGTAAGTGCTACCAATCTGGCAAGGCTTTGCATCGATTAAACTGGGTAAGGTCTGCCACACAGCACACTTTAACTCACGTGCTAAACATTTGTTATATTATTTTAGTAGTACATTTATTTCTAAATGAAATATTAATATAACTATTTGACAGTATAATTAACAGGGCTTCTCATTTCACATGTTCTCAGGTTCTCAGTAAATAAGTGAGAATTACCTTGATGTTAGATACTTCATCGTAGGAAATCTTTTGCTGGTGAACTTGGATTAAGAAGCGCTCTTTTCAACCTCTGGCTCTCCTAGGTTACTCAGACTTCATTTCCCCTCTTTCCTAACTCCCAGCTGGCATTGCAGCCCTATCCTGGGCACACAGCAGGCTCTAATCAATGTTTTGCATGTTAGGTAGGTGACACGTATGAGCTCTAAGCTAAGGGCGTTCATACAATCTCAAATTCTAAATCTCCATAGAAACACCTTTACGAGGAAGATAAGGTAAGAATCTTTCCTCAGTCTATATGAATTTTAAAAAAATTTTAAAGGCCAAATTATTGCAAAATGTCAACTAGCTAGGAAAGGCTTTGAGTCTAGATCTGAGCCCAGGCAGGAGATCTAAAAACCTTACAAAGCCACACATGACATGATTATCTCAAGGAAATGTTCTCACTTTGAATGAGGAAAAGGCAAAGTTCCAATAGAAGGCTAGACAGGCTGTAGAGGATGATTAGATTAAAGCATGATTAGAAATTATTACAAGAATGATTTTATTGCAATAACCAAGTAATTAAGTTTTTTAAGAGCCAATAATGTAATTTCCACTAGAAAAAATTTCCCACCTTTTTACAAGAAGAATTTTTGAGATTGCATAGTGCTCACAAACCACATTAGATACAGCAGTTGTTTAACAAAGAGAAAAAAAATGACATGGTTTAGTCAGGTACAAAATTCTACAAAACAAAAAGGAGAATAAAATACAGAAAAAAACGTGGAATAATATCAACCGAAAGCCAAGTGACTGGTTCTTTCTGAGATTCTTACCAGCTACCCAAACACTGCAGGATTACAGGTATTACACTATCAATATATGCTAAAACATAATATAAACCACAACAAGCTTAAAATCTAATGTACTGGGAAGCAAACCTTTATATACTCTGCATAATTCTAATTTAATTTCCTAAAATCTTACAACTACCAAATAAACAATAGTAGTAGAAACAAAAATTCACATAAATGGACCACAATCAAGATTATCAATAGTTCCCATTTAAATAATAATAGCACAATAATATGGGCTATATCACCGAAAAGCAGTAAATAAGTCCAGGTAAAAA
>CM053606.1:47778609-47799629 GCA_028646535.1 Procyon lotor
TATGGGGTACTTATACTCTTATAATCAGGAGCTTTGCCATTCAGATACTCCCCTTCCTGAGCTGCCTTGTTTTCTTCAATGGGAGACAACAGTGATAGAAAAGAAACATACTATGCCCAATTCAAAGCAAAGATTTAATTTTCTCACTCGGCCTCTGCAGGTGCATTGAAAAGACACTCCATCGCCCCCCCCCCCCAACACCTGACTTCCTACTTATCAGTGGAATTGAGCAGTGAAGGAGTTCTCCCTGGAGAGAGTAGAGGAGGAGGTTTCTCAACTTTACTTCAACTTCCTGCCTACAAACTGCTTCTTCAACTACTGATTCCACTTGCCCACTTGGGTGAAGTTTCAGTCTTTGCTCAGTTTCATTTCCTTTTCATTTTAGGGAAGTCTGGTGGGAAAACATCCCACTTACCTTTTGTTGGCATTTCCCCCCATATTTGGGTTCATGTACCATACCCAAGTTCCTAGATTTCTTTAACAGAAGAAACAAAGCAAACAAACAAACAACAACAAAACCAAAACAAAAAACAAAACACCTCTCTGAGTGGTTGAGATAAAGGCTAAGTCACTATTCAGCGTTTAAAATGAACTGGATCTGATCTTTACAGTCTTCTGGCAAGTGGCCAGAGTGGGGACACAGCCTTGGCAATAGGGGAAGAAAGGGAGCAAAGCAGTAAACTTACACAATTTCCCCCAAGAAGTGTTACACGTAGACTTTTCCCCCCCAAGGAAGTTGGAACTAAAGCAGTTTATCTATGAGAAGAATCTAGTTATAGGAAATATCACAAACTTTTTGAGATGGTTATCAAGTACGGTCACCAGCCAAATTCTCTAGGAAAAACAACCCTTGGCACCACTTCCTCCAGACAAGCCCCTCATTGAACATAGGACTGTTGTGATCCTACTCCAACTCTAATGTCCAGCAGCTACGCACCAGTGCTCCTGCATCTTTCTCCACAGTACCAAGATGCTAGAAATTATACTAGTTCAAAAAGTGCCCTAAGAAACCTACAACAGTGGATAATGGGCTCTTCAAGGCTAGGAGATCAGCTTCTTAGGAAAAGAAAAAGAAACACACACCAACAAACACCAGGGAACTATGTGTAATGGTTCGCTGCTTGTGCAAAAACCTCAAAGAGGATGAAGGTCAGACAGGGATAATAGGCCAATTTAATTCTGAAAGCACAAGGTGCAAGAAATTTTAATTATGGTCTGCCACTGAAATCACACAAGATCCAATGGCATCTAACTGCAACTGCTCATCAAGGGAGACAAGAGGTGTAATTGTAACCGCTGCATAATCACTGTGAGGGCACAGGGAAGGCTGCCTTCAGCTCCCAGCAGAGAATGTATTAGGAGCCTAGAAAAATCCAATACAGGGAAACATGAAGATTGCACGTAGCCAAACAGGAGCTCCTAACAGGAAAGCCAAACCCCGTTGTGTGTGCGTGCGTGCGTGTGTGTGTGTGTGTATGTGTGTGTGCGCGCGCGCGTCTGTGTGTGCGCGCGCGCGTATGTGTTTGAGTGGTGAGCGTTCCAGGAATAAAAGATTAAGCTGTGTGGCCCAAATTGAGAATACCTGCGCGGAAAACTCTGAACCCCATTCTGCTTTGTGGATACATACACAGAGAGAAAGCCATGATCTCCTCCAGAAATTTCTGCCTCGGTGAAGCTTCACCCACTCTCCTTTGTTTAAAACAATTAGCTTGGATGTTACAGTGGTTTACAGAACCAGACTCCCTTTAACTTGTTCCCATCAAACCCAAGTCTGGAAACAAAACGCCACACACAGGGCTCCGGGTGCCCAAGCCTGTGCAGCTCTCACGCCCGCGCCGCGCAGTCTTGCAAAGGGACAGGCAGAGAAAGCCCCTCCGTGGACTCTCCACTCCGCAAAGTTTCACAGATCCGCAAAGAAAGCAAAAGCACCCATCTGCGCCCGTCGCGAAGTTGGCGCTGAAGTTTGTGCTGGGATGTCCTAAATCTCGAGGGGTAAGGAGACGCGAGTGTGGGCCAGGCTAGAGGATGGATGGAGATGGAGAGACAGCAAGAGGGAGTTTTTACGAGTGGATGATCCGTGAGACCATCTTTTTCACCCTGAAGCTTGTTTGGCTCCCCGAGGTCCAAGAGGTGCTCGCCAGGGGAGGCGACGTCGCCGGGGGCCGGGAGCTGTCACCTGCGGGGAGCCGCGACAGGGGGCGGGAGGCGCTCTGCTAGGCGCCGGGGGAGGACGGGGGGCGGGGGTGTGCTTCAGAATCACCGGCTCCCCGAGCTCTGAGAAGTGGGGGAAGGGAGACTCGCGAGAGGGCAGGAGGCCAAGAGCAACACCTTTCGGATACGCTTTTCCCCTCCTACCTCTCCAACTTCCCGCAGCGCCAGCCAAGGACTTTCTCCCACCGCACCCTACCTCATCCCGCCTCCGGGCCCACCTCTCTGACCCTTCCGCGGCCGCGACGCAGAGGGGGGGTGCGGCAAGGAAGCAGCCAGCGGGAAGGTCGGGACCCAAAACGCAAACTCTCACCCCCTAGCCGAGACGACCAAATGCGTTTATACCCGAAACGATCACAGCCCCGTAGCAGGGCTCCCGGGTTAGCGCCGGGCCAAATTCCCTGACTCTTCTGTTGTTCCCAATAAAGTCGATTACGTTGCCCTCCGGGAGCTGATTGGGAGGGAGCGGAGAGGAAAAGGGGGGAACGCGGGAAAAAGCGGGGGGAGCAGCAATCAACTTTGTAACCCAGCGCTTCCTTGCGCGATCCGTCGCCATGCTTAAGATTCCCACCCCCGCCACCCCCCTCCTTCCTTTCAAGTGGATACTGAAACTAGGCCAAAACTTTTTCCCCTCCTTTTCTCTTAGCCACTAGACTGGATTGTGCCCCACGGAGCCCCATGGAGCTCTGCTTTCTTAAGCACAATAGCCGGACTAATTAGATCATAGAAGCAAGGCAGTGATACTGTAACAAGTAGCCCGAGAGGCAAAGAGGGAAGGGGCCCGAAAAGAGAGAAAGGGGGAAAAGTTTGCAGCTCTCGCACTTACCAATCAAGCCTCCCACCAGAAAGGCGATGATTTGGAACACGAGCAGAATCCCACCAACAATGCACAGCTTCTTGGTGCTCATGTTTTCTATAATTGCCCCAGCCATTTTTGTGCCCCCCTTTTTCTTTCCTCCTTGAAATAAATGTTTTAGGGTGTGCTTTTTGCTCTCTCTCCTCTCACGCTCCCTCCTCCCTTGCCTCCTTTCTGGGCGATGCAAAACTTCAGGGGTGTGGGAGCGCGGCGAGGATGGGACCGGGACGCGAGGCGCCCGCACGGATTCCCCTGGCGCAGCCGGCTCGGGCTCCCCCAATGCCCGGAGCTGTGATTGTGGCCGCTCCGCCGCCTGTGGACGCTTAAAGGAGCAGGGAAGCGGATCACATGACGCCGCCTCCCTCCCTCCCTTTCTTCCTCCCTCCCTCTCGCGCTTCCTCCCTCCCTCCCTTCCTCCCTCCCTTCCTCTCCCCCTTGCCCGCCTGTGCTGGGCTTCGAGCTCCGGAGGGTGCTGGCGTCCCGCTCCCGGGTCTGGCTGGCGGCCTGTCCCGCCCGGGGCTGGTGTCGTTGGGGGGTTGATGTGGTTGTTAAGTGCCTTTTCCCCCAACCCTGCCTCACACATTTCCTTTTCTGGTGCGAGATTTAAATCACCCACGGACAGCTTTGCAGACCTTTAACTTACACGTTGACTCTAGGAAATGGGACCCACCCGCAACTGCTAGAACTCTCTTTAGGAAAGAGGAGGAGAATTTTTTAAGGGGACCCAAAGATGTTTAAGTCAAAGCACAGAGACGCAGAATAAAGCCTTCGGCTTTCTTTAACCTGATCCCTGCCTCAGTTATTGCGCATATACCCAGCTAAATCCCCCCACTGCCGCCCTGAAGGAACCCTGTGCTCCAGCCAAATCAGACCACACTGTTCATTACATTATCCCCCCACTGCATGGATTTCTAGAGCCTTGACCCTGGCTGTTAAATATACAGATATAGATATAGATATATAGATATCTATAGATATATAGATTATTATATATTCTACTCCATCGGAGTTTTAAACCTCATTTAAATACCAGCCTGTCTGAAGAATCTTTCCAATTTTCCAAGTCGCCCCCGTGTAATAATTTTTCCTTGAACCCAACCCCTCCAACTCCAGTGTACATTCTTAGCTCCTTTTGTAAGGACTTGCACATACACGTTTGTCTCCACCACAAAGCTGTAAACTCCAGGGGGATAGAGACCCAGTTTTATTCATCTTTGTGTCCACCCTCTCCCACCCCCCGTGGTTCCTAACAAAATTCTAGCTCTAGTAGGTCCTCCCAAAACTTTTGTGGAATGAATAAGTAAATAAATGTGAAAACAAACCCCTGTTTTGCATTTCAAAAGCCTGAAAGAGGCCTTATTTGATTTAGATGTACACATATTTAGTTGCAGTATTTGTTGTCTCTTTGACAAGATATGTTTCTATTTACACTTCTAGGGGAAAAGGAGTGTGGGACTCTTAAGAGACTTCCTGTCCTATCAAGCCTAAATTCCTGGGCCTGGTTTTTCCATGTTTCATAAACTGGTCACTTGACCAGCACAACTCACGCTGCCCAAATAGACCCTTGGTTTGGTCACACACACACACCCCCTACCCAAACAAGGTTTGCCACCCTTCACACACCTGGTTTCTTGCCTCTTCCCTCTATCTACACCCTTTTCATGCCAAGAGAATACCTCAAGTCCCCTGTCCTCTGCTCTATTGCTAAACTTGCATTGCTCTTATGGAAAATGCCGTACTGATTTACCCTTAACAAAAGTATTCATTTCTAGTCTCCAACTAGACGAGACACTCTTCAGGGCCAGTACCAAACTGTGTGTGTGTGTGTGTGTGTGTGTGTGTGTGTGTGTGTGTGTGTGAATCCATCTCCTTGCAGTCTAACAGTTCTTACAGTTCTTAAGCGTTCTGGGGATATAGTTGCTATTTATTCAATCTTTTCCTTCAACCCTTTAACCAGCAGGGCTCACATATGGAGCCCTTAACCTATTCCAGGCTTTCTGTTGTAAGCCCTTGAGGATACCAGGATGTGAAGACAGTTGACCTTCCTGGAGGAGCCCTAGTCTGGCTGTTACTCACTGAATAGTGAGTTAATTGTTAATAGATTAACAATTTTTATTTGGAGAACATCAGATCAGATAGAAGAGGCAGACAGAATTGCTGTCAACAGTAGTGGTCAGAAGTGTTTGGTACCCAAACACAGATAGACCCGGGTGGGTTATTTGCCTTCCTTCTTTACCTTTTCAGAAGCTTACATCATTTTTGCTGCCCCTGAAAGGAGTAGGTTCCGGCATCAAAAAAAGATGGAGGAATGCCCTTCTTACCTCTGTTGCTAGTTAACTCCACATTCTGTGTTCTCATCTCAGCAAGCTGCCAACTTCCACACATTTGAATAATAATGATGCCTTTCGGTTAGAATTTCTTTTTAATACCAAGGAAGTTTTTAATAGTAAGGGTGATAGGATTCAATATCAAGATTTACTGTCCATTTGGTACTATGGTTTGTTATTTAAGAAGACACAAATGGTGGCTCAGTCAGTTAAGCATCTGCCTTCAGCTCAGGGCATGATTTCAGGTTCTTGGGATCAGATAGGCGAGTCTACATCTCCCTCTCCACTGCTCATGCATGCTCTCTCTTGCTCCCAAATAAATAATTAATAAAATCTTTTTTAAAAAAAGAAGAAACGGTGGTTCTATGCACTTCAAATATGAATTGGATCCACAAAAATGCGTTTAGTAGTCCCCCACCCCCATCCATGGTTTAGTTTTCTGTGGTTTCACTTAACCTGTAGTCAGTTGAGGTCTGATGGTCTGAAAGCAGCAGGCGATCCTCCTGACCTATTGCCAGAAGGTCAATGAGTAGCCTAAGATATATATAACTTCTTTGAGAGAGAAAGAAGAGAAAGAGTGAGCGCAGAGGGAGAGAGAGAATCTTAAGCAGGCTCCGTGCCCAGTGCAGGCTCCACAGGGCTAAACACAGGGACCCTCATGGGGCTCCATGCAGGGCTGTACCTCACAACCCTGAGATCATGACCTGAGCCGAAATCAAGGGTCAGACACTTAACCAGCTGAGCCAACCAGGAGACCCTTAAACAGAGGTATTTCTAATTGCTAATCAATGCTTCTAACTTGCATGGGATTACCAATATTGCAAAACGCATGTGGGACCCTTTCGATATTCATCACTATGAATTACTTTAAGAAAATTTACAGTATCTATTATATCTTTTTAAAAATTAAAAATGACTGTCAGATCCTTAGTTCCCAAGGGAATAACACAGACAAGTAGAAAGAAAGCATTAGTGAGTTGTTCAGGTTTGGAATGGAGCCTAGACCCCAGCTCTGCCCTTCGCTTGCTGTGTCACTGTAAGCCGCTCAGGTACCCAGCACTCTGAAGCTCAGCTTTCTCATCTGTAAAATGGACATAATGACAGTACCTGCTTCATGGTAATCTTGTAAGAGATGATAATGATGATGATTATATTTAAGAATCCTTAAGGGAAATCAATAACCTTGCATTAAAAACTAATAAAACAGATCATTAATTTGTTCTTCCTCAGCTCTAAAATTCTATCATGTTATAATTATTTTTTGAAATATATTTTAGGAGCAGTCTGGGTGATTAAGTCTACTTGACAAGGGTATTAGTAGGGCCAACATCTGGTATGGGGCTCTGAGCAACACTCAGTGAACTTGAAACCTAGAAACATTCTATTCTAAAAAATGCTTCTGATCATCAATAGAGCACTAGTCATGGGTCCTTGGATAGATTGTTCCAGAGACTAGATAATCCAAGAGTGCAGTCCAACGCTTCCAACAGCATTTGATCATTCCAATTTCATTCCACTAGAATTTAAGTTGGAGAACCTGATTTATCCATCATTTTATTTAGAGTTTGTCTTATGTAAGTTCATATTGATATTCAATGCATATTTATGGAATGGGTGAATGAATGTATGGATAGATAAATGCATAAGTAAAGGTAAATTAACTGCAACCAGCCCCACCCCGCTCCCACTCCAATTCCTATATAGCATATACTGACTAAATGCTTATCTGGTACATATACCCTGGGCTGTCATTTGTACATATATCTATAGATGTGCTGTATTGTCACCCTGGTTTGCAAGCTGCTTAAAAACAAGGAAAGTGTGACCTGAGCCTTTGTTTCTCTCAGAACCCCTGCACTGCACCTTGCACAGAGGGGGTCTCAGTTTCTGGAGTTGAGAAAGCCCACTCTGGAAGCCAAGGGCAGCATTCCATTATTGTCACTGAAATAAATGTAATGCAGAGATCTAAAAGAATTGCATATACCTCCTCAAACACCTAATTTACTTCCCAGAGGGACCAAACATGAGTAATAATCCCACTCTGAGTCTTCTCATTCTCATAAGTAGCTTTTACCCATAAATGGCATCCCAGGGCTCTTCTGTTGTTGATATTTTCTTATAGTCAGTGCCTGTGAATGTAATCAGGCACTTTGGGTTCATACTCTATTATTCAGTGGCACTTTTCACTCAGTAGACATACATGAATATAGATACTCACAGCTTCTTTTAAAATCCTTTTCCGTTTTTCAGAACCATCCTTCCCTTCTTTCTCTCTGAGCCCCATTGTCTCATTTTGTATGTAAATACAAGAGCTTTTCTAGCACCTCCTTTCACACACTACTCTTGGGTATGGAACTATTCAGAACCCAGGGCTTAGAATATCAGTACTTTAACCTGATCTTTTTTGATGACATTGTTTAATGAATACCCCACCACTCCCTCCCTTTCTACACATCAGCACCCACGTGTGGGTCTCCTTTACCCCTTTTCTTTGGCACTCCACATATATTTCAGACATGAGGCTTATTCGGTCACAGATTGAAATCTTACTACTCGTGTAAATAAACAAGACAATTACCTTTTTGAGGCTTACTTTTCTAATTTCTTTAAAAAGAGAAAAAAAAAAGATGCTAGGGGACCTGGGTGGCTCAGTTGCTTAAGTGTCTGCCTTTGGCCTCAGGTCATGAACTCAGGGTCCTGGGTTGGAGCCCCATGTTGCCCTCCCTGCTCAGCAGGGAGTCTGCTTCTCCCTCTCCCTCTGCCCCTCTCCTCACTTGTGCTCTCTCTCTCAAATAAATAAATAAAATATTTTTTAAAAATGTTTTTAGGGGCGCCTGGGTGGCTCAGTGGGTTAAAGCTTCTGCCTTCGGCTCAGGTCGTGATCTCAGGGTCCTGGGATCGAGCCCCGCATCGGGCTCTCTGCTCAGTGGGGAGCCTGCTTCCCCCTCTCCCTCTGCCTGCCTCTCTGCCTACTTGTGATCTCTCTCTGTCAAATAAATAATTAAAAAAAAAGTTTTTAAAATTTAAAAACATTTTTTAAAAAGATGCTAATAGAAACTTCATAGGTCGTGGTGAGCACTAAACAAATGTTACAAAGCACCTAGCACAGAGCCTGACACAGAGTGGGCACCGAACATAAAGGAGGAGGTTTCTGTTCCCAAATAGTGAGAGAGAGAGAGAGAGAGAGAGAGAAAAGAACTATAAAACCCCTAATTATTGTCTCTTATGAAATTGCTTTTTGAACCCAGACAACTTGGAATGGGCAGATAAAAAACTTTATAAGTTTCCAGAGGCCTCTGGTGGGAGGCAGCTGACAACCTGAAGTAGCCAGCCAGGCCCCTGTTGTTTCCCAGGCTTGAAAGAGGCTGCTGCAGAGGGCTGGATGCTCCAGTGTTTCAACCTCTAAGATCACATGTGCTTGATTCCTGCAGCCAAGGCAGGGAAAGGTTTTTTTTTTTCCCTTTGCCAGTCTCCACAGTGTAAGCTTCATGGGGTCTGTGCTGACTGCTTCTGCTCCCACCCTTTGCCCTCATGACTGTGCTCCCTCCCAATTTCACCATAGACTTAGTCATGCTCACCAGCGCCTCTCCATCTGCTTTTTCCCATGGAGAGTGGCAGTGGGAGGAGAGTCTGGACAGGCCAAGACACACCCCCTTAGACAATGATCCGGTGATGCATAGACAGCACGAAGCTCAATGGCACAGACTTGGTATGCAAATTTTGTTAAAGGAATGAATAGTTACGGTTCTATCTAGAGGTTCTATCGACTATCTAGAGGTTCAGGAAGGCCCCCCCCACAGATGGCCAATGGCAGGAAGAAGGACTCAGACTTAACCTCAGCCCAAGCACTCTGCTAAATGCTTTATATATGTTATTACCATTAATCCACACAACAATCCTATGAGGCAGGTACTATTCTTATCATTTTATTTTATTGTGTTTTTTTAAAGATTTGTTTATTTGAGAGAGACAGAGAGAGCATAGGGGGGAGGAGCAGAGGGAGAAGGAGAGTGAATCCTAAGCCGACTCCACACTAAGTGCAGAGCCCCACACAGGGCTCTATCCCACAACCCTGAGATCATGACCCTAGCAGAAACCAAGAGTCCAACGCTCAACTGACTGTATCACCCAGGGACCCCTATTTTTACCATTTTAAAAAGAGGAAAGCTGGTTCAGAGACTGTTCCCTTGACCACACTGTTACTACACCCGGAAGCTGAGATCCTAAGATAGCTGCAATATGCCATTCATTCTTAGAATCACCAAATATGTATTGAGCCCCATGAGTACCACAAACTGATCTAGATGGTGGGGAAGAGCGGTGGGCCTGACAGAGGCCCTGCCCTCACGCAGCCTACATTAGAAAGCCCACTTCAGAACTTGGCTTCTTATTTCCTTTATATCAGCTATGCCCTTTCAACTCACCAACAGAAAGAGACCTACAGGGCTGTGGAAGTGAGGAGAAATCGACTCCTTGGTGTGCAGATGGGCCTCAGTCCGTGTTTCCCTGAGGAGATGCTCATTCAGAAACCCCCTTTCCTGCCAGTTCTGAGACAATTGTTTTTGTTTTTTGACTGTTCCTTTGTTCATACATTCAGCTCTGTTTTCTTCCTCATTACTTCACTCCCATTCGGATCAAACTCCCTCCAATTAAGCCTTAAATCTTTGCAATTCATTCTTTGCTAGTATTTGCCAGTAAGGCTTTTCTAAGCTGAAGATCAATTTTCAAGTCAAATGACTCATGAAAGTAATTAAGCATAATTTCAGTGTTTTGAGGACATTCTTGAAGAATACACATGAGCAAAAGACATTTGTGTTAGCAGAAGATTCAGTGTACAAAATTAGTTTTGGCCTAGCTAACCTGCAAATTGATTCCTAAAGTACTTTTCTTTGGTTCTTTATTTTGTTGTCATGCTGTGAATCCCTAATAAAGACCCTCTTTTCCAAAGATTTTAAGTCGCTTAATGAATGTTACTCATCTTCATGTAAAAATTTATGAGGGTAAAAATTCCCAATTTCTGATATATGTTCTTACCTCTCTAAGAAATCTGAAGCCTGAATGACTTGATGTTTTCTTTCATTTCTTTCATAAATATTTATTACATGTTTCCCATATGCCAGGTATTTGGCAAGTGCTAGGATACAAATACAAAAAAGACAGATATACTCTTGCTCTCACAAAATTTATCATCTCGTATATATAAAAGCGTGATGCAGTAGCTCTATTGACCAAGACGGTAAGTCCTGAACAGTCACTGGTAGGAGAGGCATGGGACAGACCTCAGACAGAGAAAGGGAAAGGACAGGAGGTGTTCCCTCGGGCTTGGAGAGCAAGGTGCTCCCTATTCTGGAGTCAGCATCATGTGGCAGGGAAGAGCACGGGCTCAGGAGCCAGACAAAGTGGGGTCTGAGTCCTGGCTTTGGCACTTACTCGTTGCGTGCCTAGGCTAGCTAGGGTAATTTTTGTCACTCTGTGCCCTCATCTGTAAAATGGGAATAATAATAATACCCTCCCTGGGGCACCTGGCTGGCTCAGTTGGTAGAATGTGCAACTCTTAATCTCAGGGTGGCGAGTTCAAGCCCCACATTGAGTGTAGAGCTTACTTGAAAAATACAGAATATAAAGTGAAAAAAATTAAATACTCTCCCTATATATGATTGTTATAACAATTAAATGGGATCATCTGTGTCACGTACTTAAAGCAGGGCCTGAGACATAAATCCCATGTGTTTGCTTTAAAAAAAAAAGGTATGTTTTCCCCTCTTCTGCCACTCCCACAATGCTAAGTTCCCCTCAACCTCAGTTTCCTGTAATCCTGTTGACAACTCTCTCTCATTGAACAACTCTGCTGTCAGTTGGAAAGACTGGGATAGTAAGCCTCCAGGACTGCCTGCTGAAACTATCTTTCAAGTATCACACATACTTTGAGATACTTTTTGATTCTCTTGCCTCATAGGCAGATACAATATCTACTCTGGGTGAATCCTCATACACCTATATCTGTTATGTCCCTTTACACATGCTCCCCAGATCCCATTTGGGCACTTGTCTTATCTACTCCAGTAGATCACAAAATTTTTAAAAAAGATTTTATTTATTTATTTGAAAGAGAGAGAGGGAGAGCACAGAGGGAGAAGCAGACAGCCCACTGGGCAGGGAGTCTGACTCAGGGCTCAATCCCAGGACCCTGAGATCATGACCTGAGCTGAAAGTAGATGCTTGACCGACTGAGCCACCCAAGCATCCCAGATCACAAAATTTGTAAGATAAAAAGACTGTTTTTATTTAGAAGTCTTTTTATTTAATTCTAGTAGAATCCTAGGCTTTGTAGCAATTCTCTCAGAGCTTTGCTACTTCTAGATTTTTGTATCTTCAACTCCTTCTCAAAACAGATGTTCTATTTTACTAGGGAAGTCAGGAGAAGGAGCCATCAGGTATAAACTCTCTCAGCCTACAGACTGATGAATATTTTCCTTCGCCTGATTGCCAAAAAAACAATGAACCACCTCTTGGGCAGAGCATCTACCGTTACTTAAACACATCTCCCTGTATTTAGGCTTAGACCTATTTTAGGGAGCTGCCCAGCACAGCCTCACAGTTAAGGGCATATGCTTTGTTTAATGAGTTAGCACATGAAAAGTACTTACGACATAAAGTTCTTAGCACATGGTACACACTCAGCAAATGTTAGCTTCTATTCTTGGTTATCTTCCATCACCTTCTATGATTTGCTTCTTTAATGATCTTCTTTCGTATCTTTCCTCAATCTTTCAAATCTTCTCCACCCTAAAAAATATCCTTCTGAACCCCGCATTCTCCTTAATTCATGATCTTCACTGGCTTCTTTCCTTTAATTGTAAATCAAACTTCTGAAAAGAACAGTTCATGTTTGCTGGCTTTATAATCTCACTTCTCATTCCCTCCCTGGCCCCCTGCAGACAGGTTCTAGGCCTAACATTCTATTGACTCTGCTCTGACAAAGATCACCGGCGACCAGTGACCTCTTTGGTGTCCATTGTGCCTCGTGTCTCTGAAATTGAACACTCTGAAATTTCCTTTTGAAAAAATCTCTCCTCACCTCTTCAGCTTCAATAACTCTGCTCTCTCAGTTCTCCTACTTCTCTAATGTCCCCTTCTCTCTCTCCTTGGTTGTTTCATCTGCCCACTCCCTGAACGTTAATATTCCTAACTATTCTCTCTTTAACCTCACCTCTTCCCACGGGCTCTATGAGCAAATCTGTATCTTCGGCTCTGACATTTTGCCCGAACTTCAGACTTACAAAGAGATGCCTTCCCTATCTTAATGGCCCAAGTTTCTGAATAGTCACCGAAGTTACATATTTCAAGGCCATCCTTGATTCATCACCCACACATCCAATCAGTTATCTAGATCAGATTCTACCAACCTTATACATGAGCTAGCCTCTCCTCCTCATCCTACCCACCTCTCCGCAAGTCCAGAGCTTCATCATCTTTCCAATGTGGACTATTGAGGACCTTCCCTAACAAATCTCTAATCTCTAGTTTCGTACTATAGATAATCCAGTCTTCATACAGTTTCCAAAGTGTAAAATACAGATCTGTATCATAAAATACAGATCCGTTTTCCTCCCTTTCTGAATATAATGTTGTGGTATCTTCTCATTGCCTACAATAAAACCTACAAATAAAGCCCATATCTAGTAAAATCTCGTGTAATACTCAAAGATCTAGCTACTTTGGATTATCTATTATTCCCAGACTCAACCAAGACATTTCTTTGTACATTATTGTATATAATTCACTGTCTAGCTCATGTCTTCTCCTTATAACATGATCACTGGGATAGACCAGGTGACCCTAAGGTGATGGCACCAAGCTATGATTCTGTTGTATTCTTCTTGTATAACTTATTTCAAAGTACTGGTTATCCTGAGACCCAAATGGAAACCAAGAAATCATCCTAGACTTCTCTTTTAAAAATGTAATCAAGATACTGAAAATATCATCTGCCAAGCCACATAAATAATACACTATCATAGTAATACCAAACACTTATATTTACAATGTAATGAGCACTGTTTGAAATGGGATGGGTTCTAGATAGATAGACTATCTAGATAGATAGACTATTTAAGTGTATAACACTTAGAACTAAAGTAGTAAAATAAAAGTATGGACCTCAAAAGTTTGTGGTGTGGTTTAAAGTCTTAAGTGTACTCTTGTATATATCAGTTAGAACATTTTATCCTCACTGCAGTTGAGATACATACTATTATTCCATTTTAGACAGTGAGGAAACTGGTCTAGATAGGATTAGTAATTTACCTAAGATCACACAGCTAATAAATACTGGACCTGGGCTTTGCACCTAATCAGTGTAGTACCAAAGTTCATGCACTTAACAGTTATTCTCTTCTGCCTTTGGTTCAAACAGCAGTCATAGTAAACCTCCTTCAGGTTTTCTGCATATCAGGCGCTGCTCTGAATATATTACACATATTACTTCATTCAATCCTCACAACACCTCCTTTGAGGTAGGTGCTATATTTCTTCTTGATTTCCTATGCAAATAAACTTGGCTTAAAGAAAATAAAAAGAAATTTCAAACTGGAAACCCAGAAAAATCTAGAAGTGCATACTCACTTCAGAAGAAGTATGCATTTACTCTTTTAAAAAGCCTTGTTTCAGAATTTCTTGGCATTTTGGGTTTCTTAGATCATTAACAACAGGTACCTTTCCAATATAAAAGTGAGGATCTCTTTACTCATTCAACCTTCCGTCTACTCAGCAAATCTTTATTGAATGCCTACTGTATGCAAGACACTGAATACTTCAAAAAATGTTTCTTCTTTTAAGAAAATAAAAATCTAGAAAACAGAAAAGGACATTAAAGCCAACAAATACAATGAAATGCAACATGTATAGGATTGCAGAGAGGTTAAGAGAATAGATTCAAAAGCTAGACAGACTTTGTTCTAAGCCTAGTTTTGCCACTTACTTCCTATGTGACTTTAGGAAATTCATTTAAACTATTTGTGCTTTATTCTTTTTCATAGTACCTTCATTATATGATCGCTATCAAGTTTTAATGTACATAAAGAAATTTGATACGTGCTTCAAACAAGGTAACACTCACGGCAGCAAGAGTGAATAGTAGTAGTAGTTGTTGTCAGTGGTATTGCCAACTGAGGGTACCCTGGATTCAGAAAGCTAGAAAAAGAGAGACTGATATTTTTATATTGGAGAAAAAGGAGTTCAGGTAAGTCTTTAAAGGAAAACATAACTCTAGGTGAGTTTTTAGAAGATAAGTAAGTATTCTCTAGAGAGGGGCGCCTGGGTGGCTCAGTGGGTTAAAGCCTCTGCCTTTGGCCCAGGTCATGATCTCAGGATCCTGGGATCGAGCCTTGAGTAGAGCTCTCTGCTCAGTGGGGAGCCTGCTTCCCACTCTCTCTCTGCCTGCCTCTCTGCCTGATTGTGATCTCTCTCCTCTCTGTCAAATAAATAAATAAAATCTTAAAAAAAAAATATTCTCCAGGGAGACAAAAAGGAAAATATACAAGGGCAAGGTTAAAAGTAAGGAAGAGTAACTTCTAAAGTTGATACACCTGGCTGAAGAGGTGGTATGTCCGTGTACCTTCAGCATGTTGCTTTGGAGACCTATGGCCTTGGGAGATAGGAACATAGCAAAGGTGGAGAAGTGATGTCCTTATTATGATTACAGATCTTTAAAAGCTATCATTTGAAACCAGGTTTATTACTAGATGGAGAATAATAACACCTTGTCCTGTGTTTGTATAGCACCAATTCTGTACAATTTTAAGATACTATCTCAGTAATCTTCACAACCTTGGAGGTCTGTCCAATTATAATTATCACAATTTTTCATATGGGAAAGCAGAAGTACAGGAGAGGAAGGCAGAAATCCAGGGTTGCAGCTCACCAAAGTGTCCAAAATAACAAGATCTTACTAACTTCATACTTTCTCACCATTTCTCTCCTTGTTATGGAAACATAGAGCAAAAGTCTGTAGCTTGAAAAGGCTAGAGTGGGGTTAAAAAACAATCAGAAATAGTGATGAGCCATGTAGATGTTGGATGAATTCTGAGACTGGTTTGTGATGACAAATAGGCTGTGTCGGGGATCAGCGGGATTGATTGACAGAAGGAAACTTTGTTTTTTTAGATTGCTGCACATGTAACTTACATGCAGTAAACTACATAAATCATACATATATACATTTATGCATTGATGCAAATTAATACTATCTTTGCTACAGATGCCATCACAAAATACACAGAACAGACTGGGTGGCTTAAGCAACAGAAATTTCTCACAGTGCTGGAGGCTGGAAGTACAACATTAAGGTGCTGGCAGGGTTGGATTCCCCTGAGGCCTCTCTCTCGGTGTTTTACTTCCTCTTCACATGGTCTTTGTTTTATGTGCTTGGTCCTACTGTTCATACAAGGACATCCATCATATTGGATCAGGGCCCCTTCCTAATTTTAACTTAATCAACCCTTTAAAGACCTTATCTACATATACAGTTACATTTTGAGGTACTGGGGGTTTGGACTTCAATATGAAATTGGGTGGAGAACATAATTCAGCCATAACAAATACATATATAAGATACAAAAACACCCAAGATAGAGAGCATTTCTATGATTTCAGAATGATTCTTGGCTCTCTTCCTAGTAGACCTCCAGGGCTAATCCCTTTTCACATTTGTCACCACTGGTGTTTTTACCTGTTTTTGAACTTTATAATATGTGTTTATATTCTTTTTGACTGCTCTTTCCCACCCACCCTTGAGCCAGCAACATGCTGTCTGTGAGATTCATCCATGTTATAGCATGTAGCACTATTTTATCTTATTGTGTAAATAAATTACAGTTATATGATATTTGAGTTGCTTCCAGTTTTTGGCTATTGTGAATAAAGCTGCTGGAGGGATTCTTATATGTCTTTTGGTAGATTAACCATTCCTTTCTGTTAGGTATATATGTAAAAGTGGAATTGCTAGGCGATAGATTTACTAGTGTATTAAATGTTAATAGATGCTATAGAATAATTTTCTAAAGCAGGTATGTCAACATGCACTCACATTAGCAATGCAAGTTGTAGTTGTTCCACAATGTCATCAACACTTGGCATAATCAGTCTTTTAAATTTTGACCATTCTGGTGGCGATGTATAAGTATCTTACTGGAGTTTTAATTTGTATTTCCCGAATGACTAATGCTATTGACTTCTGGTCCTTTGACATCCTTTTCTGTGAAATGTATGTCCAAGTCTTTTTACCATTTTTAAATTGGTTGATTTATATATTCTGAACACAAATCCTTTTTCAGAATTTGTATAGCAGATATCCTCTCTTGGTCTACAGTTTATCTTTTCTCTTTTTTTAATGGCATCTTTTCATGAACAGACATTCTTAATGTTAATTAAGTCCAACAAATCCATCTTTCCTTTTATGGTTTTTGCTGATGCTCACTTAAGAAATCTTTTCTTACTCAATGTCTTGAAGATATTCTCCTGCTTTTATTTAGAAGCTTGATTGTTTTCCTTTCATATAGAAGAGTATGTTTCATCTCAAATTATTTTTTCCACATGTATATCCAATTGACCCAACATCATTTCTTTCCCACTAAATTGCAGTAGTCAGTATGTAGCAAGTCAGGTGACCATACTTGTGCAAGTGTTCTGGAATCTCTATTCCATTCTATTTGTCTACTTACTCAACCTGTGGTAACATCAGCTTTATACAAATCCTTGATATATAGTAAGTCTTCCAGGTTTGTTCTACTTCAAAATTGCCTAAGTCCTTTGAATTTCAAGTAAATTTTAGAATCATCTTGTCTGAATCTCTACAAAAGAAATTGCTGGGTTTTGATTAGGATTACACTGAATTTATTTGGTTAAGAAATGACATCTTCATATATTAAACTTTCCAAGCAATAAACACAGGATTTCTTCTATTGATTTGGATCTTCAGATTCTTTCAGTCACATTTTGTAATTTTTAGGAAACAGGTCTTATGTGTCTTTTGCTAATTTCTTTCTAAATATTTAATTTGGGGTGCTATTATAAATGATAATTTAAAAATTTTTATTTTCTAGTTTGGTACTGATTATATATATATATAAAAAATTGCAAAATTAATTTATTATAATTTGTTTGTAGATTCTTTTCCTTTTTTACACGAGCAAGCATGTCATATGTATAATGACAATTTTACTTCTTCCCCTCCAAATTGTATAGCTTTTAGTTTGTTTTCTTGTCTTATAGTAATGGCTAATTCCAGTGCAATGCTGAACTGAAAAGTCACCACTATAATTTGATATTTGTTTGGGAAATGCTAGCCAATGCAATTGAATAAGAGAATAAAAATGAGGCAAGAAGGAAACAAAGTTATAATTATTTGTAATTGATATGATTATAAACCTTAAAAATATGAACAATTCAAATAAAAATTATTTTAAGACATAAAAGAATTCATTAATGTAACCACGAATTTAATATAAAAGTCAGGTCAATTATTTACTTTAGAATAATGATTCTCTCTCAGAAACAGAATGGAAGAAAATGTCTCATTCACAATTACCATGAAAAGTTGAAATTTGGGGTTGCCTCGGTGGCTCAGTTGGTTAAGCATCCAACTTTTGATCTCAGCTTGGGGTTTAATTACAGGGTTGTGAGTTCAAGCCCTCTGTCGGGTTCCCTGCTGGGTGTGGAGTCTACTTAAAAAAAAAAAAAAGTTGAAATTGGCATAAATAAGAAAGCACAGAAATTTAAAATTCTTCAGAGGTACATAAAAAAAGTTAAATAGATGTAAAGACACCCTTAATTTGGATACAGGACTCAATATTTTAAAAGACATCAGTTATCTTTGAATCAATAAGAAATATGAACAAGCCTTTTGGGGTTTTCTCGAAATTTGAACTAAACAATACTAAAATTCATATTAAAAATACACATAAGAAAAAATTCTAAAAGAGAAGAATAATGAGGGATATAATAGATAATATATTTAAAATTGTGTTTCCCTGACCTTGGATGAGACAAACAGGTCAATGAGACAAATGAGAAAATCCATAAATCATCCTCATTATCAGAATTTAATAAATGATAAAAGTTGTACTTTAGTAAAGGAGGAAATATGAATTATGGAATAAACGATCTGGTAAGATTGGCCAAATGCTTAAAGAACATAAAGCTAAATTTTCCTCTTTACCTTCTACACTAAAATGTGAAAAACAAACACATAAAATATCTAGAAGAAAATATGGAATATTAGTTTATAAATAATTTTGGCATGAGAAAGGCCTTTCTCAGTATTTTCAAAGCTATCAAGCTATACAGGAAAAGTTTATATCCAAAATTATATCTTAATATTTTAAATTTTTATCAATTTTAAAAATCTAAACAGCAAAAAAGGGCAAAAGGAAAGACAAAAACAGATTAAAGAAATTTGCCATACATGTGGCAAACCATCTTTTTTTTTTTTAAGATTTTATTTATTTGAGAGAGAGACATACAGAGAGCATGAGTGGGGAAAGGGGTAGAGGGAGAAGGATAAGCAGATTCCCCACTAAGCAGGGAACCCTGCTCTGAGCTTTATTCCAGGTCCCTGAGATCCTGGCCTCAGATGAAGTCAGACACTTAACCAACTGAGCCACCCAGGTGCCCCAAACTGTCTCTAATATACAAAAATTCTCAGAAACAAGTAAACAAAGGATAGATAACTCAATGGGAAAAATGGGCATAGGGATTCATGGAAAAAATATTTTAGACAATTAACATAAAAAATATATTCAGCCATACTAATATTTTAAAGTGTACAAATTAATACAAGGATAGTCATTTTTTTTCAGTAAAATTAAAAATTAAAAAATTAGGTAGTCCAAGGCTGTAGGGAAATAGGGATTTCCATATATTCTTGGTAGTATAAATTATTACAAACCTTTTATAGAAAATGTATCAGTATCTTTCCAAATTACCTATGAGCATGTCCTTTGATGTCCATCTTGAAATTTATCTTTCTCATATACCTGCAAAAGTTTTCAGATATATATATATAGGAATTCCAGTTTTTTTTTTATAGTATTGCTTTTAATAGTGTTATGGGCTGAATTGTGTCTCCCCAAAGTTGATATGTTGAAGCCCTGAATCCCAGAATGTGACTGTATTTGGAGACAGGGCTTTTAAAGAGGTGGTTAAATTGAGATGAGGCTGTTTTAATCTAATCTGACTGATGTCCAGGTAAGAAGAGATTAGAACACAGAGGAAAGACCACAGGAAGACAGAGCGAGAGAACAGCCATCCACAACCCAAGGAGAGAAACTTCTGAAGATGGGGAGGGAGACAAACCATAAGAGACTCCTAGACTCAAGAAATGAACTAAGGGTGGCCGGGGGGGGGGTGGTGGGGTAGGGATAGGGTGGCTGGGTTGGGGACAATGGGGAGGGTATGTGCTATTAAGTGCTGTGAAATGTGTAAGCCCAAAGATTCACAGACATGTACCCTGGGGCAAATAATACATTATATGTTAATAAAAATTAATAAAAAAAAAAAAAAAAGAAAAGAAACTTCTGAAGAAATCAACCCTGTGAACACCTTGATTTCAGGCTTCTGGCCCCAGCACTATGGGAAAATGAATATGTTGTTTAAGCCACCCAGTCTGTGGTATTGTGTTATGGCAACCCTAGCAAACTAATACAAATAAAAGAAGTGAAATATTTTAAATGGCTACAAAAAGAAGAAAATGTTACCAGTGATTATCTCTAGAAAGCAGAACTACAGAACAGAGAGGACAGAAGGCAGGAAAATTTTGTTTTACTTTGTACCTTTCTATTGTTAATTTTTTTTTTTTAAAGATTTTATTTATTTATTTGACAGGGAGAGAGAGATCAAAAGTAGGCAGAGAGGCAGGCAGAGAGAGAGAGAGAGAGAGAGAGAGAGAGAGAAGCAGGCTCCCTAACAAGCAGAGAGCCCGATGTGGGGCTCGATCCCAGGACCCTGAGATCATGACCTGAGCCGAAGGCAGAGGCTTTAACCCACTGAGCCACCCAGGTGCCCCTCTATTGTTAATTTTTAAAAAATCAAACCTATATTATTATTGTAATAAAATAGTTAATTTTTTAAAGCAATGGGAAATTTGTGTCAACTTTGTATGTATGTGTGTGTCAGTTTTTTGTTTTTGTTTTTTTAAGATTTTATTTATTTGACAGAGAGAAACACAGCGAGAGAGGGAACACAAGCAGAGGGAATGGTAGTGGGAGAAGCAGGCTTCCTGCCGAGCAAGGAGACCGATGCGGGGGCTTAGTCCCAGGACTCTGGGATCATGACCTGAGCCGAAGGCAGACGCTTAACGACTGAGCCACCCAGGCGCCCCATGTGTGTGTCAGTTTTTAAAGTCCCAGAATATCACCAAGACATCTCTGAAAGCATAACATTTCTCTCATGTTACTTATTTTTTTTTTTTTAAAGATTTTATTTATTTGACAGAGAGAAACACAGCGAGAGAGGGAACACAAGCAGAGGGAATAGTAGCGGGAGAAGAGGGTCCCTGCTGCGCAGAGAGCCCGGTGCGGGGCTAGATTCCAGGACCCTGGGATCATGACCTGAGCCGAAGGCAGACGCTTAAC
>CM053606.1:47800129-47857797 GCA_028646535.1 Procyon lotor
ATAACATTTCTCTCATGTTACTTATTTTTTTTTTTTTAAAGATTTTATTTATTTGACAGAGAGAAACACAGCGAGAGAGGGAACACAAGCAGAGGGAATAGTAGCGGGAGAAGAGGGTCCCTGCTGCGCAGAGAGCCCGGTGCGGGGCTAGATTCCAGGACCCTGGGATCATGACCTGAGCCGAAGGCAGACGCTTAACAACTGAGCCACCCAGGCGACCCTCTCATGTTACTTATTTTTGATTTACTATTTCTTCATGATCTATCTTGAAAAATAAATGCAGTTCATTTTGACTCTTGTCTGGTTCAATTGAAAGTAATTCAGCAGTATTGTTTTCTATTATTTTTCTTCCATAAATGTTTGGACTTATTTAACCTTTTCCCAAAACTTGAGAAACTGCAATTTTGTGCACACAAGAATTGCTTTGGGGTTTTTAGAAAAATCCCTCAGCTTAAAGTTGACTTCTTTATTTTTCAAGAAGACATCAACCAACCTACTGTAACATGAAACAAGTAATAACCATGCATTTATAATAGCTCTCTCTTTTAATTACAATCTAGGCAAGAAGGGTTAGGGATAAGTATATAGTAGACAGCACTATTATTGGGCAATATTCCACTTTAAACATAAGTCCACAGCCCTACTTCATATCTTCTTAGAAACATGATTCTCAGATAATGAAGGAAATTGAAAAAATGGTATAGTCACTAATTATTAGTTGGCCTTTAGTATAACTCCAATGCTAACATTTCTGTTATGGAAGTTTAAGGAACGGTCTCATTCTGGTTAAAAACATGGTAGTAATATATTAGTTAAGAAATGGAGAATGTGAAGTCTAATTAACACACCTGGAATTGTTAAGGTGTTCTTAAAGCAGAGAGATAACAGAGTAGGAGTGGATAAAATGTACTAACTGAACGGCAGGAATGTCCCTGGGGCTTACCTCCTTAAGCCTTCTCACAGTTGGCTTGCATGGGTCCACAGGCTTCAGGGACATTATAATCCAACTGAACGAGTATTTTTTTTTATGTGCCTCCTAGGGATCTGGAGCTTCTGTTAGGTCCTGTGAAGAGCACAAAAGAAGTAGATAAAATCTGAAACAGCCAGGCACTGTGGAGAACAGTAGAAATCAAGTGCCAGTAGTCGCTTTTGCTTGCCTTGAACAGAAAGGAGGGAGGCCACCCCTACTGTAGCACCTGGTTTCAGGAATAGATATTGCAAAGTAAAAGAACCAAAAGAACCAGGGAGGAAATACCACAGTGACTTGTTGGAAATTTCACACACTACTATCTTAAAAGCTCATGTTTAGGATACATTAATTACTTATGAGTAAGTTACTCATTTGGTCATTCATTGTGTCCAACAAATATTTACTTGGTGCCTGTTATAGGCCAGGCATTATGCCAGATGCTCGGAATATGATCTATCACATGGTTTTCCTGACTTTCAGGGGCACACAGATAAATGGCATTGACAAAAAGTAAAGTAGTGACTAGGTTTTTCAAATCTTGAAAGACAGCTGGGTAAGTTCTAGAGTTGTGTGCAAATAGGGATTTTTTTTTTTTTAACCACAATGGGGTTTTGGTTCATTGTTGAGAAACTGCGAGCTTCTCGGTGTTTAGAAAAATGTTTAGCACAAGGTTAAGAGAAAGGAGAAGAGAATGAGAACATTCTGGATTTGAGTCTAAATTCAGTGGCTTCTTAAGCATGTGAACTTGATTAAAGTTGTGGAGTGTCTCTGCTCCAGTTTCTTTATCTGAGGATATCAAACTGAGGATAACAAAAGTGCCTAACTCACAGAGCCATTATGAGGATTAAATTAGCTGTAAATGTGAAGTTTAACAGTGCCTGGCTTATTACGCACTATGTTCTATTTACATTTGTGTATATCAGATTTAAAGAAATATTACTGGCTTTACTTTTTTTTTTTTTTTTTAAGATTTTACTTATTTGACGAAGAGAGAGAACACAAGCAGCGGGGAGTGGCAGGCAGAGAGAGAAGCAGAGAGAGAAGCAGGCTCCCTGCTGAGCAAAGAACCTGCTGCCTGCTGGATCCCAGAGTCCTGGAATCCCGACCTGAGCCAAAGGCAGATGCTTTACCAACTAAGCCACCCAGGCGCCCCATTACTGGCTTTAACCATTCAAAAAGAAAATTGTAAAATGAATGGATTAAAACTAATAAGGTATTTCATTTAAAGAAATATTACTGGCTTTAACATTCAAAAAGAAAACTGTAAAATGAATGAATTAAAATTAATAAGTATTTAGGCATTTGCACAATCTAGAATTATGTCATTTAACTAATTGCAATGCAATTTTATTCTCATACTCAAGAGGGGATAGAGATGCATTTTAATATGTTTGGCATAATCTGGGGAAAAGCTTCATATAGTTAAGTTTCCAAGTATCATAAAGATTATAAAATATCCCTGAGAACAGAAAAAAGACTATTATCAGGCACTATGCCAAGTGCTTCGCCTACATTGCTGATCTACAATGTCTTATCTATGAATGTGAAATCCAAAAAGTTCTGAAACCAATCATGAGGCTATTTATAATTTGTGTTTATCCCACTTAATGTGAATGTATTTATATATTTTACTGAAGACAAGGCATCATATATAATAGATTTGAGTATTGCACAGAAACAATTCACCTCATCCTGAAAAATACCTAACTTTGGACTTAGCCATATGACTTGCTTTGGGAACGGGACTGGAGGTGATGAGAGCAGGGGCTTTACATGTGCTTGTGAGAACTGAGTTTGGTTTGTCTCTACCCTTCCTAGGATTTACCATGAGAAAGCCTGCCTCAGGAAATTGCTGATCCAAGAAGAGTGAGAAGAAATGCACAACAGCCTCCCCCAACTGCAATCAGGATCAGACACAGCCAATCCTAGCTGAGCTCAGATGACCTGCGGCCTGAAGCACCCATCCCTGCTGACCCACAGACCTGTAAGTAAGAAAAACACTATTGCTTTTGTAAGCCATTGAGTTCTGAGGTGTTTTGTGAATGTGGAAATATTGAAGCGATAGCTAACTAACACAATGTATTTAATTTTGGAGTCTTACTCCAGACTCTATTGCAGGTGTTGTATAATATACAATATGTACACCATCTCTACATTTTGAAACACATTTGGTCTTAGGGTTTGGGATAATAAATTGTAGTTTTGCATTTTGTATAATCATTATAATACTAGAAGCGATGCTAGTTTGAAATAATCATTTTAATGGTAGAAATTAATTAAATCTCTCAGAGCTAGCATATTCTAACTGTTCCTTGTCTAATGTCGCTGTAACTGACTGTTAATATTCAGAGTTCACAATAAATGACTCATCTCTACCATGAAGGCAAATTTTGATTTCAGTCTCATTGACTGATTTCATAAATTAAACTGAAGAAGATTGTCATAATATTTTCTTTTGAGGATTTTCATTGACTAGTAGAGTTCCTCTGACTAATGTTAGTCATTAGTCAGTCTTTTTAAAAAAATTATCTGGTTGATAAATATCAAAAACATTTAAATAACAAATTGTATTAATTGCATTAATGGTTATATCACTGTCAGAAATTTGAAATTTCACCTTGTTGAAGGAAATTTGCTTAAGTGTTTGTTTCATTTCCTGGTCAGAACCAGGAACCCGATTTTTCTTTAGGTGGAACTAAAGTTTGTAAAAATGAGTATAACAAAATTAAGCCAAATTATGAATTTTAGCTTTCACAAGAAGTGACTCAGGCTCTTTCTAGGTTGAATAATTTGGCTCTTACTGCATAAGAGAAATATTCAGTTTTATGACACTTACTGCATAAGAGACTTACTACATAGGAGAAATATTCAATTTTATGACAGTAGGCTGACTTCAGAATTATGGTATTTGGCCAACATAGATTTCATCCAAAAACTCTAAGATTAATTGAATTGAACTGTAGAGGACAACAGCAAAATGAACAACTCAGTTCTTACATTTTAAATTCCTTTGGAAATTTGCAAAGCAGTGGAATCAACATTTTAGTACACAAATAAGCATTCTAGGAATAAAAATGACTTTATAATATTTTATTTTTCTAATTAAAAAATTCCTATTTTAGTAGTATATGTAAGTAAAAAATATTTTGAAGTACAAAGAAAGCAATTGATCACCCACAATCTCACATCTGAAGCATAACAAGTGAATATTTCAGTATATAGAAAAGTATCAATAGGAGAATAACTCTAGTTTAAAATAAACTAGAACTTTATTCTTCCTTTATTTAAGCTATGCCCATACTTGTAAGATACAGTGACTTAAATAGTTCATTGTTTTGATTCAGTCGTGATAGAAATGATCGACTTCTCTGAATTTGCTTTCCTCATAACTTGGTTTCTACATATCTACATATCTCATTTCTATATGTATAATGACAGAGAATTAATTTCTGAATTAACTGATTTCCCATGCCATCTTGGTGTCCTATCAGTAGAAGACAAATTATTGGAGGCCAGGAAATAGTCAGAATTTCTGATTTTGGTTGAAAAAGCTGGGAAATCTTAGTTTTATTAGTCGCTAGCTTAAAATGTTTCAACAACAATAACAACAAACCTAAAATATCAATTCACAAATCACTTTTTTTCAAATACTTAGGAATCAATACATACATACCATCTCTGTTTCGAGCTTTTTAAATCTGAACAGAAAATGGAGATTGAGGAATACCTCTGAAGGAATAAAAAGGATTAAGTGTTTGTATTCTTGGGAAGACCAATATGCTACCTATGTCTGTGAGCAACTAGGATTAGTACATTAATGACTCCCACTGGTTTTATTTGTTCAGTTTCTTTGCAGGGAGGGGAGCAGTGGAGGAGGCTGATTCATTTGTTTGTTTATTTTATAAGTGATCCCAAATTATGACTAAAAGCAACAAAACTCAAGGGCAAATCTATGCAGTTAACTTGTAAATGACACTTGTTTGAGGAGTTGAAAAACACATCTGCCTTTGATTTAAAACTCTTGACTGAAACAAAATGAAGATGCTATAAGTTTACCCTACTCTCCTCAAGAATGAATTGGTTTTCAAATTGACATGTGCTCTTTAAACACAAAACTCACTATTGCCACTGGTACAGGTACTGACCAATCAGAAGAGAGGTCAGCCTCAAACGACCACCCTTCGGGTGAATTAATAGTCCCTGCCAACTTTTAGCCCTACCTATTAGGCTTCCTCAATCCATTTCTCTTTCTGTCCAGAAAATCTTCATAAAACTTTAGAACTAAAAACAAAATTAACAGAAATCGTAATGAAAACAACAACAAAAAGAAAGAAAGAAAGAAAGAAAGAAAGAAAGAAAGAAAGAAAGAAAGAAAGAAAGAAAGAAAGAAAAGCAAAAAGAAAAGAAAAGAAAACACAAAAGAAAAAAAACGGTAGCTCCTTTGAGATCAAGAATAATATTATGGGGGCACCTGGATGGCTTAGGTCGATTAAGCGTCTGCTTTCCCTGCAGGTCATGATCCCAGGGTTCTGCTCAGCAGGGAGCCTGCTTCTCTCTCTTTCTGCCCCCCACCCCCATTGTTTGTGCTCTCTCTCACTCTCTTGCTCTCTCTCAAATAAATAAAAATCTTTTTAAAAAAAGAATAATATTATAGAATTATTGCCTACTCATTAAGAAGAATCTTGTTATTGATACTAAAAATATCCAGGGCACTTCAAGTCTATAATATGAGGCTTGCTAAGTCCCTAAAGAACAGGAAAATGTTGGGTTTTGGTCTAATATTTTTTGTTATGTCCTCATTTCTCAAGATCTTTTTATAAATCGCAGCTTATGGGCCTGTTGATGCTAATGTCAATGGTGTATGAGTTTGTTTACTTTTTTTGCTACTAGGAATTAGTTTAATCAAGGAAAAAAAGTCATCTAGCCCATTGATAATAGGGCCCTGAAGTCTCTCCACAAAGGCTTATAAGACAGTACTGTTCACACACAGCTTCTCATTAATTTCCTTAACCTTGTGAGATTGTCCCAGTCACTATGAAGAAATTAAGGCTCAGAGAGATAAATGGTTTGTTATAAGGCACATGTATAGTAAATGGTGGTGCACTGTGAACTCTGCCTTTCAGCACATACTATCTCATAGAGTGGCAGAGTGAAACAGGAATACAGAGAAACTCCTGGGACAATTATTCTGAATGGTTAAGAAATCACACAGAAAACTCATGCGCCTCCTCTCCCCACGCCTTCACCTTTCATATTTTCCATCTAGTGTACTTGACTGTGGAAATCAATCTTCTGGGAGGAAATAAGGCAGTGTCCTTAGGAATATATCAGCTTGGGTATGGGGAATTAGGTTATGGAGGACAAGAGAGAATTGGTGCTGAGTAGCCAGTCTTAGTGTTGACAAGATGACACGTACAGATGAACCCCACCTTTTATCCAATGCTGGAACTTATTCTCTGCTGCTTGGCCTCTGGTGCCCCCAAAGTTTCCCAACCAAAGAGCCATCTCAATTTCCAGTGACTGAGAATGGTGCTGCTGATCTACTTGTCATTCCTTGGTCCTGTTAAAAAATATTGTCGGGAACACTATCACTTTGGGAATAAACAAAAGAACTTTTGAAAATCTCTATAAGAAGATCTACACTGTTAACAGTGGTTATTTTTGTGAAGAGGAAGATTTTTTACTTTTAACAAGTTTTGTAGTATTTAAATTTTCATGATGGCATAGTAGTTTGCATTAAATAACACAACTAAATACTTTAAAATCTATGTAAGTTCTATCAACTGTGCAGTGAAAAAAAATCAGTATCTTTGCCTTTTGAGATTTCTTATAAAAACTCTCATTGGTGTCTATACTAAGCACAAGATAATATTAACAGTCTACCACCCAAAGTCATTGACTGACACCAATTTGTGTCCTGGCTTCCTCTATAATTTGCTACATGACCTTAAGCAAATCACTCAACCATTCTAGACATTGGTTTCCTATGATACAAGTTGACTAAATAATGCCTACAGGTTCTCCCTCATCATTCATTGATATATTTGGTCACTATTTCTATTGTGTGGCATGGTTGCTAGTAGTTCCTTGGTATCCATTTTCTTTGCTCTTTACTAGAACTCCCAGCTACAAAGATATTCCTCAAGCTTCCTTGTAGTCAATGCAATGTGACTAGAAGGGAAGTTTGCAACCTCTGGGTTGTACCTTTAGAAGCAAAAAGCATGTCTTTCCCCTGAATCGTGCCCCTTTTCTGCTTGCTCAGATGTTGACAGAGGATATGTGTTAGCAATTCATCTTCAACCAAAAGAAGAGAGCAACACCATCATAAATGGCAGAGAGAGAAGGAACTTGAAGCTTTAACACTAAGAAGCTGCCTTATTATCCCTTTTTTGTTAGGATGCTTTATGAGAGAGTAATACACTTCCATTTTGTTTAAATTACTTTTGATAAATTGGGGATTTGTTTTGGCAGTTAAAGTCGGAATTTGGAATTGCAAGGGAAACTAGGTTTATTCTACTCTGTCCAAATATGTTTCAATTTGCCTTTCTTTAATTCCTTACTTTAACTGTGTCTACTCTTATTAGTGGCACAGATTCTCTGTGGATTTAAACAAACATGTGGTCCCATAGTAGGAAATAACAATCATAAACTCTAAGTGTATCCTAGTTATGACTGATAGTCAGCTTGTTCTTACTGTTGGTTGGTGGCCATGTAATTATTCGTGTACATGTTTTATCAGACACAAAGGATTGAGAGTAGAGTGAAGGACTTGTATCTTGTTTATTTTTTTCTCCACTATAGCATTCTGCACAGATCCTAGCATATTGCAGATGTTCAGTGAATAAATGTATGGTTAATGCTCTTGTGTGAGAGAGAGATGGTGTGTCTAGTTAAGTCGAGTAAGAACCCTGATATCTGGCTTTTGTGGTTGTATGACTAGGGCTGAGGCCACTTAGCTAGTCAACTAGGGTGGAGGCGGCAGCATTTAGTTCAGCGATGGGCATATGACAAGGCCAGGTCAATCAGAAGCAATTACTGTAAGATTTTCACTTAAAGTGTGGGCAAAGAAAAACTTTCATTCTGTCAGGGTTATAGCTTGGAGCTGCCAGCAAACAGTTTGCTCCCAGAAGTGGAGAGCCTTCCCAGGAAGAGAGCCCACCTAGAGCTCACTCAGAAGGAGAGGCCAAGTCAGGATGACTTTGTCTCAGCCATTAGATCCAGCTGTATCCATGAATTTTTCTTTTTCTTTTTTAAAGATTTTATTTTTTTTGACAGAGAGAGACACAGTGAGAGAAGGAACACAAGCAGGAGGAGGAGCAGGAGAGGGAGAAGCAGGCCTCCCACTGAGCAGGGAGCCCGACTCCGGGGCTTGATCCCAGGACCCTTAGATCATGACCTGAGTTGAAGGCAGACACTTAACGACTGAGCCACCCAGGCACCCCTCCATGAATTTTTTCAATTAAATGAGCCAATACTTTACTCTTTTTGTTTAGTACATTTTCAGTTCATCCTGACTAATAAATAACACATGGGTTCTAGTGCTAGCTTGTTAGTCTTGGGGAATCATTTCACCTCTCTGAATACTGAGAGTTGGATTTGATTTCTAAAGTGCTTTTGAGCTGTACTTTCCATCATTCTTTCTTTGTGTATATATGAATCAGTAGGGATAATGCTAGCTGCTCTAGCAGATAGACACTAGTAAAACAGGTATCTGATTGGCAGGTGGCTCTCTTCCAAGTGAAGATTTAGGGCTTCTTTCTTCTTGTGGTTCTGCTATCTTCAACCTGTGGCTTCCCAGGTCACCATATTTATTGTCACTAAGCCAGGGGAGTAGAAAAGAAAACAAAGATGGTTTATGTTATGGAGCGATGGAAGGTTATTGAATAGGTCTACAATTAGCACATATCATTTTTGTTCACACTCTATTAGCTGAAATGTGATCACATTTAATTACAAACAAGGCTAGAAAATGTTCTAGGAAGAAGAAAAAATGGATTTGGTGAATACCTACTCAGTTTTTGCCACAGTAAGGCCCTGACTCATGCTTAGTAGCTGCGTTCCGTACCTCTGATTTAAGTAGTCTAACTATATGTGATCATTCTCATATCCCACCAATGGGTCCTGTTGGCCCTGAAAGGAATATAATTAAGAGAACTCATTGGGTCTAGCCATTAACAAGTTGAATAAATAGGGGTGCCTGGCTGGTTCGGTTGGTAGAACATGCAACTCTTGATCTCAGGGTCATGAATTCAAATCCCATATTGGGCATAGAGCCTACTTAATTAAAAAAACAACAAGGGGCACCTGCATGGCTCAGTCATTAAGTGTCTGCCTGGGGTTCAGGTCATGATCCCAGCAACCTGGCATCTAGTCTCACATCAATCTCCCTGCTCAGTGGGGAGTTTGCTTCTCCCTCTCCAGCCTCCCCTGCTTGTGTTTCCTCTCTGTCTCTCTCTGTCAAATAAATAAAATCTTTAAAATAAACCAAAAAATGGGGTTCCTGGATGGCTCAGTCATTGGGCGGCTGCCTTCGGCTCGGGTCATGATCCAGGGTCCTGGGATCGAGCCCCACATAGAGCCCCACACTGGGCTCCCTGCTCGGGGGAAGCCTGCTTCTCCCTCTCCTGCTCTCTCTACTTGTGTTTCCTCTCACTGTGTCTCTCTCCGTCAAATAAATAAATAAAATCTTTTTAAAAAAATCAAAAAACAAGTTGAATAAACAAAAGTTTATTTGGTTGTGGAAAATACTGGAAGGAGTTCCTTAGGTCTGATTGTACTTCTAGGCTTGGTTCCTGTGCAGAGGTAAGATGGGGATGCTTGAACTTTCAGGCTCTGTTTACATTTGAAGTGGGGGGGGGGCAGGGAAATATTAGATATCAAATCTGCCTGCCGAGCAGCCCCACATTTAAAGGGTACCGATCATGTTGGCAGCATTAGGTGGAGCTGGGAAGGGGTGAATATTCAAATGCTGCTCTCCTCCACACTACCACCAGTCTTGCCTCCTTGTTGCCTCCTTGTGGGAGTGTAGAGTCCAGAGAAGTGACCTCTGGTTTAGGCAGTGTGGAGTCTAGAGAAGTGACCTCCTGTCTCAAGACATGGTTTATACTTCCTTGAAATGACAAATTCATCTTATTTGGTACATTTCAGATTAATAATATATTAATAAATGTATAATAATTTATAATATTATAAATCCTAATAAAAAGGATTCTTTTCCACTACGGTGAAACAAACCAGAACCCATATTTAAAAGAAAAATTCTTTACCTGATGTGAAATATTTAAAAAGTTCTATACAGAAATACCTGACCTTGACTGCCCAACTCCTCTCTTCTCATTTCACTGTCTTTATCTTACACATTACCATATTTATGTTTCCATTTGAGTCTCTGTGGCTTAAGGCAGCATTTGAATTTTTTCCTTAGCTCCCTTTCCTGCATAATGTTTTCTTTCATACTTCTCTAGGCTATATGTTCTGAGTTAACATCTTCCATATAACATTCCTCTCTAGATACAACCCAGACTCTCATCTTAGAGGGCAGCTCCTGCTCAGATCACCGATATCACTGGGGGAAGCTCCACAAACATTCTATAATACTCTTATCACCTTTTTTTTTTAATGTTTTATTTATTTATTTGACAGAGAGAGAGAGAGAGAGAGATCACAAGTAGGCAGAGAGGCAGGCAGAAAGAGAGGGGGTAGCAGGCTCCCTGCTGAGCAGAGAGCCCGATGTGGGGCTTGATCCCAGAACCCTGAGATCATGACCTGAGCTAAAGAAAGAGGCTTTAACCCACTAAGCCACCCAGGTACCCCCTCTTATCAGCTTTTATCACTTGTCCAGTTTGATAGTACTTGCATTTTTGTCTGCCCATCACACTCACTCTCTCAGTTTCTTCTGGTAATGGAGTCCTACATAAGAGTCATCAGATGACCAAACAAGCTTTATGGTCATAACAGACTTCAATTTAAATCTACTTTTTATCGTCTGCCAGAGACATGTGAAGAAAGAGATTTAAAAAGAAAAAAGATGTTATTTCCTTTCTGAATATTTTAATCAGTCGTATGCTTCTTGCATTTAAAAGAAAAGCACAAGTGTGAATATATATCACACTGAGTTAGTTTTGCTAGAGAAAGGTCCACAACAATGTTCTATGTGCACAATGTGACTTCAAGGTGAAGGATCTTTAAATAGTTGTGGGGTTTTTTTTCCCCCTACAAAAAGGCTACATAAAGTTGACCACATTTTCAGTGAGTGAAATTATCCTTGTTCCCTGGGTACTATTGATTGAACAAGGCAAATCTGAATGGGCTTGATGTGAGGGAGGCCAACGGACCTCAGAAGACTTGGCAATATCACTTTCCAACAAAGGCACACAGAGAGGGGGAGATGAGGAATCCAGACCATATTCCCCAAAATGCGGAACTCTAATCTGCTGAAAGTACAGGATTAGAGCCAACAGTGACTGTACAGCTCTCCAGTCACCCCTCCATGTTAATTTCATTACCTAAAACACTTAGAACAGACCGCGATTTGCAACTGAGTATTCATTGCAATCTTTAAAAAAGTTTTACCAATACAATTAATGTTCCCTACTTCTTCCTAAGAAATAACACACATATAAAAAAATATTACATAATTATATTATTTTATATGAAAAAATATAAAGAATATATATAAAAAATATATGATAGGTATTATCTAGACTTAGTTATATATCCTTGGGTTACCCAGGATGGTCCTGGTTTACACCTATTATCTTAGAATAATTGTTAATGATGCCACTTTCGATCTCAGAAGTCACTGTAACTAGATTAGATGCAAAAGGGATCTTGCATAAGATACAGCATAATTAAATGTTGTAATGGGGTGGAGATATTAGGAAATTAGGAAAGGTTACGTGATTTTCTTTGCTGGAAGCTACTAAAATTAATAGCTGAAGGTTCTAAGAAAATTTGTCATCTCCAGAAGGCTGGACAATGAATTATGTTTCTGGTGCTGTCAGAAACACATAAATTTCGGGGCACCTGGGTGGCTCAGTGGGTTAAAGCCTCTGCCTTCGGCTCGGGTCATGGTCTCAGGGTCCTGGGATTGAGCCCACATCAGGCTCTCTGCTCAGCGGGGAGCCTGCTTCCTCCTCTCTCTCTGCCTGCTTGTGATCTCTCTCTCTCTGTCAAATAAATAAAAAAATAAAATCTTTAAAAAAAAAAAAAAAGAAACACATAAATTTCAAAATAGGTCCTGGGTAAACTGACAGTCATGGGGATATAAATTCATGTTAAATACATTCAGAAGTTTCTAATTTATGCTTGTGTTATCTTCATATTTGGTCTAATGTCTTTCTTAGTTACATTCTTTGTTTTTGTTTACATTTGTCTCAAAACACAGGCAGGTATCAGGCTCTACTTGGTGTCTTTAAAACATCTCTGAGTTGTTCCCACTTGCCTGTCATATTGCCAGCACCCCCAGGAACAAGTCGCAGAGGGTATTCAGGCAAAGCATACCAGAGCTTGAAAGCTGAAAATGGAAGGCTATCAGTACCCCTTGACTTCTGATCCAATAGCTTTTTGCTAAAGCTGTCTTCCTCGGTTTCACAGTAGTATCTAGCTCATATAGCCCATAGTAGTATCTAGCTCATATAGCCCTACTTCCCAGGGCTTCATTTCCTCCTATTGCTTAAATATAAGCTCCTGCCTTCTTAGTTTTTGTGGTACAGACTGCTAAATGGTCCCCAATATCCATTCTCTCTTTTCCTACCGTGATAGTGCCTTTCCCCTGTCTTCCACACTTTGTGGTTTGTCATGTGGCTGCTGGCTAGGCAGGAAGCACATTTATCAGTCCCTGGAAGCCAGGTGTGGCCATCTTACTGTCTTTTACTTTTTTTTTTTTTTTTAATTTTATTTATTTGACAGAGAGAAACACAATGAGAGAGGGAACACAAGCAGAGGGAATGGTAGCAGGAGAAGCAGGCTTCCTGCTGAGCAGGGAGCCCGATGCGGGGCTCAGTCCCAGGACCCTGGGATCATGACCTGAGCCGAAAGCAGATGCTTAACGACTGAGCCACCCAGGTGCCCCTGTCTTTTACTTTTTAATGTAAGCAGAAGGTGTCTATATTATTTCCACATTGTTTGCTTAGAGGAAACTTCTTGCCCTGGACTTTTCTTTTCCCTTCCTGAGAACAGGAAACAAGATGTGCCAGCCACCCAGCTTTGACTACACAGATAATGACAGTGCCCCAGGGCCCTGCTACCCAAAGCATGGTCTTTGGATTGGCAGCATCAGCAGCACCTGGATGCTTTTTATTTCTTTGTATTGTTTTTTAAGTTTATTTTAGTATCTACATACAACCTGGGGTTCAAACTCATGACCCTGAGATTAAGAGTCACATACGCCTCCGACTGAGCCAGCTGGGTGCGTGTCCTCTGGATGCTTTTGAGAAATATAGAATCTGGGCCCCCATTCTAGACCCACCAAACCAGACTCTGCAGTTTAGCAAGATCCTAGGGCGATTTCAGTGCACATTAACATTTGAGAAGTACTGCTTTAGGGGATGATGGAGCAACAGGATGGAAGGAATCTATGTCTCAATTATTGCATTAGAGCACAGCTGTCTCCCAGTCTGATCTGCCTACCTGTAGACCATTCTGAGAGCAGATACAATTGTATCTTAGGTAAGCCATTGAATTTGGGGTCCCTTTTTGACCTCTATCCTAACTTATATGGTTTTTATTCCTTGTGATAGCAAACCTCCTTTTTAAACCTCTGCCAAAGTCTTATGGAGAAAGAGATAAGAAAGGGTATTTCCTTTCCGAATATTCTGGAGTACTTGCTCCACTTCTTAGGAAAATATCTAAATTTAACTCAATCTATGTTGATTTATCTGGGACTGGGAGAGTGGGGAGTACTCTTACCCCATCCTCCTGAGTAGCACTCTGCATATTGCAATGATCATTTTTGGTCTCCTTGAGGATGCTGACTTAAGAAGCTCAATATAAATATTAAATGAACTGAATACACAATGTCTCCGGAGATGGTTTCATCATTTTTTTTCCAGAAGACCCAAATCCTAACTAGCAGCATTAATCAAATAGACCACATTCATTTTAAAGTACATTAGGGCATGCATGCTCTCATTTTAATATATAGACTCTCAGACACTATTTAATTTAACAACCACCATTTCTCCTTACTTCTTCCTTTCCATCTCTGGTTTGGTAAATGTGTTCTCTAGACTTGCAATTCCCGTTTTAATCCAACAAATATTTACTTAATGCCTCTGAAGTGCTAAGCATTATATTAAATGCTAGAAAAACAGTTGTGAATTGGATAAAACAGATCTGGCCATGTATAGCTTACAGTCTAATTGGGCCGAAGACCAATGAACAAGTAATTACATAGCTGAAGAATGTTAAAAAGTGGAAAGTACTTAAATACTTGCAATAATGTTCATTGACTCAATACATGGAGAAATAAATTAATCATTAACACCTTCACTTCATGCCTCTGTGGAGATAAAGAGCACTGTTCCTTTATCTTTCCCTTTCCTGCCTCCCTCACTGCTTTGGGTTCATACTGGCCTTTGGGCCTGTGCAAGAGAAGCTAGATAATTAACCAGCTAAAAATAAGGGCTTACAGTTAATGCACATGGAAAATGACTGGAAAGGAACCTGGTATATGGAAATAGTTGGGGCTTATTTTATTCTTTTCCTTGTCATTAAAATATTGATTATACATTAAAACCGGGACCAAAAAAGGCATGTGTGTGTGTGTGTGTGTGTGAATCTTTATCACTTTATAATGGAAGTGAGGTTTTATTTCCTGTGCAGTACCGATATCTCACCAGGACTACTGGGACACACTAATGTCCTTTTCCTTCCCTCTTGCCTCATGCAAACAAGTGACGTCCAATTTTTGGTATTTGGTCTATAGAGGGCCCAGCTTTCCATTTCTGTATTGCCAAATAACTGAGTTTTAAATGTTATCTTTGCTAGCTCGTATTCACATCTGGTAGTCTTCTCTGAGGGCATCAACCCAAGGTCGAGGCCTTTTCTACAACATCCCTGATCTTCCTTGAAAATCAAGGGATAGTAGATAGGTCAGAGAGTGGAGTGATAGTTGACAAAATAAAGAGGTAGTTGCTCAGGACAGGAGAGAAAAGCTGAGACAGACAAAGCTATCACTATGAGACAGCTCCTTCTGAGACTAGAGTTTTGCCCAGGGAACTGTTGATCAACTGCAGAGTAAGGAACATCCCCCAAATTAGTGGTTTAAGATAACAATAATCATGTTTTTGCCCGTGATTCTCTGATTTGGGCAGGTCTTGGTGGCAGCAGCTTATCGCTGCTCCGTGTGGTATTGACTGGGGTGGATCACCTGGGCTGGCAGGGCTTAGCTAGTTTCACTCATGTGTCTGAGGCTCCAGCTGGGGTGGTTAGAATGGCCAGGCCAGTTTCTCTCCATATGGCTTCTCTGTCCAGAAGGGCAGAGGGACTCCTTTACATGGTGTCTCGGGGCTCCTAAGTAAGAACGCAAGTTTCAATGTGCCATGAAGCTTGGTGCAGTGTTATTTCTGTTCCATTCTCTTGGTCAAAGCAAGTCACAAGGCCTTCCCAGATTTAAGGGAAAGAAAAATAGACTACTTCTAGATGAGAGATCCAGCAGACATGTGGGACTAGGAGAGGTTGTTGGTGGCCATGTTTGCAGATCATTTACCAAATAGTATATGTTATCCTCAGTAAGACCCACTGAAAACCCACCAAGCATCTACAACCATCATGAAGATTATAGTGCAGAAGGGAGATTCCTACCACCAATTTTGTATAGGTAGAAACATGAAGCTACCCTACTTGTCTTTAAGGTTATGATGACTACTACAACTAAAAGGTCTAAAATATATTAACCTTGGGACACCTAGGACACCTAGGTGGCTCTGTCGGTTAAGTGTCTGCCTTCGGCTCAGGTCATGATCCCAGGGTCCCGGGATCGAGTCCTGCATCGGGTTCCCTGCTCACCAGAGATCCTGCTTTTCCCTCTGCCTGCCGCTCCCCCTGCTTGTGAGCTCTCTCTCTCTCTCTCTCTCTCTCTCTCTCACAAATAAATAAAATCTTTAAAAAAAATAAAATGTTTTAACCTTAAGAAGTTAATATCACATGAAATCATCTGATATTCACATCAACTGGTGAGGCTGATGCCATTTCTTAACTTATAAATGAAAAAAACAGGCTTTTTTCTTTGTCATATCTTCTCATTTAACCTATATTTTCTTAGAACTTATATGTATTTAGATCTTTCTATTCAGTTTATTGGATTTCTTTTGGTTCACTTCTTGTATTCTTTTAAGCTGTCCTGTGAGGTGGATATATAAATAGTTTGCTACATAAATATGTTGCTATTTATTTATCTTAAATCAGGTTCAAGGGGCATCTGGGTGGCTCAGTTGGCTAAGCATCAGATTCTTGATTTCAGCCTAGGTCATGATCTCAGGGTCATGGGATCCAGCCCTGTGTTGGGCCCACACTGGGCTTCATGCTCCGCAGGGAATCTGCTCGAGATTTCTCTCTTTCCCTCTTCCCCTGTACCCCTGCCATACTCTCTCTTTCCCTCTAAAAAACAAAACAAAACAAAAAACCAAGTTCAGCTTTAGTGACTTGATCAATATTGCATGCTTAATTCAAGACAGAGCCTAACCCAGTATTTTTCTGGACCCAAGAGCTAAAATAATAAAATCCTAAGTGTATTCTCTATTTTAGATGTTCCTAAACTCTTGAGTCATGCAAGGCTCACATGATTATAAACACAGAGAAAATAGAACACACTAAATAATTTTATAAAGTAGTATCTTATTTCAGTTTCAGTTTGCTTGAATTATATTCAGTAAATATTTATTAAGTGATTACTTGGTGCAAGGATCTGTGTGCTTGGAGCACACCAGTAAACGAAACAGATATTTTTGCTTGTGAAGAACTTAATTTCTAAAAATGGCATCTTGTAAATAGAAATTAGAAATAAGTTTATTGTGGGGCTTCTAGGTGGCTCAGTTGGTTAAGCATCTGCCTTCCACTTGGGTCATGATCCTGGGGTCCTGGGATCCAGTCCCGCATTGGGCTCCCAGCTCAGCAAGGAGTCTGCTTCTCTCTCTGCCTTTCTCCCCCTCCCCTGGCTTGTGCTCTCTCTCTTGCTCCTTTTCTCTCTCTCTCTCTCTCAAATAAATAAAATCATTATAGGGGCGCCTGGGTGGCTCAGTGGGTTAAAGCCTCTGCCTTGGGCTCAGGTTTTGGTCTCAGGGTCCTGGGATCGAGCCCCGCATCGGGCTATCTGCTCAGCGGGGAGCCTGCTTCTACCTCTCTGCCTACTTGTGATCTCGCTCCCTCTGTCAAATAAATAAATAAAATCTTTTAAAAAAATAAAAATAAAAAATAAAAAAAATAAAATTATAAAAAAAGAAAGAATTTTATTGTACAAAAAGAATTTGTGAATGCATTTGGGCAAGAGATTGAATAGGAGCTTATTATTTTTTTTAAAGATTTTATTTATTTATTTGACAGAAGAGAGATCACAAGTAGGCAGAAAGGCAGGCAGAGAGAGAGAGGGGGAAGCAGGCTCCCTGCCGAGCAGAAAGCCCGATGTGGGGCTCAATCCCAGGATGCTCCCAGGACACCGAGACCATGACCTGAGCCGAAGGCAGAGGCTTTAATCCATTGAGCCACCCAGGCGCCCTGAGTAGGAGCTTATAATGATGATTTTTACAGTATCATTTTTTTTTTTTTAATTTTCATCAAAGGAAATTGAACTTGGGCATTAATTCCCAGGAACCTATGTGAGCTTTACCCACTGGCAATCTCTCTTAGTCTTGTACTCCTCTGGGCATTTGAATCATAGCAATGATTTTTATACAGATTCACAATTCATAATCTAAGCATTTCTACATATCTCCTACCACCATTCTGTCCTTTTAGGCAGAGTCTGAGAAGAGACTCTCAGCATTTCATGATGACCTTTCATTTATTCTTACCCTTCAAAGTTGAATGCAGATTTGGGTTGAAGTTCAATAAATATCCATTTGAGGATATAGATCTGCCATTTAGAGGATATCTTTTATCATCTCACAATCTTATTTATCACTTTTTTTGGTTACTGCTTTTCCATTTGTTATAAAATTAGAAGGACAAATGCAATAAACTATTCATATAACAGAACAAACAAAAATTATCACCATCCTGGCAAGAGATGCTGCCATTTGAGAGTTCAAATTCTTGCTCATTGGGTGATGTGTAGAAGTCTAAAATTAGCTTAGAACTGTCATTTTAGGAGTGTCAATGTGTAGTGTATGTAATTTCATACACTGAAAAAATACAAATATGAAAATTTGAGAACCACCTTCATACGAACAGTTCATGATACCAGAGTTCTTATGATTCAGCTAAGAAGGTCAGACAGATACTGTAAAATGAGAGGTCACAATGCAGGGCAGCATAGGACAAAAGGTAAAGAAATGATATGAGGACTAATGGATGAGGCAGGAAACAGGATATTTTGATGCAGATGATGTACTAGGTGCTTGAAAACATTGTATCATCTAATCCTCCTTACAAGAGTTTTACTGATTAGAATGTTGAATGAAACACAAGAGCCATAAGAAATGCATACGGACTCATGATTAGAGAGAAATAAATCAGTTTGTCTAACTTTAAAGCTCAAATAATTAACATTTGAATTTATCAGCAATTCAAAATGCTCTGACTTCAACTGAATTGGATTTTTTTTTTCAGATCTTTCTGGCTTTTTCATAAGGCTTCGAAAGTACCACAAAGGAACATACTTGGAATTAGAAACACCCGAGTTTGAACCCCCGATTCTGCTGTTTCCTAGCACTTCTAGAAAGTCAGTTTTCACATCTTTAAATAGAAAGGATGATACTACATATGGTGCCTATGGGCTTAACCAGACACCTTGGTGAATGGATTGTGCAAAGTGCCTGGTAGAGAAAAGGTTCTGAGTAAATGAGTACAAGTTGAACCTGGCATGATTGTTATTCCCATTCCATCTGAGCCTGGAAACAATAGAAGAAAATGAACAGTTATCCTAGTCTCGTTCTTACATGTTCACAGGCTCAAGAAGGAGCTTGAAATAGTTTTCTAAGTGAGGTTGGGGAATTCTTTGTGCATTTTAATTACCCATCCTATTGCTGGACCTCATTAGCAGACATAATTGAAAACTGACTCTGTATAATAAGGACAACTGGAATCTTCAGCTCTGAGGCAGTTACTTTGGGGTTACTCATTCCCCATTCTCTCAGAACACACCAGCAGCCCTCCCTCAAACACACCACCTTGGAAAGCTGAGGAGAAAGAACTGAAATTCTTCCATTGCTGTGGTTCCTGTGATTTCATCCTAGGTAGGAGCTTTTGTTTCATATTATATTTTTGTAATCTGCAGATAACAGTGGCAACATAAAAGGCCTTTCACCCGCACCTGGGTGGCTCAGCTGGTTATGTGTCTGACTCTTGATTTCAGCTTGGGTCATGATCCCAGTGTTGTGAGATGGAGTGGAGCCTGCTTAGGAGTCTCTCTCACCACCCCCTTCTCTCTTAAAAAAACAAAAAACAAAAAAGGCCCTTAGAGAAAGAGAAATCCTTGACATTGGCTTCCTTATTCAGAACATGTATTCTTGGGGCCCTTGGGTGGCTTAGTATGTTAAGCCTCTGCCTTTGGCTCAGGTCATGGTTTCAGGGTCCTGGGATTGAGCCCCCCATCGGGCTCTCTGCTCAGTGGGGAGCCTGCTTCCCCCTCTCTCTCTGCCTGCCTCTCTGCCTACTTGTGATCTCTCTCTCTCTCTCTATGTCAAATAAATAAATAAAATCTTAAAAAAAAAAAAAAAAGAACATGTATTCTTAATGGAGGATGTTATTGCCAAGGAGGTGAAAATTGGTTCTTAGAAGATGAGTAAACCAGATACTACAATGGTCTGTGTCACTTCACAGTGCATACATAGATAAGCAGATTATCTATGGTTTTAAATTTATGGAGAGGGGACATTTAGAGGGGAAAAAAAAGTCTAAAAAGGCCCTTTAAGGAAGTTGATAAAAAAACAAAACAAAACAAGTTCAGAAACACTGCCTTAGAGAAAACATAAAATCCTGCAGCTCAGCTTTTGACCCCAGGAAGAAGACAGGACACAGGTCCATTCTTGGTGCTCTATTCTATGATGGCAATTTCAATGGTTCTAGTTCATCATGATAGTGGTTAAAGGCAGTTAACTCACCTTTCTGCACCTCACTTTTTGGTTTCATTTGTAAAATGACTATTATGATACCTGACATGTACGGTTGTTGTGAGGGATGCAGGATCCAGACTATGTGGATGTGTGTTTTAAAAAGATTTATTTATTTTAGTGAGAGAAAAAGAGAGGGGGTATGGGCAGAGGGAGAGGGAGAAAAATAGTCAAGCAGACACCCCACTGAGCACAGAGTTGGATCCCAGGACCCTGAGATCATGACCAGAGCTAAAATCAAGAGTAGGATGCTTAACCTACTGATCCACCCAAGTGCCCCAACCCCAGCCTATATTTTGAAAAAGAGTCAGCAGAAGTCACTCCTGCCTTCATGAAAGAGTTCTGATGTCCTTTAATCCACATCCTCTAGGTGACCAAATCCAGGCAACATCCTCTTTTTTTAACTTTGAGAATTTTTTTGAAAAATATATAATATATATAGCATATAGAAAAACATATTTTTCCACAACCTGAAAAGTTAACATGTTAGCATTTTGTCATATTTCCTTTAGTCTTTTTTATACATAAAACTTTTCAATTACATAAAGAATATATATATTTATATTTATATATTTATATACACATGTTCCGTCTGGTCCTACATTGTGAAGCAGACTTTTTAAAAGAGCCTACTGCCTGCCAGGCATAATTTCCTTACGGGTTTTCTTTCTGCATGGGTAGCCTGAGACACTGAGACTTAGCTATCTTGCAAAGCATCATCTTCTATCCAGACAAGGTGAATGTCCGTCGTTCAGGTTAAGACCCAAATGACATTTTCTTCATTAACTGAAACAATATTTCTTGTGGACCTACTGCGTCAGGGATGTTTTGGAACTGGGAGAAGAACTGTAGCATCGGGTTCACAAGTCAGCTTTTCAAACTGAAAATCCGGGTAACTGGGAGACAGTTAGGAACCATGGAAGCAAGCCCCGTGTGAAAAACATTACGCACCTGAGACGCTTTCTGTTGGCTCTTGTTAAACCATGTCTCTGACAGAGCAGAACCCGGATGCGGCCAGGGTAGGACCTTGTAGAGAAGCCGGACTTCAACAGAGGATTTCGGCCCCCGCCCCCGCCAAAAGTCACCAATGAGCTGCCTGAGTTGCCTGCTGATTTCGACCAATCAGGACGAGGCCCTTCCAACCAATCAGGACAAAGTATTTTTTCCTTCCTCGGTTAGCATATTGTACGTGGGAACCTGAGCGGGAACTTTGTCTAGATAAGCCGGGAATCCTTGCTCTGGTGGGAGGCCAGCAGAACTATTTTGTTATTGTTGTGTCTTCCTTCAACTCCAGCTCTAACCCCATTCAAGCTTTGCCTGTGCTTTTGAGTTTTGGATCCAGCCTCATTTCTATTGTCGTTGGGCCCAAACCCACTGAAGTAAGGGCTGGAGTGAGTAAAATCAGTCTCCTGGCTTGAGGTGGCATTCCAGATGTTTCTGACAAATGCTAATGAATAACCCACTTCCCCTATGAATGAGGAATCCGATGTTGGCGTCCTTTTATCTTAGAGTGTAGATCTCAGCAAAGGTAGATATCAGGCCCTTGTTTAGGAACAAACCTGGGAACTGCTCTGGTTTGCCCAGGAGCCAAGAGACCTGACAGTGGGGAGTTCTGTAATCGGCAAATGCCTGGGAGGCAAAGTTTGAGTCTTGGTGAGGCAGCCTTTGGAAGCTGATGTTGCTTGTGTTCCTCAGGCAGGAGGCTGTGACCCAAGAGACTGTAATCTGTAGGTGGCCGAGGGACTGCCTGTCCTGTATTCAGGTGTGATTATCTACTCCTTCAGCGGAGCCAAGGAGACAGTTTGTTCAGATAACAGAGGTTTGCAAGATAATGGCCACTGCCTGAAAGGGCATGTTCACTCCTGGGGGTATCTCTTAGGTCTTGGAATTTGACTAGGAGGAGGAAACAATGTGTAGTGCTCTTGCAGAGGCCTGGAAAACCGAGCTTTGGAGTGCACCATGTGGTTTTAATTATGGCCTGAATGTTTTTTCTTTCTCTCTCTCCTTACTCTAAAAGCAAAACTAAATATTTTAAATGCTTTGGTATAATCCACTAACCTCTAAGGACTAATATTAATAATAATAATAGCATACCATCTATTGTGTATGAAGTGCTTCTCAAGGCCAGGCTCAGGGTAAGGCTACTCTCACAACAGCACCAAGAATCTAGAGGAGGTATCTCCATGCTTCAAGTGAGACCATTTCACTAACTCCAATCATGCATACATTTTCCAAGACTTTTCTTGTGCTAGGTCCTGTGCCCATGTCTTAGAATCTGCAATCTACCACAACTAATGAGGGAAACTGCTGTAACTAGAAGACACTTTTTTTTATTTTGCTTACTGGAAATCGGTGGGGGAAAAGAGAGGAAATGCTAGTACTGGCTTTTCAGCACCTGTCAAAGAAAAAAAAGGTCTCATTGAGTTTGTTTCTATTTCCAAATGAATTCCTGGGGTGGGGAGGGATGATAAGGAGAACATACAGAGCTAAATGTATTTGTAGAACCTGCAGAGAAAAAACTCCCCACTTAGTGCTTTTTTTTTTTTTTTTTTTTTAGCACTTTGCTGGTAAGTTTCCTAGTGCTTGTTGCTAGCCTATCATAAAACAGTGTCTGCAAAGCATTTACTTGTCTGTCTCCAACAGATGTAAACCAATTGTAGTCAGAGATAGAAGATATCTTATTTATCTTTTTTCTTCCCGGTACTTGGGGCATTTTAAGTATTTTATTTATTTAGTTGACAGGGTAAGGGCTGAGGGAGAGAGAGAGAGAGAGAGCGAGCAAGCAAGCGTGTGCACTCAGGGGAAGGAGTGGAGGGAGAGAGCAAGAGAGAATTCCAAGCAGACTCCACCCTGAGTGGGGAGCCCTGGAGCCCTGTGAGGGGCTCGATCCCATGACCCAAGATCATGGCTGGAGCGGAAATCAAGAGTCAGATGCTCATCCAGTTGAGGCACCAAGGCACCCTCTGGGCACTTTATAAAGCTCGTTTAGGGCACCTGGATGGCTCAGTGGGTTAAAGCCTCAGCTTTCGGCTCAGGTCATGATCTCAGGGTCCTGGGATTGAGCCCTGTATCGGGCTCTCTGCTCAGCAGGGAACCTGCTTCCCTTTCTCTCTCTCTCTCTGCCTGCCTCTCTGCCTACTTGTGATCTCTCTCCTCTCTGTCAAATAAATAAATAAAATCTAAAAAACAAACAAATAGAAAGCTCATTTAATTTCATCAAAATGAACAGATGAGTGAATGAATGGATACATGGATTTCTCTTGTGTGATTCACCTGCACACATGAACATGGACTCACAGGTTCCTATAAAGGACAAAATCACACATATTGATATATATTCCCAAAGGAAAAAAAGGACACTCTTGTCATTACTGAAGGCCTCCCTTTGGTGGTGCAACCATCTTGTTTGGTCACCTCTTCCATCCCTCCTCTCCCAGGCCCAATTGTACCTGCTCATCTCCTTCCACCATCACCACCATACCATCATTCTCTCTCCGCTGACCCAGGAGACACTAAGCTTACTGAAAAGCTAATTTAACTATGTCCAGAACAAGAACTCAGCAATTTCCAGAAGTCCTGACATTTTGACCCCTTATGGCCTCGGAAGGGATTTTGCCCTATTAAGAGAAACTGTTATTTGGGGGAATTTTCAAGTGGGTAGGAGAGAGGGTGGCAGGCTCCTTAGAGAGTCAGTTGGATTCAGATGTGAAGACTGCTGAGTTTCCTTGGTGTTCAGGTGTGTGTTCAGGTAGGTGTGAGGGATCAGAGGAACTAAATTTACAACATATCTTTGATGTCCTAGACTTTCTACTAGATGCTTAAATGGGATGGCTCTTCTAATTGTTGGGAAAATGAAAGTTTCCACATAGGTTCTAGACTTCTCATTCTGTAAATGAGGTAGGTAAGGCTGAGAATGGAAAGGGACAAGTCCAGAGCTAATAGTTAAGAACTGACCACCTTAGGGATTATTCAGATTCATCATGTGGGGGCCATTAGGTAAGTTTTTTCCTACCTGGTATCTGTTATACACAAAATACTGTCCTTAGTATTACTGGTCATCCAAAGATACGACAAATCTAGTGTTTGCCTTTAAAACACATATATTAGAATATTAGAATATGAGGGAGAAGGACAAGTGCACATATCATTATGGTATCTGCAGAAATGCTCTAAAACAATTAGCAAATCTCTGGAAAAGTTAGAAGAAGGGATAAACACGTCCTAATGAAGGAAAAAATGTAGCATTTGAGCTGGGCCTTAAGGGCAAGGGTAATTTCCCTAGGAGGAGATGATGCTAGCAGGGTAGAAAAATTTTCTTCTACTTTCTTATGTTCAGTAGATGGGGAGGCCTGTGAATTAAATTGACAAAAGACAGATTAGCACAAGAAAAGACAGATTTATATATATATATATATATAAAATTATGGGAGTTTACAGAAAAAAAATGTGACCCCAATCCAATAAGACTTTTTATGACTTAATCATGGATGTAAAACGTGTCACCCAAAAGGGTGCAGAAGATGCAACTGCCATGATCCAAAGTCACCCCAAAAGAGAAAAGAGAAAGATAGACAGACAATCTCTGAGCTATCAGGGCAATGAGGAAAGATAGACAATCTCCTGAGAGTAGGCAATGGTCAGGAGGACACCTGCTATAAATCGAGCGCCTAGGCTTTCACATTGCTGTTTAGTTGATTATAGATTTCTGGGGCCCTCCACCTGGTGGTTGGCTGCCTGCAGACACAGGCCCAACAATCTGTACCCCCCTGCCCTGGGCAGGTGGAAACTCAGAGAAAATTCTCTCACTGAATCCAAGCCAAGCTCTTAGGACACAAAAATGAGACAAATAGGATACAATGCTTATCCATGGTAGGGAAAAGATATATAATCAAGAATAGTGCAAACTGAGAGTCACCCAATTGTTACGGTACCCCAAAATTAGTTCTTCAAGTTTTTTTCCTGCCAATCTAAATTTAGAAAGAAAAGGCAAAAAGAAAGTCATAGAACTCCTGTTCTACTAGACTCCAAGCAGAAATCCAGGAGATAGACTGAAAAAGAAACTTACCATTGTCAACTTCATCAGAGGTCTTGTGGTCTCAGCTTCAATCTCTGGAACAAGCAGGGGAATCCCAACCTCCTGACCTTGTTGCCAGCCTGTCAGGAAAAAAAGATTTTCCTCTATCATCTTAAGTTTAGTAAAGGGGATATGCAAATTAAGCTAACAAAAGACAGATTAGCAGGAGAAAAGACAGATTCTTATTCCCATATGTACACTGTACATGGGAGTTCACCAAAAAATGTGACTCAGGAAGGTGGTTAGAATCTGGGGCTTGTGTGCTATCTTAACAAGGAAAGGTGAGGGAAAGACACTTACTGAAAAACATATGATGTTTGGGAAAGATAAATGGGCTCTTATGAGAATGGTTAGGAGATATGACAGTTCGGTGGAAAGATCTGTTTGGATGTGGTGCTGATTTCTATTCACCAGTGATTAAGAGTCAAGCTTTCCTGGTTGATCCTAAGGAGGAGGGGTTTTATGAATATTGAGTTCTCTTGAGTTCTTTTGGAGGCTCTGCACTGAGGCAGATAAGGGAGTTAAGGAAAAGGCCTTCTCAAATGCCTTCAGCTCAACATAATTTTAATGCCACAGTGAAGTATTCTAGGCTCCTTCAATGTAAAGAAAGGCGATAATGTCTTAATACTTAATATTACTTTATGAAAACTGTGCCACGGATGCATCTCACCTTAAATTAAGCAGGATATTTCATGGGGCACTTTTGGCTCCCTGGCATTTGGAGACCTGAAAAATCCCACCAGTGGGCTTATAGCTTCTTCTCCTTCTGTTTGTCATCTTCATCGTCATCATCTTCCTCATTCTTCTCTAAGCCTGAGGCTGGAAGGAAACTGAGTGTGAGGACAAGGCATAAAGGTCACCATTGGGTTTGCAGACGATGACTAGCACATTACTTGATTTTTATTTATTTTTAATTTTTTAAAAAGATTTTACTTTTTAAAGTAATCTCTACCCCCAACATGGGGCTTGAATTCAACACCCCAAGATCAAGAGTTGCATGCTTTACTGACTGAGCCAGCCATATGCCCCTGTCTTCCAGAGATGCTGACCTAAACAGAACATGCCCATGCAGAGGGACAAGACCATTTAAAATAATGTTCTTGGAGGGATGAATCTAAGGTTTATAATCTAGATAGGATTTATAAAATACAGATAGGTGGTTGGATATAAGAATGATATAATGATCTGGGTTCTCATATCCAGGAGCTATGGTCCTGGCTTACAGATCTCAGGCTCCAATGTGGAATGATGAATTTTCTAAAAAGAAACCCAGGTTTAGACTTAACTATTGGAAATGAGGGCAGAAATACATCAAAAGGGACCCCTGGAGTGAGAAGCATTAAAAATAAATTTTTTCTGAAACTATATGAGTCTTGGATTTTGATATGTTCTGCAACTGACACCCAGTGAGTCCTTGGGGTAGGGAGATAGTACTTTTTTTCCCCCTTAAATGTCTTAGACTAATTTGGGAAAAAGAAAAAAGATATAATTATTACATTAACAACTTTTTTAGATTTAATAAACTCCAGATAACCTAGCCTAGTAAATATTCTTAAACTTCTTGCTTCAAAAAAGACTAATAACCATTATAAATATGATTATTGATATTTTCATGACTTCTGAAAAGTCTTTTCATGGATATTTTATTTGAAAACAATAATATCAGCTTAGTATATTCATAAATGACTTGTAAATTGACAAGTCTAAAGAAATAGGCCCGGACTTGAAAATAGGTTTTACAAATTAATCTTTTTCCCTGATGATAGTATTTAAACATGAATTTGTAACACAACCCTTTCCTGTGATAGTGTAAAGAGAAGTAAATAACAAAGATATTTTAAAGTAACTATTAAAAATGAAATAAAAATACACAGTAGGACCACTACTAGACTCTAAGGAGCATTTGTGGAAATTTGAAGAAAGTCCCCTTTCTTTAGGATGTACGTAGCAGGACCACAGAGCATACAGCGTGGCAAGAGAAGCATGGGCTGGATTTCTGACCCCATACCTGTGCCTTGTATAACGCACAACCTGCCCACCATGATGTGTCCAACCTGCAGAATAACATGAAAATATACTGCTGTGGGGTACTCAGGTGACTCAGTCGGTTAAGCATCTGCCTTCGGCTCAAGTCATGATCCTGAGGTCCTGGGATTAAGCCCTGCATCAGGTTCCTTGCTCAGTGGTGAGTCTGCTTCTCTCTCTTCCTCTGCCCCCCCCTCCTGCTCATGCTCTCTCTCTCTCTCTCTCTGCAATCTCTCAAATAAATAAATAAAATACTTGAAAAAAAAAAAAAGAAAATACACTGCCATTTGTGTCCATAAATACACACACACACTCACATAGACTATCTCTAGAAAGATATACAAGGAATTGGTAAAATGTGCCTCTGGAGAGGAGAACTAGTGAGGAGGTAGGAAGCAGACATGTTTCTTCAAATATCCTTTGGTGCTTTCTGAATTGTATAATTATTGTATGTATGTATCACTTATTAAAAATATTATAAAAAATTTAAAGGAGCTTTTATTTTGAAGTAGGGGATAAAGCAAATACGTAAAGGAATCTTAAAAAACACAGTGTGTGGGATAATGAGAATGTTGTGGCCATCAAGGGAAGAGCGGCTACTTCTATTTGGGAGCTCAAGAAAGGGGAGTGGGTTTGATCATCTATTGTTGAGGTCTCAGTAAGATTTCAGTTACCAGATAGTGGGAAGAATGGAGGACGTATTTCAAAGGGGAGAGAGCAAAAACCAGAGGTTAGCAAGGGGACTCACCTCCTGGAGAACTCAGTAGGCCAGATAGTGGGTCTGTGCAAAGAGGGGTGGTGGATAAAGTTGACATGAGTCTGGAATCCTATGTGGAAGACTTTGGTTTCTAGGGGGAGGCATATAAGATTTGCAGAACAGATAAATAAATGAAAGATTTGTAGCTAGAGATGACATTGAGTCTCTTCCTAACAGGTTTACATAATACAGTTTTTCGTGGAAAAGGGAAATTTTTTTAAAAAGTGTTTATTGATCAGCGAATGTTCGCAATGTTATATCAGTTATTTGAGGTTGTATTCTTAAAAAAAACTTCAAGTTTTCTATGCTAAGTAGAAATCTAACAGTTATTTATTAAATTATTATTGAATTTTAACTGTACTAGAACTTAAGTTTTAATCCCATTTCTGCTAAGTAAGAAAACTGCAATATAACAATAAGTAAGATCAAGAAAGGAAAGGAAAACAAAACAAAACACCCAGTAATGAAAAACAAAACAAAACAAAACAAAACACCCAATAATGATCCAAAAGACCAAAATCAGAAAAGATGATTCTCTAGATTAGAGATCAGGTTTTGAACAAGCTTCAGGTAAATAAAAATAGAACTCCAACTCTGAGATTATGACTTTCTGTGTTGTTGGAGTTTCTCTCTCTTTTTAAACCTTTAACCATATTAATTTAAAATTTAAATGCTTTTTGTAGGTTATTTCCAGAAAATGAACTGTAGATATCATATACAAATTCTGGAGGAATGGAAAATGTATTTAAATTAAAATAAGAAGCTTAAATTGGAGAGATGTGAATGAAATGTTTCGTGGAAGGTATCCATAGAAACCACTTAAAATAAAGAGAAATGTTAATTCTCTTTGTAAATTGAGCTCCCAGAATCAAAATGAGAGTGAGGCATTTAGTATAGGTATGAATACACTTTGGCCTTATCTACATGAAACACACTAATTGACAATTATATTTCTTTGGCCATGGTCTCAGCTGATAGTCACAATTTATGGTTATACAATTGATGGGATTCACAGTAAAATAACTAAGATATTTTGGCTTAACTTATTGATTTAATCAACTATGTGATCAGAGAACCATGGCTTTAAGTGTCCCAACCTTTCAGCAGTTTTTTGACCAGACAAAAAATAAAACTTAACCATTTTAGAGTGATCATATAAGCAATGTGGGAACACTGTTAAAAGTAACTTGTAAAAGAACACATTTTCCTATGCAAACTTCCCAGGCAAAGTCTCCATTCTCCACATTCTTATTCTAGGCCTGTGCACTAGCAGTCATGTGTTACATTGTTGCAGTCACAATGTTTGGGATTCAATGTTCTTTCTCTATTACATATATATATATATATAAAATATATATATGAAAAACACACATGTGTTTGTATATGTAAACATATTCTGGTTACTATATCTCTTCTTAATTTGTTAATTTTCCCTTGTCATGATCAGAAATGCTGTCCCTGCATTGAGGATCATTTCAGAAATGCTAATTATTTATTATTACTAAATATAATAATTCATTATTGCTAACTGTGTGGCTCTTTCTTACTCCTCTTCATTGTAGGTAGTTTTATAAGGAACTACTTTTTAAATTTTTTAAAAGATTTTATTTATTTATTTGAGAGAGAGGTCATGGGTAGGGGGGATGGACAGAGGGAACGAGAGAAGCAAACTCCCCACTAAGCAAGGGGCCCCAGACACAGAGCTAGATCCCAGGACCCTGAGATCATGATCTGAGCTGAAGGCAGATGCTTAACTAACTGAGCCACTCAGGCACCCATACCTTTTTTTTTAAGAGTTATTTATTTATTTACTCGAGTGAGAGGAGGGGTGAGGGAGAGTATCTTCCAGCAGATACCTCACTGAGCATGGAGCTCAATGCAGCTAGATCTCAGGACTCATGAGATCATGACCTGAGCCGAAATCAAGAGTGGACGCTCAACCAACTGAGCCACCCAGGTGCCCTATGAACTGCTTTTGACTTCACTCATTTCATATTCCAGCTGATGTACTCTAGACCTGCTGTCTATAATGGTCTCAGATACTCTCAAGTATTTCAGCTACAAGACATCTTTACACTTTTTAAGAATTATCGAGGAGGGGTACCTGGGTGGCTCAGTTAGTAAGTGACTGCCTTTGAATCCGGTCATGATCCCAGGATCCTGGAATCCAGCCCGGCGGCAGGCTCCTTGCTCAGTGGGGAGCCTGCTTCTTCCTCTCCCTCTACCTGCTACTTGGCTTGCTTGTGCTCTCTCTCTTTGTCAAAAAAAAAAAAAAAAAAAGAAAAGAAAAACAAAAAAAGAATTATTGAGGATCCAAAGATCTTTTGTTTATGTGAATTATATCTACCAGTGTTTACTGCATTAGAAGTTAAATTGAGATCTTTAAAAATATGTTTTAAAATAACAATGGCACATCCATTATATGTTAACACAAGTTAGTGAGTAGGGTGTCATTGTTTAACATTTTGCGAATCTCTTTAATATTCATGTCCGTGGCATACAGCTAGATTCTTATGTTTACTTCTGCATTCTATCTGTTGCAGTATCTTAAGTCATATAGCCTCTGGAAAACTTAGGGAAAAAGGCTTGAACATCTTAGTATTATTATGAAAATAGTTTTGACCTGAAGGGATTTTGATTATCCCCAGGGACTTCAGCCACACTTTGAAAACCTACTGGTGCAGATCTTGGCAAACATGCAAAAATTATTACATGGTTATGAGGCAATACGGTTTGTAGTCCTCGAAGACACTTCCCAGGGAAAAGTCTTAATTTCTTTTGCTGTTCAAAGAAATTGCTAATAGCGGTTGTTTATTGTCAAGGTCTCTTCCTATTTTCCTTTTTCTGCAGGTCAGGAAGTACTCACTGAGTGCTAGTGAATTAGGTTTCAAATTTAATAGTCATTAATATTAATTTTTATAATTAGAATTGAAGTATTTGAGAGCCGGAAATGCTGAAAGAAAAGCTCACAATATCATTTGCTCAAATATGAGATAGGGACTTTGGTTGTATGCAAAAAAATTTTAGGTGAGGTAATTTGAGATAGGACTCAGCTAAGATGTTAAGTAACATTGAGTAAGGTAGTGAGAAAATTGTTTCCTGTTGGATTCTCTTCCCACGTGGTTACATTAGGGAGAAAGTCTCAGTGTGTATTTGTCAGAATGTCTTCGATATGCCTTAACTAACTTGCAGTGTCTTTGACTAACTTGCATATTTTCCAATTTAACATAATGTTAGCCTAAGTCTTAGAGCCTTAGGCTGGCAAGAGTATCTCACTAGAATTTAATGCTATTATTTTTAATCATCTTATTTTTATTATTACCATCGATTTAGAGCAAGTCATTTCAGTTTTTAACTTAAGTTTACTTCATTTAAAAATATTTAGTTTTTAAAAGTACATTGATTTAAGGAAAAATAGTTACTAAATAATGATATGAGTGGTATGAGTAATAGAGTGACTGAGGTTTGGGGAAAAAAAAAACTGATTTAATTCGATCTTTAATTGGCAGGTAGTGAAATCAAGACATAGAGAAAATGGACTCAATGGAGCTGGCCACAGTCAGAGACTCTGGCCTCTTTATGCTTCAAGAGCTCTTTCTACTGCAGTGTAAAGAGTGCTAATGTTTAACATGTATCATCAGCGTTGGGGCCTGCCTTCTGAAGCCAGACAAATCCAGGGTAAAACCCTCAGCCATCCCAGGCTGGCTGTGTAATCTTAGGCAGAAAGCTCAGCTTCTTAACTGCTAGGTGTCTTCACTTATGAAGTCGACATAATTCCTATTTCACCTTCCTATTTTGCCAATATTAAATGAGATAATATTTTTAAATGATTTAAGATGGCTCCTGGCAACTCAGGAGACAGAGCTATTTTTACTAGCTGAAGTTACTCTTAGTGAACTGCGGAGCATTTGGAGCAAAAGAATCTTCTTAGCCAGGGCTTGGCTCCAGTGTGTGTGAACTGCATCTGCCACTTGGATCCTTAATTAATTAAAGGCTGGAAATCACTGCATTTCTCCGGGGGAGACTCACATGTCTGTGGTCGCAGGGAATGAAGGTACAAAGTGTTAACTGGAAAATTGTGTAACCAAGGGTTAAAATAGCCTTGAAGCAAAAGCAGAAAAGTTCTAGCCTCTGGCTCGTGTTGCAAAGCCAAGTGCCTTTGCCTTTGTGAGCCCAGAATGCTTCTGGTGAGCCTTGTTTGTTGTGGAAACTGACATGATCAAAGTGGAAAGAATTAAAACGATCCATCAGAATAATAGTCAAGGCTCTACATGGACTCCCTAGACAGAGACTTGAACCTAAACGTTCCCACCAGGGACAGACAAACTAGCTGACAGCAAGCAGCTGGAAAGGAAGGGGAAGACTCTCTTTAGGCAGACATGTGCAGCTGGGCACTAAAGACCCTGCGTGGGAAAATAGAGGAGAGTTCAGATTTGGAGAGAGGAAATAGTGAGATGGAGTGCCCACCTTGTGTTCTTTAGGGATCCTTGGAATACCTAGCGTGTGGTGTTCAGGTGTCAGTGTGTGGAGTGGAGTTACCGAGTGAAGCAGGCACTTTCAGTATTAAAGCATTTGGAGGTGGGAAAAGTGCTAATTGTGTTGGAGATTCTGTGCCAATGGCACAGCTCTTAGTGTTCAAGGCATTTTGTCATGCCTCTCCCCCTAGTAATCTCCAAAGGTTGTAAACTTCTCATTATGATTAAGTAGAATTAAGAGTCCCTAAGTGGCTGGCATGATTTGGGATTGTTTGCTCACTTAGTCCTTTATCCCAGGATGCGGATTAGTTAAACTCTTTGATATTCTATCAAGTATGAAATGACCTTGGAGCCCCAACTGTGGCTAAGTTAGGATGCCTAAGTGAGGCATCCAAAGAATCTTTAAGACATAAGGGTGGGGTAGGATCTTAAAGAAACCTAGTCCTACTTACATATTTCAGAGATGGGGGAACAGGCTGAGGAGAGGCATTGACTTGCTCAATATTACCCAGAGTCTGGGGTGCCTGGGGGGCTCAGTTAGTTAAGCGTCTGCCTTAGGCTCAGGTCATGATCTCAGGGTCTTGGCATTGAGTCCACATAGGGAGACCTGCTCAGCAGGGAGCCTGCTGCTCTCTCTCCTCCCAGCTGGTGCTCTTTCTATCTCTGTCTCTGTCTCTCAAATAAATAAATAAAATCTTAAAAAAAAATATTACACAGAGGCTTCTGCTTTTCAGGCTAAGGCTTTGCCTATTGCTCTGTCAAGGAACCTCTAGAAAATGGACTATTGCCTTAGAACGATGCCCACAAGAGGTAGTGGCACACTGCGGGCACATGTAATTTGAAATACTGAAAGGTTATCACTCTGTTTTTATTTTTGAAAATTAGAGTGATCTCACTTTTTGTTTGGGCTTTTCTTTGTATATATTGGCTTATCTTTTGATCTCTGTCCCTCCCGGGGCACATTTTACCAGGACTCTCCTGGACAGCAGCAGGTAGATGCCAAGTGAGGTTTTTGCAAAGATCATTAACACACCCAATACTGGGCTCAATGAGAGATAATTTAATAATCATAATACCTTCTACTGAGGCTTTACAAATCACAAAGCACTTTTTAATCTCTTCTTCTATTACTCCCTATGAGGGAGGCAGAGCAGTTATTACCACCATCCATCTTTTCTGGATGCACTAGGTGAGAGCCCAGCCGCTTCCCTCGGGTCACAAGGCCCCAAAGCCAATGAACGGGGCCCAGCTGGCTGGGGGGCTTCAGCCTCCCAGGGCTCTCAGGTTCAGCCCCTCTCCCAGTGAGCAGATGCCCCGACTCCTGGATTGCCCAGGGTACATTCTATGAGCTCTCGACTTGGTGGAGGTTTCAGGAAATTCTTTTCGTGGAATTTGCGATTTTTTTTCTTTCTCTATTTTTTTTTTTTTTTTTTTTTTTTGGTGGTGAGGTTAAGAGAAGCAGAGAAATACTTAGATGGAGCTGGGGCGGGGCAGTGGGGAGGGGGAGGGTTGAGGGTGTGGAAGGGTGGAGAAGGCAGAATGGAAATCTTGCATTTAAAAAGATAAAAACTGGGAAAAGATTTGGGTCTGCAGACTTCAGAGGTGAGATCCCAGGAAGACGCTATTCTTTGTCCTTTCTAAGGGCTCCCAGCAAGGACTTACTTGAGGAAAATGTTTGGCATTTGCATTTCTTGTTATCTGCCTTGCTGGAGCACCCGGAGGAGTTTGGGCTCACTCCGCTTCCAGGCCCTGGGCCCCATTTGGGAGGGAGGTGGGGGGAGAGCCTGCAGGCCTCCTGCCGAGCAGCCTGGGGATAGGAGGGGAAGTCGGCTGGGCATCAAAGCAGTAAGGGAAACCCTGGGGGGCTATTGGGCTGCCTTTCTCCTCTCAGCCAAGGCTTTGCTCCAACTCATTTCCTGCCAGGCCCTAACCCAGGTACCACCCCTTTCCCACCCTTCTTCTAGATCCACTCCTGCTCTAACGTCGCTAAAGCCAGGAACCCTGAAAAAGAAAGCTGGGCCCTCCGGCTTTCTGTTTGTCTTTGGAAACCACTTCTGGAGCAAGAATTGGGACCCAGAAATGTGGCCCCTCTGGTATGACCCCCACCCCCACCCCCCAACTCTAGTTGAGTTACCAAATGAGGCCAATTCATTCTGTGGAATGTAGCAGCCCAGGCAATGATGATTGATACTGACAGGGAAGCTTTCATGTAGCAATATCCCCGGCCACCGGCTGTGAGGCAAAGAGAAAGAACTCTCTGGAATTCACAACATTCCCCCTCCAATTAATCCCCAGCCACCCCGCTGTGTGTGAATGGGTTGTGCTGGGGATTCGTAGCTCTGATGCGGGGGATTTGCTGATTCCTTTGAGCCCCCTGAGGAGAGGTGATATGGAGAGCAAATAATCAGCATGCAGCTTGGAGGCGAGGTAATGAATTGGCTCAGCTGGGCCTGGCTTCACTATTTGTACACTTTTAGGCACCTCGGAAACTGGGTTTGCAGACAAAAACCTGTGCTGAGGGGCCCTCAACCCCCGACCTTTTGTGGGCCTGGATCGCTGCCGCCTCTCCTACTAGCTTAATATTGGATCCTTGCCTCAGAACAGAGGAGCCAGAGGTAAAGTGGCCTGTGCCCCAAAGCTAACCCTCCCCTGGCCCCCTGCCCCATCGCACGCTCGCCCTGCTGAGGCCTAGAGTTGTACTCTGTGCATTCGGCTGAGTTTTCAGTCCCAAGTCCACTTCCTTTCAGAATGCGATTCACTTTTCATTCATAGCTCCAGGCTCCCCTCTGTGAAGCCTTCCCCAGTGGCAAAATTGAGCTGTGGTTTGTGATAACGTCAACCTGTGAGGGGTCCGTCTCTGTCCACTTCAGTGCCTCCCAGAGTGCTCAGAAGTAATAATAGTGCCCGACTGAAAAACAGTAACTAGCATTCGCTGAGCACCTACTAGGTGGCGGGCACTGAGAGTTTCGATGCATGATCACAGAGAATCTCACAGTCATGTCTGAAGTAGGTGCCATTTTCTGCTTTATTTTACAGAGAGGACAAAGGGGCTTAGGAATTCCAAACCAGCACGGGGTCCCAGACTGGAAGTGGTAACTGGTAAGTAGGTGGGGTCAGATTCCAACAAAGGTCTGTCCCTCCACACCACCTCAGGTTCCCACAACCCCTCGCTTTTGTTTGGGCTCTCATTGCTTCCCACCAGGAGCACCTGCCACAGAGCTTCCCGCTTCCAACCTTAGAGACCTTCCACCCCTCCACATCGCAGCCAGGAGCATCTCTTTTCAGAGACACCCCAACAGGTCCTTCCTCCCTTCTTAAACTCTTTAGAGTTTCCCCACAGTACCTAGAAGAAAGTTCAAATGCCTCAGCTTAGCACACAAGCCCCTTTATGCTCCGGCACCTGGAAAGAATTAAATACAGATTGAGGTGATAATCCTAGTCACCCCTTGGGGGAGTCTGCTGGCTGGGGCTGTGAAGGGAATGTGGGTGTCTTTTTTTCTTAGACTCTGGAGTCTCCTGTAGGCCTGGCTCCAGGAGGGCAGTTTCCAGTCTGACCCTGCCCTCCTCTTGTCATTCTTGGCAGTTGCCACTATGTACTTGCCCTCCTGGATCCCTCATCCTTCATTCAGGGTGGAAGGTATGGGGTGCAGATTTTATTTCTGGTTCCGCAGTCTCTGAAGGGAATTCAAGATGAACACTTTCATTAAAAACAATTTTTTTTGCACACTTTCATTTTTAAGGGTTTTTGTTGCCAGGAACCACAGGGCATGTGACAGAAAGTATGACTATGTCCCTCACTATTGGATTCTCATTGTCAACTAATCTGCGTTTTCATATTTTGCATGCCAACAAGTTGCGTTTGGTCCCTGAAATTTGGGTTTTCCTCGATCGGCTGACAAATGAGCCACTCAGGCTCTCCCATAGGTCCTGCCTGCCAGGCCGTTGGTGGTGTTAGCATCTTTGTTTTCATAGCAGTGCTACTACACTTGTTCAAGGCTTTCATCATAAGCTGTCCTTATTTTATAAAAGCATATGTAAAACTGAAATAGTCAACACTGTATTAACCAGTACATACTGAGATGCTGTTATAAGTGGGGAGGGGGATGCATTATGTGGTTTATGTCCCGAGGACTGAGAAAGATTATGGACAAACAAATAAATATGCAAGATCATGGTTAGCAGCATAAGGAAATAAAACAGGGTGATGTGATAGGGAAGTGGTAGGGACTGCTTCTGATTAGTTGGAAGATGGGCTTTCCAAGCAGGTGATATGTGAGCTGTGACCTGAACACTAAGAAGGATCCATCCCTGCAAATAATAGAAAGTAAAGCTTGCAGGCAAGTGCTAAGGACCCGAGGTGGGGAGAAGCTGGTCTTCTTTGAAGGCACAATAAAGAGGCTCAAAGAGAAGTAGTATTTCAAAAGAGCAGGCAGTGGGGTGGGAGATTAGGTAAGAGATGTGAGCCAACAGATCTTCAAAATCTTGTAGGCCAATGGCTTTAAACTCTTTAAATGTGACTTACAGGAAATACATTTTACATTGCATTCCACTACACACACACACACACACACACGCACGCACATGCACATCTGACAAGAAGTTTTATGAAATAATTTTTATCCTTACTACATACGATAAACTGGTATTTTCTATTTTATTTTATTTTAAAATGCTGATCTGTTCCCAGAACATTGGTTTCACAACTTAGTAAATGACTTGGTTTGGAAAGCTCTGTCCTAGACCATAGTAAGAAGTTTGGATTTTATTCTTGAGGTAATTGGAAGCTTCTGGAAAGTTGTAAGCAGGAGAGTAACATGGTCTGATTTACATTTTTAAAACCTCGCTTTGACTGTTGTCTAGAGAACAAACTGTATGAAGGTGGATGAGAGCAGCATCAGGGAGACCAGCTAGGAAGCTGTCACATTTCCTCTAGAAATGAAATGATGGTGGTTAGACTAGAGTGGTAACAGAAGTGACTGAGAAAAGTGGATGAAGGTTATAAAATTCAGAAGTAAAGCCAACATTGGATGTATGTGGAATGTGAAGAACAGAGAAGAGGCAAAGATAATGCCAAGAGCTGTTTGTTTTCAGCAATGTGTGGTGTAGTCATTTACTGAGATGAAAAATTGGGGAATGATCAGGTTTTGAGGAATGAGAACATTGCATTGGATATTTCAAGTTTCTGGTTTATAAATAGTTTATAAACTATTTATAGTTTACTATGCATCTTATTGGAGGTGTTAGGGGAGGAGTTAAAAATACCAATAGGGGGGCTTTGGTGAAATATCAGGGTTGGCAATGAAGCTTTAAGAGGCAAGGGCACATGGATATGATTTAAAGCCATGGGTCTACAGGTATTTACCTAGAGAGAATGTGTGGCTGCTAGGGGCTTAGGCCCACTTTCTGGACCATAGCAACACTAATAGGACAAGCCGAGGAGTTCTTCCATTCTGAAAGTGATGTTTCCTATGACAAAATGGAATGTGAAAAATCGTTAGATATACTGAGGGTCTCAGGTAGTCATCCACTGGACTTAAGGAGGACCACTGTACATAAATTACAGAAGAAAAATGAAATCTAAGAATGTATGTGAAATGCTAGCAGTAGATCTTTTAAAATGTCTTAGGAGCTTCCTCATACATTTAATTTTCTGAACACCTCTCACATTATTTGCATGACTTCTTGTTGAACTTTTACTCATACAACTTTAGTGTGCTTTTTTCAGAATTCTTTACAAAAGTGGAAGACTGTCCGTATCCTAGACCCTACTCTTTGATTCTATTTAAAACAATGTTCTTATTCTCTCACATGTAGGTAGATATTCTAGCTGAAGAACTTTATATTCTCATTCAATCTAACTTTCTTTCTGGGACTGGAATACCTCTATTTTCACGTTTCTTGGTTAGGAGTCACCACCCTTTGTCTTCCATCTCCCCCTCTCTTCCTGTTAGATATGGTGTCAGGATCACTTAATTGTATAAGCCATTCTAAGGAGAAGAAGATTCTTCCATCCCTTCCTCCCCCTACTTTCCCTCCCCTCCTCCTGTCTTCCTTCCTTGTTCTTTTTCTTTCTCTTTTTATCAAGAGCAGTGATTTTCAAACTTCAAATGAAATCTTAATTAAAGCTCCAGATAGAAAATGAACAATGAAATAATGGTACCTTCATCTCAGCAGCAACTTGGTGAAATCCTAGGGTTCCTCAAAGCATTACTGATTTGAATTCATTTCCTCTTTGAGGAGTCTTTAGGTAAGAGAAATCTCTAATGTCTATGAACCGATTGTTTACCTAGAGAAGATAAATAAAGATGATTCCCTGTGACAGGATCACTGATAATATTTCACCCTAGAGGAATAGTGGATGGCCAGAGAACTTACACAGATTGCCTCTTAAAGAGAATCATATTTCATTAGTTGATCAGAAAATATGGTATACCCAAGGGTTTAAATAATTTAATAAAAATACATCAGTGTGATTTTTTCCAAAAGGTAATAAAATATAGTTTAAATGATGTTTACTTCGGAATCAGAAAACTTTGAGTTCGATCTCTTCTTTACCTCTCACCAGTTATAAGTCTGGCATAAGGGCAAATAATGTAAGGTGTCTGAGCTTCAGGTTCTTTGTCTTTTAGTTGGACAAAGAATCTTCCTCATAGATTTGTTGCAAAGATTAAGTAAAAAAATAACATGCAGAGCACCTAGTACTTGGCAGTTTTGTTATACAGTAGGCTCTTAACATAAGACAAATAATTATTATGATTACATTGTTGCCTACTTTGGGTGACAAAGATGAAGTCCTGGGTCAGATATGACCTCCAACCCTGTAGATGCTGATGAGAGGTCTGGCTGATACCAAAATGGAACATGACATGTGTTTAAGGGCTAAGTGAAATGGATTTTGTAATATATGATCATACTTTGGATGACTTCTCAGAAATTCAAGTCTGGTATATACCTAAGGAAATGAAAAAGCCAAAACTTTCTGGCACCTGGCCTAACGGCCTGGATTCTTTTGAGTCAATATAGTTTGTCCTCTTTGTTCTTATTTGATAGAAGTTAGATCCTGACCACAGCTCATTTCTACATTACTTCATCACTGGGATGCTTCCCTGAGTTTTCAGAACAGTAGACAGCAGAGGATAAACACAACCGAGACATCATATTTATAAAAATGGGGATGTATATAATTAAAATTGAGATTCATTTATTCGTTCTTTCATTCACCTCATAAGTTTTTTTTTTAAGATTTATTTATTTATCTTAGACAGAAAGAGCACAAGTGGGGTAGGGGGTGTGAGCAGAGGGAGAGAGAAGATCTCAAGCAGACTCTGTGCTGAGCACAGAGCCCGACTCGGGGCTTGACCTCATGACCCCAAGATCATGATCTGAGCCAAAACCAAGAGTCCGACGCTCAGCCGACTGAGCCACGCGGGTATCCTCACTCCATAAATATTTACTGAACTTTGTGTACTGAGAACCCATAGGTACAGATGCTGTATTGTGAAAGTGACAGGACATACAAAACCCCACCCTCATGGGGGGGGGTCAGACAATAAATAAATACATAAATAAAAAGATAATAACAGGTTGTGGTAATTGTGATGGGGAAAGTAAGCAGGGTGCTGTGATGGAGACTTAAGAGTTAGAGAGGGCTTCATCCCATAGGAGACGGGGTTCAAGATGAGACCAAAAAGGCAGCCATGTGAAGAGTCAACAGAGAAGCTCTCCTGACAGAGGCAACAGCAAGGGTGGGAGAGGGAAAGAGCTGGAAAAGTTTTAAGAACTTCTAAAAAGCCAGCATGACTGGAATATCATGAAGAAAAAAGGGGAAGGAAGGCAGGAGACAGATCACACAAGCCTTTAAGGTATTTAAAGATTTTCTGCACCTACGGGAAGTCACTGGGGGCTTTGAAATGGGGAGTGACGTAAGCTCGTTTTCATTTTCAAAAAGAAAAGAAAAAAAACCCACCTCTGTAGAGAGGGCCCATGGGAGAGGGGCAGAAGTGGGTACAGTAGGACAGCTATGAGGTGACACAGATGAAAATGAATGGTGGCTCAGAACAGAGAGGACTAGAGAATTTGGGAGGCAGAGCAAAAGCATTTGCTGATAGCGAGAGAAAGGGAAAAAAATCATGGTTTCTGTCTATAGCAACTATCCAGTGGTTCTGTCATTTTCAGAGAAAGGAGAGATGTGGTACAATCAGTTTAGGGGTTGGGTGAAGAGGGACTCACATGTTCCATTTCAGAAACGTTAAGTTTGAGATGTCGGTGAGACCGGCAGGCAGACATGGCAGAAAGTCATTGGATGTGGAAGAAAAGTCTAGAGCTCAGAGAAACTGCTAAGCTAGAGCTAGAAGTTTAAGGATCTTAAGAAGTTAGTTTATGTTTGAATCCAGGAGGATGGGTAAAGTCATATGGGGAGAGGAGGAATTTAAAAGGGCCCAGGATCTGCCTTTGGGGACTCCAAAATTAGGATGATTGTAGAAGAAAAAGAATTAGCAGAGGAAACTAAGAAGCCATGGTCTTGAGGTAGGAGGACCATCATAAGTGATGAGTATAGGGGAAAAAAAAAACTCTTGGTAAGTGTGGTAAGAGTGAAGTAGTCCACTGTGTCATAATCCATGTGTAACCCCAAATTTCTTTGGATGATACTCAACAAGCATCCAGTGGGGCAAGGTCGATCTTGGCTAAATCTGAGTATCAGGCAATTTACTTAACCTTTTTTTTGAAGTCAATATAGGAACTTTATTATTTTTAAATTTCAGCTTTATTGAGATATAGTTGAGTTATTTAAACTTTCTGTTTGTGTTCTCATTTGTAAAATGGGGCAATATATGCATTTCATAGGCATTTGTAAACAGTGAGTAAGATAATTTATATAAAATATTCAAGAATATTAGGTACACAGTGTTCAATAAATGGCAGCTAATATTATGAAGTAGCATTATGTTTAGAAACCAGAAGATCTACATTCTAGTTATTTGGGTGCAGATCCTGCATCTAACAGTGGTCTCCTTGGGTGATAATAATCATCTGAATTTCAGTTTCCTTACTAGTAAGAAGGGGATAAGAGTTCCTGTCCTGCCTTCTTTCCTCATAGGGCTCTCAGAAGGATTCAGTGGTGTAGTGAATACAAGAATGGTCTATAAGCCATCCAGTGCTAAAGAGATATGAGGAATTTCTCTTTGTCCAGTAGGATTTGTATTTGTGCAAGTACAAAGCCACAATCACTCTGATATTCCTTTGACAGAAGCAGCATGTTCCTACCACAGGGTCTTTGCACTTGATTTCCTCTGCCTGAAACATTCTTCACTAATATATCTTCATTGGCCCATTCCTCATTCCTTTGGGTGTATTCAACATCCAGCTTATCAGACCCCTTTCTAGCCTAGCTTCTTTTAAATTAGCACACCCCACTCAGGACCCCAATCCTCCACTTCATTTTCCTTCTGACATTGTCACCATTATACATGTTTCATGTTTTGTCATTATCTGGCATCTCCACTGACTAGAATATAAATTCTACAAGGGAAGAGATTTGTTGGTTCTTTCAGTCCTTCATTTCTAGTATCTGGTATATATCAGGCCCTGAGTAAATGTTTGCTGAATGAATGAATACATGAATCAAAACCTAATGATTCAGGGAAGGAGCAAAGACACTAGGAGTTTAAAAAGACATGGAGATAACTCTTAATTCTATCGTTCTCCATCCAGGAGGCTTTAGGCACATTATCAGTCTCCATTTCTCTGGCCTCTTACATGCGGATACCTGACTGCCTCCCTTAGAGAGCTGCAAGGATTAGAGGAGACATGGAATCTACTGGTAACCAGGGCAAGAGAATTAACACTTATTGAGCATCCTCTATGGGCAGGACCATTTGCATAAAATCATACTCATAATACTCTTGTAAGGCAGCTGTCATTTTTCCAGTTTAACTGGGATCAATCTGAGGCTCAGAGAGTTGGTAAATGGCAGAGTTAGGGTTTTCAGCCGGCGTTCCTCAGACCCTTTTCACCATGGGCCACCTTCATGTGTCCGTGGTGATTTTCAGGACGGCATCAGGAGCCAAATGTGGTAGCCAGCGTTGCACACTGAGCTGTCGTCAAATCTTGACAAAAGGACAACAGTGTGAAGGAAGGACTTTTGGCCAGAGAAACTCGTCTCCTCACTGTTGTTAAATCTTGCAAAGATGAGTGCAGCCGGCTCTCCTGAGAGCTGTAGTCAACTGAAGGGTCAATCACAGCTTCCTCAGTCTCTGCCTGACCGGGGGTCCTGACTTGTTTCAAAGCTGCCCTGGAGTGTTTGGTGGCTCCTTTCACCTCAGCTCTTCAGCAGACGTGGGGCCCACCATTTACTAAAGAAATGCACTACACTTGGCAGGCTCCCTTTGTGTGCCGCAAAATGGAGAGAGAAGGGCCAGGTCAAAGCAAAACCCTGCCTTTCTTCTTTCGAAGCTCGTTCTGGCCCTTTCTAATGCATGTTGTGATGGCTGCCCAAGGCTCCGAGAATTTCATTTTTAGCTCTTCTACGTCCCAAATACATTCTCAGTGAATGATGTTTTCTCCCCTTCAGGGTTTCTGGGCCACTTGGGTCCAGGTGAGTCACCTGTCTCAAAGGAATGCTACTGATGCTGACAGAAAGCTCCACGAATGTGGATCTCTGTCTCACTAGTCTTATTTTCCTTTTAGTTGTACTGGCAGGCAAAAGCACTTTTTGAACATAATAAATTGCTTGAACAAGCAGGGTTTCCCATTTGTTTCTTAGCTTAGGCGGGGTGGTAAGTCTGGTCACATAAATAGGTTTCTCAGAACAGCAGTTCTCACACTTTTCATGTTCCTGATATTTTTACTGGCAAGACTTGAAAGGACTAAAAGATTCATCCAAAAACAGTAAACAAGTCAGCAGTCGTTACCAATCAGTTTGAACGACAGAGAATGGTGTTCTTTCACATTTTAAGTTTTTTTCTTTTTCTTCAGTATTCCCTAGATCTCCTGGTACTGCTGTTGCTGTTTGATAGAAAATTTGACCATCCTAACTACTCTTTCTTATATACACAGAAGACAATGTTCTCAAGTGTTCCAGTAAACACTGCTTTCTTTGGTAGCTGCTTGAATCTGTGATACAAACCTTTCTGGTTCACAGCAAGTTTTGCTGTGACTACACCATGATACACAAGCCACTGAACACAATGCTTAATTGGTAGGCATTGCTGAAGAGCATATCCTTAGTGATAGCTAAGTGTGATAGCCAAAGTGTATTGGGCATGTTGGTAAAGAATTAGTTACACATCCAGATTGTTTTTGGATACATAGGTGTTCTGTGCCACACTACCCATAAACCATTGATCTGGACAAATGGAGTCCAGGATTCTGACTTTCTCTGTTCTCTTTTATTTTCCTCTTTTATATATAACTGTATTTAAATTCTGTTTTTGCCAAGATAGTTGGAAAGTACCAACCTTTCTTTTCTCTGAGTCCGATAAGGTCATAAAACAGCAATATCTAAACACGACTCTGGGACGCCTGGGTGGCTCTGTAGACTAAGCTTCTGACTCTTGATCTCAGCTTAGGTCTTGATCTCAGGGCTGTTATCTCAAGCCCCACATTATTTCAAGCCCCATGTACTTAAAAAACAAAACAAAACACAACTGTGGTTCTCAATAAAGGAATCCAGTTTGGAGAAATTCCAGTAGCGGAAAAAAATATGGTGTTCGTCTGAACTCCTATTCCTTCCTCTCTAAAATAGAGATAAAAATACTTGGTACCTGTGAAGATTGGATAAGATAATGTATGGAGTATATGTGGCACAGTGCTTAGTCGGTATTCATTTCCTTTACTCTGTGGCCTTATCCTCTTCTGGGGACCTCTGTGTGTCTGCTGGTGCTGCTGTCTGAAGAACCTGGGTGAGGTCTAAAGGACAGATGAGTTGGAACTGACAGCCAATGAGTAAGCAGGAGTTAGAGGTTGACCTCCTGAAGTGGTGAACAAATGCATATTAGTGCTATTCTTCACAGAATGTTAAAACATAGCCCCCTCTTTCATATACCTGATTGTGTGTATGTATGTGTATATATATATATATATATATATATCTCCACCCTCCGACCCCAGAAAATCTTAGTAATTCCATTCTCCCTTGGCCTGGGTTCTTCTACTCCTAGACAGCAGGCCTGAGGAAGAAGGAGGGGGAGATAGGGATAGTGGGGGAAGAGCCAATCAAAAGGTGTAATAGCAAGCTGGTCATATGTGATATCAGGTAAGTCTGTTACCCAGTCTCATGGGACTTTCTGAGAGACCACAAAAACAGTTGCTTCTTAAGTCAGTCTTTCCAGGGGAGAAAAGAAGGAGAATTTATCTATTAGCTCCCATTTCTCATTGGTCAAAAGTTTGCTCCCTAGAACATTAATTCTTTTATACTCCTGGGCTGTGCATATGTGGGACCTAGCAGGTCACATCCCTCAGCATCACCTGGAGTGGGAGGCAAGATGTGTAGTGTGGACATGTGTAAGATGCTGTTACGTTGTGCTTTCTTTAGATTAGTCACAATCCAACCAGAGTTTGTCAACATATTGGTTATTGGTGCTGTAACAGTGTGGCATTGCCAGCAACATGTGAGGTCAGGAGAATCTGAAGCAATCATGAGTGGTATATGATACAATCCACCCCCTTGCACTGTTCACATCAACCCATGTGCTCTCATGATATCTGGCTACCACATTACACGTTACAATAATCTCTCTCTCTCTCTCTTTTTGGTGAGAACAGCATGCTGTCAGCTTCAACTGATTCCAAGGGTATAATAAATGTCATCTCCCTTCTTCACCATCTGTTCTAGAATTCCCTTACCTACAGTTGCTTGCCTGCTGGAATGACATGGCTCCTCATCTCTGAGGGTATGGATCCATAGTTGCCTGGCCTTTGTCAAACCATGGTTGCTACAATTGATTATTTGCTTGGCATGAAACCACCAAGAGATCCCTTAGGGAATTCCTGAGCTCCTGGCACATCCTTTTTTATTCCCATTGTACAGTAGTAATTCTGGACTCCTTCTAATGATAATGAAGATCAGTTATCCTTGACAAGACACTAACTCTTTTCCTGCAAACTGACATCATTACTAGATTTCTGCTTCAATGAGACAAAAATCATTCTCCCTTTCATGGTAGAAGTGGCCCGCTGTGATTGTCCACTGCCAGCGTTTTGGCTGCCTCAAGGGATGGTGTTGTAATGACAGCTCAGAGTTGGTCTCTTCTGGGAAACTGGATACTTACCACGGCAGCACTACATCCATCTTGATGAGCAGAAGTCCATGCTGTTAGGCCCATCCATGTGTTTCTTCCCACCATGTGGCCATCTTTTGATTGGCCCATTTCATGAGTCTTGAGGTTGCTATGGAAAGGCGCAAACGTTGACATGTATAGGAAGTCATTCTGTTCCCTTAATTGTTGAGAGCTTCCTCTGCAGTGAACACTCTAATGAGAATTATGGTGAGACACAAAGATATGCACACTTTGTGCTCACTTCCACAGATTCATTTGCATACATCTCCCCCAGAATTATTTGTCCTAAGTCTTCAGTATTCCTTGTTCAAGGCCCCTCAACAACTAGCCAAGTCCTGCAACCACTTACTGGGAGTCTAAGTACCTTAAGCACCTTAAGCTACATCTCCCTCCATTAGAATTTGGTGACCAAGTGTATTGCTAGCAGTTCTGCCCCGTGGGAGTATTTCTCTTCACTGTTGTCCTCTAGAAATACCCCTGAGTGGAATTGTAATGACAGTTGTCCATTCTCAGTCCACACCAACGTATTATACCAACCCATCTGCGAACCAAGCCCAGATTCTTTCCTCTTCTGACAGATGGTTGTAGGGAATCTCTTTATAAGCTATAGGTTTGAGTTTTAAGAGATATATTGATACAATAAAGGTGGGTGAGGGGGAGTCCAAGCTACCTGTTTACGTAATTTACTTGTGTTTTGTTGGATTACTTGGGCCCAATCCCTAATGTACCATTTTCCTAGATTGTGTTGCACCTGCTTGAACTTATAACACAATGGATCAAACAATATCCAGCATATGATGGACAGCTCTGGTCACCTAGTCCTTGATATCAGCATTTAGTCCCTTCTAGGGTCTGGTTGAAGGCTAGGTATTGATTTTCAAACAGAAAGTCATTCTCTGCTGTGAGAGACAGGACTGTACCCTCAAGTTCTAGGAGATTACGCAGCAGCTCTCTTACTGGGGCTTGCCTGATCCTCCACCCAGCCTCCTCACTGGCCACTGCCACCTTCCTTTTATAGCGGGGGGTGGGGGGGTGGGCAAGCGGCGCTAGAGCCTCAACCTGTTCCAAACTCCTCTCTTGCTTTGGGTCCTGTGAAGCTGGCAGCCTTCTGAGTCACCTTGTAAGTGGGAGGCAACAGTGTTCCCCATTATCTCATGCTTCTCCAGAACCTAATGAAGCCACCGTGGTGCTTGGAGGTGCAACTCTTTCTTAATGAGAGGAGGGGCCAGATGCAAAACTTGTGTTTATCTTAGAGCTATGCCGTCCAGTAGAGTAACGGCTAACCCCATGTGGCTTTTCAATGTAAATGAATTAAAGGTAAAAAAAAAAGGCCTAAACATTCATCTTCCTGCTTTCACTAGCCACATTTCCTGTGCTCAGTAGCTGCATGTAGTGGGTGGCTATTCTATGGGACATGCATAGAGACACAGAGACATGACCAGAAGACTGACCCACAGCACTGCCTTTGTGGCTCTGTCTCTAAGTGGCAGGTAGAGATTTGAACACAGGTCTATGTAATGTTAAAGGCCATGCTTTTAATACTCTGGTGAATTGCAGAGGGTCTGCACTTAAGTATTTAGGTATACTTCTCTGTTATTGTGTTTAAGGGCGACATGATCTCTCCAATCAGATTTTTGTGCCGTGAAGTTTTGGTTCACACAAAAATTCTCTTTACATTTCAGCCAATGAAAAAGGCATATATTTTATCCAAAAGCCAGGTCTGCTGTGGCAACTCCTCATATCTCACCTCGATCTGTGGGCAGCGCCGACTCAGAAAGCAGTTTTCTTTTTAAAGAAAGTTCTCATACAGCTCAGAAATATTACGCATTTCCACAGCAATAGGGCTGACTAGAATTCTGTGGCAGACAGCAGAATCTGTCTGAATGCCGCCGGTCTGCATTTCCATCTGCGCTCTGTGAAAGGCAAGGGTCATTGTCCCCACAGAATGCAGCTAAATGGCAGCTGGAGCTTGAACGGACAGGAAAAACACTCTCCTCCCTCTAATAACACCACTTACAGCAGACAGGCGAGGTTCTCTTCTGAATGTGGTAAAGAGATGCTGTTATGATAAGAGTAATTATTATACATTAGTTAAAGCCCCATTTAGGGAGCGTTATATTGCTGCTATTTTAGGAGAGGTTTGCTAACCTTCCAAGTTGTAGGGAGAGATTAATTAGTGTCAATGGAAGGATCTCCAAGATAAAAACAAATTAAGCTTCCTCATCCAGCCTTGCCTGGGTGTCCTTGAGTTGCTGCTTCCTTTGTGACAGAGATAGTATTTGGTCTGATCTATTCTGGTTGGAGAGAAAAGAAGGGGATGCACATCTGCTGAAGGGAATCTGATGTGGCGGACACCATGATAGGTATTTTAAAAGAAGAAGGCACCTTTGAACTAGGATTTTCCATTGTTCACCCACCCAGCCCACTGGAGAATATTGCTAAATTGAGGCATTTGTGCCCTAGGACTGTGTTTGTGACATAAATTGAATCATCTATTTTCGGTGGCCCCTCCCAAGCCATTCCAGATGATTTACTTCTGTTTCATTCCAATGGGCAAAAGAAAACGGGAGGATTAAAAAAAACCAAAAAAAAAAAACCAAAAAACACATAAACTTCAGTTGTTTCTTCTTTTAAGTTCTTCTGTGAATGCTGAAGACCTTTGCTTTGGGATTGCTGGCTTAGAGGACGTTTTTAAAAATACAGCAGGTCCAATACCTACATGAAATAAGTGTTACTCATTTTTATCCTTTGTCTCGTCGCTCAGGCTATAATATCTCATTATCCCTTCCATCAAATATTTTGAACTCGTAGCGCAGATTTTCTGAGACAAACCTCATTTCACGTAGTGCAACTATTGCCAGGGAAGGCAAATCACTACATATGTACTTACATGCATTTTGATTTTTTTTAATCTTCGTGAGGCCTGTTAGGTAAATAATCTCATAGCATGTACCTAATTCTAGTTTCAGAAAACTTCTGTACCTCTCCCCCAAATCTTGACCTATTCCATGGTTTTCAGTTGGTTTTACTAACTGTGTAACTTTAGGCCAATTATGTAGTTTCTCTGAGACTGAATGTTTTGACTGGGGGAAAAAAAAGAGAGATGATAAGAGTCACCTGGTGAGAGTTCCTCTGAGGATCAAATGGGATGATGTATAAAAGCGTCTGTGACTTTCCTTTCAGGGAAAGATCGGGATAACAGGGACCAGATTTACCCTCCTGACTGAAACAAACCAAAACGGGCTAAAATATATGAGGCAATAGTTTTTTTTTTTTTTAAAGATTTTATTTATTTATTTGACAGAGAGAGAGATCACAAGTAGGCAGAGAGGCAGGCAGGCAGAGGGGGAAGCAGGCTCCCTGCTGAGCAGAGAGCCCGATGTGGGGCTCGATCCCAGGACCCTGAGATCATGACCTGAGCCGAAGGCAGAGGCTTTAACCCACTGAGCCACCCAGGCGCCCCGAGGCAATAGTTTTTAAGACACTGGGTGACAGGCAACAAAAGACAGTAATTCTTGAAATGGGAAATAAATGAGGTGAGCCTGCAGTTGTCCCAGCTTCCTGCCTTTAAACAGTTTCCAGGCAGTGGAGCACGGAGGCAAAGTACATTTCGGAGCAAAGAATATTACCAAGAGTAATAAATGTCACTTCATAACGATAGAGGGGTCATTCCATCAAGAGTACATAACAGTCTTAAATACACATGCATCTAATGACAGAGCTTCAGAATTCGTGAGGCAAACACCAACGGAACTGCAAGGAGAAATAGATCAATCTACAGACAGCTTTATTAAACAGCTTTCAGTTTTGCTTGGGATGAAACATTTGTCAATAATGTGACAGATTAGAAAAGCCAACATGTTATGCAAGTAGTGTTATAGAAAATAACAAATGAAAACACAAACGAAGAACAGCTCAGCTGCGTTTGCGAGTGAGGAGGTTTGGATCCGGGAGCATTAGGAAGCTGTGAAAAGGCTGGAGAAGGAGCCGCAGGTGCATTCTACAGAGAGGTGCTGATCATGCTGTGGAGCACGGGCAGATGAGGGCGACTCTGTGTGAAATGGCAGGTGAGGTGTTTGGTAAGTCACAGCCTAAGTCCTCAGACTTTCCAATTTGTGAGACTGGCTTCCTTCGCCGTTGAACCAGATGCTCACTCTAACCCTGGGTAAACTTTAGATAAAAATCTAAAAGGATGATGTATTGGTCAGGATAAGCTATTGCCCAAAGTTCAGTGGTTTAACACAATCTTTTTTTTTCCTTTCATGTGACAATTCAATAGCGTCCTACCCAATGTAGTCACTCAGGAACAGACTTCTTTTGTCTTGGATCTACCCAAGACATGTCTACCTCTCCCTTCCAGATTCTGTTTAGCTAGTAGATGGGGAAGGAGGAAGAGGAATGCATTAAGGAAGAGGAATACATATATATATATATATGTATGTATGTATGTGTGCATACACACACACACACACATGGTTTAATGTGGTTAAATATATTAAATACATATATTTAATACGTTTGATTTTATTTACTTAATAAACTTGATTTATTTTTTTAAAGATTTTATTTGGGCATATGTGCCAGAGGGGGGTGAGGGGCAGAAGGAGAGAGAGAGAGAGGGACAAACAGACTCTGACTGAGCACAGAGCCTAAGTGGGGCTCCATCCCATGACCCTGAGATCCTCACCCCAGCAGAAATCAAGAGTCAGACGCTCAACCAACTAAGCCACCCAGGCACCTCAAGGAGGCACCCCAAGGTAGCTTCACATCCCATTGGTAGACAGTCAGACACATGGACATAGTCTCAACTAACTGGAGGATGTGGTCCCACTACATGCCCAGAAGAAAAGCAGAGCCTTGGTATTGGTAAACACCAGCAATCTCTACATCAGATGTCCTTATTCCATCTATTTATTGATGCTCTGAGAACCACATTACTTTGTTGAACACAAATCCTAATTCCCAATTTATTTTCTAAGTGAACTTGGTGGGTTCTATTATAGTAAATGCTCATGGAAAAAATTTGAACTGGAGTCAAGCATGAATAGTTTTTAACATCACCGAATAGAAATAAAACATTATACAAAGGTATAAAAAGGCTTAATACATCATCATATTTCAGAATTTTAGAAGAGAACAAGAGTCTTTTTTTTTTAAATTCTTTTTTGAAGATTTTATTTATTTGAGAGAGCGAGAGCGAGAGAGCATGAGAAGCAAGAAGGAGAGGGAGAAGCAGGCTCCACCCTGTGCTGGGAGCCTGATATGGGGTTCTATCCTAGGGCCCTGAGTTCAAGACCTAAGCCAAAGGTAGCCACTTAACCAACTGAGCCACCCAGGTGCCCTGAGAGCAAGAGTCTTAAAAAACCATCTAATTCAATCTATTTTTGCAGCTAAGTAAATTGCCACTAAGTGAGGCTAAGTGATGTGTCCAAATCTACGTAAACAATGAATAAGAAAGCTGGGGTCAAAATCTAACTGGTGTGGCCTCATGCTTTAAATTACCAACAGGAATTTAATACATCAAGATAAAAAGTCTCCGTGTTATACTTGCATAAGGCAAGAACAGGTAAACAGTTTTGAATTTAGCCAGTCTTTAGATTACATAGTCGTATAAAGGAAGCTCACGATTATCTTTGATAGACATTTTGTTATTTCAATTAATGGGACAGTAAGGGTCTACCAGAGAAGCACCTGCTGCCCACGGGCAAATGAATTGAGTTGTTACAGCAGTCACAGTGGGTCTTCTTTAGGAAATAGTTGATCAATTTTCTTGGTTTTCATCATTATGAACTCAGATTAAGTCAGAAATCTGACGATGTAAAGCCCTTTGAGTTTAGGATAGTTATATTATCCAGTTCTATACATAGACCTGCTCTGCAGTAAATGTTCTCTTTCTTAATCTGATCTAAGTGCTCTCATTTCCCCCTTCTTCATCATTTGTATACATTGCAGTACCTCACTTATTTGGATTTGACACTGGATTCCATGTGAATGGATTTTCCAGACAAGTGAAGTTTACCCACATTACTAAAACCTAATAATTCTGCAAGAAAATCTTTCTAGACTGTGTCATGTACTTATCTATCACCCTAAGAAAAAAAAGCTTTGATTTCTTGCTTTTGATGTAGAACTAAGTCATCAAGAGCAGGGGTCTGAAGCCCTATGGCTTCTGTTTAAGACCTGGCTCTGACTCTTAAGCTGTATGACCCGAGGCATGTTACTTAATTTCTCTGTGTCTGAGCTTCCTCATTGGAGGAATAAATTAATTAAATAATTAAGTAATTATTTAAATACTTTAAATTTTAAATTAAATTAAATTATTTAAATAATTTAAATTCAAATTTAATTTAAATAATTAAATAAATAATAAATAAATTCTTCATTTATTTATGAGAATAAAATTGGGACATTCATCTTAAAGTGGTTGTAAAGATGAAAAGTTGATACATGTAAGACACTTAAGCCAGTGTCTGCTGTGTAATGTGCACTAAGTACATAGTAGCTCAAGGCATCACAGCCTGTACCATGGAGGGGGGGTGAGGGAGGGCAGGAATTAATTACTGGAAAATACAAATACATTTTCTAACCTATGACAAGTTATAGGAAGGGAAAGTGCTAAGTGCTATTAGAGTGTTAACAGGGGAACCAGATATAGCCTGGCATTGTATTATAGAATTTTTTACATTTTCGTTTTTCCCACTGATGTGTGAATATTTTGAAAGCAAGAAGCATGTCTTAATCTTCCTTATGTAACTGTCAGTAAGCACAGAATCTGGTGCATAGCAGGGGCTCGAGACTGCTTTGGAAGGAGAGATTAAAGGAAAGAAAGAAAGAAAAATCATGATTCTACAGGTATCACTAGGAGAATATAGAGATACTGGAGGCAAGTATTCCCCAGGGGGTAGAGAATTATGCTCCCTGGTGACCCCCACCTGCAGAGATGTAGCACCTCCTGCATGAGGGTCACCATCCCCGTGATTCCAGCCGTCTGCAGCTTAATGAGGATGTATCCATTTATGCATTAAGGCTTATTCACTTTGTTCAAAGCAATCCCTCAGGTCTTCCTGGAGGATTGGTTTGCTTATTTTATACAGGATTCTTAGAATACTGCTGACATGCTTGATAATCAGGGAGTCTTGGTTGGGGGCGGTGGTTACCTTGGGGAAAGACAGTGAGCTACGTTTGAAGGCAGGCTTTCCTCCTCTCTTGAGAGTTGAGCAGTTGGAAAATAGGCTGCCTTCAATCTTGCCTGGAATCAAGGGTGAAGGAGAAGTACAGGGATTCAGTATCAAAGGGGCTCTGCCATTTTCCCAGCTTGGAGGTGAATTGATTCCACAGGTCACCTGCTAAGCCAGCCAGCCTTGCCCCAGGCCATGTATCGGCCAAGCTCAAAGACCTTAGACCTTTGTGCCCCTAGTCCATAACCCTACACCATAACAAATGGGATTTTGAACAAATGAAACAACCTTTAAAAACCTGTAAATAGGGATGCCTGGGTGGCTCAGTTGGTCAAGTATCTGCTTCAGCTCAGGTCATGATCCCAGAGTCCTGGGATTGAGTCCCATATTGGGCTCCTTGCTCAGCAAGGAGCCTGCTTCTCCCTCCCCTGCTAACTCCCCCCTGCTTGTGCTCTCTCTCTGACAAATAATACAGTCTTTAAAAAAAAAAAACATAAATAAACAAGGAGAGAGAAGAGAGACTGAATTGTGTGAACCTCCAATTTTAAATTGTGTTAGCCTGGATGAGAAGTGCAATCAAAATAGCAAATAATAACAGTAATACCAGCAAATACTTACATGTTACTTATTATTTACTGGGCATCATTCTGAGTTTTATATGTATAAGCTTATCTGATTTCCATAACAACCCCGTGACCTGGGTTCTATTATTATCCCTATTTTACAGAGGAGAAAACTGAGGCATAAGAGGTTAAGCAACTTGCTCCAGGTCCTACACGTTGTAGGCTGAAGAGTTAGGATAAAGATTTAGTTAAAGGAAGGCAGGGTCATTATTAAACACCTATGGTGTGCTAGGTGATTTCCATCTTTGTCAGGGTACACTTCTCTGTCCCTGTAAAATGGCCTCATTCTCGCCCATGGTAGGGACAGATCTTTCAATGTCATTATACATCAGCGTTATGCTGAGGAGACAATCAGGATCGGCAAGAGAGGCTTGTTTCATTTCTGGAGCTCCGCTTGGAACGTGCCTAGAATAGGGCTTTTCCCAGGCTCAGCCACAAGGAACAGATGGTACCCATGGCTACGACCCAGGGCAGAGGCTAGAAAAGAAAAAGGAAGTAAAGAGGAAATAGAGATCACAAATTCTCTGTAGACTGAAAGACAACGTGTTAGGAACAATAGCAAAAACGGTTTGCAGCATCCTCTGGATTCCAAGTGTGTTTTGTGATCCAGCTACAAGAAAATCAGGTTCTTTCTGGTAATGGTCGATATCTGCATGCCGTCCCAGGTGCTGTAGAGCTGAAAGACAAAACCTCATCTTGTCCATATGTCAAAGTTGCTCGCTGAGCTCAACAGTTTATTCCCGTTTATAGAACTAAGTAGGCTGAGATCTATCTAGATGGCTTACATGATATCAGACTGCTGGTCTAAGGCAGAGAGGACCTGAGACTCAGGTCTGCAGTTTTGAAACGGATATGACCTCCCATTACTCCAGATGCTGGTGAACTATCCAGCCCAGCCCCGAAAGGCTTCCCCTTTCCTCATAAGTTAGCCGAGCGAGGACACTAGTTGTAGGAGTCTAAGTTCGGGGCCCCTCTGCTGCCACTCAGCCCCTCCTCCTCCCAGTGGCTCAGGCCCCCGACACTGCCCAGAGTCAGTAAAACCAGGGCCGTGTTGGGAAGTCCGAGGATCCTAAACGGTGGGGCTGTGCCAGGCTGTGTCAGCGGAGGAACACAGGGGTGTCCGTGGACTCCCAGGGGTCCTTTTCATCACCTACGTGCTCAGTAACAGACTATCAATAACATCTCGAAATAGAGAGCATCAAACAGCCCACCAACCCAGATGGTCAGCACGGGGAGCATTAGCACGTTTTGCTCTTCTAGGAATAAAAGAACCGCAACTGTGTCCTTGAATCTGTTAAACAATGTTAACTAGAGGGAGGGGTCAGGAGAGAGGTCCGTGTGGTGGTTTATGGGCAGGAGATGAGAGAAACCACACGCCTCATTTGCCCGGCGCTAATGGATCTGAAGGGAGGAGCCTTGATGCCAAGGGGACCGCTGTCTTGAGATGAGAAGAACTGAGAACTAGGGAAGTCCATTAGTGTCATGTTTGTATTTCTCCTCCTCCGAAGCTGGATTCCAGGCACTCTGGGAGAAAAGACCAACAATTCCCATCCTCAATAGTTTTGCCCATTAGTGTCAAATTATCCCAAGAGGGAGGAGGAAAATTAAAAAACACCAGCCATGTAAACAGAAAATTTGGAAGCTCACTAGAAAGCCCCACTCCCCTGCCCAGGCCGTAGTAGTCAGACGTCTTAGTAAGGTGATTCCTTGGTAACTGGGGCAGGGGCTTGCTCCTTTCCCCTCTCCACTGACAGGTTCTCTGCAAGAGATGGCCTCGCCTGTGCAGGGCGTGAAGCAAGTCCTACTACCTAAGTTGAGCCCTCATGAATTTCACCAAAACAAAATGGTTTTGATCTACAGAAATCAAATATAAAGAAGTAAAATAGAAATATCTGGTATTTGTAAGCACTTACTTCGGGTTCAGTATGGTTTTAAGTGCTTTACAAACCCTAACCTGTTTCGCTGTTGGAGTGGTGCCACGAGGGAGAAAGTGTTCTCAATCTCCTTTTCTAATCAAGAACATGAAGACGTGGTAGGAGTGTTTCATCATCCACCACCTCTTAACAAACTACTCCAACACGTAGTGGCCTAGAACAACAATTTATGACTATTATCTCATGCTTCTTTAGGTCATGGATTCGGATAGAGCCTAGCAGAGTCAGCTTGTTCTGTTCCATGAACTCTAAACCGCAGTGGGGATGACATGATTGTGGGCTGGGGGGTGGGGGTAGGGACTGCTCAGGTATCTCTTTCTCTGCCTGGTCTCGCCACATGGCCAGCTTGAGTTTCCTCATAGCATGGTGGACTCAGGGTAGTTGGGCTTCTTACATGGTGCCCCAGGACTCTGACAGAGCACGTATTTTAAGAGATGTGGGCTGAAGTTGCAAGTCTTATGATATAGCCTTAGAACCCCCTGAAGGTGACCTTACCATGAGCAAGGTAGTAAGACTAGCCAAGATTTGGGGCATCCGGGTGGCTCAGCGGGTTAAAACCTCTGCCTCCGGCTCAGGTCATGATCTGGGGGTTCTGGGATCAAGCCCCGCATGGGGCTTTCTGCTCAGCAGGGGGCCTGCTTCCCCTCCTCTCTCTGGCTGCATCTCTGCCTATTTGTGATCTCTCTCTGTCAAATAAATAAATAAATAAATAAATAAAATCTTAAAAAAAAAAAAAAAAGACTAGCCAAGATTCAAGAAGTAGGGGCTAGGAGGGGCAGCAAGGATTTAGAATCATTTAAAATTTGCTGCAGAAAGTAATCAATCAAGTTCTATAGCTGCTAAATTGGAAGATAGAATTTTAATTCAGACACTCATCCACTACACCAAGTTCAATAATTTGGAAATTGAATTTATGTATCATTAAGACAGATCCAGCTGATGATGGATATGTGGGCATTCATTTGTAATTTAGTCGTTTGGAATACAGATTATATTGTCTTTGAAAGATATGATGTTTCTTTCTGTCCCTATTCATTAGACATTTGTTAAACACCAACTTTGTGGCAGGCACTGTCCTAGGTGTTAGGTATACAAAACAAACTACTTATTGTCTCTACTTTTAAGACTCTTGTGGGTTAACATGTACTTAATTACTGTTCAGTGGGATTAGCACTGCATGATAGGAACTAATGAGGAAACTGAGGAAGGTAGAATCTAATTCTACCTTAGGGATCTAGGAAGGCTTTCCAAAGAAGATGAGGTTTGATTGTAGCTTGGAGAGTAAGAGGAGCTTGCCAGGTCTTATAAACCAAACGTTTGTGTCTCCCCAAATCCATATGTTAAAGCCCTAACTCTCAATGTGGCTGTATTTTGGAGGTAGGGCTTTTCCCAAAGTACTGGAGGTTAGGTAACATCCTAAGAGTAGATTCCCTATCTGACAGGATTAGTGTCCCTATGAGAAGAGACACCAGAAAGCTAGGTCCCTTTTCCCCCTCCACCCCATGCACCAAGGAGGGACCATGTGAGGACATGATGAGAAGGTGGCCTTCTGTAAGCCAAGGAGAGAATCCTCATCAGAAACTGACTTGGCCAGAACCTTGGTCTTGGACTACCTGAAACTCTGGGAGAATACATTTGTGTTAAGTCATTTAGTCTGTGGAACTATGTTATGGCGGCCTGAGCTAATTAAGACACCAGCTAAAAAGAGAAGGAAGAGTATTCCAAGGAGAAGCAACAGCATATTTAAGTGAAAGGAGACTGAAAAGATCATGGCATATTTAGAGAACCAGTAGTAGTTCCCTAGGCCTGAAGTATTTTGGGGGAAGCAGTGGGAAATAGACTAGAAAGATACCAAAATCTGGGTGCTTTGACCTCCATAAATTGCCAAATTAACCAGTCCTGAGGCTGTCTGACCTCTGGATTTCTCCTTAAGTGAGATAAGGCTTCCATATTCTTTGAACCATAATGACATAAGTTTTCTGTTCTTTGTGTTTCAAGGTGTCGAAGAATCATTTAGGGTGAATCTTGGCTGCATGTTACAAGAATCTTAGAATACTGATGATTTAAGCAAAATAGAATTGTAAGTC
>CM053606.1:47858297-47899892 GCA_028646535.1 Procyon lotor
TGGGCTTGTTTGGAGATAACTCTGTTTCATGGAGTCCATAATGACTTACTAACTCACTCAGGTTGGTTCACTTTAGGATTCCATATAGATTATAGAGTAAGCACTAGCCAGACAGGTTGAGAGAAACAGATGCAGTGAGAAAGAATTTGAAGGACTTGTCTGGTCCTCAGAGGGGTCTCAAGTCCTGACAGCTTCTTGTTATCGACATAAATCCTGCAAATAAACTTTCTCCCTTGGGGCACCTGGGTGGCTCAGTGGGTTAAAGCCTCTGCCTTTGGCTCAGGTCATGATCTCAGGGTCCTGGGATCAAGCCCCACATCGGGCTCTCTGCTCAGCAGGAGCCTGCTTCCCTCTCTCTCTCTGCCTGCGTCTCTGCCTACTTGTGATCTCTCTCTCCGTCAGATAAATAAATAAAATCTTAAAAAAAACCCAAAAAACTTTCTCCCTTTTTAAACCAAAAAACCTTTGTCTGCCCTTTCCCTCCTTTCCTTCCTTCCTTCTTCTCTCCCTCCCTCCTTTCCTATTAATTTGTTCCCCACAATAATCTCGAAGTTCAGACACTTGAAGAAATTTGCCCAAAGCCGCACAGCCACTAAATGTTACAGCTGGGACTTAAACCTGATTGTTCAGTGGCAAGTGCCTTATGTTTCTACTTTAAAGTGGGATACATGACTGTTAGAACGTGCTTAGAAGCAAGGCACAGAGATGACATCACGTGCTCGAGGAATGCGGTGGTGCTGGACATGGAATAACAATAGCAGTTCCCAAGGGGGTTCCTTCCTGTTTATCGCACTAATTTTACTGTATCTTCAGAGCAAATCTGTGGAGTAGAGGCACGAAGGGCAACTTTATCTTCAGTTTTAAATGCAGAAATTGAGCTTCTAGGAGTTAATTGAGTTGAGTAAGGCCACAGAATCAGGAAATAGTAGTGGCAGAGATTAGGACTTTTAAATTTTTTTAATTTAATTTTTTATTTTTTTAAGTAGGCTCCATGCCCAACACATGGGCTTGAACTTACGATCCTGAGATTAAGAGTCACTGAGCCAGTCAAGTGTCCCAGGACTGCTTTTTTAATAACCAGCCCAGTGAGGGGCACATTTGATAAGTGTTTTTAGGAAAGAGGAACATAAGAGAAGGAAAAGAAGATAAGATGGGAGAGTCTCTTTTCATAATTTCAAGCTATGGTCAATATGCTGTGAGCAAAGATCCAGCTCTTATCATTCCTTCAACCGAGACACCGCCCAAGCCATGCTTAACAGTCCCCAAGCTTATTTCCTGTAAGCTCTGTGTTGGGGATACCTAGGGCCTCAATAATTCTGTACTCCGTGAGTCATCCTCTCCTCCATCTGTTTATGTAACAAGTCTAACCACAGCCATTGTTGCTGATTACATGCTGGAAATGACCTAACAATGTTGTATTTAATGATCTCCAATCATTTCCATCTGGTCCGTGGGTGGTTGCATAGTCATTATTCATCAATGAAACTTTGCAAACACAAACACATATGTATGTATATAATAAAACCTCAATAATTTGCACTAATTGGAGGGAAGGCCTATCTGAATTAACAAAAAGTAAGAAATGCTGTTTTATTACTTTCAAGCTCATGATGTAATTAACCACCTAATGAGAATGTGGCATGGTGGAAAGAGCACTGTAATGGGAGTTTTGTGAACTGGATGTTGTTAAGGAAAGAGGGGATGAGCAGAGCAGATACATAGGCTAGGTCATACAAGGGTAACACTGGAGCTCAGTGGCCACATTTTACCATCTGGCCCTTAGATCTGTAGGTTTAGAAATGTGAAGTTGTTGGACTGCCAGAAATAATCCATTTAGAGAGGCTAGAAGACACATCCCACACAGTAAGTAAATGAATCATGCTAAACAAATTATATATGACCTAGACATAAAACGTAATGCTAATTTGTTAGTTTTGTTTGAAAGCTATCTTTCAGGAGGACCAAATATATATGTTGGCCGTTTGGTACATTGTCTCTCACATGGGCAAGTCCTCATGATAATCCAGTGCTGACTCAGGTTGCGTTCTGTTACAAGTATTAGAAACTACAATTTAAAATAGGCGACATGAGTGGGTGGGGGTGGTGGTGGTTTCTATGGTTGGAAATCCAAAGTGGGACGAGATACAGAGTTTGACTGACTTAGGCGTTCAGCCATTTTATCTGGTTCTGGTTGTGCCTGTATGTGTAAGCGTGTGCGTGCTCACGTACTTACCTCTGCTTCCCACAACATCATATTCATTCTGAAGCTGGTTTCTCCTCTGGTAGCCGAATGGATGCTTTGGCCTTATACCTGCATACCACATGTCCCTCAGTGGAGTGCGTCTGCGGAGGGCAAGAGAAGAAGGTAAAGGGAGAGGAGGGGAGAAAAAAAGAGGGGAGAGAGGAGGGAAGGCGGGGAGGAGAAAGGAAAGGAGGGAGGAGAACTAGAGTTTGAGAAGGCAAGGATATTGTCTTAACATATATTACTGTTCAGTGTTTAGGAAGCACAGAATCAGAGAAGAAAGCAGTCTCTGGGTGAGAGTAATGGCCAGTATCATCCAGTTCATGGCATCGCCTTTTTTGGACAGAGTTGGAGGCAGTGTGGCCAATTTATATTCTTTCCTGGACTTTTGTACTTCCCATACGGCTCCCTTTCTATTGTCATCTTTCTTTGGGAAGATTAAAATAAAATTCACTAGGCCACAGCTCTTTTCCTACTATCGGTTGTATTCTGTTTACGCCTTCCTGAGACTTCATCCTGATTATTTTGACTAGACTGAAAATATCCATGTTTATGAGGCTCTTAAGGTGGTTGACTTTTTCCAAGTTTGTGTAGATTCCAAAGGCCCCCTTATTAGAGAGGATACTAGTCAATAAGTTCGGGGGTGGGGGGATACGTTAAGTCTATTTAGTAAGCTTTTTCTGTGTGGCAGCCACTGAAATAAATGGGATCTTAATGCAACATACATATATTATTTCATGTAATCCACAGAAGGTATTCGTCCCATTTAGAAAGGTGAAGGATCTGACCCAGTAACCGACAGCTCTGAAACATGAAGCCGTTGCTTCCTCCATGGCCTCCGGTTCTCTGAGAAGTAGAGGTTTTATTAGTTCTAGCTCTGCTGTTATCCATGTGTGTGGCCTTGGTTTCTTCACCTGTGAAATGGCAGGAGAGGATTGGATGATCTTCAAGGTCGTGTCTACGTTCTGCATTGCGTATGGAACTATGGTCTTACTTTGTCTGCTTTACCTAGATAGATAGACAAATGCAGGAGGAACTAGCAATGTGTAATGTGAAAATAAACACGGCAAAGGGACTTGAAAACTCTTTATTCCTTCTTACCGGCTAGATATTACTCTTAAAAATATCCTAAAAAGCCGCAAGGTGAGCTCCAGCCCCAGCTATGGTGGGATGTGGGTGCCGGAATCAGGACTTGACTTACCCTGGGGATATGCAAGATCTTCCCTCATCAAGAATAGTGTCTTCTTGGGGCACCCGGCTGCCTCAGCTGGTGAAGCATGCAGCTCTTGCTCTCAGAGTAATAAATTCAAGCCCCACATTGGGTGTAGAGATTGCTTAAAAATAAAATCTTAAAAAAAAATAGTGTCTTCTCTTTCTTTAATGCCTCTTATGTTTTTCATGGATGAAAGGTCTCTGTAGCATCTGAGTAGTCACTGAGCTGAAACACTATTAATTAACTTTTATTATGTATATGTTTGTCCGGAAAACAAACTGAGGTGTGAATATTCTCAATAAGAAAGAAACTAAACAAATTCACCTAGGTGGGAGTAGCGTTGGTTTTTACTCTGTTTCTTTTCCTACTACCTTCTGCTTTGTCAGAGAGAAGACAGGTCAGTGTCTTTTGAGCCTTCCTCCCCAGGGTACAGGGTAAGCAGAAGGTAATTCAAAACGTATTCAGGGAAATTTAAAAAATGCTATTTATATGTGTGAACCAATTGGTTTAATTATGAAAATGGTGCCTGATTTGCCTTCTGTGATCAGCCTTCTCTGCTACACAACTGTTACGGTAGTGCAATGAGCCCCAGAACTTGGTGTCAGGCCAGGGGTGGAATCTGGTCTGCCACTTGTTAGTTGTGTGACCTTTCATCTCAGATATTGCTGTTGTTTGTTTTCTATCTTACGGGTCTTTTTCATATCCTTAATTTCTCATCATGCTTGTGCTTTCCTCCACTATCTTGAACATATGGAGTATATTTATAGACGCTGTCTTAACATCCTTGTTTATTATTTGTATCATCTGTGATATTTCTGTGTCTGTTTTTATTGACTGATATCCCCCCCAGGTTTTGGGTCACATTTTTCCGGTTCTTTGAATGCCTGTTAATTTTTTATTGGGTGGAAGACATTGTGAATTTTATGCTGCTGGGTGCAGATTTTTTTTTCAATCCTTTGAGTATTTTTTAGGCTTTTTTTGTGGGAGGGCAGTTGAGTTACTTGGAAACAAGGAACTTTTGACTTGCTTTTAATTTTTCCTAGGCAGATCCAGAACAGCCTTGAGTGGAGGGCTGATGTAGCCCTCCTACTAAGGTGATATTTTTGAGTAGGCAAATATTAGGAGCTCTTTTCACTGGCTGCAAGGAACAGAAAATATTCCCAAACCTGGGTAAGCTCGAGGAGGTGCTCCTTTGTGGTCATTCTCTGCCTGGGCCTACCGTTTCTCTACATCCACGTGCTGATTAGTACTCAGCTAAAGATGCAAGGGGAATCCTCTGTATCTCTCTGGAATTCCTTCTGTGCAGCTTTCTCTTCTCCAGTTGCCAGACTTGGAAATTTTAGCTGCTTTGGCCTCCTGGAACTCTACGCACTGTGCCCCCAAACCGCTGGGTTCTGCTGGGCCTCTCTTCCCTTTGGTGTAGCCTGGAAACTCTGCAGCCAGTAAGCTGGGGCATCCTAGGACTTACCTCCTGGTTTACCTTCTTGTTGGGCCCACTGTCCTGCTCCGCTGGTTGCTGAATGTCTGAAAACCACTGTTCCATAGGTCGTGTTCAGTTTTTTAGTTCTTTGAGGTGGAAAGGCAAATCTAGTTTACCCTGTAAACCAGGTAAATCTTGTTTCCTTGTTACGGCTGGAAACAAGTCTGTGTTTTCTGCTTGGTGAACCATAGTCCCACTGCTTACCAGCTATGTGGACCTAAGCGAGTTACCTAACCTCCCAATTCCTCAATTCCCTTGGCCCTAAAGTGGAAGTTATAGCAATCTCAGTGTATAGTGTGGTTGTGAGAGTTAAGTGAAATAATTCATATGGTGTTCTTAGTATATGCTTGGCACATAGCAATTGCAGTTGATCCTTGACCAAAATGGTTTTGGACTGGGAGGGTTCATTTGTAAATGGATTTCTACTTAATAAATATACATATAGTACTATAAATGTATTTTCTCATCTTTATGATTTTCCTAATGACATTTTCTTTTCTCTAGCTTACTTTATTGAAAGAATATGGTATTGTGCTTTCTTCAGCAGCACATATACTGAAAGAATACAGTATTAATATATACAACATACAGAATATGTGTTAATTGACTGTTAATGTTATAGGTTAATGTTATAGGCTTCCAGTCAACACTAGGCCATTACTACTTAGTTTTGGGGGAGTCCCAAAAGTTATATGTGGATTTTCAACCCCACAGAGGGTTGACCCTAACTCCTGTGTTACTCAAAGGGTCAACTGTAGCTATAAAATTCTAGCAAGATCATGATAATGATGCTCAGAATACATCTGTTTAAGCTCAACTCAAGGCCACAAGTTTCTGGATGCTGCAAATTTCATGTCTATGAAATGGCCAGGATCTATTTTTATTTCTGAATCTGATCTGGGATTTATAAGGTTCTCTCTGCTCTGTAGAGTACCCCTTGGCAAACTACAGTCTGTGGGCCAAATCTGGCCCTCTGCCTGCTTTTGTAAAAAAGTTTCATTGGAACACAGCCAAATCCATTTGTTTCTATACTGTCTATGGCTGCTCTCGGGCTGCAGTGCCAGCATCAAGCCATGGCCGAGATCATGTGGCCCACAAAGCCTAAAATATTTCCTATCTGGCCCCTTAGAGAAAGTTTGCCAATTCCTGTCTAGAGGCTGGGTCAGACAAATCCAAAACATGTTAGCAGATTCCTGCCTCTTTAAATCTCCATCTCTGGTGCTAATACAAAATGAAAACCCTTCTGAGGTTTCTAGTAGGTGGTTGATTTTTTTTTTTTAAAGCATATGTATAAAATAATATGAAACAAAAACCTTTCTGGGGTTTCTAGTGGTGGCTGACTTTTACCAAAAAAAATGAAAGTATGTGTATAAATCTCCCTCTCTGGCTCAGAAGAATTGGAAGGAAGAAAGAGGCTGCTTATATCAGGTCATACAAGGGGCTTCTCTGGAAGAGCTTGGAGTTCGTGAGCTTTATCCTAAACCAGGCCTTCTGTGGGCCATCCCTCATCTTGCCTGCCTGGTCCTTCTCCATGGTGGATCCCCACTTGTTGCTCCTAGCCACGAATTCCTGGAGGTCTGGGAGTACTGAACTGTCACAGCCCAAGGAAAAGGGCCCAGTAAAATTTGAGAAATGGTGTGGACTTGCACCTTTTGTTTTGTTTTGTTAAGAATATTTTTTATTCTATAAAAGAAAGGACATTTAATATCTTTTTTTTTTTTTTAAAGATTTTATTTATTTGACAGAGAGAAACACAGTGAGAGAGGGAACACAAGCAGAGGGACCGGGACCTATAGGGGTAGCGGGAGAAGCAGGCTCCCTGCTGAGCAGAGATCACGATGTGGGGCTCGATCCCAGGACCCTGGGATCATGACCTGGGCCGAAGGCAGACGCTTAACAACTGAGCCACCCAGGCGCCCCAGGACATTTAATCTCTAATCATAGTTCCCATATAGAGTAAATTTGGCTTTATGAAAAACTCACAAGAATGTTATTTTTCTCTTGGCACTGTTGATCAGCTACCATTTGCCCAGAGACAGATGCTTAGGAATCATGTCTGTGCTTTCCTTCTAGCCCCTGGTCCATCTCCCTCTGCAGTTCCTGACCCCGCTGAGCATCTGGCTGGGTATTTCCCGCACTCCTTAGTTTCAGGTCCTCCTGTAATACCCTCCTGTGGTACTCTCTCCCAACAGCAGTACTTATTAACGCTAGTATCTGTTTTCTTCAGTACTTCATGAAGAGTAACTTGATCACTGTCACATGCAGAGTGGCTCCCACAGGCCTTAAGTAGTTATTGAATTGATTTCATTTTAATTTGGGGCTGACTTGCCTTTGGAAACTTTCTCTTATTAAATGCTGTCTAGTCAGGTAGCTGCAGCTTTCCTGCCCTATTACACCCTTTCATCTCCCTGACCCATCGCCGTGCTGGAGGAAAGTTGAATGAGTGGGAAATCCAGGGGCATATATCAAAAATGCCCATCGCATATGGGAAATTTCTTTGAAGTCTCAGGGTTTAGCTTGAAAATTTATCTGAATATTATTTCTACTCCATAATACATCTATTTGCTTAGTAGAAATTTTTTTTTTAAGTTAACATGAAAAGATGTATCTTTAGGGAAATGCAAATCAACACATTAGGTAAATGCACCAATCACAGTGAGATACCTCTTCACACCATTAGGATGGCTATTATAAAAACAACAACAGGGGTTCCTGGGTGGCTCAGTTGGTTGGGCATCTGCCTTCAGCTCAAGTCGTGATCCTGGGGTCCTGGAATCAAGCTCTGCATTGGGCTTCTTACTCAGGAGGGAGCCTGGTTCTTCCTCTGCCTACTTCTCCCCCTGCCTGTGCTCCCTCATTCTGTCAAATAAATAAATAAATAAAATATTAAAAACAACAACAATAAAATGATAGGCTGTAAAATGGTGTAAAGCCATTGTGGAAAACAGTATGGCAGTTCCTCAAAAAATTAAACGTAGAATTACCATGTGACCTAGAAATTCCTCTTCTAGTTATAAAATAGAAAGAACCAGAAGCAGAGACTTGAACAGATATTGGCATACCAGTCAGTGTTCTCATGATTCACAATAGTCATAAAGTGGAAACAATCCAAATATCCGTTGTTGAATAATTGGATAAACAAAGTATGATATATCTATACAGTGGAATAGTAGCCTTAAAAAGGAGGGACATTGTGATATATGCTACAATATGGATGAACTCTGATTAAAAAAATTAATTAGATGAGGTGTTAGAATAGTCAAATTCATAGAGAAAAGTAGAATTGTAGTTTCTAGGGACAGGGTCAAGGGGGAGTGGGTGTTATGATTTAATGGGTACAGACTTTCAGTTTGGAATGATACGGAGAGGCTGGAGATGGACAGTGGTGAGTGGTTGCACAGAGTGGGAATGTACATAATCCTACAGGACTATGCACTTAAAACTGGTTAAAATGGTGGATTTTATATGTATTTTACCACACACACACACAAAAAGATGAGTGACAACATTAATAAAAATTCATTTTAGAAAGTTGAGAAATGACGGGAGGGTAGACACTGGATATAAATACTAAGAGTTTGATATATGTTAAGTTTGTCCTTTTTCTGAATGGGTACACATTTTTAATAACTATGGAACCATGCTGTTTTGTATTTTTATGATCAGTGTTGAGAATTAACATTATTGAACTTGTTTATGTGTCACTTTCCTTCTTCTATTTAATATCATTCTCACAAAAACACTGGAAAATAAAAGGTTTTCTATCTCCCTTTTGTAGATGAGGAAATTTAGAAAACTTTCCTGGGTTTGGATAAATGGCAAGATTTGATGCAGGTCTGTGTGTTCACAAAGTCGCTATTCTTTGCAGGATTCTGTATGGTCTGAAGCCCAGGGAGACAAGACGAGGAGTTCAGAGACTTGGTTTATGCTTTTTTACAAAGGGGGAAACTGAGGACTGGAGAAATTAAAGCGTGACATTACAGATCCAAACCCCACATTTTCGCAAGTATTTCATGAGACATGAGATGTGGTTTCTGAGGGAGGCAGCATCAGATCCTTCAGAGGGTGCCTTGGAGTTTGCCTGCGTCACCTGTAGTTCTCCACAAGGGCATCTGTCATGCGGTAGGTGGGCTGGAGATGTCACTTGGTTCTTGGAATGCTAGTCACTCATCCAGTCTTGAGGCAAATTAAAGCGTCTCCTTTGTAGAAAAGCACTGGAGACTTTTGCTTTCCCTTCGCCTTTTACAGCCTGGTAAGACTCCATTCTGAAGACTTGGCTGCTGCCAGGCTGGAATGTTCTGTTTGTTTTGGTCCTGAGTCCTGGAGGCAAGTCCTTCCTGGAGATGGAGGCGGAGCTAGGGAGTGGCCAACCAACCATGTGGCAATCCTGCCAGCTAGTGGCGACACAAAGTATGGACCTACGCTGAGGACACTGCAGCCTCGGGACTAACTACCTGAGTAGACTCGGAGTCAGAGGGCGTGGGCTTTATCATCTTGATTTACACATGATGGGAGGGCAGGGTGCCTAGAAAGAAGTGATGTGTCCAATGTGTTGACAGAGTTGGGATTGGAATTTGGATTCCCAACTGGCCTGAGACATTTATTAAGCTTATTTGGCAACAATGACAAACAGGCTACCATGTGCAAGATTATTTCTATTTCACACAGCACTTTTCCAAAGAAGGTATTTTTTATGCCTATTTTATTGGTCATAAACTTAGGCCAGAGAGATGACTTGTCCAAGGCTATTTGGTAGTGAAATTAGGGTCTACCAACAATAACTTGGGTTTGCTGAGGCCAAAGTATCAAGCCCTCATAATATATTAGTAGGTACAAATTACTTTAGTTCCTGTCACAGTTTCTTTCAAATACTAGATAGAAAATAAATGAGTGTTTTGATAAATGCATACAGAAGAAAGAACAACTATTTCTTTGGCCCTAACTAAAACCAGTGTAAATTAAAACCACCACCACCACCACCACCACAACAACAACAACAACAACAGCCAGCATGGAGAAAGTGGTATTGAGGCTGGATCGTGAAGAACTAATAGGCTTTCAAAAGGCAAGTGATCTGATAATAAAAGGCATCCAGGAAGAGTGAACTGCATGAGAAAGAGGATGAGAACAGTTTGGGAAACAGCAAATAATCCATTTTTGGCTAGAATTAGAATGTAAGTCTGTAATTTGGGGAACCATGAGGTATATGAGCTGGTTTGGGACCTGATTGCAAAGGGCCTGGAAGGGGAATTTGGTTTTTTTTCCTTGAGCAAGTGAAAGTGAAGGAAAATTTTGGTGAGCAGGAGCATGGCATGAGTGAAGCTGCACACTTCAGGAAGCTCTTTGCGATAGCTGCATATGGGGCAGATAATAAGGGGCACAATCCCAAAGGAGAAGCAATAGGAAAGGAAGTCATATGTCTGTATCCTATAGGGTAATATGTCCTGTGAAGAGGGGTGCTGAGAGGTCTGCATCTGGAGACCGAGGGCCAGGACATGGCTAGCCTGTTGGTTACAGAATAACAAAAATAGCAAAGTTTTAAAAATATGCCTTATGGGCTATATATATAAAATTGATGAAAATGTCAGCTGCCCATATAAAATTATTATCTTCAAAAATTTAGATGTGGTGGGTATGCTGATGGAGATTTGGGGGGAAATTAAGTGCCCCCCACCCCAAGCTACCCTTTAGCCTTGCTGCTGACTGCAGTTGATCACCCACAATTGAGTTCAGTCTTTGAACTGCTTTTAATCTTCTCTCTTTAGAACTATGATCCAGTATAGTTTTCTGGGATTTGACCAACTCTGGTTCTTGAAGTTTGGGGTTAAAAGGGGATGAGGAGAGATTCTGGAGTTTCCTGGAGATACTAATTTATGGGAAAGTAATATATTGACTGTATAGATCTTGGAACGTGTCTGGGGTGAGGTGGGAATCTCTATACATAGAATTCTGTGTGCCAAAGCTGGGTACTTTGCAAAATCTCCTTCTCGTAGTCTTCATAAAAGCTTTATAGAGTTATTCTTATCCTCCTGCTTAAAAATGAGGAAACTAAGACTCAGACAGGAGAGGTAATTTTCCTGTTATCACAACTATGTGGAAGGGCTGAGATTGAACTCAAGTCTGGTGTGCTCCAAATCTGGTGCCCTTTCTGCTCTGCTTGAGAGATGGGGCACAAGGAAGGGGGAACGGGGAAGGAAGGAGATGAAGATAAAGCCCATTTTTTAAAAAAGATTCATTCATTCATTCATTCATTCATTCATTCATTCATTTGACAGAGAGAGAGAGATCAAAAGTAGGCAGAGAGGCAGGCGGGGGTAGAGAGGAAAGCAGGCTCCATGCCGAGCAGATATCCTGACATGGGCCTTGATCCCAGGACCCTGAGACCATGACCTGAGCCGAAGGCAGAGGCTTTAACCCACTGAGCCACCCAGGCACCCCAATAAATCCCATTTTTAAAAATTGAATAAGATTAAAAGAATAGGAGTAAAGCAGGAGGATGAACTGGTTTGTTGAAGAAAAATTCAGTTTGGGATGTGTTGATCTCCTATGCAGATGGATATCAAGTACTTGGTTGCTGATATGAAAATGAGATTTGGAGGGTGTGGGGTGAGAGGTAGATTTGGGAGTTATCCAAGAAGATACAGAAGGACAGGGCACAGAACAACAGTTCTTAATCCTTTGGTGGAGCCAAAGTACTCTCTGTCTGTCTATCCATCTGGCCAACAACTTAGAAGAGTTCATTTGTGTTCATTGTGCAATTTACACAGTGAAAAGTAAGCCTCCTTTCCCTGGCTTTGTCCAGCCAGAGTCAAAGAGTATGTCCATTTTAATTCATAAAGGTTTGCAAGGTACACTGTACATAAGCACGTGGGGATGGGAAAGAGAGAGGGAGAGAATGAATTTTAAATTTATTTGCCTAGCGAGAGTGCCTTTAAAGATGTGCCCCAAAGAGCTGATATCTACTAGTAGTAGATATCCCCATCTCTACGCAGAGGCAATCCATCACGACTGAAGCAATGCATATTTTTTCCAGAGATTTCTCAGGCATTTACAAACATAAAGGTATGTGCCCTTACCTTTCCCCACCCCATGAATGTTGTTCTGTCCTTTGCTTTTGTCTCACAACCGTCTCTTTTGGAGATTTTTTCACATCTGTACAGCCAGAACCATTTCCTTATTTTTAGGGATGACATAGCATTTCAGTGTTCACCGTATATACTATAATTTAATAAGAAAAGTATTTATTTGGTACAAATAATACTACAGTGAATGTTATTATATTGGCACATAACCCATTGTAAGTTGAGGAAGATCTGTAATTATATTCGATCTGTAATTGTATTTTAAGTGAATACCATGATTTAGCAGAAAAGAGCTAAGGAAAGGGATAGAAAGGAAAGGAAAAGGAGAAGAAGGATAAAGGAAAGGAAGGAATTCAAGTTAATTAATGAACCCAGTATTTGATTATATACCTTTAGTTGCGGGGAGGGTAGGGTGTGGATATGTTTGTTGGGGTTGTGGGGTTAGAATTGGAAATAAATTTTGAACTCTTCTTAGTAGTCTCATTTATTGTAGTAGTATTGGAGAAGAAATTCTGAAACTATTTTAGATGTATTATTAGACTCAGCAATTGAATAAATACGATATTGGGAACCAAGAATCTCTTTATGGAAGAAGAGACATACAAATATGGAATATGGAGAAGCAAAAAACACTTATAGGTATGAATTATAATTGAAAGTGTCAGTGCAGACCCTTGATTTCTAAAAAAAGAAATTGTGTGTGTATGTGCATCTTTATATGCCTGTGTACTTTTATAAATTTATGTATATATGCATATTTGTATGCATATGAATGCATAGACTTCCTCGCTCTGGTTGAAAAGCCAAGAAGCAAAGACATACGTATCATTTAAATCTTGATTTTTTTTCCCTAAGATGTTACTCATTTATTGAAGAGAGAGAGAGAGCATAAGCACAGGGAGCGGCAAGCAGAGGGAGAAGGAGAAGCTGGCTCCCCACCAAGCAGGGAGCCAGACATGGGGCTCTGTCCCAGGACCCTGAGATCATCACCTAAGCTGAAGGCAGATGCTTAACCAACTGAGCCACCCAGGTGCCAGAAATCTTGATTTCTAAAACCATCCCTCACCAAAAGGAAGTAGGGCTCCTTAGAAAAATGGCTGATTGCAGAATTGGAGCAGAGCAGGTACAAAGTGGACCTGGAACATCTTATTATACCAGATAGTAAGGAAATGCTACTAAAAAAAGTCACAAGAATGCAGGAGCTAGCTTTGAAAGGTTCCTACTAGCCAAATCCAGGACAATTTAAACAACAAAATAATTAAGTACAGTAATGAATTCTTAACTATTGAAAAATATAGAAATTCATGAGTCCATACTGATGACAGATAAATGGGGGAGAAAGAAGTGCTCTTGTTTATAGTAGAATGCCAAGGACTGACTGTTCTGTGGTGAGAAAACCATAAATTTTACGACCATCATAGTGAAGATTGAATTAGGCAAGCATCATCAACAGATGCTAAATCTAGAGGGAGATTTTGCTTGGGAGCAGGATATTTACATGGTTTTTTAGTGTCTTCTTACAGATTTCTTAGTAGTCTCGAGGAGGAATTTAAAAAGCAGTAAGTACATAGCAGAGAAGTCAGATAGTACCTTGACCAGTTGATCCAAAGTATTTCCAATGAGGGACTGTCAGAGGTTATTGGGCTCCAATTATAAGACCCTCAGAAGGACATAACATAACCTATGCATATGCTGCCTGAGACCAAATTGAATCACATAGACACATCGGATAATCATAAAGTGAAAAAATAAAGGGAAGTGGGACTGTATTCTTCAAAAACGTTAATGTCTTGAAAAACAAAGACAGACTGTAAAACTATTCCAGACTAACAGAGGCTAAGGAGACATAACAACTAAATATAGCGATTGACCCTAGACTGGATCCTTGATTGGAGGGGGAAATGCTGTAAAGGACATGAGTACGTCAGCTGATAATATTGGAATTTGGTCAGTAGGTTATATAATTGATTACTGGATACACTATCCATATTCTTAGGAAACACGCACTGAATTATTTCAGGGTAAAGAATCATGTTGTAGGGGTGCCTGAGTGGCTCAGTCGTTAAGTGTCTGCCTTTGGCTCAGGTCATGATTCCAGGGTCCTGGGATCGAGTCCTTCATCGGGCTCCCTGCTCAGCGGGAAGCCTGCTTCTCCCTCTTCCACTCCCCCTGCTTGTGTTGTCTCTCTCGCTGGGTCTCTCTCTGTCAAATAAATAAATGAAATCTTGGAAAAAAAAGAATCATGATGTGTAACCATATATAACGAGAAAATGTTAGCAGTGGGCAGATGTGGATAACAAGTGTATGGATATTGATTTGTACTATTTTTATTTTTGCAACTTTTTATAAGCTTGAAATTACTTCCAAGTAAAAAGTCAATTCAAAAATGGCATATTTTATAAAAGTGTTAAAAATAACAGAAGAAGATCTAGAACAAGTATTATCTAACAGATAATGGACAGATAGATGGATGCAAATTATTATGGCAGTCATACAAAGCCTCCTATACAAAATTTGCTTGATTTATTAAGTAGACAAATGGAAAACAATCTTGTGGTATTGTGCAATAGTAGTTTAAAGACACAGCCCGTCTTCTCGTCATCAGCCATCTGTTTCTAATGCCACAGGAAAAGTTCTAAATATTTCAAAATGAATCAACTTGAAAAAACACAACTCAAAAATTCCCATTCTTAAAACCAAATAACACTGTTTATTCAATCAGTTATAATGTGGCATTTATTTGGCAAAGAGAAATAAGATTAATTCTTATTTCTAAGAAAACAGAACCGATTTCTTAGCAAGCCTAACAGGATCTGCTTCCAACTAAGAAGTACCTAAGGAATTCACAACTAGCTGTCTTGTTAAACAGGAAGTGTAATTAATGTTTTCTGTCAAAGGACTAAGGTTCTCCAACTGCTGTTTGCATGGGCATTGTATCTTTGGCATGGTATTTTTTTCCCCTTTCAGTTGTGCATTGTTTATTTTGAGCACTTTCATCATGTCAGACACCTGTTGTGTGCTTCTCACCTGTCTCCGATGCCTACGGCTACTCATTCCAGCCCCAGGTACTGAGCACCAGCTGTGCATGAACTAGGGCCCGTTCCACAGAATGATCTGATATCATTCTGTCTTGTTCCCCTTCTGTGCATCTCTCACTTCTGCAGTCACTGGCATGAGACAGTGAAAACATGCTCGGTGTCCACAAACATGCAGCTCAGACATACAGAGGCTATTGATACCCCACTGGGTGAGACTTTGACAATGAAAGATCGAGCCAGTCTACATAGACAGTTCTATGAAGCAGCCTCTCTGTATGGCCTTTTGGTGGAAGGTGCCATAAGATCTAGGAATCAGTTGTGTTTAATAGCAAGAGGAGATCTGTGCAGAAATGCATCGTCTTGGATTGGCTCTCATTTTTTTCCCCCTGCCTCCTCCTTTTCCCTCATTCTTGCTCCCTGGGACTGCATTCTATAATAAAGTGGGAGCACGTAAGCTTTGCCTTAAGGTTCGCTTTCTGGCGGATCCGGGTTATTAGTTGCTCAATGAATTTTGAAAAGTATGGGAAAATCAAGTCCTTGTTTTGTATTTTTATTTTGAGGCTTAGCACCCTCTAGTGGAAACTATTTTTCATTTTCAGTCATACCAAGACAGCCCCCAGAAGGGTGTGTGTGTGTGTGTGTGTGTGTGTGTGTGTGTGTGTGTGTGTGATTTAGCATTTCCAGATAGAAATGGGTCTGGCTGATACCACAGGAAATAAAGAAGCTGCCCGCTCTCTTGCTTTTGTCTATTTCAGGTGCCAGAGTCCTTACATCTGTTGCTATCTGGAGGAATACTTACAAAATGGAAAAAGTAAATCTGACTGAACCCATATTATGTAATGTGAATCGAACATAAATAGAAAAAAAATCAACTCTGGTTATGTCACAGCAAGATATCGGATGGAACTTCCAGAGAATCTTCATTTAAAAAATGGATTTTCTTGGATGTATCTTATGTTGCTTTTGCCCCACACAGTCTGTGTTCTTGTATCAAGGCACTCGTTACTGAAAGTCCACAGTCTTGATCTCTGCCAGGGCTCAGAGCTGATTTTAAGTACCCTTGCTTATCAGTTTAGATTTTCTTAACTGTTCACCACATCCTGCCTGTTGTTAATCTTCAAAAGTCATGTTCACCTGTAAGAGACAGTTATCTTTTGTTTTCACTACCCATGTCCACTATCCCATTTTTTTTTTCTTTTTTTTTGTGGCAAAAGCGCCTGATTTTGTTGTGGGAGATATAACCCTCCTCCATTTTCCACCATGAACTTCTTCTTGAAGATGACTTAGCAGGATCCAATGAGCATATGTCACCATCCTAGCAATAGTGATTGGTTCAGGGTTAGGTCTATGCCCAAATCAAGACCATAAAGGATAAAGAGATTTGATGTTGAAGTTTTTCATTCAGCTTTTTTGGAAAGAGAATTTCCTCTTGTACTGAATGAGATCTTGTGATGATGTGCACTTGAACCTCCCAAGAGCCACCATTCAAAGTTTGAAAATGTAGCCAATCCAGAGGAAGCAGAATTAAGGGATGGATCCTTGTGGTATCATCAAATTCTTAAATGAGGCCATTGGTGAAGCCAACCTTGCTTACAGATTTTACAATTACATGAGCCACTTTCTCTTCTTTAAGTTAGATTGACTTGAGCTTTTTAATCACTCTCAGCTAAAAGGTTCCTAATTGGCGAACATTTTAATTCTGAACTCAAGGTCTTGCCCTCCTCTAACTTGTTTCTCTTTTGTTCTTCATGATTTTAGTGAATGCCATTATCATTCATCTAGTGGGGCCAGCTAGAAACCTGAGTCATCTTGATTACTGGATACACTACCCATATTCTTAGGAAATGAATTTTTCTTTCTTAAGGAAAAAATTTCCCTTAAGGAAATTCCTTAAGGGAATTTTTCTTTCTTAAGCCCCAAATCTCCTCCACCAGTGAGTTTTGGATATTTTGCCCTGTAAATATTTCTTGAATTCATCTACTTCTCTTTGTCCAAGATAGCCTCCTCTTTCACCGAAGCTGCTAAAACAAAACAAAACAAAACAAAACAAAATAAAACAAAGCAAAACAAAATGGAACAAATAAATAAAACTTCTTAAATATCTCTGAGTATCCCTTCATGCTTCCTCCAGTCTGTTCTCCATTCTTCATCCAGAGAGATTTTTTGATCATATCATCCTCTTCCCATCCCAATCTTCTGACTAAAACTCTACTGTCACTCTCAGGATAATGAAACTTAAATGAGAAGGTCTATCTCACCTACTGTTCTAGTCTGATCTCACACCCCTACCTCAGTCATTCAGAGCCCCTGTGTGTGTTGATTCTTCTGCCTGTCTGTGCTTCTCTCCCCTTTTCAGATCTTAACTTTGAGCTATTTCCTCAAATAACTTCCCTGGCCTCTTCAGGTAGGGTAATAATGCTATTATAGCCTCTTGTATCACTGTGTGCTTGATTTGAGATCTATCCTGAATTAGGGGTGATTTCTTTTTCTTGGCCACATTTAAAATTTTTTTTAACAAGAATGAAATGCTAAGACGGAAACCAGTGGAAAAAAATTATATATCCTTTGGTTGACTCTTAAAAGCAATGTGCAAACTATACTTGGACTATTGCCTACACTGCCATTTGTCAGAAGGTGGTCCTGATCCCAGAGCAGGTGTCCATTGGATAGATATGTGGTTGAACAGTGAGTGGGAGGAAGTGAATGGGTAAAAGGATTGATGTAGAGCAGATGGACCAGGTTTCCTAGTTCTTTTATGAAACCGGCTGCGTGAAAAGAGGTTGTAACTGGCCTTACTACCCTGGTTTGGAGCAGAATCTTTATAATTTCACTCTCATGTCTAAGTTTGAAGCCCAATCCATCATCACATATTAGACCTCATAGATCTTGTGGCAGCTAATGGTGTATGTTGCTCTGTCTCTCTTGATGTGAGAATATGCTGCAAAGAGAATAGTGAGCTGACAGCCCCAGATGCTGTACCTTTGGGATCCATTGAAGTGTCCATGTCGAGGAGGCTACATGCTCTTTGGGCTGCTCCAAGCCAACAACAACATGGCAGAAATATTACAGCTAGGCCATTCCTGCCCACCACTCCCACGATAAGTTCTTTATTGAGTTTAATCTAGGCATGTTGGAGTGGGTATGGGGAGAGCCAAGAAAGTCAAGTAAAATTGATGTCTTAAGTGACTGTCACATACATCTTGTAAATCAGTTATAGTGCCCAATTTATTGAGTTATGAGGATTAAATAAGATAATACATAGAGTGTGTTTAGAATGGTGCCCGGGCATAGTAAACAATCAGTAATATTAACTATTATTTTACATGGATGAAAAACTTAGCTAAAAATAAAAACATTTTTATTATATAAAATAAAAAGCTCACAGTGTGTATTTCTTCTTTTCCAACAAAAATGAGGATTTGTAAGACATGCCCATTTTGTTCAAAATGGCAAAAGAAAGCATTATGTTATACTTATAATAACAAAAACATGAAATTCTAATTTACTGGGAGATCTTTGTCCATTTGTATCTGGAAGTGTGATAAAATGACATATATGACCTTTTATAATAGCAGGGGTAGAATCCAAAGGGGAGGGCACTGCGGTAAGCCTCCTTCAGTGCATCTGCTTTCTTCTATTAAATTAAATTAAATTAATTATTTTTTGGGGGGGAGGAGCAGAGAGATAATCTTAAAAATATGCACTTTCACGCTCAGTGCAGAGCCTGATGTGGGTCTCGATCTCACGACCCTGAGATCATGACCTGAGCTGAAATCAAGAGTCAATCACTTAACTGACTGAGCCACCCAAGTGCTCCAACGCCATCTGCTTTGGGATTTCTTCTCAGCCTGAACATCGAGGTATCTCTCACTCAGAAGCAAATGACTTTCTCTGTGTGAAGAGAGCGAAATGTTTGCCACATGCAGTGCCTTCTGAAAGACTTATTTTCACTGTGTCTGTTAAGATCTGTATGACCGTGTATACACTGTTTAGCAATCTGTTGCCTTAACCACTCAGCCACTTTGTCCACTACAAATATGTGGTTTGAATTGGGCCACTGGGGCTCACTGGGTTGTATTTCCCAGGATTTTATAATATCATCGTGCCTGTGTGCTAGAGCACTTTGTTCCTTAATTATCATATTGATGTGAGTTTAAAAATGAGTGATCATTTAAATAACATTTTAGCGCAGTTTCATTTCTTGAATGCTGCCAGCATTTGTCCTTCTAGATAAGGGGTTAGCAAATGGTGGCCCACCAGCTGTTTTTGTAAGTAAAGTTTTGTTGGAACGCAGCCATGCTGATTTGTGCATTGTCTATGGCTGTTTTTGCAGTAGTTGTTGCAGTATAAACCATATGGCCCTTAAGTGTAAAACATTTACTGTTTGGATCTGTACAGAAAAAGCTTGCCCACTTGAGGTCTTCTGTATGATTATTTCTGCAGAAGAATGTTTGCAACTAAGATCTATAAGATGGGCTTCTTGCACCTTCTCTTAGGGATAGATCTTTGGCTACTTCTCACAAGGAGGGAAGGTGGACATAATTATTTTCTGGAATGTTTTAGTTGGGTTATATGCGCAGGGAGAATGTACAATCAATGCTGCTGCCAGAAAATCTATCATTCCCCTGTCCATGACCCTACTCCAAGTTTATCCGTAAGCATGTGGCCTTGAGGACGCAGGTCCCCACTTCTTTTGGGATTGCATTAATATAACACTGTTGGTTTGAATGAGAAGGGAGAGGAGGATGGTTAGATTTTCCCTTTCATCTGTTTTGCCATAAATTGGCAGTCTCTCCTCTCAGCTTTTGAACTCAGCAATTACCCATGCTTTTTTAATATTTATAATCTGCCTAGCAGGGGGCAGCTTTTGAAGTCGCCTGAATTCTGCAGTTGATGCAGCTCATACTCCTGTCAGAGTTTCCCTGCCAATTGATTGGTTATGGCGGATTGTCTCCTTCATGTATCTTATCCTCTATTTCATGGTTTCTTTTTGTCTCGCTGGGCAGTGGTTTATAAATTTTTGTTTTAATCTCTATCTTCCAGTTCACTAAATCTCTCCACCACTGAGTCTAATCTGCTGCTTTCTGATTCTGATTTTTAAATCTCACTGGCCAGTTCTAATAGTCTCTTGTGCCTTTGCAATATTTTGATGCTCATTTTTATTTTTTGAAACACACTAAACATATTTAATATTTTGATTATTCCAACACCTGGTATCTTTATTGTCTTATTCTGTTATTCTGTCTGCTTTTATTCATCATGGTTTGTTTCCTTCTTGGTTCAGTAATTTTTTTTTTGGTTCAATAATTTTTGATTGTGAACTTATATATCTTAGAATTATATCTCTGAGAATTTTCTTTGAGTCTGTGCCTAAAATTAATTTCTCTAGAGTGGATTTAATTTTCCTGCTAGGAGAGCACTATCAACCGAGGGTCAAATTACCATTGGCTTGGTGTTTTCGGATACAAGGGCAGTGTGGATTTTGACTCTTAAACCATGAGAATGTAGATTTTGTGAGAAATTCCCAGGGGAGACATTTCTTTTTCTTTTCTTTTCATATTTTTTCTTTTTACATTAAGCTAAGGCTGAGAAAGGCACGTATCACCATGAGTCTTTCTATAGGGAGAGGTTGTTTCTACTTCACTCATTGAGGGTATTGCCCTTTGGTGGTCTTGACTTTATGGAAGGGTCTCTGAGTCAACCTCCCACTGTACTTAGGTTTCTGACTATGTCTTCTGTATGCTGACAGAAGCCCATTAAAATTCAGATTTTAGGCCACCAGCAATCAGCAAGAACCTCCAAGGAAAAGGTTGGCTCTTGCACCAACTTAATTTTTTGTGCATTGTTGGACTCCTTTGAGTAATTCATTCCTTCCTAATAGTTTAATTACACATTCAAAATTTTGTAATATTAAGATTTTTTCTTAGCATTGTCTGGTGTGTTTTATGAAAAGGGGTTTTCTTACCATTCATATAGCCATATCGGCAGAAATGTCCATTGATTTAAAAAGACTTTTTTTTTTTTATCTATTCTTGTGTGCTTATGTCTTGCATCCCCACATCTCCTGCATTTTTCTTTTATTCTTCATGTTTCTCATTCTCATCTTCATTCAAATTCAAGTCCTCTACACCTTACTTTTGGACTATTGCAAGGTCCTCCAATATGGACCTCCTGACCTCATTTTCCAGTTTATCTTGCATGTGACAGCCAGGAGTCTACTTAGACTAATGAAACTCAAAACAGTCAGCAAGGGCATTTTATATCAGCATCTTGGAAAATAACTCAGAAAGGAAACATCAGCAATCCAGAGAGAGATAATCTTAAAGGGTACCTTGTTACGGAAAAGGTACCTTGTTACAGGTTTCTGTAAGTAAATAAATACACATGACAATCAGATGAGCAAAAGCAGGTCCAAGAGACTTCTCTGGGATCAAAGAAAAAGGAGGGAGCAAGGCTGACTAGATAGAGGAATGGGATTCTGAATGGCCTTATGGAAAATGTGGTCCCTCAGTCAAGTCTTGAAGTTGTTATTATCCTGAAGAAAAGAGGAAAAGGAAAAGTATTCTGGGAGCAGAAACAATATGTGCGGATACCACTGTCTATGGCTTGTTTGTAGACGAGAAAGCTGAATTAGAAATAAAACAGAGGACATCTCAGTGGTAGGAGAGGTAGTTGGAATTTGGATTGCTCTCGTGCAGAAACACGTAACAAAACACCTCTCCAGTTCTTTCTTACATCTTATCATGGCTCACCAACCCGATTGGTTGGCAGAGAAGTGGTCTTATGTTCTAGACTGCTTGAAGTTGCTTTAGTCCATGCTCTAGTCCATGTCATATCCGAGGTTTAAATTTTCTCCACTGCATCTTTCCAAATGGGTTTGGAGTCTCTTCTTTAATGTTTTTATGAGCGGGTTGTGTGGGGGGCCGGTTGTTTAGACCAACCTCAGGAGTCAGACTGCCTGCATTCAAATCCTAGCTCACTATGGGGTAGACTGTGGCCAGAGCTGCTGCTTTGAAGGCTCAAATGGGCACTTTGGCCAAGCAAGCACTGAAATAGGGAAATAATTAGATTAGATAACAGTGGCACAACCAAAAATTATGAAGCTGGAACCTAGACACAAGGGTCTAAATGATGGGGTTTCCTCTAGCCTAAAAAAGAAGGAAGGGCAAATACAGTATTGGCAGGTTCTTCTAACCTGGAGGATCTAGGTAGCTTGCTGAAATGACCTCACTTTTGGCATGGTTCCTTGAGAAAAAATGTCACATGAAAAGGGGTTTTACTTACCATTTTTTTTTACTTAAAAAAAAAAAAACTTACCAAGTATTTGGTAATAAGTAATAAGTAATACTTTACTTATAAGTAAATAAAAGTAATAAGTAATACTTTACTTATCAAGCAGATTTTTCTCCTTCCCATCCTGCTCTTATGTGTATTATTACTGTTGTTGTTGTTATTATTATTATTATTTTGCATTGCTTACTGGTTGAGGTAATAGTAAAACAACAGGAAATTAAGCTGATCTCACTCAAAGTTTTCAGTTTTGCTAGTCTGAACCCAGACCAAACTCTGCATAGCTTAATCACTTACAAACTACGATTTGCTCATCTGTGATATGGGACTGATTTAAGGATTAAATGAGATAATAGTAGCAAAGTCCCTACCTCATAGGAAGTAGGAGCGAAGGTTGGTATTATTATTAAGTCATTGTCTTACATAGTTACCTGTTCTATTGGTGCTCTGCTTTCTTATCCTGAAGCAGAGGGTCATACCTACACATGCTGCTTCTTGGTTTTCATCACAAACTTACATAGAATCAGCCAAATTCTTCCTTCTTGGATATTCTCTTTTTGTGTTGAAATCATTTAGCTTGTCTACCCCATCTTAGCTCAAGGCCTTCCAATTTTCCATCTGATCACACCAAAAATCTCAGAGTCATATCGACTCCTCTCTTTCTGATATTCCAGGCTCAGTCTGTTGCATCTACCTCCTGCACCTTGTCCGAGCTACTGTAATGTCTCTCCTGGCTTGTTGCAGTGGCCTCCTAATTGGTTTCCCTGTTTCTGTCCTTATCCCCATTTAACTTCTACTCAATGCAGCAACCAAAGTACTCTGATAAAATAAAAATTGATCCAATCTGTTACTCCTTTCTTCAAACCTGCAAATATCTTTCTATCTCTTTCGGAGTAAATGACAAAGTTCTCTCTCTCTCTTTTTAAAGATTTTATTTATTTATTTATTGTATTTATTCCAGAGAAAGAGAGAAAGTGAGAGAGAGCATGAAAGGAGAGAAGGTCAGAGGGAGAAGCAGACTCCCCATGGACCTGGGATCCCGATGCGGGACTCGATCCCAGAACTCCAGGATGATGACCTGAGCCGAAGGCAGTGACTTAACCGACTCAGCCACCCAGGCACCAAAGTTCTTTTAATATGAGGTAGGAGGCCCTATATAATTTGAATGCTTCTATCTCTTATTTCACAGTCTCCTACTCTCCTTCCTCACCCCTACATATACTGACTTCCTCAATCTGGTTATTAGTGCTATGGTGTAAATTTCTGAGTCCAAATGCATGAATTTACATTATCTATATACAAATATCTTTTGTAGTTGTGGCTTTTCTTTTTTTTCTCAATTTTTTTTTTTTAAAGTAGGCTCCACACCCAATGTGGGGCTTAAACTCATGACCCTGAAATCAAGAGTCGCATGCTCTACTGACTGAGCCAGCCAGGTGCCCCTAGATGTGGCTTCCCAACATTATCTCAGGTTCTGGTGCTCTCATCCAGCTAATGACCATTCCAAGGGTATGTTGTGTTTACATTTGATCAACATGTCAATTATGTCCTCACTCATGTAAGCCATATTAAAAATTTTGAGTAGATCAGATTTGGAGAACAAAGACCTTTCACTCACTACTAGAGGCTTTTATTTATTTGTTTATTATTATTTAAATTAAAAAAATTTTTTTTAAAGATTTTATTTATTTATTTGACGGAGATCACAAGTAGGCAGAGAGGCAGGCAGAGAGAGGGGGGAAGCAGGCTCCTCGCTGAGCAGATAGCCCGATGTGGGGCTCGATCCCAGGACCCCGAGATCAGGACCTGAGCCCAAGGCAGAGGCTTTAACTCCCTGAGCCACCCAGGCGCCCCTAATTTAGATTTTTCATTTAAGTTCAATTTAGTTAACATATAGTGTATTATTTGTTTCAAGGGTAGAATTTAGTGATTCATCAGTTGCATGTAACACCCAGGTCTCATTACAGCAAGTGCCCTCCTTAATGTCCAGCAATTACCCCATTCCCCCACCCACCTCCCCTCCAGCAGTGCTCAGTTTGTTCTCTATAGTTGAGAGTCTCTTACGGTTTGCCTCTCTCTCTGTTTTCATCTAATTTTATTTTTCCTTCCCTTCCCCTATGTTCATCTGTTTTGTTTCTTATGTAAGTGAAATCATACATGTCTTTCTCTGGCTGACTTACTTCAACTAGCATAATATCTTCTAGTTCCATTCGCGTCTTTGCAAATGGCAAATTTTATTCTTTTTGATGGCTGAATAATATTGCATTGTATATACCACGGGAGGCTTTTAGCTAACATTACTACTGATGCAACTCGTCCAGTTGCACGTACATGTATCTCTTCATTTTATATTTCTCAAACTTGTTCCTTAGCAAAATGAGGAGATACAGAAAAGGTATATGTATTTCTGGAGGACACATGGCTTATAAGCAGCAGATGTGGGTCTAGACTGTTGGTCCAAGGTCTTTCTGAATATTGCATGATACTTTTAGCATTTTGTATTTTCCACCACACCAAACACAGTATTTTAGAAATCCTCAATAAACATATGTTTATTGTCAATTAATATACCTTGCGTTGGCCTTCCTGCAAAGTAAGTCCTTCATTTAGACCCGTGGCTCTCAACTGGGGGCAATTTTGCCTCCAGGGGACATTTCCCAATATTTGGAGATAAGTTTTGACTGTCACAAATGGGAAATGCTACTAGCATCTACTGGGTAGAGGTCAGAGATACCGCTAAACATCCTACAATATACAGAACAGCCTCCTACAACAAAGAATTATCTGGTTCAAAATGTGCTGAGGTTCAGAAACCCTGATTTAGAACATAGCTTATTGATTTATAAGCAGTTAAGAGAAGGTCTAAAAGTGCACCAAAGCAAGCTGATTATTTTATCTCTCTGGTGTCCTTGTTAATGGACCCAGCTTTTAAATAAAACAAAAGAGCACTTGAGCTGGGGAGAAAAAAAAAAGATACACAAATAAAACCTTGCAGCCCAGCTCCTTTTAGTACCTGAGATCCTTGTACTTGTACTGAGAGGTGATAACCAAGCAACAGCCACCCTTCTTGGTTGGAATAAAGAAAGTTGTACTCATTACATATTCATGTTTGCAATAGCATTCTTCGCTTAAGAGATTCAGGGCACATCATTAATTAAAGCAATGAATTCCCCAGAAACAACACTAATTAAATCTCAAAATCAAAACAGAATAAAAAGGCAGACCTCATTTTTCCATCCCATCTGAGCAACAGAGAAAAACCATACAGCTTCACGAGGCCGAGGGGGAATGGTGGTGGGATTTGTTGAGAAGGCAGACCAGCCACCTTCACTTACACTTTCTCTCTCTCCTTTCTTGCTGCTGGTTCCAGAAGCGAGCCATAGGCAGAGCTGACAAAAATCAAATAGCTGGTTGGTAGTGGCAGGACCAGCATTTACTTGGCTTTATCTTCCCTAAAGAAGCAGTGGGATTCTGGAGCAGCAGGAGGGCTCAAGTTTAGGGAGTCAGAGATCTGCTCTGTTAACCTAGACAGTCTTGGCCCTCTGCTTTTCTACTCCATATCTGATATTTGGACCCCCTCATTGTTTAACTCCCACATATTTACTGATTACTTTCATGTCTCTGTTTCTCATTCTAGGAACTGCTGAATGCTTTGCATGCTTCATCTTTTTAAAATTCTTCAGCAGCCCTATATACTCCTCTTCACATTTTCTACATTATGAAATTAGGGCTTAGAGAAATAATTCGTCCAAGATCACCTGTATAGTAAGTGCAAAACATTTCTTTTTTTTCCCTTCCTCATTCTCAATTCCATTGTTTGGTTTAGCTTTCCATTGTTTCTCATCTGGATCATTGTCCCAGTTTCCAAAAGTAGACTCCCTGGTCTTGCTTTCTTGCATGCCATCCTCCACTCTGCAGTCAGAATAATCTTTCTAAAATGCAGATCTGAACAGGGGTGCCTACGTGGTTCAGTCAGTTGAACATCCCACTCTTGACTTTGGCTCGGTCAAGATCTCTGGGTCATGAGATCAAGGCCCCCGTCAAGCCCTATGTCAGGCTATGCCCGCTCAAGCACAGAGTCTGCTTAGGATTCTTTCTCTTCCTCTCCCCACCCCCATTTGTGCTCTTGTGCTCTCTAAATAAATAAGTAAGTGAGTGAGTAAATTCCTAAAAAAAAATATGGGCATGATAACGACCACCACCTGCTATTAGCCTAACTAAATTATTTATGGTTCCCTGAATTCATCAGATTCTCTGTCTTCGTACATGTTGTTTATTTGACAGTTTCCTTAAAAATCCAGCTGAAAAGATCAGCCTTGTTGGGTAGAAAGGTAGTCTTACCCTTTCTTAAATAGAGACCATGTTACTTGCCTTATTAACATCTGTTCAAACAAAAGGAGAAAAAAGGGTAAACTTTCGGAGTAATCCTAACATGTTTGTAAAATAATTTCCCATCCACAATATTAAAAGCTTGTTTACTCATGTTGAGTATGCCACTGAGATGGATGCCATTAGGCCTGACCATCTTACCATTGGACAATGATGCAGTTCATCACTTTTCTCTTTCCTTTGTCTCTAAAAGGCCAAAAATGTAATTTTTAAATATGCTCTGAAGGCACCCCAAACATAGTTCATTGATCTTCTTTACCCTGAAAGTTAAATCCATATGTAGGGCACACATGTCCGTGGGTGTTCCAGTTGGCTCCTCTCTCAATCCCTTGACACTTTGACTCATTTGATCCAATCTTTCAGGAGGTGCTGCATTCAGGAAAGTACTGTCCTTCTGAATCTGTTTCACTTGCTTTTCTAGAAGGACATAAATAGGACTGGAGATTATATCCAGTGGCAACTCGTGAAAATCCCTGGCTACCTCCTGTAGCACCCAGGAACTTTTCCCTATCTATGCCATTCTATCCCTACACTCTTGCTCAATCCCCTCCCACTCTCCTTCTCCACCCACCCGCCCCATGACTTTGCAGCTGTCTCTGCCCTCCTCCAGATAACCACCCAGTCAACCTTTGTATTTTCCACACCTCCCACATCCCAGGGACTCCATTACATGAAATCTAAGTATGAGTCTAGCGATACCATAACAAGCAGAGGGTGGGCAAAATCAGGTCACTTATTCTTTAATAATTTAGTCCCATCAAAATTACAGGGTTTTTTTTGTAGGATAGGGTCCATACATCCATTTGTAATTATAATTTAGGTGGTGCAAGGAACCTTGGGATCAGATAGTCTACTTTTTTAGTTCTGTAGGTGAGGAAACAACAGATGCTAAACAGATGCGCCTTGCCTCTGGTCACACCATTTGTGAATGCTATGGTTAAGCCAGACCTTCTGAGTTGGGGATCAGGATATTTTCTAGTGTTCTGTGCTGTTTAGACTCCTCACTTAGTCCTAAGCACATACCTCTTGTGAGATATGTATGAGGTGAATGTGAGAACAAACAAAAAGAGATGTGATTTACTTATTACACTTAAAAGTTGAGGATCCTTCTCCCAACCACACCACAACCGAAGAAGAACCAGAGGGAGTAGTGAAATAAGGTTGGTCTGCCAGCCTGCTTATGCTGTTTTAGTTCTATTTTGTTCTGGGGGTCTAGTATTCCATTTCAGCGATATAATGAACCTTTAAAATGAAGGTGAACACATCTTACCCCATTCCAAATGGCTTTTTTAGTTTCTATTGACGATGCTTTAATCGTAATAAAAATAGTAACAAGAATACTAATAGCTACCATTACTGGTTGCATTCTATATGCCAAGCCTTCCACTAAACACTTACATTCTCTCACTTGATTTAATCTTCAAAATAACACTATGAGATGCCTGTATATGTGTGTGTGTGTGTGTGTGTGTGTGTGTGTGTGTGTGTGTGTATGTGTGTATTCTACAGATTAGGAAACCAAGGCTCAGAGGAACAAGATAATTTATTGTTACTCCTTAAGTAGTGGAATCAAAGTGTAAACCCAAGTCTTCTGATCTCCAAGAACCTGTGCTTTTACTCGCTGCCATATAAGGCAGAAGGTGACAACTCCTACCTCACTCTGCATTGTTGTATACATTGCTCATTCTTTCATTCGAGAAACTTTTATAATGACACACTGGTAACAGTGATAGGAATACAGAGTTGAACAAAACACTTTTCTGCCTTCAAGGAGACTGTACTCCAGTGGGGGAAAACAGACAAGAAATTAAAAATAGCGAATCAGTAATTGTGTTGTAAGAAAGTGTTTTCCTAGAGGCATGAATGTGATACTTGAGGTGCTGTAGGGGACATCACACCCAGTGGGAGCGGGGCTTGTCAGAGAATGCTTGCAGGACAACAGGGCACTGAGCTGAATGCTTAAGCAGGAATGGATGTCAATTAGAGGAACCGTATGTGTGGGGATGTGGAAGATGAAGAACTCAAGGAGCGGTAAGTAATTCAGGTAGACTAGAGGGAGGGGACCATGTGGAGCTCAGCAGAGAGGCTATCTGGGGCCAGGGCGTTTGGGCCATGTTGAGTGGTTTGGAATTGATCCTCAGTGCCATGGGAAGCCACTGCTGGATTTTTATCAGTGAAATGACGTAGTCAGATATGATTTGGGGCAAGCACTTGTATTGGATGGGATGTTGAGGATAGAAAGGCAAGATGGGGCACTGGATAGAGGCATGAGAGATGAAGGGCAGGGATGCTGGAGGGAAGCTGCTGTAATCCAGGTACAGAGAGAGAAGAGCAGACAGGAAAATGGAAAGGAGCAAATAGGTTCCCAAGATTTGAAGTAGATCTTTGGCTGCCCCGGGTGTGTGGCGGGGTGGGGTGGGGGGTGCGCGGAATGGGGACTCACTAGATGTCAGAAGTTGTTTATTCCATTGGCATTTGACTCTGCCCCTTGCTCAGTGTCCCTCTGCTGCATGTGCTGGCCGTTGGAAAAGAAGGAAAAAGGCCAAAATGTGAGATGAATCACAAAGAAGTATGACTAAGAAAGAGACAGCCAAGGGACCTGAGGGAGGGCAAGAAGGAAGAGATGTTATCTCTTTCTTTTCACCTTAACACCTTGCAACCCCTTTCCCTTTGCCTTGTCTCCTATTTGTTCTCTGCCTCTGGGAGTTTATACACAGTGCACCATGGCTAAAGGTCCTAAGAGGGCACAGAGCTAAACACGAAACACAATGGAAACTACAGCACCGATTAACTCTAGAATATGGTCCTTGCTAAGCTGGGACCATTCCTAGAAGAACTGCTTCGTGGCTCAAACACACTGCGTAGGGGGGAGGGCTGAATTCAGGAGAACTCGGTGTTTCCTTCTACAATATTCCTTGAAAACACTGAGGACTGCTTAAGAAGAGTATCTGTGTTTTCTCATTGATAGGTTGCTCTGAGTTTGAACCCAGGCCTGTAAGGTTGGTGTGATGCTAATGACGTTTTGTTTATAATAGATCTAAAGGAAGATTCTCAAATTATGCAACCCTCATTGCCAAAAAGCTTTCTGGTGGCCTTGTGAGCAAAATGAAGAAAAATAGGACATAAATTGACATCCATTTTTCCAACATAAATGGCCATTTTATTAAAAATGGAGTCTGTAACAGGGCAATCATAATTTAAATTAATGAGTCCTCAAATAATACTTATTGTTGCCAATTATTTTTTCATATAATATAAAATCCCTGGGTTCATAAATAACATTCTTTCCCTATTCAGGAAAAGCCGTGCTCAGCAATGTGTTATTCATGACTTAATTATTCTATAGATGCTTCATTCATATGCATGCAGATATATCTGGCAGCATTGCATTTTAATGAAGATGCTGAAAGGCAGCAGGCTATAATTTTTAACAGAGAATTCTGTCAGGATTGAACAATAGCAGCTCCTGCAGAGGACTAGGAAATAGCAGAGCCCAGAAAGAAAATTAAAAACCCATTTAAATATTTTAATTATAATCTTCATTAGTGAAATTTTGAAATCCTTTTGCATATCCAGAGCTTCTGTGTTTAGGAGCTATTTTTTGCTGGAGTAGAGTAATTCTGAGGAAGGGGAATATTTTCAGGATTGCCTGGGTTGAGGTACAAGCCCTCCCTCGGGAGCACAGGAATAGGGCCCTTCTGCTCCTGTGCCTTCCACCTTCCTAACCTGACTTCTTTTTATTGAAGTAGTGGGTTCAAAATGACTAGTCAGGTCAACCTCACCTCAATCAATGTACCTCAATCAAGGTACATTGAGAGCAAGAAGGGGTGAGGGGGGGAAGATTCATTTCAGGGTTTTTTTTTTTTGTTTTTTTTTTTGTATGTGTGTGCTACATATGCACATATGAGGTATAGGATTTTAGTATTGGCTGGATGTACCTCCGATGTCTGTCCCCTGACACTCCAGAATGCTCAGCCTGACTAGAAACAATAAAGACCTGTTTTGACTATAGAGATTGTCACAGTTCTGTTACGGTTTCTCTCTCTCTCTCATCTTCCCAGAGAGGGAGGAATTTCAGAGAAATGCTGGAATTGTCAGAAGCACGTGGAATCAGCTGAGTAAAGTGTGAAACAGGCCATAATGATACTTGTTCTATTATAGAATAGAAGCCAAATAGACATGTATCTCTACCATGTTTAGGTATTTGAGGGGAGCTATGACCAAGCAAGTGCCAGGATATTTGGGGCATGTAGGAAGGTGTGCCATTTTCTGGAAGGATGAGGAATAAGCAGTCCATGCGCTACCCTGGGTTTCCTTGGGCTCGGTTGAAACTGCTCCTGTTAAGTTCACCTGTGTTCTTTGTGTCGTCAAACCCAATGAACGCTTTACTGTGTTCCTCTAAAATCTGCCTCTCAGTAGAATTGAACCCAGATGGCAACTTCCTTTCTTCAAACATGTTTCTCTCGTGACTCTCGAGACGCCGTACGCATGTGCTTTTCAGACTTCTTGTCTATTCCTTCCTTGCTTTTTAATTTTTTAGTGTTGACCTTCCTCTGATAAATAGAATTTTAATTTTTTACGTACCTGAATTTTCAATCTTTTCTTGTACTTTAAATCTTAGAGTAAGGAATTCCTTAACCTAGATTCATAAAGTACTTCTAAAATGTCACATAAATGTTTAAAGGTTTCTATTTGCTTGTCATATTTCAAGTAGAGACCCAGTCTTTTCAAAATTTATAAAAATATAGATTTGTGTATTAGTTACCATGACAAATTACCACAAATGTTGTGGTTTAAAACACCATTTATTATCTCATAGTTCTGTAGATCAGAAGTCCAGCTCAGCTGGTTTTCTTAAATATTGAAGCTGAAATCAAGGTGTTGGCTGAGCTGGGCTCTTATCTATAGAATAACCTCCTTTCAAGCTTATTCAGGTAGTTGGCAGAATTCAGTTCCTTGTGGCTGCAGCGTTGATTTCCCCAATTCTTTGGCCATGAACCTGGGTGTACTCTTAGCAGCTCAAAGCCACTTACATTCCTTGGTGTGTGGTCCCCTCAATCCTCAGAGCCAGCAGTTGGACGTCAGATTCTACTTGTGTTTCCAATCTCTGACTTCCTCTTCCACCAGCCAGGGAAAATTCTTCCTTCCTTCCTTCCTTCCTTCCTTCCTTCCTTCCTTCCTTCCTTCCTTCCTTCCTTCCTTCCTTCCAAGGTTTTTATTTATTTATTTAATAAAGAGAGAGAGATCACAAGAAGGCAGAGAGGCAGGCAGAAAGAGAGGGGGAAGCAGGCTCCCTGCCGAGCAGAGAGCCCGATTCGGGGCTCGATCCCAGGACCCTGAGACCATGACCTGAGCCGAAGGCAGAGGCTTTAACCCACTGAACTGCCCAGGTGCCCAAATTCTCTGTTTCTAAGGGACTCATTTGATTAGATTAGGTTTACCCAGATAATCTCCATTTTCCCACATAACATAATCATATAAGAAGAATATTTCATCATATTTGACTTCAATCAAGGGGGAGGATATATAAGGGTAAGGATCACTGGGAATCATACTTGGAATTCTGCCTACCATAATCTGTGGGCTTTCTAACCTTTATCATTGGCTTATCCTTTTCAAGTTCTATTAAGAATCCCTCTGATTGGGACTCCTGGGTGGCTCAGTCATTTGGGTGTCTGACTCCACACTGGGTGTGGAGCCTGTTTGAGATTTTCTCTCTCCTCTCCCTCTGTACCCAATCCCTCCCAACAATTTCTCTTTCTCTTAAAAGAAAGGAAAAAAAAAAAAAGAGAATCCTCTGATACTTTAATTGAAATTTCATTGGCTCTATATAGTTTTCTTTTTGATATTGATTTTTTATTTAAAGATACTGTATCTCTCCTTATTAATAATTTTGTCCATAAATTTTGTATATCTTTTCATTTTTCATGTGTCAGAATGAAATGTTACAGTGACCTCTGACCCAAAGCAAAATTTTTGACTTGAGGTAGGACTTCTGGAATGATCAAGTAAGGAGATAGGCAAATTTTCTTCCCAAAAAGCAAATATAAAACCATACAAAACTGTCAAAAACAACCATTTTAGCGTTTTGAAAATTGACCAAAGGCATCCATCTAACTGAGAGGTAATTATTCGAGAAAAACCCTAAGCAGCAGTGAGAATGGTGGGAGTCTGTGGCATTTTATCCTGGGGCTTCTGCCATTCCACATTCCAGCTGTGCTGTTCAGTAATTTTTACTAGGACATGGCAAGCTGTGAGGACTGGCAGCCTCTTTACCCGAGGGATCTGGTTTGCTTTAGAGTGGAGCACAGATACCCAAGGGTATTGTCATCAATGATAGGCAACTCTAGGAATGATAGCAAACAATTTAAGAAGGCCAATATTGCAGCTAGCCTGCAGTCACAATACTGCTTGGGTAAGCAGTAGACTGATAGACCAGTCAGAAAATTCAAAGGGAAATCCACAGATTGAGATAGTGATAGCCATCCTTGGTACTCGTTCACCGAGCCCTGGTGATTTGGAAGACAGTATGAATGCTCCAGGCTGTACTCACACAGAGGAAAGATCAGATAGGGCCCTGGCTACCTCTTTGCCTCTGACCATTGTGAAGCCTTGCATATGCAGAAGGAAGAAGCTAGAGCAGACTTGTAAACTGCCCGAGCTTTGGTAACATTTCTTAAATACAGCTGCATCAGCAAAGAGTGGGAGCCTTATAAGATGTTTACATATAACCTCTGATCAGTCATTGGCTGACCAGGAAGCTGTGCTGACCCCTAGGGAGCCAGGCTTACAAATAAAACAAAAATAAGGTTTATGAAAAACCTGAGCAGACATCAGTTGCTACACGCTCCTGGGCAGACAGACTCTGCAGAGTTAATCCAGGCAAGTCATTAAACAAAAAAATCAGCAACAACTACCCCCGGAGGGCATAAGAATCTAGAGTTGCTGCAATATACTATGTAAAAATTTCCAATTTAAAAAATTATATGCAAAAAAAAAAAAAAAAAAAAAGAACAAAAACAAAAAAGCTAAACCCAGGAAAGTGTGACCATACACAGGAAGAAAAATGAAGGGGTTCAGGACATGCCACCCAAAAATACACCATCTTGGCATATTGATTATTCTAAGTTAGATTTAAAAACAGCAGGTTCAGGAAAGGCATTCTGATTCCCCCCTTTTCCTCCTGACAGCAGAAGTTAAAACGATGAGGGAGAGCTGCCTTCTCTAGGCCATGAGGAAAGAAACCTCCTCATCACCAGAAATGAGAGTCAGGGCCAAGAGAATTCTGTACAAACCAGCCTTGTTAAAATAACTCTTCTTTTAGTGTCTTTATTTATTTTACTTCTCCGCAATTGCCGTTCTTGTTCGACCCAGTATATAAGCATTTAGGTTTTGCTGCTTCTTTGGGCCTTAGGCATTTCTTTATAAGGTGCCCATGTCATGTAAGCTAACATTAAATAAACATGTATGCTTTTCTCCTGTTAATGGGTTGTATGCAAATTTAATTCTCAGGCCCAACCAGAAACCCTAAGAGGGTAGAGGGAAAGCTTTTGTCTCCTTGGTAGTTTCTGGAGATGTGGGCGGGATTGTACTGGCTGGGGTACTGCTCATTCCTGGGTGGGACTGCTGCTGACAGAGCCTGGGAAACTGACCCAGTCAGCAGTAGGTTCTTAGCTTCCAGATCTATGCCTGTAGGTACTGGTCAGGTGAGAGTGGACAGGGTCTCCCCTGGTCTTTTTCTCTCTTCAAGTTCAGATCGGCAGGGGAAACACTTGTGTAAGCTAGTTCTAGGGGTCTAGCAGTTCTAGTACTTTCAGAGCGCTCTTGTTTTTGATGGCTCCCCTTCCTCCCAGAGATGGTCATTGTTTTCCTTTGTTTCTGTCTTAGATCTCCCTTGTCATAAAGTAGAGAATCAGGGTAAAACACAAGCATAGATCCGATAAGCCTGTTGTCTGAGCTGGCCCCACAGACTGTTGAGTTTACACTTCTCGCCGGGTCAGCATCTTGTTCAGACAAACTTGGCTGTAGGTCACAAATTAGAAACCCAACAACCACTGGCTGAGACTCTCCTTTCCCCTTGTTTCATGTCCTGAGAGCTTAGCTTGTGACTACCTACCGAGACTGTTGTGGCTGGTCCCTGCCAGCTGGGGGGCAAGGTGTCACGTCTGCATCAGGTGGCCAGCCAAGAGGCTGGGGACCTGACAGGAAGTGACAAGAAGCATTCTCTTTGTCCAACCATGCCAGGTCTCAGGGCAGTTGCTCTTAACAAAAGGCCCCAGTCTATAAAGGGTCTTTGTCATCTCAACCTTCATCGTCTTATTAGTGCTGTGCTACCCCATCCAAGTATCAGAGACCCTGTGTCACAAAGGAGGGGGTCTGGGACTGGAGCAGTTTCACTTTCTTTTGGGACATTGGAGACAATGTTTTCACAAACACTGTTCTTACTGCTTGTGACAAGGAAGGTCTTTGCTTTCTTAGGGTCACTCTGGAAGTGAACTTTTTTGGATCATGGGGCCTGCATTTTACATCCATGCCTTTTGAAAGTGACCTCTGAGTCTTTCTGTAAAAAGGCATATTGGATTGAGTCACTATGAAAACAAATATAACCTTGAAGATCCTACTTGTCAATGGGCAGATAATGGATCTTTTGAACTGGAAAAAACCTATATTTGAAAAAACTTTAGAGAGCTCTCACACTAAACAAATGTCTTAGCAGTATTTATGGGAAGATCAAATTAAAAAGAGGACACAAGGGTTTGTAATGGCTAGGCTTATCAGACTTAAAACAAAAATTAAGGGATGCCTGGGTAGCTCAGTTGGTTAGGTGTCTTACTCTTGATTTCGGCTCAGATCATGTGATTGAACCCCTCATTCGGCTCCTCGCTGACTACGGAGATTGCTTGGGATTCTCTCTCTCTCTCTCCCTCTGTCCCTCCCTATAGCTCACACACACACACACACACACACACACACACACTCTCTCTCTCTCTCTCTCTCTTTAAAAAAATAAAAAGAGGGGCGCCTGGGTGGCTCTGTGGGTTAAAGCCTCTGCCTTCGGCTCAGGTCATGATCTCGGGGTCCTGGGATCGAGCCCCACATCGGGCTCTCTGCTCAGTGGGGAGCCTGGCTTCCCCCTCTCTCTCTGCCTGCCCCTCTGTTTACTTGTGATCCCCCGCCTCTCTCTGTCAAATAAATGAATAAAATCTTTAAAAAAAAAAAAGTTAAAATCCACACTCACAATAAATCTTCCTTCTCCACCCATCTATACTCCCGATACCCCTAATTTCTTATCCCTGAACCTTTAGATGATCTACTGAATCTCTGAGCCCCTCCCTCATACACCCCTTCTTAAAACCTAACCTTATCTCCTTAGCAAATTCCATTTACTCTCAAAACTCCTCCAATTTGCCCTTAAAATCTCTTAAACCACTAGCTGCTTGCTTTAACTTGCCTTTCCCTATAAGATTTACAGAAAGCACTCTGGCCTGATCTCCGGGCCTGAAATATACAGTTTATTTGTATAAATACTGACAGCCAGGAAATAAATTTGCCATATATTATACCTTCTCATACTTCCAGGGCCTCAGTAATTAAATTCATTCAACCCTAGACCTTGCTATGCAGTGCCCAACCCTGTGGGTATATCCTGGACCCCCACTACAAAGAATTCATTTACCCTAGACAGCAGCAGGTCTTTTAAATTCCAAAGAAAGCTGTTTGGCGTCCACTTCCTGAAGATGCTACCAAATTTAGAGAGGAGTTAGAAAGATTAGTGGCCTTTCACAGTTCCACTCATGGGGACACTGGCTGGCTATTCAGGAATATTCTTCCCACCCATGGTTACATGGTAGTTATCAGACAGCCTAGATGGCCTTGGGAAGAAGATCACCCCCAACAGAGGAAACATGTGGCCAGAACTTCTCCCAGACTCTCCTGCAAATGCCTCAGCCAGGCCAACCATTAGGGCCTGAGGGTGGGGATAATAGAGGCCTTTTCCCCTAAGGTAATTGGCTTAAGGTTACATTATGCACCCAAAAGTGAGGGGAACATCCTAAGACCTTTCTAATACACCTGACACAAATATTACATTAAACCCTGAAGTCCCAGAATATAGAAATCTTTTAGTTTCTGCCTTGGTCTTTCTGATATAAAGAGACAAATCCAAAATAGTGTCTCTGGCTGGGCAGGTCCATCTCTCAGTATCATTATTGATATAGCTACACAATTCTTTGAAAATAGCCCGCAGGGAAACAAGACAAAAAGAAATGAAAATCAGCAGCTGTTGCCTTACATATTGAGTCTTGACAGGAACAAAAATGATGACTCGGGGGGAAGAGTAACTCAGAGTCCACTCGTTTTTCTCACCAACCACAGAGCTCAGACTTGTGCAGGTATTATTAAAAAACTAGGAACCTTGGAAGAACAGCTTTCTTGAACTTAAATGAAAGGAAGCTCAATTTCCCTAAGCCTCAGCACCCTCAGAAGGTGCATTTTTCTCTTTCTGTAGGACAATACCCCGTCAACTGATCCCAATAAGAATGGGATCAACTCATTCTTAGTCACACCCCAAAACCCACTGTTCAACTTAAAACAGAGGACTGGAAATTGGACTTCTTACCTGACACACAGGCTTACTGCTGTCACCTCTAATTAGATTCAGGCTGCTGGAATCTCTGGACTGTGTATTCCATTACCCATTTCTCAGACCACCCCACTATTCTTAGTGCCCCTTGACACCCCTCATGCCTTATTTCTGAATCCTCACCAGTGATCTTTTAGGTAGAGATTTGATATGTAACTTAAAAAAAAAAGATTTTATTTATTTATTAGAGAGAGAAAGAGAGCAAGCGAATGCATAAGCAGCAGAAGTGGCAGAGGGAGAGGGAGAAGCAGGCTCCCTACTGAGTCCAGAGCCCCATGTGGGGTTCAATCCCAGGACCCTGGGATCATGACCTGAGTGGAAGGCTCAGACGCTTAACCGACTGAGCCACCCAGGAGCCCTTGGTATGTAATTTTAATGCCACCATACAATGTAGTAAGAAAGGCTTTTTTATTTCCTTGCCCTCAGACTAAACTTCAAGCTTGCTACTTTCCTTAATGAAAACTCATCTCAACTTAAAATCCTCTGAAGAGAATCCCACTTTAAAAGATGTCCCAACTACTCTCTGGGCCTCACATACAAATGAGGTTGGGTTGCACTGAGTGAGTGCAGAGCCTGGGCACATTTGCCTTGAAAAAGAACAAACTTTTCCCATCAGTAGCCCAGTACCCTCCTCAGGAGCACTGAGTTGGGAATTGAACATATAATAGACTCTTTGATAGCAGGTTGTTCTTACCTTTACTTCCTTACACTGTAACACCCTAATCTTGCCAGTAAAAAAAGGAGGGAGATTTTATTCAGATGGGAATGAAATAGAAATTGATCAGTTTGTACAAGATCTAAGAGCATAAACTCTTTTGTAATTCCCCGCCACCTGTAGTTCTAGTCCAGCTACCGTTCTTGCCCCCATTCCTGCTGACTCAGCCTGGTTTAGTTTAAGCTAAGCTTTCTTTTCAATTCCATTGCATTCTGACTTGTGATTTCTCTTTGCATTTATTTTTAGAGGGCAACAATTGACCTGGAGACTCATATCCCTCAGGGATATTTTGAGTCTCCCTCAATATTTTTCCAAGTCCCTAAAGCCAACTTAGATTCTATAGTCTTTACCTAAGGCTCTACATTTGTTCAGTATGTTGATGAGCTTTTACTCTGTAACTAAACTGCACAGAATCCTCTTACTGACTCCCTCATTCTCCTAAAGGCACTGACAGAAAGCAGCCAGAAAGCCTCCCAGAGTCTAAACTTTAATGGGTACAAACAACTGTGACCTACTTAGGACCTGAGCTATCTCAGGGGACCCAAGACTCACTCCAAAATGCCACGAGTTGATTTTGTCCATCCCTCTCCCTCAAACAGAAAAGCAAATACACACATCTTTAGGGGCAGCTGGCTTTGCCACCAATGGATTCTTAACTTCGTTGCCTTTGCTAAGCCCCTGTATGCGTGCTCTCTCCCCATATTACCTCAGAGCCCGTTTCCTGGCCCCCAGAGGCATTAACTGCCTTTGAAGCCCGAAAGGCTTCATTGTCACACCATCAGCTCTCATCTTACCTCATTTTAACAAACCTTTTCACCTGTACCGCCATGAAAATAAAGGGATTCTTGCAGGACAGCATTTTCCCTCTCAGATATGTCCTAAAGTGTATTTCCCATCTCAGTTGGGTCCTGTGCCTGCGTGTGGTGGCTGTGGTAGCTGTGGCAGCCTCCCTCATTGGCAAGGCCAGTACTCTCACCTTAGGCTTCCCTCTTCACCTCTAGGCTCCCCAGGCTGGGTCTGCTCTCTGACAAGTACGTAAGACAGCATCTCTCTACCTGGCCGCTGACGGCCTGTGAACAAGTCCCATTAACAGTCCTTCTGTCATCTTACATTGTTGTAACACTTCAAATCTGGCTATTCTGCTATTGCTCCCTGATGATTCCATGTGATTGCCTTGCAACTATGGAATTGGTCCCAAAGCCGCAAGAAAACTTCTTAGATACCCCTTAAATGACCCAGTCTTACTTCCATTTTGTGATGACTCTTGTAAATAACATTTCTGGGGAGAGGTAATAACCGGCTATGCCTTAGGTTCCCCACATGAAACACGAGGAATATTCTCTGCCTACTGTAAAATCAACCCGAATTGCTAACCTTACAGATCTTACTAAAGCTTGGACGCTGATGAAAGGAAAAACTGCCTCTATTTACACTGACTCCAGACATGTATTTTGTTTTGTTTTTGAGAGAGAGATGAAAAGGGAGAGAGAATCTGAAGCAGACATGTTTTTTGAGTCAGCTATGCTATTGGCATGACCTAGCTATCTTCCAGATTGTTAACCTCTGTTAACAAAGTTAACAGAGTACTCCTACTGCCAGTGGGCATATAATCAGTCCTATTATAGACTATTCACCTCCCTCCTAAAACTGTCCCTTGTCCAGCCCATATAAGGAAATGGATATTGTATTTCTGGGGAATGGTAGGGCTGACAAAGCTGCTAAACATGCAACCTAAACAGACCCCCTATCTTTTCACCACCCAATTAATAAACTTGCCTTTTCTCTGCCTGATATTATTGATTATCAAATGTCCCCAAATCTGAAAAAAAGACAAATGACTACAAAAGGATGTTGAACAATCAGATAGATTATACGTTGGGCTAAACGGACTTCTGTGGTCCCCTTTCTTTCGAACTTTTGGTTTGTACTTAATCTCCCATCAGATGGGGGATAGTCACGGAATTAAAAGATAATTGGTTCTGCTCTGGCATCCACAAAATTTCTGACCAAATTATTTCCCAGTGTACTACTTGGAAACTTCACCAAATTTTTAGAAGAAACCAACATGCTTTAGGAAGTCTTCCTAGGCCTGCATTGTCTCTTACAGTACTCCCAGATGGATTTTATAGATTTATCTCCAGCTTTAGGCTACATGGCTACATAAGCTTGTACTTGTCTATGTGTTTAGTGGATGGACTGAAATCTATGTAACTAGATGTGCTGATGCCACAAGAATGGGAAAGAAATAAATAACTGAGATTATTCCTTCTTTTGGCCTGTTATGGATTGAATCAGATCAAGGAACTCATTTGACAGCAGAAACAAGCCATTTTCTTGCAAAATCTTTGAGGTACTCATTAAAATTCTATACCCTGTACTATCCTCAATCCATGGGGCAAGTGGAACATAAAAATCAAGACATGAAGACTTTAGGAAAAGTCTGTCAAGAAAATGGACTTAACCATCCTTTCTTGTCCTTATAAAAATCTAGAATAGTTCAAATAGGGGACATGGCTTATCCCCTTTTAAAAGATAATGATGGGTCACCCTATGCCTACAAGCATCTCTAAACCTTCCATTCCTAAATTGAGTTAACATTATGGGAACTTAAGTGAGCAAAGAGATGTTAAAATTAGCTATATAAAAGAATTAACTAGTATACTTGGGACAGATCGTCAACAGGTAAAAAAGTCATGACGAATAACAATGTAAGTCTTATTATAAGACTTATAGCAGATAAGTCTTACCATCCCTTACCATCAGGAGATTGGGTATTCAGCAAGGTTTTTAAAAGATAGTACATACCATCATCTTCCTGGGAAGGACCTTATGAAGCAGTACTGGTAACCACTTATACTGCCATCAAAATAAAAGGAAAATCCTCCTGAATTCACATATGGTACACCAAACTAAACCCAGATCAGCACTCCCAAGACAACTGGAAGACCATTCCTATGGGTGACCTTAAAGTAAGGATTTCTAGGATTAATTCCCAAGTCTAAGAAGCATATGACATCACAGAGTAGATAGCTTTTCCCAAGAACAGGATTAGCAGACTATATTTCCACCTATTTTCTACCCTCACTAAGTTTTCTACTCCACAAAACACAAAAAAACCCAAAATAATGCTGTTACTTTTAATGAAGCTTCCTCTTTTTTTTGCCATTTAATTAAAGGCTGACTAAAGATTGCTTATCTCAATCTTTCCTTTTCTCCCTCTGATCCTCCATTATGGCCTTTCTCTCAAAGTGTCTTCCTCGTATTAACCCTTACTGTTTTCTCAACAGGTCAAGCATAGACCTAACATTCCCTTATACTGGTTTTCCAAACACTGACCACATTAACTAACTAGCTAGTAAGTTTGGTTATTGGTTAGTGTCAACATCTAGATCATGCAAAAGAACTTGAGCTGATTTTTGTTCCTGCCGATGTGAACCAGCTCTGGAAATGGATGTATGACAGGATATGATATCCACAACCAAAAAAACACTATCACTCTGTTTG
>CM053606.1:47909569-47933737 GCA_028646535.1 Procyon lotor
CGATGTGGGACTCGATCCCAGGGCTCTGGGATCATGACCTGAGCTGAAGGCAGTGGCTTAACCGACTGAGCCACCCGGGCGTCCCCATTCTGTCTTGTGCAATCAGTACTTTGTGCATTTGTAGTCATTGCAAATGGATAAGCAGATAGCTCCAAGGTTCTATAAGACCACAGTGATTTAATTAAACCAATAGTGGTATCATTTTGTATTTTTTCTGATTGCAAAGTCATATATTTTTTTAATTGTGCAAAATGAAAAAGCAGAAAGAAATGAAAACTCAGAATCGCTTCAAGGATATGTAATAGGTAGAATTCCAAGATGGCTCCTATGATCCACCATCTCTGGGGTTATTCCTGTGATTGCTTATGTTACCTGGAAAAAGGGATCTTACAGAGATAATTACATTACTAATCAGTTACCTTAAAATAAGGAGATTATTCAGGTGGGCCTAACCCTTTCAAAGCAGTTTTCTCTTCCTAGTTGAAGAAGCAGAAATCAGAGATTTAAAACTTGAGAGGAATTCAACATTCTAGCCAACATTGCTGGCTTGAAGATGGAGGAATCCACAAGTTGAAGAATGTGAGTGACATCTAGGAGTTGAAAATGACTCCCAGCCACCAGCCAGCAAGTGAAAGGAGACCTAGACCTACAACCAGAAAGAACTGGACTCTTCCAATGATGTGAATGAACTTGAAAGCAAATTCTCATACAGAGCCTCCAAGCTAGGCCAACACCTTGATTTACTAAGCAGAGGACATGGCTAACGTGGATCTACGCTAGACTCCTGGCCCACAGAAACTGAGATGATAAGTATATATTGTTCATAGCTGCTTAGTTTGTGGTAGTTATGTAGTAATAAAAGACTAATACGGATTTTGGTACCTGGGAGTGAGGTACTGCCCTACGGTAACAAATATCTGAAGCCTGGAAGTAGCTTTGGAATCAGGCAGTCGCTGGAGACTGGAAGAATTTTGAGGAATGTGGTAGAAGAAACCAAAAATTGCCTTGAACAGGCTGTTAGTAGAAAAGTGGACACTGGAGATGCAGCTGGTGAAAGCTCAGAAGGAATTGAGCATTATGGAAAAAACTTAAATTGTGTTAGAGAAAGCCTAAATCACCATGAACAGACTGTTATTAGGAATTTGGGTTTTAAGAACGCTACTGGTGAAGACTCAGAAGGCAGTGCAGAACGTATTATTGGAACTGGAGGAAGGAGGAAAATCCTTTACATGGTGGCAGAAAGCTTAGAAAAATTGTAACCTACAGTTATGTCAAAAGCAGAATTTGTGACAAATTGGAATTTATAGCTGGGGGTTTTCCAAGCAAAGTGTTGAAGATGCTGATTTGCTTCATCTTGCTGCTTATACTAAAATGCAAAAAAAAAAAAAAAAAATTGATATGTTTTTAAGCTTTGATTTTAATTACAGTTAGTTAACATACAATATTATATTAGTTTTAGGTGTACAGGATAGCAATTCAACAATTTCATATGTCACCCTGTGCTTATCACAACAGTTACACTCCTTAATTGAAAAAAGAAATAATTTGTAGGAAAAACCCTGGTAAATATAAAAGATTCAGGACTGGATGATTTTGAAAAGTTTCAGCTGTTCCAGATGGTAAAATATTCTAAATGTCAGAGGTGGCTTCTGACAACATGGCATGGAGGGCTGTGTGACTATCCAGCTTTTTGTGGGAACAGCAGAAAGACCGGACAGAAAACAAAGTATTCAGTGATAGGCTTTTCTAGGAGCGAAGGCTGTGATGCATAGGTCCTATCAATCAAACCAGAGAGTCTCTCAGAAGCTTAGGGGCATCGTCACCAAGCCACCTGAGCAGAAACCAAAGATAAAAGGAGATCCTTCAAAAAGATTTGTGGATGTGATTTTTGTTTAATGGAATGAAACTATGAAATTCATGCAAGGAGAATATAATGGGTTGAATAGTTTCCCCCCAAATTCATGTTTATCTAAAATATATGAGTGTAACCTTATTCGGAAATGTAATCAAGTTAAGATGAGGTCATACTGGATTAGCATGGGCTCTAATCTAATGACTTGTGTCCTCAGAAGAAGAAAATTTGGATAGAATTCTAAGTATTCTGGCTGTATTCTAAGCTAGCCCCTTGATCTGTACCCTCTGGTGTTACTCTCTGATTATATTATGTTACATAGGAATGGGCTTTTTGCAGATGTAATTGAGGTCACTAATCAGTTTACCTTAAGAGAGTAAACTCTTAAGGTAAGAGGTAGGCCTGTCCTAATCACATAAACCTTTTAAAACAAGTGAGTTTTCCCTGAGTAGTTGGAGAAGCAGAAGTCAGAGATTCAAAACATGAGAAAAATTCAGCATACCATTGTTGGCTTGAAGATAGAGGGAGCCACATGTCAAGGGCTGTGATCAGACTCTGGAGCTGATGGTGACCACTGGCCAACAGCCCCCAGGGCGAGAGTGGAGACTTTAGTCCTACCACCACAGGAGCTAGATTCTGCCAAAACCTGAATGAGCGTGGAGGCAGATTCCTCCCTAGAACCTCGTCATGAGAACACAGCTCGGCTGACAGCTTGATTTCATTCAACCTTTGGGATCCTCAACAGAGGGCCCATATAGAGTATTGGACCCCTGAACCCTGGAAACTATGAGATATAAATTTGTATTATGTATAGCTATAAGTTTGTGGTAATTTGTTATGCAGCAATAAAACTAGTCTGTGTGATTGTATGGATGTAATTCTGTGCGTATATATACTCTTAAATTATAAAGGGTCTTATATAGTAATATAAACTTTATCTTGAAAATTGTAGGAAAAAATCATTTGAAGTATTTAAGCATAGGATGTTACCAAGTTTTCCCTTTAGAAAAATCTGTTTTCAGGGTAGAGATGAATTATAGGGAGCAAGACCACTTGCAGAGAGATAAGACCACAGTCTTCCAGATCTGAGATATCTGAACTGACTGATGGGAGGATGGAGAGGAGTGCATGGCCTTGAGAGATCATAGAGACCGAATGATCTGCATGTGTTTGCTTGGACCTGGGAAAGAAGGGACCTGGGAAAGAAGGGAAAGAACAAAGGTTCATGTTCATGTCCATATTTCGGGCTTTTGAGGTTAGGTGACTCGCTACATCACTCAACAAGTTGGGAACCCAGAAGGGTTCTGGGGAAGAGATGAGCTCAGTTTTGGACATGTTGTGTTTGAAGTGTATGTGAGATAGCCAAAGGGAAATGTCACACAGGAAGTTACTTATATTGTTCTGTAGGAGACAGGAGACAAATCTCGACTAGACAGAGGCTTGGACAGGTTGGTGCTGTGAAATTATCGGGAAAGGCAATTGAAATTGTTGGCAAGAGAAATGGCTGAAGTGATAAAAGCTATGCTATTTATCTGTAAAACTAGGATAATAATTTATCTGTAGTAGTAATAACATTAGTAAGCAGTCAGGACTAGAGGTTGTCAAATGTGGACACATAATAGTATAGATGTTCTAAGAACAAAGAATACCTTCTAAGCAAAGGATTTTCAGATAGCTCACCCAAGATCTGAGAGGTGAGAGTGGCTTCTCAGGTTTCCTTAATTCTGCACTGAACACTGCCTATGTTGGTGGTGATCATGTTTCATTTCAGGATGAGGTCCTACCAGGTTGCAGGAAGCCCTGAGTAGAGACTTACAAGGTCTCTTATATTCTAATATATGTCACACTCAAACTCCAGTATAGTTGCTTTATTAGGCTGATGAAACTTCCTTTAGCGAGCTCCATCACCTGTATCTAATTAGGTAGGTTCCAGGTCCAGTTCCTCACTAAGCTACCAGTGCCGTCTTGCTACGTTGTCCCAGGTTCTAGAATGATGGCCAGGCATCTAGTGTGTACAGTTACATTGGTATAATGAGCAGTGTATTTATATTCATTTCAGAAACTAGAAAGGGCTTAGCATGGAAAACTTGACTAAGGCCCTCAACACCTAGTTCACAGAGTAGTCCTGAGAATTCAGTGATGTAAGGCAGGAAAACGCTTAGCACCCAATAAAAGTCACTATTATTGTTAATTGTTCTTACTTACTGCTATTACTATTGGCTGTGGCAACTATTGTTGCAAAAGAAGTGAAGAGAATAGGGACTGATATGGGAGAAAGAGGAGGGTTTGGGGAGGTCATGGTGAGGCTGAAGAAATAATAGAACGGCAGCAATTGGATGAGGGAGAAGGAAGGTGGCAGTGAGCAGTGGTTGAATTCAAGCTTTAAGAGAGGAAATGGTTGGGGCGCCTGGGTGGCTCAGTCGTTGAGCGTCTGCCTTCGGCTCGGGTCATGGTCCCAGAGTCCTGGGATCGAGCCCCGCATCGGCTCCTTGCTTGGCAGGAAGCCTGCTTCTCCCGCTTCCTTTCCCTCTGCTTGTGTTCCCTCTCTCGCTGTGTTTCTCTCTGTCAAATAAATAAAATCTTAAAAAAAAAGAGAGAGAGAAGGAATAGTTCCAAGTAATGACAGGACTCCAGCAACCTGGGATGGACAGGGCGGAATATGTGTGATGTGAGAGAAGTAGGAGGGGAGCTGTGAGATGAAGGTCATCAGCACTAAGGCAGTCAAAGAATCAGGGACTAGGGAATCTGGTGAGTCCTCCATGTGACTGTGGAGCTCTCTCGGGATCACAACGTGGCTTGGATTAGAGGAGACAAATGTGAGTAAGTGCTAACATCTTTGAAACAAGAAGGAAATACCCGAACTACGTTAGTAGGATCCCCATGCCTGACACTGTCTCTGGATCTTGTGGTTTTAGCAGAGCTGTTCTGTACACCACTTATGCCCTTGGGCAGAGTTTTCTCTGTCCTCTAACTTTGGGATGTGACTCGATTGGGCTGGTTTCCAGAGAGCTGCTGTGATAGTGTAGTTAGGGCCAGGCTGGCTGTGTGGAACACATCCGAGGTACTGCACCCTTCTTTCCAGTCCCGGCCAACTGCCCTGCTTCCAGGAAGAAAGACCCCTTAGAGCTCCTTGCCTGAATGTCACGAGATCTGTTCTCATTCTAATTTAGAATGCAGAGGCTTGTGTGATGACTCATACGTTTGAAAAGCCCAAATTAAGTAGTGGTGATCTCAACCATGATTCACTGATGAAAACTGGAAAGTGATTCATCTCCTTTATGTGCTTGTCCTTGGGAGTCACAAGGCTTAGAGGTCTTTCTTCTGAAGAACACACCGCACTCAAGGAAAGACGCTGGGCCCTCCTGTGGTGGTATTTTAGTAACGACAGGGAGTCATTCACTACATTTTCTTACAAGGCCATTTGTATTAGTTCATTTTATTCCCATCTCTAATCTATAAGATGTTCTTCAGCTGTAATGACTCATTGCTAATAAATTAGGGAAGGCAATGATGCTTTCAGGCCAAAGGTGGGGTGGGGGTCCATTTAGTAAATCATTGGTGCAGAGTCACAGCCTGGTTATGTGTAGAGACCATGGTGTCTTTCAGATTATCTATTTGTTGTCAAGGGGGTAACTTTTTTTTCTTAGATGAATAACTAGGTTTAAATAAATTTATAAGATCTTAAGAGAAAATATTAATGAAAATACTAAAAAGTAAAGATGACTTCCTTTTTTTATTTTTAATGTATTTATTTGAGAGAAAGAGAGAGAGAGATGGCATGTGAGCAAGACAGCACAAGTCGGGGAAGGGGCAGAAGGAGATGGAAAAGGAGAAGCAGACTCCCCCTGAGCAGGGAGCCCAACACAGGGCTCCATCCCAGGACCCTAGGACCATTAGTAAGCTGAAGGCAGACACTTAACCGATGGAGCCACCCAGGCACCAAGATGACTTATAGTATGACAAATAAGCTGAGAGTTTAATGACTCTCTCTCGTATACCAGAAATAGCATGTATGGAATTAAAATTAATATCCAAAATTATTATCTGAAAAAAAGAGACTATATAATTTGACCACGATAAGTGATTATTTGTGCACCTACTATGTTCCCAATCACTGTGCTGACTATCTAGGACTAAGTAGGAACTGTTCCTGTGAGCTTCCTTAGCACCTGGTACTAACACCCATTGTAGCTTATGTAAATGATCAATTCCAATACTGTCTGATATATTGGTGATCTCCACCCAGGTCTTTGAATGCTTATAACTAACATTTACACTGGATTATTTTGTGCCAGTCACTGGGTCTAAGCAATAATTATGTATTAACTTCTTTAATCTTTACAGCAACCCTAGGAAGTGATGGCCAGGTAGAGGATAGGGTAGGTCATGGCTTGCTCAGGGTGTCAGTCCTCGAAAGTATTCATTATCTAGGACTGACAGATAGGAAGTCAGTACCTGTTCTTATCCCTATGTTTATATACAAATAAACTGAAACCAGAGACATCAAATTGTTGCCTGTGGTCACCCAGCTTGTGATGGGGGAGCCAGGGTTTAAAACCAGGTAGAATCACTGGAGTCCCTGTTCTTCAACACTCTCCTCTGTGCATGTCTCTGAGTCTCTTTCATGCCCATTGTCGCATCCTCGGGTGTACTGGGTGTCATGTCTGGCCACTCAGTCTCATGTTTGCCCCACTTTGGTCTATTCTCTACACAGCTACCAGAATAATGTTTTAAAACTGTTAGATCAAAGTTACTATCTTTGTCAAAACCCCCAGTGACTCCCTATCTCACTTAGAATAAAATCCAAACTCCTACAAGGTCCTACATAATCTGGCTACTGCCTACACAACCTCATCTTTACCATTTCCAGCTTTGCTCACTCTCTTCCACCTACATCATTCTTCTTGCTGCCCCTAGAATGCAGCAATGCCTTCCTGCCGCTGAAACTGGATACTTGCTCTTCTGTTTGCCAGTGAGATTATTTAACTGCCTTTTTCTTTCTTCATTGATATTGCTTCTCAAATGCCATCTTAAAGGGGCTTTTCCTGACTCTCTTATCTATTACTCCCAGTCACTGACTTGCCCTTACCCCACTTTACAGCTCTAATCATTAGCTGAAATTGTACAAGACAATGCCATCTACATGATCACAGGCAATTTATTGTCTTATTCACTACTGTATCTTGAGCACTGAGAACAAGTGCCTGGTTCTTAGTAGGCACTCAGTAAGTGTATGAATGAATGCTTGTCTAGTAATAGACAAAATTTTTTGAAGGAGTGAATAAATGCATACAGTCTTGTAGATGATATACACATAATTTTAATACAATGTGAAAATATTGGTGAGTGCATAGAAGAGGGATTCCCAAGTATTTCTGGAGAGAATGGACCTGAGCTAAGTCTTGACAAAATGGTAGGACTTACTTAGGCTTAGAATGGATGGAAAGGGTCTTTCAAGGAAAGGAAAAAAAAAGATGCAAAGATTTGGAAGTGTGAAATAAGTACTAAATAGGGAATTACAAGTAGTTGGTGTATTCTGGAGCCATAAAAGGTAGGGTATAAAGAAACAAATGATCCTGGAAATACAAATAAGAGCTACTTTATCTTTCTTCAATACTGAAATAAAAATGTAAAAAACTACAATCAAACAAAATCATCTTGTACTTAAAAATTAATGGAATGTATCAATTTTGATGTCACTAGTTCTCATTCATTTTTTTTGACTTTGATACTCAGAGTAACTGATAGCATGTGAGGAAAGAAAAAAGACATTCTGAGATATGAGGGCAATAATCACAAGCTGTTAGTGAATGAGCAGCTCAGGTCAGCCCTAGATAATGAGTAGTTTCTGGGACTGACACCCTGAGCAAGCCATGACCTACCCTAAGGCAAGATCCAGAATGTAGACATCTTCATGGGTGGGATGTGGGGCTATCTCTTACTGCCATTCTTACCTCACTAAAAAAAGAGAGGCAAATTCTTGATTTTCTTGTTTTTGTTGATTTCTCTACTATGATATAAACTTCTTGAGGGCAGGACCTTTACATATCTTGTTTACAACTACATCCTCACCACCTAGAACTAAATGAACAGTTGTTGAATAATCATATGGATATTCAAATGGAGATATGTATTTAGCATTTGCATCCATGGGTCCAGAGACTAGAAGGTAAATAAAGATGATTTGTGTTGAGATGACCTCTAACATTCCCAGTGGGTTTGTGGATTAATTTTATATGTGGACCTTGTAATTACCCATAAATGAGACAGTAGTTAAATAAAAGGAAGGCCTGAGTCAAATATCAAAGGGCTCAGTGAATGAGGCAGAGTAGCTAGAATGTCTGTAAATGATAACTATAATTTGGAATAGAGAGCAATATAGACAGATATCAAAGTGATAAGTGATTTAGCTTGAGTGTGGAAAATTAATGATTTATAAAAGAATATAGAAGAACTATCCTTCCCCTTCCCCTCTAGTTTCTTGGTAAGACTAGGAAGGTGGAGGAACGTTGTATAACTAGGTTGGGAATGTAAGAAGGATTGTTGGACGAACTCAAGGGTTATATAGAGCCCTGAGAAATAGGATAGCTAAGAAAAGAAGAATCACCGAGGAAGGAACATAGGATGGTATGGAACATGTAAGGGAATAGTCAATTACAGAGGTTTGCATTTTGGCCAATTGCCAAAGACAGCAGAGATGAAGGGCACAGGTACATTGACTGTTCTTAAGGGAGGAACCATACTTAATCTGCAACTACCTCCCACAATGTTAATTCATCCTTCAGGTATTTACTGAGGATTTGCCAGCTACGTTCCAGTCATTGTGAATACAGAGGAGAGTAAAATGGCTCTGGCCCCTTTTTTGGTGTATACAATATAGTCTCACAGAACAGATGGATTTAAACGTAGATATTTATGTAATTGTAAATGTAATAGATTTAATGAGGAAAATATGTAGAGTACAGTGAGAATTTATAATAAAGGAATCCACCTTAATCTAGAGATTCTGGGGAATTTATTCTTAAAAGATACATAATGATGAACCGGACTATAAGGGTAGACACAGGCAGAGTCTTTGAGGCAAGAAAGAGGAGCTGCCTGGCACTGTATTACATAAATAGTGTTCTCTAAAATGTAGTGCTCAGTAAAGCTTCAGTATTCTGTTAGGTATTATAGCATGAGAAAGTGTGATTTTTGTGTCCAGTGTGGTATTAGGTTAAGTTCCTGGTGCAGACATTTAAAATGCTTGCAAGTGCTATTGTCATTTATACATTCTCAATAGATCGGCTTTGACATTTTCCTCCAACATCATAGGTCTGTCTTTCTGACTGATACAGAAAATTGAATCTTTTTTTTTTTTAACCTTGAATTGAATTCAATCAGCTATCTATTGACAGCAAAATGTTGTAGAAGACACGAGGATGGTCAAGGAACTCAATGAAATTACAATGTTATTGAGAATGCAATATAAAAAATAATGAGAGATGAATGATAATACAATATAACAATATAGTAGATGTTACAAAACAGTGTGTAACACTTGAGAGGTATAAACAAGAGGTGCTCTGGAGTCATAGAATGGTGATAATACTGTTTCCTGGAGTTGTCGGAGAATGCTTTATGATGGACTTAAGCTTGAGATAGTCTTTGAAATATCTCTGAATAGACCCATAGCCAGATATTTTGATTTTGAAGTAAACCTCTTAGAGTTTGTATTGTTAGGATTATCTTGGTTGCAAAAAACCAAAAAATATAACCTAAAGTGACTTGAATGAGAAAGGAAATATATTGGCTCACAAAACTAAAAACTCCAGTAGTAATGCAGACAGCAAGCACAGTTTGATTAAGGACCTGGTTATATTTCTCTTCTTCATTTTTGTTCTTAGGCTTCTTTCTTTCATGGTTGCTAGATGATCATCCTTTACAAGAGGAAGGGAAGAAGGTTGCACTCTTCGTTACTAATGATGGGGTATATCTTTGCACAATGTTTTTTTGGACAGTTATGCACTGTCTAGTAAAATTTGTTATCTCTTTTTTTACTTTTATTTTTCATGGAGATATATATGCTCTAAAGCAATAAAGTAGATTAATATTGGTTATGAAATTTACTGATTTTCCCCCCAAATATGTTTATTTTATTTTTTCAGTGTTACAAGATTCATTGTTCATGCACCATACCCAGTGCTCCATGCAATACGTGCCCTCCTCAATACCCACCACCAGGCTCGCCCAACCCCTCACCTCCTCCCCTCCAAAACTCTCAGTTTGTTGCTTAGAGTCCACAGTCTCTCATGGTTCATTGCCCCCTCCGATTTCCCACCATTCACCCTTCCTTTCCTTCTCACAATGCCCTCCATGTTTTTCCTTATGCTCCACACGTAAGTGAGACCATAAAATAATTGCCTCTCTCCACTTGATTTATTTCACTCCGCATAATCTCCTCCAGTCCTGTCCATGTTGATACAAAAGTTGGATATTCATCCTTTCTGATGGAGGCGTAATATTCCATTGTATATATGGACCATATCTTCTTTATCCATTCATCTGTTGAAGGGCATCTTGGTATTTTTACACATGTATGATATCATGTAATTACCACCAGAATTAAGATATGCTAACTTTCTATCACCACAGATCAGTTTCACCTAATCTTGAATTTCATGTAAAAGAAATCATAGTTCATGTTCTTCAGTGTCTTATTTCTTTCAATAACATGTCTGTGAAATTCACCCATATAGTTGAAGGTATCAGTAGTTCAAATTCTTTGTCAATTACCTGTTAATAAACATTTAGATAATTTCTAGTTCGAGGCTATTTGGAATAAAGCTATTTTGAACATTTTTGCATATGTCTCTTGGTGGACATATGTCCTCACTGCTATTGTGATTACTATATCATAGAGTTGGAAGATCTTTGGCTTTAATGGATATTTCCAAACTAATTTCTGAAGTGCTGTTACAATTTATATTCTCACAAATAGGGTATGAGAGTTTCAGTTGTATCATATACTTCCCAAAGTTTGTTATTGCCAGTCTTTTAATTTCAGCCATTCTTATGTGGGTGTGATGGTATCTCCTTGTGGCTTTAATTTGCATTTCCCAGGTAGGTAATGTTGTTAAGCACTTTTTCATGTACTACTGGTCATTTGCATTTCCCTTTTCTTTGTGATCTATAATACATCTGGAATTCATTTTTGTGTATTATGGGAGATAGAAACCTGACATTTTTTCTCAAAAGATAGGAAATTTTCCCACTGATTTGAAGTACCACTTTTATCTTATATTAACCTATCATATATGCACGTGTCTTTCTCTGGACCAACTATTTAGCTCCCCTGATTCATTTGTTTGTCAATAATTGAATACTATGCAGTTTTAATTACTATGGATTTGTTGTATGTTTTGTTTTTTTTTTTTTTTTTTTGTTGTTGTATGTTTTGATATCTGATAGGACAAGTTCTATCCTTCCTCTGCCCCTTTCATTCTTTCTCTTTCTTTTTCTCTTCCTCCCTATGCTCTTCCTCTCCCTTCTCTGTCTCCCCTCATTCCTTCTTCCCTTCCTCTTCTCTTTCTCTTCCTTTTTCCTTCTCCTCATCCTTCTTCCTCTTCTCTGCAATATTTAAGCTATTCTTTGACATTTCTCTTCCCAGATGAACTTTGGAATCAATTTTTTATGACAAGTCATCCTATCTAGAATGCTGTTTACTTCTTTAGTTACTCTAGTTATTTCTTCCATAAAATTCTAGAATTCACTTTAGAGGGATGTTCGTCTTCTTTTTAATTTTATTTTGAGCTATTACATAAAATCTGCTTTAATGGGATCCCTTCATTAGTACATTTTAAAAAAAATAAATTTTGCTTCTATGTAAGAAGAAAATCTCTTATCAGTCTGTACCACAAATTTTTTTTAGATTATCTTGGATATTCTAGGTAGATCATTATGTCACCTACATGTAGAGATAAAAATCCCGTTACTTTGTAGTATTTTGTGACATTTATTTCTTTATTCTTTTTTCTTGTATTTCCTAACACAACCAGGCAATATTAACTACTAATGCTAATAGTATTCCTGTCTTAGATTTTATTAGAATGCTTCTACAGTTTAAGAGTTAAATAAATGTATTTTGCTAGTTTGTAATAGATGACTTTTGTTAAGTTAAAGATGTTTCCAGTATTGTTAATTTACTAGGAGCTTTCATCACAGTTGTTTTAGAATGTATGTAAGTACATTTTAATTCTGAAATTATTTTAAACAAAGGGAAAAAAAAGAACTTACTAGTCAGTTTTCCTTGAACTGAATCTCCTTTTCAACCACTTATAATGGTTGACCTTTAGTAAATTATTTACTCTCTAGGTCTGTTTATCTATAAAATGCATACAGTGATAACATCTATTTCATAAGGTTATTTTAAGAACTTAATCAAATATTCATGTAAATTGCTTGGCACCATGTTAAAAAGTAATAGCTGTTATAATTGGTGGTTTTGTAGGTGCCGGAACTCTCAGGCAGAGAATTGTAATTATTTGATGAAACAAGAAAGCAAAGTGTCTGGCCATTAACTTACTGCTCGATCAAGATTTCTATCCTTTGGAGTGACTAAAATATATTTGTTAAGTAAACAAATGAATATCTGGATACAGTGAGTTTTTAAACTGTTTGTTAATTCTTTCAATAATATATTCAGCTAAGGCTCATTGAATACTTACTATGTGACACATGAACAGAGGCAGACATTAACAATATTTTTTTCTCCCAAATACTTTTATTTTATTTTTTCAGTGTTACAAGATTCATTGTTCATGCACCACACCCAGTGTTCCACGCAATACATGCCCTCCTCAATACCCACCACCAGGCGCACCCAACCCCCCACCCCCTCCAAAACCCTCAGTTTGTTGCTCAGAGTCCACAGTGTCTCATGGTTCATCTCCCCCTCCAATTTCCCCTCATTCACCCTTCCTTTCCTTAGACATTAACAATATTACATGTGAATTTTTAAACTTCCACTAGATTTCTGCAAAGTATATCATAAGGACATTTAAACTAGTTCAGTTATGAAGGCATATCATCATGTATCTTTTGTAGATTTTGAATTGATTGACAGATGGAAGTTGCTTCTATGAGTTCAAAGCAGAATGAGGAACAACACTTGTAACAGGTGTTACTCATCTGGGAGGGTTAAGATTTACTTTTTTTTGAGAGTGAGAGAAAGAGCAAGCATACTTGCACACAAGCAAGGGGGAGGGGCAGAGGGAGAGAGAGAATCTTAAACAGGCTCCACACCCAGAGCAGAGCCCAACATGAGGCCATCTCACAACCCTGAGATCATGACCTGAGCCTAAATCAAGAGTAGGATGCTAAACCAACTGAGCCACCCAGGCGCCCTAAGGGAGGGTAAAATTTAGTTTGCAGGAGCACATCTTTCTTATAAAGCTAAGCTACAAGAGGACAAAGTACTCTCCCTTCTTCTAAGGCTGATCTTTTCAATTGTAATCTAGATCTAGTTCTTCTAAATCCCATTTTATCAACCATGTGAGAGAACGAAGCATCTTTGTGGATGAAAGAGAACTTCAAGGAAAGTTCCATTAGGGAGAATGATATGGTGTGCATATGAGTCCTATTCCCAGTGTTTAAGAGAGTTCTGCAGTGGGAAACATCTTTCAGCATCCCAATATTCAACAGCTCAAAGTAAAAATTCAGGCTGCACTGAGTGCTATACCAGTTGCTTTACAATACTCTACTTTAGTTCTGTTAGGCAAATTCATTTTCTCCAGAGGAAGCTCATTGTTTCTTGCTTAAGTTAAAAATTTTCAAGGTAAGGGACGCCTGGGTGGCTCAGTGGGTTAAAGCCTCTGCCTTGGGCTCAGGTCATGATCTCAGGGTCCTGGGATGGAGCCCCGCATCGGGCTCTCTGCTCAGTGAGAGCCTGCTTTCCCCTCTCCCTCTGCCTGCTTCTCTGCCTACTTGTGATCTCTCTCTGTCAAATAAATAAAATCTTTAAAAAATTTTTTTCAAGAGGCAAATTATACTGTATCGTATATGATCATCTTAGATATTTAGTGAATATCAACTGGGTATGTTAAAGTATGCTGGACACGTGATCAATTTTGAGTTTGTAGAGAGGTATGAGAACAACTGGTTAAATAAATCCAGTGTTATTATTTAAATGTTTCATTGGTTATATTATTCTAGAGGGACACCAGAACTTGTTGGATCAAGAATGGATGATTTTCCCTCATTGGGTGTTCTAGGAAATAATTGAAATAGATACCATTAAAAACAAACAAACAAACAAACAGACTTTCAGATGACTCTGTGAATTGCCCCAACTGAGATGGTAACAAAAGGACCTGTATTGAATTCTTACTGTGTGCCAGGACCTGTTCTAAATGTTATATATATGTCTTTTTATTTAATGATCAGAATAATTCTACAAAGCAGATACCACCTGTTATGGATGAGACTAAGACTCAGAATAGTTAAGTCATTTTTCAAGTCAGTGCTAGTGAGTAGTGATGTTGGACTTGAAGCCTAGTCAGTCTGATCTCAGAGACTATGCTTTTACCCAGGATAATGCAGAAGTAGGAGCAGTAATTGTAATAGTTTAATATAGTAGTAGTATAATGTAATAGGAGGAGGGCAGGGAGGAGGAAGAGGAGAATAGCTCGAGGTAGAGTTAGTAGAATAGTAGCAGATGCTGAGTACTGAGGAGCAGTGGCGCTGGTGAGTGAGAGTGAAGACTGCAGCCCGCCTGCCTTGATCCGAATCCTCACTTCCATCCCAACAAGATGTGAGACCTTAGGTAAGTCATTTAATATCTTTGTGCCTCCGTTTTCTCATCTGTGAAATAGGTACTGGGAAAGGATAAATGATATAATTACACATACTTAGAATAGAGCCTGGCACATGATACGTACTCAGTGAATGTTGTTAATATTTATATTATTTCTAGTGTTATATCTCTTTAGGAAAGAGTGCACAAGGAATCCTTTCTTATTTTTCTTTTCTCTTTGCTCATCTTTAAAATCCCATCACATGATCTTTTCTCAGTTTGGCATGCTTCTCTTTCTCCTCATCCTAGGATGAAATTTTCAGGACAATCTCATTTTTTGGCTTCTGGAACTCTATACCTCACCTGTCTAGATATACCATACATTTCTCCAGAGTGTGGTCAGCAACACACTGGAAATACTGAGTTTGGCAGATGATGAGAGAAACCATTCTTGGCTGATTCTGAATCTGGAAACTAGACATTTATCCTGAGGGACAAGCAGACTTCTCTTAGGGGTATGAAGGGAGAGTTTTCTCAGGTAATTTAGAGCAAGCTGGCCTTCCACATGGACACATGAAAATTCGAGTAAGGCAAAGAGAGTGGCTTCAGGGCTGTGCTTTGACCCTTGAGAAGAAAGGGTGGGAGTAGAGAGAGGAGATTTTGATTAAAGCAGGTAATATGCTTGTTGAGACTGGGTTTCTTTGTTTACAAACAAGCTGATTAAAAATTCAGTTCCTTCGTTACACTAGTCACACTTAAAGTGCTCAGTAGCCATATGTGGCCAGCAGTTACACTATTGGACAACACAAGATAGAACATTTACTTTATCACAAAGGTTCTACCGGTCTAGACAGTACTTGGAATAATAGCGGTCGCTCAGTAAATATTGCATGAAAGGGTTGAATAACAAAGAATATTTACCTTGCTGACTTCACAGAGTTTTTGAAGAATCAAAAGCTCTTTTCAAATGGTGAATGATTGGGAACATTGAAGAGCTTTCATTTCTATTATGTCTTCCGAACAAATACTTCAGTGGCTGCTGTTTTGTTCTCTGAATGCATGATAATTTTTTATCATTGGTCATGTTTTAGGAATGGTGTTTCCTCATGGCCACTATTCCTGCAATTAAACAAAACTTCCTTTTTGACTGCAGGAAATAGGGTGAACTTGACATAACTGTATGGGCCTGTTTGTTCTTCCTCTTTCCAGCAGGTCCCTTCAACCTTTTGATTCCCTATTCAAAACCCCTTTGGGACCACTCCTAGGAACATTTTGTGAAGTGAGTCTGTGTTAGGGAACTAAAGTGAAGTGTGTGTGTGAGTGTGTGTGTGTGTGTGTGGTGGTTGTGAGCAGAGCTGGCAGTCAAGGGATTTATAATCAGCTTGCAGTGGTTTCCTGAGCAACCTGTGTGGATAACAAGAAGCCGCTTTACTTCTTTGGTATTTGCCTTTCACTTTTTAATAAGTTTTTGATACTTAAACTTTATGCCTAATTGAGGCATTTAGTACTCTCAGAATTAACGATTATATTATTTGCGTCAGTGCCTTACATTTAGATCCTTCTCAACTACCAAAGATGTTTATATGTGTCCTTCTACATGTTTTCCAACAGTCTTAGAGGGCTGATAGGGCAGATATAATTCTTCCAACTCTGTGGGCAAACTTCAGAACAGAGCATTTTATGTAAGTGGCTTACTTCAGATTGCATAGCTTATAAGAAGCAAAATAGGGCCAGCACCCAGGGCTTCTGACCCTTATTCCTTTACCCTCTGCTGCCTAATTTACTTTACGGGGAGATGAAACCATTGATCGGTTTTTGCAGATGTAGACATTAACATGATTCCATTGCAGTTTCAATACCTTTTTAACTGGGTTGTGTTTTTGCCTTTCTTTTATCTTCACATAATTTAGACGCGGGGAGGAAGGACAGAAAAGGATAGACTTTAAAGTCAGACAGGTGTGACTCCTCCACTGCTCTGTCCTCCCCTGCTTACTAGATGAGTACATTTGGGCAAGTTACTTACATTTTATAAACTTCGGTTTACTCATTTGAAAAAATAAAGAAGGGGCAGGGCGTCTGAGTGACTCAGTTGGTTAAGCATCCAACTCTTGGTTTCCACTCAGATTGTGATCTCAGGGTCATTAGAGATCAGGTCCCATGTTGGGCTCTGTCCTGAGCGTGGAGTCTGCTTAAGACTCTTTCTCTCCCTCACCCTTTGCCCCTCCCCCTGCGCTCTTTTTATCTAAAATAAATAAATAAATCTTTAAAAAAATAGAGAAGCAAATAAGGAAATTAGTAATATTATCTACTTCACCAGTATGACAGTCATATCTTGAAACTTAGCAAGCTCTTTATAAATACAGTAGTTGTTTTCCCTTCTTAGAACTAGAAAATGAATGGGGATCTCAGATAATGTTTAGGTAGTCCACAGGCTCTTGAAAGATCTTAGAGTGAATATTTGGAATAAGTAATAGCCCATCGAAACCAATAAGTATTTCTTTTTTTTTTTTTTTTAAGATTTTATTTACTTATTTGACAGAGAGAGAGGTTACAAGTAGGCAGAGGCAGGCAGAGAGAGAGGGGAGAGCAGGGTCCCTGCTGAGCAGAGAGCCTGATGCGGGGCTTGATCCCAGAACCCTGACATCATGACCTGAGCTGAAGGCAGAGGCTTTAACCCATTGAGCCACCCAGGCACCCCCCGAAACCAATAAGTATTTCTTAAGCATCAGCCCTGTGCCTGGAAATGTCATATGCAAGTCTCCTTGGAATGTAGTCCCTAGGCCCTATCTTTTGAGATTTTGAGTAGGGCCTATCGATTAGCAAATAAATACTGTTTATTGAGAACTCAAATTGGGCAGTATGTCAAGATGATCTGTAAAAGAATAAAATGTGACCCTTCTTTTGAGTGTGCTTTACTTTCTAGAGAAGAAAACAAGGTATTTAGCACTATTATTCTAATTTTACAGATAAAGATATTAAACAATTAAATTTCACAAGGAGAGTATGTAGAAAAATATGAGTTCTGATCCAGATCACCTGACTCTAAAACCCTTTCTGCTACTTAAAGGAAAATCTGATAGAACTCAAAAATCGGTGATCTCAGCGTGAACCAGCATCTATTTAGCACTCCCCAAGTCCCAGGTACTGCACTTGACCGTTGACATGCTTTCTTCCTTTTATCCTCACAGTAAACATGTGAAGTTGATACTCCTGTTGGCCCCTTTCTACCAATGGGACACTGGGATAGCTCAGAAATGGCTCAGCCAGTATTCAAACCCAAGTCTATCTCCAAATCTTAACACTTAACCACTCACTAGAGGAGAAATTGCCTCAGTCTTCCTATCACCTTGCACACATGGAGAAGTAGCCCCTCACATTCTATGCACTGAAACTGTGTGTAACTAACAACTTGACTCATTCATAGTTTAGAATATAATTCCTTCAGATAACTGATGAAAGGTATTTATAGCTACTAGGCAGGAGATTTAAGTTACGGAGCAGACAAAGCATTTGACACAAAGCTGGTATTTTGTTTTGTTTTGTTTTTTGATCAAAATCTGGATTTCCAGAGAAGCAATGTTTATTTCTTACACATGCTCCAGTTATACGTGTATATTCTTTGTTCTGGGAGATAGGAATTTTCAGTGATGATTTATAGCTATAGGACAGATTCATCTATGCAATTTCATCTGTATTCTTTTCTGTCAAAAAACAACTAATGGGTAATAGTTCTAACCATAATGAAAAAGAGACTAGGCTGAATCTGGCCTGATACTGTACGAATAATGTGATTCATTTGTTGAAGAATCAATGCTGATTCTCCATATCCTAGCAGATAAAACCCCAAATCCTCATCCAAGACCCTCTGAATTTGTCCAGACATATCCATTACTTTTCTCTGTCATGAACCCTGTATATGTTTCTTAGTATCCTCAAGGGGATACTTGAGACTGGATTTCTTGCTTATCAAAATGCCAATTAAAAATTTAGTTTCTCGGGGCGCCTGGGTGGCTTAGTCATTGGGCGTCTGCCTTCGGCCCAGGTCAGATCCCAGGGGCCTGGGATCGAGCCCCGCATCGGGCTCTCTGCTCTGCGGGAAGCCTGCTTCTCCCGCTACCATTCCCTCTGCTTATGTTCCCTCTCTCGCTGTGTTTCTCTCTGTCAAATAAATAAAATCTTTAAAAAAAAAAATTCAGTTTCTCACACGCTAGCCACATGCAAAGTTGTTTTGCCAACAGTGACATATGAAATGACCGACAATTAAAATTGCAAACCAATAAAGGATAATCTTTCCTCATTACAAATTGTCATATATTCCTGGAAATTTCTGTGTATGTTAAAATCAAGAAAAAAGAAAAAATGAAGAAAAAATATATTAAATAAAAAAATAGATTAAAATCAACAAAAGAAAAAAAAATAAAATCAACAAAAGAAAGTTTTTTTGCGAAATTGAGTTCTGTTCCAGGCTCTATTGTTATGAACAAGTTTTTTGCTCACCTAGATGTCAGGTTATTTGGTTATGAATAGTACAAAGTTATTCCTCTTTGATCAAATTGTCCCCTAAATTATAGAAAAACGAGATTGGCTTACATGTCATCAGTGTGTCCCCTTTTCTATCTTCATGATGGCCCAGTGTGTGTCACATATTTCCAAAACCCCCTGAGGGTTGTTTCATCCCTATGGAGACCCCCTGTTCTAGAGTATTTTGGGCTCTGATAATATGAATGTTTAGACAATGGCTGTTTGGTTCTATTAAAAAATGTAACAGTTCTGGGATGGTTCTACCATGAAGGCTATAGTTGTAACCACAATGAGAAAGGGCTAATATCATACTGATGGTCAATTTGCTTCTTAGGATGTTTAAGCCTTAATCTTTTATTTTCTTAGATGCTGCTATTAGTACTCTAACACTATGTGCTTAGTAACTGAGGATTCCTCTAAGCATAATTTAATTCTGTAAATATACAGAAATATGAATTATTAGCACCTATCATGACAAGAGAATAGCAAATGGGGCCAAGTCTATGTTTAGAGAATGATGCAGATAACCTTGTAAGTTTTTTGCACATTTGGCCTTTGGAAATTGTCAAGTTGAAGAAACTTACATTTAAAATTTTATGTGTGGTTTTTCTTCATAGATACAAATAGCAATTTGGTCTTTATTCACTTTTCACTTATGCACTCATCCAGTGACTATTTAAGTCCTTATTAAGTACCATGCACCATGCTAGCTACAGACACACAAAGATAAATAAAACATGGATCCTATTCTCAAGGAGTTTGTAATCCAGTGGAGAAGACAGACAGAGAAACAATTAATTATAAAACAGTAGGTAAATGCTTTAGCAAAAAGGTGTGTGGGCATGTAGGGACAAAGAAAAGACTCATCTACTAAGAGGATATCTGTGTGTGTGTATGTGTGTTGTGGATGGCTTGTTGGGTAAGTCACAAACAACTTCTTGGAGAAAGTGATGTTTATGCTGAATTTTAAAGGAAGAGTAGAAGTAACGAGGGAAATGCAGAGGAATGGGTGGGATTGGGCTTCTCAGGCAAGGGGGAAACAGCATGCACAAAAGCAAAGAGATAAGAAAAAACATGATCAATAAGGGAAACTATATTGGGGCACCCGGAGGCTCAGTTTGGTGGGCATCTGCCTTTGGCTCAGGTTGTGATCCTGGGGTGCTGGGGTTGAGCCCTGCATAGGGCTCCCTGCTTAGCGAAGAGTCTGCTTCTCCCTCTGCATCTCCCCTTGCTTGTGCTTTCTCCCTCAAATAAATAAGTAAAATCTTTAAAAAAAATTAAGAGGGGCACCTTGGTGGCTCAGTGGGTTAAAGCCTCTGCCTTCGGGTTGCATTGGGCTCTCTGCTCAGCAGCAAGCCTGCTTCCCCCTCTCTCTGCCTGCCTCTCTGCCTGCTTGTGATCTCTTTCTGTCAAATAAATAAATAAAATATTAAAAAATAATTAAGAGAAACTATAAGAATTATGATGTCACTGAAAGTTAAATTTTGAGATGAGACTATAGAGGTAGGCTGTGAGTGAGATTATGAATGCTTGAAATTCTTGTACTTGATCCTGAATGCAATGAGGACCCATTAAGAGTTTGAAGTGTGAAATGACATGGCTAGACCTAACATTTCATTGTGTCGTGAGAGCAAAAGACCACTTGGAAGGGGGTCAAGACTAGTGTGAAGTTAAATGTTTTAATTTACTGCAAAGTAAATGTGGACAATGATTCTATACCAGAAGTTTAAGTGAAAAGTTTATCTACTTGTACATTGTTCTCTTGCTTTCTGGAACATAACCTAAGTAAAAAATTAGTTCATGAAAATGTTCTCCAGCTCATAAATTTCAATCTTTCTGCTTCCCATCATAATTTTTTTTTAGATCTAAAGCTTAAGATAGTTTTTGGTAAATAGGCAAAAGGGCTCATTACTGTGACTGTAATATTCTTTTAAAAACTTAAATCATAGGGGCGCCTGGGTGGCTCAGCGGGTTAAGCCTCTGCCTTTGGCTCAGGTCATGATCTCGGGGTCCTGGGATCGAGCCCCGAATCGGGCTCTCTGCTCAGCAGGAAGCCTGCCCCCCCACCCTCTGCCTACTTGTAATCTTTCTCTCTGCTAAATAAATAAATAAAATCTTTAAAAAAAAATTAAATCCTAGGTGGGCATCTGGGTTATGGACACTGGGGAGGGTATATGCTATGGTGAGTGCTGTGAAATGTATAAGCCTGATGATTCACGGACCTGTACTCCTGGGGCAAATAATACATTATATGTTAATAAAAAAATAAAATAAAAAAGAATTACCAAGGGAAAAAACAAATTAAATCCTTGTGGTAGTTTTTTGTTTTTGTTTTTAATGATTTTATCCATTTATTAGAGAGAGAGAGAGAGCACAAGTAGGCAGAGAGGCAGGCAGAGAGAGAGGGGGAAGCAGGCTCCCTGCTGAGCAGAGAGTCCAATGTGGGGCTGGATCCCAGGACCCCGAGATCATGACCTGAGCCGAAGGCAGAGGCTTTAACCCACTGAGCCACTCAGGCGCCCTTCCTTGTGGTAGTTTATAAATAATTTTGGGATAATCAAAGCAAAAATGGCTTTATTTTTCCACAATAGTACTTAGTCTTCTTAGACTTAAGATTCTTAGAATCAAAGTGATCATACACTTAAGAGAATCTTGAGTTTATATTTTTAGTAATTACTTTACTTGAAAATAGTATTTGATATTGAATATTGAAAATAATATTGATCTTGATATTGAAAATATTGAAAATATTTTATCTTATTTGTCAGATGGGCTAATTTACATTTGTTGTTTATATCTTTGAAAATGTCAATTTGACATTTGATAAGCACCAAAAAGAGAAAGTAGAATAAGGTAATGATTGCTTAATGCTTTGTCAATTTTCTTTCTTTTTTTTTTTTTTAAAGATTTTATTTGACACAGAGAGGTCACAAGTAGGCAGAGTGAGAGGGGTAAGTAGGCTCCCTGCAGAGCAGAGAGCCCGATGTGGGGCTTGATCCCAGGACCCTGAGATCTTGACCTGAGCCAAAGGCAGAGGCTTTAACCCACTGAGCCACCCAGGCGCCCCGCTTTGTCAATTTTCAATATTGGATGTATTAATTTAAATTAATTTAAATGCATTCTCTTTGAGAATAAGATGAAGCTACAAAATTACCTACCACTGTATTTCAGACACCATCCCTGATTTAACTTTACTGAATCTCAGTTCCATTATTGAAATATCTAAAAAGATTTTTGTTAGTATTCATGTTACTTTTTGTGAAAAAAATTTTTATATATGTATGTACCCGTTATATAACATGTGAATATGTATTTCTATATAAGCATATACTTACATAAGAGTATAAATAATACATTGTGAATATAAAAATAAACCTGGGTTCCCTGGAGCCCAGGACTTTGGGCTGATGATCTGGCACTGGGGACAGGCCTAGAGCCTCGAACCATGAGTGTCCGTGTAGAGGCTGGGTCGGCAGGTGCTGGCCTGGCTTCTGGGAGGGTGAGTTTCAACATTGTATCCACACTTCTTCCATCTTTTTTTTTTTTTTTTTTAAAGCATGGAGCCCAACACAGGACTTGAACTCACAACCCTGAGACTGAGACCTGAGCTGAAATCAAGAGTTGGGTGCTTAGTCGATGGAGCCACCCCTGCATCCCTCTTTTTCCATCTCGTTGCTCCTCCTGGCCTAGCCTTTTACTTAATCTGCAGGGTTCAAGATGTCTCCATGCCATGCCCTCACTGGAGATAGTAGGAAAGAAAAAAGAGATGGAAGATATCACTTACTTTTTGTTAGGGGCAACACTTATAATCTCATACTCTGCTCCTGTCCCATTGTTCAGAAGTTAACAAAGATGTAAGGAAGCTGAAAATTGTCGTCATTACCTTGGGCAGCCATATATCTCTAACATTTAGAGGTTCTGTGACTTTGGTGGAGATTCTGAGACATACGGCAATTCACTAATTTTTTCCTATCTTTATTGTGCCCTCTAGCTTTCCTTTGAATTTTTCTTGTCTTTTAGCAGGGTTTTAAAATGGTCTTCATAAAAATCTCACATATTTCTTGTTAAATGTGTTTTACTCCATGGTACCTTTTGTGGTGAGTCTTTCATTTCTTGGCAAAGTTTTTTTACACTTTTCACCCTTTTTTCCTTTCATCAAAGTCATGCTACTCTCCCCTTAGTATTCATTGCTATGGATTGAATTGTATCCTCTCCAATGATATTTTGAAATCCTAACCCCTATACCTCTGAATGTGACCTTATTTGGAAAATAGAGTCTTTACAAGGTAACCACGTTAAAGTCATTACAGTGAGTTCTAATTCAATATGACTGGTGTCCTTAGAAAAAGGGGACATTTGGACAGAGAAACAGACATGTGTAGAGGGAAGCTATTGTGAAGATTCACAGGGAGAAGGTCGTCTGAAGACTGAGGATCCTAGTTATGCCATCAGGAGCCAAGACATGCCTGGGACCACCCGAAACTAGGAAGATGCAAGGAAGAATTCCCTTCACAGGCTAGAGGGAAACTGGTCCTGGTGATACCTGGGTTTCAGACTTCTGGCCTCCAGAACTATGAGATGATACATTTCTATTATTTTGAGCTACCCAGTTTGGGGTACTTCGTTATAGCAGCCCTAGTTGAGCTGGATTAATTATTGCATTGGATTTTCCTGGATTAACAGTTCTCAGGGAATTTATTTTTGTGTATTTGAGGAAAGCTGGCAGAGGACCAAAGTATCACACCAGCTTCATGTCTTAATGACGCTCTTCTTTGTTGTTCCTCCAGAAACAGTTTCCACAAATGTGGCTTGACTGTGAGCGTAGCCCTACATTTTAGCTGATTTTTACCAAATAAATAAATCTAAGAAAGCTAAGGTTGCCAGCCCTTCTCACCTTAGTTTTTGCACTGATTTTTGCAAGTGCTGTGCTTACCATACAAGTTATGCTAATAGATATGGGATACTTTGGATACCAAGATCTCTTTCTACTCTTTTTCTCTCACTTCTTCCCTTATGTCCCATC
>CM053606.1:47934237-47994824 GCA_028646535.1 Procyon lotor
CTACTAATCAATAGTAAGAGTTACTGACCGGTGAAATATTTTATTGCATCCAGACTTGATGACTAAGTAGAATGATAGTGGTTGTTTTTGAAATAAAATTTTCACTTAGTAGGAATCTTTCAGAAGTTATCAGAAACCAAATTTCCAAGGAGAATTGTTAGGTTTAGATTTTAGTTCAAATTTTGCTTCTCATTAAAAAAGTAACTTGGCCTCTCTTTCCTTATCTTTAAAATGGTACAGAGAGTACCATGATGGGTATAGTTTCAGGAGTGACTTTCACTTTTCTCTAAAAGTAAAAGGCACTCAAAAGAGTGTGAGTTTCCTTTCTTCCCATCTTTCAGAGATTGTTTTCTTCCCACTGAGGCTGAATTTTACCAGTTTAAGTGTTTCTCTGGGATGTTCTTCAGAGATTCCTTAAAGACATATTTTCTCTATAATCCCTAATCACTGATACTCTTCCTATTAAGGTTATGAAGTAAGTGCTGCATTTTATTCTTTAGCCAGATTGTGGGTTGATGGAATTCTTGGAAAGTAGGCTGCCTTTGTTGTCCATTGGTACTTTCTGGTTTAGGATATAGCATAGGGACTCTGTCTAGATTATCTGCCATATGGCAGTTATCAGTTTTTAATTAGCCTTTGGTGATATTTTCCAAAGTTTATTGATGTGGCTATGACAAATACGATAAAAATGAAAAAAAAAAGTTCTCAGCTTTATTTATATAAAGCTATATATATAGTTATATAACTATAGCTTATAGTTATATATAATATATATAATATAACTTATATAAGTATATATAGTTATATAACTATTATTTATTTATTTTAAAAATAACTATTTATCAACAGGCTTATTTGTCTTAATTCAGTTGAATTTTTTCCTTAAAACAGATTTATTTGTTTGTAGCTGGGATGTGGTTTCCTAGATCCTCCAAATGGGTAGCTCTGGTTCTTAGAAATCAGGTTCCTTAATTTTTCAATATGCATTTCCAAGTTAGTCCCTCTTTCCTGACTTAAGCCTCCCTTATTTTAATTAAAAAATTTAAAGCCCATTTTCCATTTTTGGTCTTATAACGCAGCTTCTAAATCTTCTTGGCATAATATTGGCAATGATTATATAGAGAATTCCAATTTTGGTGAAATGCTATTGGCAGGATGTTACTTTAGTTAGATAAGTTACTTTAGTTAGATAAGATACTCTCTTATCTTCACAAACACTGTGGTGATTTCCACAGAGCACAGGGCTCACAGTGGGATCCTGCACAAGGAAGAGAGGTGGGCACACCAAAGTGCAAGACTTTCTTCATGGAAAATGAATAGGAATAAGGCAAGGAGTGATTGGCAAATGTGGGAAAGGGCAGCTTTAGGAATTCTCTTAAATAGGGAGATTTTATCAAGCACAAAACTTAGTAATTATTCAGCAATTTATTTCCTGCATTTTTAGAAGAAATGGGTGAATAACCTTCTCTGTAGAATTATGTTCATGTGCTGTGTCTAGAGAAAAAAACTAACAGGCCGATGTTTATCTACAGTCACATATTCCATGTTATTCTCTGGCATTTTCCTTTTCTTCTGTGAAATTTCTAGTTCTAGCTTGGAACTAGCCACAATGAAACAATGATTACATTAAAATCCATGGGAGGAAAAAAGATGGAAAATAATAGTACCCAATCTTAATAGTAGTTGAGCTTAGATGAGCTCTGTATGATTTTACTTTATAATTTCTACTTTCTGTAATTTTAAATTTTCTTTGAGAAGTATGTTTCAATGAGTATTTATAATTTTAAAAATGAGTTTGCATTTTATTCTAAATAAAGGAATCAAATGGATGCATCAAGTACCCTAGTCAGTCTGTTCCTTCAAGCTATTTTTACTTAGTCCAACACAATGCTGATTATCTTAAGTACAATGATGTGTAATACTTATCTCAAAATACATACTAGGATTAAGATATAGAATATAATTTTTGTCAATCTCCATTTTTTTGCAGCATGTAGCAATAAGAGAATAATTTTTAAAATAAAAGTACTTAAATGTGTATTAATATCCGAATGTTAATTTTAGTATTTTTTCTTTTTCTCTCTCTTTGTCTTTTGCTTAGGTCAGCTGATTGCACAGTGCTTATATATAATTAAACATGAGGCAACATAGTATAACCCCCTGACATTATCTTATACTCTGATTTTAAGTAGCAATTATATTTGTATCTCAAAAATTACAGTCACTACTATATGTAATTGCTTTGATGTTATGTAAGCTTTTAATAGATAACTTAGTCTCTGTGATGTTATTTGGTTAGAGCTATCAGTCAATTAGAGACAGGCTTTCTTATTATAAAATCAGAAATAAAAAAAATAATCAGTAATTGCCCATACTAAATGGAAATGTTAAAGTTCATAAAGCTTGAGAATCTTGGAACAGTAATATATGTATACACATACTTATTACTAGGATCACTCTTGGATGATAGTCCCTGGTTTGTGAAAAAGTTTGGTCTGACATTTAGTTATTAAGCCTTTTTGCATGGTACTGCCTTCCCTTAGTAAAGCCATATTCAAATCAGGTGTAGATGGGATGTGGTTTCCTTTGGCTTTTAAATGTTAAAAAATAATTGGAGAACATAGGTACCTAAAATATACTTTTACAATAGCAACAAAAAAAGCTTAATAAATCCACATTCATTTTCTATTTGATTGCTAAATATATAAAGACTTTTTAGTTATGGTCTGCCTGTCTTACAGAGAAAGTATGATTATCTAAATATGTGCTGCTTTTTTTTTTTTTTTAAAGAATTGCTTGCTCAACTCTGTTCTTTCTGTACCATATTGCAAAATTGTATGCATCTGCAAGTTAAAACGATGTAATACAGCACGCTAAAATTGAACAGAATTTGATTGCAGACCTGACTGTTTTTCTTGGTTTTGTCAATAGAAATATAATGTGCTAGAATGTGCTCAGGATTTTTTGAACAGTCCATGAAAGGTGACAGGGATGTTAATTTCCACTTCAGCCCTGGCAACTTCACTCAAGTCCTTGGCATTCAGAATCAGAAGATAAGCAGGCTTTTGTCCTGCCCCAGGGCTCACCACCACACTCAGAACTACACCTGTTAATCAAAAGTAAGTAAGGCAATGTTAAATTAAAAAAAAAAAAAAAAAGCCCAGGACCGTAGATTAAATGTCACTGAAATAATATAGGAGGTATTGACATTGACAAAGAAAACCATATGACTTGATATCTTGCTCTGACTCTTCCACCATCTGGCTGTGTCACCACCTTGAAGGGATCTCTCAAACTCTTTATGTTCCCTAGACTATAAGCCCCAGAAAGGGAGTGACCATATCTGTTTTGTCCACTGTTGATTTCCAATAGCCACTCCAATTACTAGGACATAATAAGTGTTCATTAAATTCTTATTGATGAATAGATCTGTGCTTTTGTCTGTAACATAAGATTTAACACAACCTACTGCAAAAAAAAAAAAAAAAGCGTTGTGACAATCAAACGAAAAATATATATTAGGGCGCCTGGGTGTCTCAGTGGGTTAAAGCCTCTGCCTTCTACTCAGGTTTGATCCCAGGGTCCTGGGATCGAGCCCCACATCGGGCTCTCTGTTCAGCGGGGAGTCTGCTTCCCCCTCTCTCTCTGCCTGCCTCTCTGCCTACTTGTGATCTCTCTCTCTCTCTCAAACAAATAAAATAAAACCTTTAAAAAAAAAAGAAAAATATATATATTTTTTAGTATATATTTCATTTTAGTATATATTTAGTATATATTTCAAAGTCTTTTCAAGACTTTGAAAAGAGTAAAGTATATTATTTCTGTAGTCTCCAAGACCTAGCTAATGGCTTACTTCCTTCCAACAAAATGTGAGCAAACCTTTTGCCATTTTGTCCAGATGGGCTGTATATGTAAAATCATTTAGCAGGAAATGGCTCTATAATTCTTTACTCATTTCTCTGTGGTTTTCCATATTTCAATCCCAGAGAGTGTCATCTACCTCCCTGTCCCAGCTAATCAATAGTTAACGAAGTCTGATGCTTTGTCATTGAATCACTGTGTTACAGGCTATAGCTCCAGCTTACTAAAAGAAGAAACCCAAAGCAGAGGCACAAAGCCCCATTCTCATTCTCTTTGATCTGTTAGAATACTCAATTTCTCTCCTTCGAACTCTATCCTTTTTCAGAAATTTATCTAGGTCAGGAAAGGCAAAACCTTAGAATTCATGCTGTTCTTTCTTCATCCTTCCCCCCTTCATCTAGAGCAGACATTGATGTTCCATTATGACACCAGATGGTGCTTTAACATTTTCCCATGAGTAATCAGTGAGATTGGCCACAAGATGAAACTTATTTTCTAATAAGTTTAAATTCTTTCATGCTGCATTAAATTCAGTAGTGTTAAGGATCATATCTGAACATTAGCGAGTAATCACTGTGACTCCCACTGCACTAGCATATAGAACTCCAATAAAAAGCAACTCCATTGCTTTCATTACCATCATCTTCCTCCAAGGCATCTGGGTGAGAAACAAAGATAGGTTCTGATGGGTATGAATCAGGTTCTTGCCACACCCATGTTTCTTTAGTTTTAACGTTCAGCTTACAGAGCTGCTTGTGAGAAAGAAAAATCAATTAGTTAATCAGTCGATGGGCTTTACTTGACTGGTATATGACTCAAGCTACTTTTCTAGTATTAGGTAGGATGGATTAATTACCCTATCTGGAACAAAGTGATTCAAGCCAAGTCCGTATGCATACGAGTAAGGTTTCCCTCCATACTTCTGATAATTGATTTGAGGAAACTCAAATGCTGCAAAATAGAGGGCATGCTTAGGAAAACTCAGCTAATCTCTGAAACGGACAATTTGTTCCCTCTCGAAATCAATCTCACCTTGACGAGGCCCTGAAAAGAGAACCTCAGGTTCCAGCCAGATGGTCTCATCACTGCACAGAATTGCAGTGGCAGTTGTGTTGGGGAGTGTGACTAAGTTCTTGCCTGTGTCAGCCTAAGGAAAAAGGATAGTAGACACCTCAGTGAGAAGGAAAGAAAAATCAAGCAGCCATAAATGGAGTCTTACTGAATTTTGTCTCCTGCGTCCTTTGTTTCTTAAGTCTTTGTTTCTTACGTATAGGGAGGAGCAGTACGGAAAGCTATAGAAAGGTAAGCCAGCAACACAATTGGGAAAACTGCCTGCACCAGTGTTAGTTACTGCCTGTGTATCACTGGGAAAGTCATGTAACCTCTAAGCCCTCTAGGCCTTCACATCTCTACAATGAGATTGTCCCCAAAGAAAATTTAGGGCCCTGAGGAAGGGCCTCTGAGGAAAACAAAACAAACAAACATAGTTTTTGTTTTTGTTTCTGTTTTTGTAGACCAGCAAAAGACTTCAAGCTCTTTGGATTTGTTTATAGTGTTTCTATCCTTTACAGTTAGGATACATTTTGATTTTGCTTGAAAAAAATCATACAGTTCTGTCATCAAAAAGAAAAAAAAATATATAGGAAAACTACTGGATCACATGTTGTCTAAGATCTCTTGTCTCTTGTCACTCTCTCACCCTGCCTGGTGGTTTTCAGATTCTTCTATGAAAGGAATGCATACCATGAACTCTAAGAACACATTTATTTCTTAATACCAGTATCAAATACTTGAGTACATGTTTTGTGCTCAACTTTTCTAGACATTTGGGATTATTCAGAGAATAGGGCTCCTGTCCTCATGAAGCTCGTATTCTAGTTTGGGAACATAAACAATAAATGCAATTAATAAAGTGTATAGTATATCATGAGTATGGGGAGAAAAAATACAGCAGAGTTAGGAGGATCAAAAGTGTGAGGTGTGGGGCACCTGGGTGGCTCAGTGGGTTAAAGGCTCTGCCTTCAGTGGCTCAGGTCATGATCTCAGGGTCCTGGGATCGAGCCCTGCATCGGGCTCTCTGCTCACAGGGAGCCTGCTTCCCTCTCTCTCTCTCTGCCTACTTGTGATATCTCTCTTTCTCTCTGTCATATAAATAATAAAATCTAAAAAAAAGTGTGAGGTGTAGGTGAGTTATAATTTTAATAGGTGGTCAGTGTGGGCCTCCTTGAAAAGGTGACATTTTGGACAAAACTTGTAGGAAGTGAAGAAACCAACAGCATAGATATCTAGGAAAGAACGTTTAAACAAAGAAAAAAGCATAAAGGGCTAAGGTAGGAGGTTGCTAAATGTGCTTGAAGAACATTAAAGAGACCAGTGTGGCTGCAACTGACTGAGTCTGGAGAAGAGAAACAGGAGAGGAGGGTATAGGAGAGATTGTGTATAGATTTATAGGTCGTTTGGAGGACTTGGTCTTTTACTCTGAGTGAGAGATGGGAAGCCACAGAATGATTTGGGGCAGAGGACTGACATGCTATAATATTTAAAAGAATTGCTCTGGCTGTCCTCTTGAGACTACCCTTGGGAGTAGGGGGATGCAAAAGTGGAATTGGGGGCACCAGTTTGTCCAGTGTTCTAGTCAAAAGAAAAGAGTAGTTCAGACTGGGCTAGTAGCACTGGAGTCAGTGAGAAGTGGAAGTCAGAGCCATGAGGTTTTCCTGATAGATAGGCTATGAGGTAGGGAAGAGGCATGAACTTAAGACAGAAGTCAAGGATGACTCCAAGGTATTTGGCCTGAAAATTCAGTGTTGGAGCTATCTCAACAAAGATGGGGACTGCAGGTGGGGTAAAATTTTTTGGTAGAGGAAGAGAAGAAATTTAGATTTCATCCTATTAAGCTTGAAAGGTCTATCAGATATTCAAACGGAGCTATGGAATTGATAGTAGCGTATATAAATCTTGAATTGAAAGTTAAGTTGAAAATGTAAATGTAGGCTGCTTTAAAACATAAGTCTTTACAAAGACAGGGAATGTACAAACAAGATAGAATGAAGGGATGAGTTCTGGTGCCCTCCAACATTAAGGGGTCTATTAAAAAAAAGAATGAAGATAGCTCATGGGGGCAAAAAGAGTCAAGAGAAGGATTTCATAAGAGGGCAAAATAATATCATCATATGAGTGACCCAGTGAAAAAGAAGGGAAAGTAATGATAAAGGAGAGGGGAGAGAATCACTTGAGTGATGTCCTTAAGTGGGTAAGGAAGGGAAAATGGGAAGAACTAGTTCTGGGTGGAATGATAGATAATTCAATACAAGTACAGATGCTGGTGGGCGGGTAGATGTGGTGGCAGGAGTCTAACGTTCTTTTTTGATTTCTTTCATTTGTTTCAATAAAATAGGAAGCAGAGCCATCAGCTGAGTATGAGTGTGGAGGTGGGAGGTGTTAGAAGATCGAAGAGAGGAGGGTGTGAAATACTTAACTAGCAAAGTGGGAGAGTAAATGAAGTTGAGAAATGTGGCAGTGAGGTTTGTGGTCATGTATTTAAAAATGAGCCAGTTGACATGATTGTGTGTTTTCAGCACTTAATTTCATCCTTAGAGATACAAGTGGAGAGTGGGTGGAGTGTTGAATTTAACTAGGGGGGAATTGTGGTTTTGACAAATGAGTTCAATAAAGTAAGAAAGAGGCAAGAGAAGTGAGAATCTATATGAGATTAAAACTGTTGACAATGGAATTTTAGTTAAGGAATGAGGAAAAGTAAGTTCTCAGGGGAGTGAGGTATGCTGAGAAGGTAGTAGGTTCAGTGGATTGGAGGTTTCTGGTGGGAAGTGTAGTAGGGCAAGTGATCTTGAAAGATAGAAGGCAGTAGTCAGAGCATATCATTCATGAAACTAAGATTGTGGAAGAAGCACAGTCATAGGTAATTGCAGGGTCAAGTGTATGACCCTTGGGGATCTTATGTCAGCTACTCACTCCTCATATGTGAGTGAGTGACTCCACATATGAGGAGTGAGTAGCTGACGTAGAATGGAGGACAAGATCAGTGGACAAGGTCAAGGAACTGAGAGGCCAGGTTGTTGGAAGAATCACCTATGATGTGTATATGGAAATGACCAAGAGTCAGTAGATCTGGGGAGTGTCACCTTGAGCCAGAGATAAAGTGAGAGAGTGGTGGTTCATAGACAACAGTGATGAGAGGTAACTATATGTATACATGTATCTACCACTTAGCTGTATAATTAGCTGAAATGAGATTAAAATTGGAATATTTTAAGAGTGGAGAGAAGGAAAAATGAATCTGGGAACGGAGAAGTAGAACAAAGAGAACACCTACCCCAACCCCAGGCCAAGAGGTATAAGGGCTGTAGGAAGAGACCGGAGAGAACAGTGTCCTCAGGAGAGAGCCAGGTTTTTGTTTTTTAAAGATTTTATTTATTTATTTGAGAGAGCACAAGCAGGGGGGAGAAGAAGTGCAGGCTCCCTGCTGAACTTGGAGGCAGACGTGGGGCTCCATCCTGGAACCCTGGGACCATGACCTGAGCAGAAGGTAGACACTTAATTTACTGAGCCACCCAGGTGGTCCTAGGTTTGTTTGTTTGTTTGTTTGTTTTTTTAATTAACATAGAATGTATTATTTGTTTCAGGGGTACAGGTCTGTGATTTATCAGTCTTACCCAGGTTTAGTTTTTTAAAAAAGAAGGTGAAAGGAACATTCTGAGAAGAGGATCAAGGGGATTTTTCTGGAGGTGTGTCATTAATTAAGAGGAAATAGTAGAAGATTCTTAAGATAGGGAAGGGATAGGAGGTAAGGAGCAAATACAGAAATGATAAGAATTTTATGAGATTTTGTGAAATAGCGCCTCAAGGCACTTTGTGGTGTTTTGGGGAAGAAGAGATCAAATGCTTACATCAGACATATTGTCTATATACTTGTAAGTTTAAATTGATTATCTTCATTCTATCTTATTTTTTCTATTACTAAATTAAAATTTTTATGTAAGAAATCTGTAACATTATTCTTCCTTTCCCCAACAAACTAGCTCCTCATTTTTGCTACCCACCCAATTTTTTTTTAACAGATGTATTTTTCCTTTAACCCCAAATCTCATTTCTGAGGATCTAATCTATTCATATATCTGTGCATGTATGAAATGACATGCATACAAAGTTATTCCTTATTACATTATTAATAAAAGTCAAAGATTGGAAACAATTCTGTTGTGCAGCAGTGAGGGACTTAGGTATGGTCAGAGAAAGAACACTATGCAGTTGAAAACAGCAAGATCTTTAGCATATATATTGTTAAATGAAGAAAGCAGGGCACAGAACAGTGGATATAGAAAATTACTTTTTGTGTATGAGAATGGGAAATAATAATTATACATATATATTTTTCTTATATTTGCATAAATAAGCCAAAGAAAAGGAAAGGCATGAAAAGTTACACATAGGAAGTGATACGGGTGGAGGGTGGAGTGAGATTTCCCAGTGTGCAGCTTTGCGTATCATTTAATTTTTGACCACTTAAATGCACTGCCTATTCAAAAAAAATATAAAGATATATTTTAAAGATACTACCATTAATATTAATTAGAAAAGATACTACCATTAATTATTAAACTGGAAACTTCACTTATCTTACACTCTTTCCCCTTCTTAGCCCTTCCCTCAATCTCTTTCTTTCCTCTCTTCCTAATTCATGACTGATTTTTCCCTTCCCTGCCAAACTTTTCAGACTGTGGGCTTAACAGTAACTGCTCCCACATCCTACCAGTTGCTCACCTTTGAGTCCTGATTTCACCCTCTCTCATCCCCATCCTTTGAATCAGATCACCAAATCTGGTGTTTGACTTTTGGTCTTCATCCTTTTTAACTTGCCCATAGCAGGGGGCACTGATGAAACCCTCTTGCCCTTTCCTATGTGGGATTTTCCTCTCTTAACTCCAGCTAGGGCTATTTGGTGACTCTCTCTCTCTCTGGCTCCTCTTTTTTTGTACTTTCTGTACATGAGACCTCCCAAACTTCTGTGCCTGGCCATCTTTTCTTCTCTCAACCTTTTCTAGGCTGTCAAATTCTTCATTTTTACAACAAGCAAATGTGTATGTTTCTTTTAGAAAATTTATTCTAAAGTATGACTTTTCCCTGCTGGCAGTCTCATCTATTTATCCTCATATATTTGATCATCATTTCAACATCAGTAACTATCGACCCCGATTGGCCTCACAAGGTCCTTCATTGGTGTGTAAAAGCCTAAGAGGTATCTTTCATGAAGATGTTTTGATACTGATTTTGTTGTTGTTGTTGATGATGATGATGATAGGGGATATTTATTTGATATTTACTTCGTGTCAAGGGCTATATTTAATAATTAACATATACCAACTCATGTATCAGCCACAACAACTCTGTAAGATAGATACAGATTAGGAAAAGGAAATTTAAGAAGGTTTAATGTTTCTCTTTATAGATAGAGAGAAGGAAATTTAAGGTCAAATCACTCAGTTAGTAAGTGGCAGAGCAGAAACTCAAGCCTGGCTCTGTATGACTTGAAGTCAACCTCCTTAACCATTTTCCTTTCCCTTCCTCATAGTTGTACAATTCATGTTTTTCTACACACTGGCTCTGTCTGTAATACTCCCTGTTTGCAAAGGTATCACTATTCTAGACATGTAGGCTTACAGGATCTCTATGGTATTTTGCATATCTAAGATTTAATTCATTCTGCCATCCAATCAAATTCCACCTATAGGAACTCTTAATTTTGTCTGTGTTTGCCTGTTCCTAGTGCCCTTACATTTTTCTCTCGCCTGAGTGATTTTAACTGTCTTCTATCCCTGTCCTTTCTATACTTCCAGTATCACTTAGGCTATCTCTGTACTTTCTATACTTCCAGTATCACTTAGGCACAACACAGACTTATTTTTAGAAAATCAAGTTAATGAAGCTGCAAATGACCCTAGTTATTATTTAGTCCAATTTAGCTAGGTTTCAGAGCAGGCAACTGAGCTTAGAGTGATTGAGTGAGTTGCCTGGGGAAGCCAGGCATTTAGTAGAAGAGACAACCCTGAAAGTCAATACACCTGATACCTAGTCCACCAGCTCTGAATGTGGTTTTCTTCTGTTCAGAAACTTCCACTGCCAAATAAAGTACAATCTCTTAGCCTGGCCTTAAAGCTCTTGAAGACTACAAGTCTGCTTTTAAAAAATTTTTTAAATCCTCCCTCATTTATTCCACTATGTATGCTTATGTTCTAATTGGACTGCAGTCAGTTCCCTCTGCTCTTCTGCCCCTCCCCATTTCTATCTTTTCTCAAACTATTCCTCTTGTCTTAAGTTGATCTGCTTCAATATCTTCTGCCAGAATATTGCAAATGACTGTGTTTCATGAACTCTCCAAACAATTGTGACCGTTCATTCTCTGAGTAGCCAAAGCACTTTATGCCTCCCTCCCACCACTTAACTCATGCCAACATGTGTTATCATTGCCAAATCACCTTCCTCCTCCCTAGTACACTAGGTAATGAGTTCCAAGAGAACAAGAGCATAGCCTATTGATGTACCCACTGGAATAACTCGTACAATGCTGTGTTAACAGTGGCTAATTCACGACTATTGGGAGAGAGTGAACGAAGGGTCTAGGGTGACATTAGACATTTTTCATCACTGAAGTTATCTATTTCATAATTGGGTGGTCTTCAGGCAGTGATGACTACATATTTATGAAAACCCTTCCTTTTTCCTCTCCTTGGATATGAAGAGAGTGAGGTAAGGGATATTTAAATTAAATGACCTTAATTTAAAGATGATTGTGATTTTCTCATCACTAGTAAAATACGATTTTACTAAAATCATTAGACTCATTCATTTAGTATTTTGTGGACACTCAGCTGTGTACCTGAGATCTGCTTCCCAAGGGCAAAGTTAGAGTGCTTAAAGCCCTGTACAATATCATTCCAAGGTTCTTTCCAATCCCTCTGCCTATTGCCCATCTCTCCTTTGCTCCTAATGTATCAGCTCTACCAACTACTTTATATTCCTATATTAAGTTTTGCTTTTTTAACACCTCCCTCCTTTGTAGAAGCTCATTTACCTAACTACCTAATGCCCCACTTCAACTTTCTCCTCCTTTCTTATCCTTCATGGAGTTTACAAACTTGCTTAAGAGCAGTAGTGTCAAGTTCTAAATTGGGTTTATTTTCCCCTGTATTTGATCTAGCTTTGAGTACAGTGTTTTACATTCCATGTGGCTGCCTTACCCATTTTTGTGTATATATCTCACATGTACACAAATGACAGTTTATGCTCATGTAGCTATTGTGAGAATTCTATTTGTCTTTTGACTGGCATTCTATCACACAAAAACTTCTTGATGCTAACCTAATATTCTAAAAAGACAGCCACTCAATACAAGGAAGAAAAGGTAGAAGTAAAAAGATGACCGCCAAAGGCTATTAATGATGTTTGTCCTCTGGTAATATTTTTCGAAGGTTTGCGGAAAACCAAAATAATGGGCTGATTTCCCTAAAGGGGTACTTTTTAATGCCTCTAGAATTTCAAATCATTTGAATTAAATTATTTCTATTATTGACAGAGGATCCTAAGAATGGTTTGCACTATTCACTGGGACAATCTATTTTGAAAGGATTTTGCAAATGAAAGAACAGCGGATTTAGCATCAAAAGCTGGTTTTCATTTTGGCTCTGCTGCACTTGGCTTTTGCTAAGTCATGTCACTCTTCTGAGCCCCAGTTTCCTCGTTTGTTAAATGAGGGGAGTTGAATTAGTCTATTTTTAAAGTTCCTTCCAGCTCTGAAATTTCAAGATTTTATGTATAAACATAAGGCAGGAGAACAAATCCGGATATATCTGAAATCTGTGTAGAGGGTGGTTACCTTGTCAATATTCAGAGGAAGCACATATCTCCTCACTTCAGGCTGGGGAGCCTTTCTGGCATTTTTTTTCACCTCTTCCCAGTTCTCACGTAAATTGGCTAAGTATAAGTAGTTATAAACAAATTCAAATCTGCAAAAGTAAGAAGTCAGACATGAGCACAGACTATGGCAAATAATTCCAGAGAGATGATCCATGCCTTTTAAAAGAACAAGTGCCTGCCTGTTCTATTTTTTTTTTTTTTAATTTATTTATTTATTTGAGAGAGAGAGAGCGTGAGCGAGCACAGGGTAGGAGGTAAGGGAAGGGGGGAAGGGCAGAGAGAGAGAGAGAGAGAGAGAATCTTAAGCAGATTTGACCTTAGCTGAGCGTAGAGCTGAGGTCGGGCTAGATCTCACGACCCTGAGATCAGGACCTGAGCTTAAACCAAGAGTTGGACATTTAACTGACTGCCACCTAGGCACCCCAACCTGCTTGTTCTTAATCCTCCAACCTAGAAACTGCTAATGACCCAAGTGTATTAGGGCCATTTTCTCCTGTCTATGCTGCATGAAAAACAAACAAACAAACAAACAAACAAACAAACAAACCTGCCTCACCGATATGTTTAAATAACCTTAGCTTTTGATACTTTCTGTTCTGTTTCTCCATCATCATTCTGTGTCTTTAGGGGCTACTATCTTTTTAGTGACTTGGTATTCTCAAGAAAGCATGCCTCTTTCTCCCAAACCCAGAGTGGGTAGAGTTCAAGGCCCCACCAAGGGAACATGTCAAGTTGCAGTGAGGTTAAGTTTAAATTCACTTCTCGGGTCATAGCATCTTTTATTTTCAGGTCAGGTTCATAGCCCTGATCAGTTCTTAATCATTAACCATGGTTTTGATGTTCAGTTTGCAAGTACTTCTGATTACCTAGCCTCCCTACTGCTTTTTCAATTATATTCTGTGACTTAAGCCTACTTCTTGCTTTTTTTTTTTTTAGCTGTAATTCCTATTAAATATTTAGAGCAGCGTCTCTGAGAAAGGCCTCTAATTTCTAGGCATGACTGGGGATGTAATGTTATCCAATGTCCTTTCTTACCCTTTCCAGCAACAGAGATCCACAATCAGAAACCCATTGTCTTCGTAAGTATTGATGTGGTGGAAGAGATTAAAAGAAGAGGTCCTGTATTTATTATTGAGATACTTTCTTCTTTTTTTGTCAGCGATATGAAGCCAAACCTTGAAAAGTGAGGAAAATATTTTTAAGTATTTAAAAAGGAAAACAATGTATATTACAAAATGCCTTCTTCGGAATCCTAAACCTGACAAATAAATGCATGACTTACCCCCATGGTTTCATTGGACTCAAAGCAGTCCATGTAGTTGGCTCCCCAAAGACTCCATGAAGAGAGGAACTTGAACAAGTTAATTTTGACTGGCGTCTCCACAAAAACAATATAGTTGGGAGTCAAACCAAAACTGTTTAGAAACACAAATAGACTTGTGAATGGGAAGGGTTGATTCTCAAACCACAGAGAAATATGTGCACATGAGGTATGAATCAACAGTGCCTACATGAAATTAATTACATTTAAATTTAGGTTTCTGCAAGGAAATGTCGTGATCAGGATTGGTATCAAAGGTAGGCAAAGCAGATCTTTAAACTCGAGTTTTCCTGAAGATTCATAGCAGGCCTTCAAGTTACCTATGGACGTAAGATGGCTTGAATCGATCACTGCAGGGGAATTGTACAACGACCTCTGACTTGCTTATTGGATCTTCCTTGTCTGAAATAAAGCGGTTTTAAAAGGCTTTGGAAAAGCCTTTTTTTTCTCTTTTAATACAATGCATTTAGAACAGCTTATGCAAGTAAAGCAATACATTTTCAGATCTTGATTTTTTTTTAGAGCTTATTTTCATTTTCTCAGTCATTGGCATTTCTTAGGGAAATTTCATGTGAAGCTGCAGTCACCCAGGAAAATCCAAACAGCAGCAGATTTGGAAAAGTGTACTCAAACAATGTTGTGGCGGGCAGAGGACAGTGGGGTCGCATCTTAACAACTGGAGGTGGTAGGTACTAAATCAGTGAGTAAGGCAAACTTTAGTATGCTCAAAATGCCTTTCGCAATCCCTTAAGTTACCTGTAAAGTATAGTATATGTGGGTTTGTGTCATTACTTCTGTTCAGTAATTCTTAAGCACAGAAAAGTTTGTTTCCTACTATGTCGGTGGTCTTCAAACCTTAGTGTGCATCAGAATCACATAAAGAGCTTCTTAAAATAGTAATTCTGGAATTGTGGACCCACACCCAGAATTTCTCCTTTAGTCAACCACGGGTGGGGCTCTGGATTACTAGCAGCTTCCCAAGTGATGCTGCTAGTCCAGGGACTACACCTTGAGATCCATGCGCTATGTAGTACTAAACCAAAATCCATCAATATTCAAATAAGTCTGTCACCCAGACAGTTATCAAATTTTTGGCAGTGAATGGAGGGTGAATGGAGAATTCTGAGGAGTCCTCTCTTTTCTGTTTTAGTATTCTTCCTCCATAATATTAGTGTGAGTTAATAGGTTTGTTTGTGGTTTTGAGAATTAAACACACACAAAATGCTTAGTACCCTCTCATACATATGTGTGTGTGCTATTATGCATACACACGTTTGTTTAAAAATTTAATTTTGCCTGGCACCTGAATAAGGACTCAATAAGTATTTCCTGAATTTGAATTTAGCTTTTCTATGATCAAATACTCATATACACTACATTTTTAAAACATTGTAGAATATGATTTGGCCACTTGCTTTCTGTATTTTCAAGTCATCATTTTCTGCTGTGGTGCTTCTGGGCATTGGTCCCTGATAGGATAGGGGTGAAAGGCAACCTGAAAGGAATTTAACTGTGCATCTATAGTGAGATCCTGATAGTCTGATTTGGTATCCTATTTCCAGTAATTTTCTCACAGTATAGGTACTTGTTTTAAGAAGAGTCAAATTAGCAAACTGACCTGCTTGTAGTGGAGGGATCTTTACGATATTGTAGGCAATTGAAAAATTTTTCCCAAAGCAATTACCAATGTTGTAAACAGTTCCGTCACTTTCAATATGGGGGTGAGCAGTGGCTCCATTGACAGAGACATAGTTGCAAAGATCAACCTAGGGAAGGAGAGTAGATGTCATCCATGTAAAGAGAAAGACTTATCGCCCTTTGGTCCCTAGGTCTGACCTTACTGCTGCCTCTTGCATCCTTGCCCAAAGCACATTTTCTCTTTCTTTCTGTCTCCCTGAGTCCTACCCTCTTTCAAGTCTGCCTGAATTCCTGTTTTCAGTGCAGAGCTCTCCTCTGACCCTCATGCTGAGCCCCCACACCTCTGAAATCTTGGAGATCTTCCTGTTTTCTTCAATGTATCCCATACACTGCTCTGGTTAGTTACTTTCCTTTTGCACGTGTATCTTGTCCTCAAACTGATAATGTGCATCCTGGGATTGCTTTATATCCCCCTTATTGTATTAGGTGAATTGTGTGAGATTGCTGAGATATACAATAATTTTTATTTTATGAAAATGGCAATTTTATACAGTGTAACCTAAATACCAAATCTAGTGGCTTGCACAGAGTATAAATTTGGAACTGAAAGAAACCCCAGGATTCTATTTAGTATAGAGTCAACCTAAATAGACTTTTGGAGAATCATGAATCTCCTGGAATTAAATGCAAATGTTTTTGGAGAAAAGATTTAGCACTTTAATTCAATTTGAAGTCTCATAAGAAATTCAGAATCACAAATCTAGCATAAATTTCTCTGTTTACAGAAAGAGAAGTTGAAAGTCCAAGAGAGGTCAAGTGACTTTTTCAAGAATACAGAGCCATATGCTGGCAAAATCAGCAGTAGAATTTCTATCTGTGACCTGCTCAATACAGATTTATTGAATGGATAATTGATGAGGTATATACTTAACCAAATTTCTTTCTATTTGATTAGAATAATATGTTTTAAAGGGAGTTTTTAGCATTTTTATTTAAATAATAGACAAAACATTCTTTCATTCAATCATTCATCATATACTCATTGAACTTCTATTATTACTGTGCCAGGGTCAAGAACTTCAGTCTAGACTTGTGCTGTCCAATATGGTAGCCACATGTAATTTACTGTGGATTATGATTAAATAAAATTTTAAATTCAGTTCCTCAGTCACCTTAGCCATATTTCAAGTACTCAATAGCACTGGGACAGTGCATATATAGAACACTGCCATCACTGTAGAAAGTTCTATTTGATAGCACTGTTAGACCAATAGCTGGCATATAATATAGTACATTGCTGGTAAATGCAAAATAGTATCTGCAGAGGAGGGACATCTAACCCAGACTGGGAGATTAGGCCAGGCTTCCTAAGGGCACTGACTCCAACTAATGTTTGAAAGACAAGTAAGAGCCAGGTGGAGAAGGAAGACAGGTGTTACAGGAGTGGGAACCCTAATGTACAAGCATTGAATTGTGAAACAGCAGGTGCTGTTTGGGGATTACTAGTCATTGAACATGGCTGCTGTGAAAGGTATGCATGCAGGAGGAGAAATAAGAACCAGCCAGCCACAAAGTCATGTTTGGACTTTATCTTGGGAACTGTGGGTGCCTCAGATAGAGTAGCACATTTATACTTGTATGTGAGAAAAATTGCTCCTACTGCACTAGGGCAGTTGTATTTAAGACAATCAGGCTGGAGGCAAAGGTGCTGATTAGGAGGCTATTTTAGTAATAGTTAATAAAAAGCTCAAATTAAAAAAATCTCAAATTTTAAAACTGTATTTTTATATGAAATCAAGGCACAGTGAGGCTCACAATGAAACTTGACCCCCTAGTAAAGGCTATTTTGGAGCTGTGCATGAACTTTACATTTCCAATTATATTACCATAGCAATTTGAGTACAGATAACTCATCAGAGTTAAATGAAAGGTTTAGAATTTAGTTTCAGTTCTTCTCCAAATGATCTAACACATACTATTATATGATTACAAACATACACTAAAAACAAGAAAGAAAAAAAAAACCCAAGAGCTATTGAAGAGGATGTGTTAAGTCTTAGTAAATAGCCTGCTGAGAATTATAAATTAGCTAGTGACATTGAGACCTACGGTTGGGACTGTTTTTTCCTTTCTGTTTCTACTATACTGAATTTCTAGTTCTGGTCTTAAATTCCACCTAACATGTCTCCTAGCTATCCCTTACCTCTTTTGTCCTCCCATACAGTTTATGCGTAGTTTCCAGATTAAATATCCTAGAGCACAGCTCTGCTAATACCATTTTGCCAAGCAAAAACTTGCAGCAGCTTCCCATTAGCTAAATAATTTATTCCAAATTCTTGTCTTGCCTAGGTTGTCTTACTTATTGATATATCCTTTGCATCTAGTATAAGTTCTGATACATGGAAGGGACTCAATGAATATTTGTTTCACAAATGAATGAATGAATATGTTAGGCATTTGATAAGGTTTTCCTCCAACCCATGTAATAAATGTCTAAAATTTCACAGATGAAGAAACAAAGTTTGCCCTGTGTCACATAGTAGTTGATGACAAAGCAAGGAGGTGAAACCTCATCTATCTGGGTCTCATGTTCTTTCCCCCAAATTGCAGTTAATTCTAAACTGCAAATTCTAACTTCTTTTTTTTTAAAGATTTTATTTATTTGACAGAGAGAAACACAGCGAGAGAGGGAACACAAGCAGAGGGGATGGGGGCGGGAGAAGCAGGCTTCCTGTCGAGCAAGGAGCCCGATGCGGGGCTCAATCCCAGGACTCTAGGATCATGACCTGAGCCGAAGGCAGACGCTTAACGACTGAGCCACCCAGGCACCCCTGCAAATTCTAACTTCTTGAGCAATGTTGCCTGAGCATTATGTCCTACCTGCTTAATTGTCTCCAAGGTCTCAGGATTAATCTTTGTAATGAAGTTGGTCTCTGTGCAGGCATAGTAATCTTCCCCTACTGGGTAGATGTTAACAAGGGCATTGTCAGTGACCTCCACTCCTCGAAAGTAAGAAAAAAACCTGCAGAAGCAAATGGATTTTTCAGTCCAGTAACTTTCAAGCCGTGAGAGAAAAGGGCTAATGTAAAATGTCTTTAATAACATGCAGTCAAGTTTCAGTAACCTGGAAAATATATTCTTGCAGGGATCTGGGAAAGCACAGGTGCCAAATTCGGTTATGACAATCCTTTTCTCAGTCATTGCCCGGACATAAGCATCAGTGCGGATGAACCTGAAGGACATGGAGACATGGGAAAGGGTCATAGGCAGCGACAATCAGTGTGGTCCATATGGAGCTGAGAATGGTCATTCCGTGTGTCCTTAACAAGTTGGAACCATAAATCCACAACATGAAGAATGAAGAGTATTGTCAGGTCACTTTCTCAGGGTGACTAAGAGAGAAAGAGACAATGTGCTATAAGCTTAACTTTATGTCTTATAAACCTCACAATGACAGATGAGGAAATTGAGGCTCATGGCTTGGACTTGTCATGTCCAAGCAGAGAAGTTAAGTGCTTGGCATATATGATGGAGCTGGGTTAGGACTCAAGTTGACCAGGGCCGGGAAACATGCATTTCTCCATATCACACAATGCAGCCTCCATGGGTGGTTCACTTAGGACCTCTGACAGCCTGTAGCCTATAACCCATCAACCTAACGCTGAGTGGAGAAATACAAAACATGGTGCGCTGAATTAGTCTTTTCAATCTCCCTTTTGTCACTCTTGGTTTTTTCCTTCAATTTAAAAATTTATTTTGCTAGTTTTAAAAGTAAGTGTTCTTGAATCCAGTATCTTGTACAGACAGAACTCCCCAACCATATCCCATGCGTTGCCATGATTTCTCATGTGGAAAGCCAATTAAAATCTGATTTTGCATTTCTTCCAATGCATATAATAAAGTTTAAAATTTCATAGATGAAGAAGCAAAGTCACAAAGAGGAAAAAGTACCAAGATCGTTAGGTGTTCTATGAAAGCTTTGTCTGACTTCTTAGCTAAATTTTTGCTTGACCTGATCTATTTCTCTTCTATTACAGTCTGAATTATCCTGACTACCTCAAGCCTTCATTTGCTCTTCCTGTTAGTGTCTCTTCAGAAATCCTGATATCTGTGGGGATCAACAAAGCATCTAACAGGTCTGAATATTAAAGCAATACCAAACTATATATTGTGGTGTTAATGGGTACTTGAAGTGATAGCTTAGGTCTCAGGGCCTTTTAGCAACAATCTTCTGTTCTTATAAAACTTCTCTGGTATCATTATGACAGAATTTGGTCCTGCCCTCTTTGTGCCACTTCTCCATCCTACCGAGGGCCTTTCTGATTATTAAAAAAAAAGGTGGGGGGAAACTCCTGGGTGGCTCAGTGGGTTAAGGCCGCTGCCTTCAGCTCAGGTCATGATCTCAGGGTCCTGGGATGGAGCCCTGCATCAGGATCTCTGCTCAGCAGGGAGCCTGCTTCCCCCCACCCCCTGCCTGCCTCTCTCTGTGATCTCTCTCTGTCCAATAAATAAAAGTAAAATCTTAAAAAAAAAAGGAGTCAAGGGAACCAATGGTCTAATAATTATAACAATAACTGTAATAATAGCAACTTATTATTACTGAATATTTTCCAGGTACTTCATTTAATCCTTGTAATGAACCCTGAAGTAGAATTTTAGAGATGACAAAACCAAGAATTAGAGATTAACATCTTGCCAACAGTTGCCCACTTAGGCAAGTGGTGTCTGGTAGATATAAATTTTTTTTTTCTTTTTTTTTTTTTAAAGATTTTATTTATTTGACAGAGAGAAACACAGCGAGAGAGGGAACACAAGCAGAGGGAATGGTAGCAGGAGAAGCAAGCTCCCTGCTGAGTAGAGAGCCCGATGTGGGGATCCATCCCAGGACCCTGAGCCGAAAGCAGTCGCTTAACGATTGAGCCATCCAGGCCCCTGTTTATTTATTTATTTTTTTTTGGTAGATATAAAATTTGAAGCTGAGCATACTGGACCTGAAAGCCCTAGTTCTTAGGTTCTTCTTTATCATCTCACAGGTCCCAGGTATCTATGCAAATGTCTTGCACCAGTGGATTGTGAGAGGAAGCAAACCTTTAAGTCGCTTCTTGGGTTCAAAAGGTTGAGAAGCACATAGGAGGAGGACCTGAGCGAGGCCCCACCCCTAGGAGGAGTAGGACCTGGCGTTCTTTACCTTCTATGATATGTGACGTGTCCTTCTTTAAAGTCAAACTTGTGCAGGAGGGCTTGCCCATCAAACAGGTGGTAAAATGGTTCAGATCCAACTTCAAAGAGTCCTGGCCCACATCGAAGGAGACTGCCAGCGAGCCAGAGGGGGATCCTGCCTGTGATGAGGGTGAGACACAGAACATTGCTTCTTATCCCTGCCTTTTGCTGGGCTCATCCGTGGTAAGGGGAGGAGGGTTTAATTATATTATCAGCTCAGTTGGGCAGCCTCTTCGTAGAGCTGGCAATGATTTTCATTCCCAGCTCTCACACTGGGCAGCCCTTACAAAATGCTTGCTGACTTGACTGTCCTTTCACTAGGAGACCTAAGTGGTGGGAAATGTTGCAGTGACTGAGTTTGGATAAAGGGTTGGAAGGAGACAAGGAAAAGCATCTTGAGGAAAATGGGATTAGGATTCTGCACCTAACAGACTTCCCCAGATACCAACACTTTTGCCTTTTTACCAACTCACTTTTTTTTAAAATTAATTTTATCTTTTCAGTGTTCCAAGATTCATTGTTCAGGCGCCATGCCCAGTGCTCCATGCAATATGTGCCCTCCTCACTACCCACCACCAGGCTCCCCCAACCCCCCACCCCTCTCTCCTCCAAAACCCTCAGTTTACTAACTCGTTTTTAAGAAAAACATCAAACTTATTGATGTATTTTGACAAAACGAGGTATAGGAAAGGTGGATTAGGAACAGGGATCAAAACTCTACAAAAAGACGTTTCTATAGAAGAAACCATTTAACTGACAACCAGAATACTGGCTTTTTAAAACCTAGAACTATATTCCTTTGAGGGTGTGGGGTACTGTCCAGATGAAGATCAACCTGCTGAAGAAGAAATTGCACAAGGCCGGCTGTCAGAGACCTGGATTCTGATTCGGGATTTGCCATGTGCCATCTCTGGGGCTCAGTGTCCCCATCTGCAAAGTGAGGGGCACACAGCAAAGGCCATGAGGCCTTTCAGTTTAAGCAGTGACATTTGTGCCCTCATATCCTTTGAAAAGTGCAGTGTCAGCTTAATCCTCACCAATTTTTTTTTAAAAAAAGAATTATTTTCTTCAGTTCTGTTTCCACAGCCTGCTTCCTAAGAATATATGTTTCTGATAAAATCTTTAAGAAGATCTGACTTAACTAATGACACCACATACATTTGATTGCTACAACCTATATTGTTAGCATCAGAATCTAGCTGAGAAAGAACATTTGGCTCCTCTCTCTTACTTTACAGAAGAAGAAATGAAGGAAAGAGACTTTCCATGTCCAAGCAAGGATGTTGCATGGGTCATTTGATGTCTTTGGATAGTGTTAACAATAGTAATAATGACCTCTTATTGATTGCTTTGTATTGGATACTAGGTGAATCTTTCAGTTATCGTATCCAATCTTCATGACATCCCCATGAGGGAAAGTTTGTGTTTTTTTTTTGTTTTGTTTTGTTTTGTTTTGTTTTTTGATAGGTAAGGGAACTGAAACTCAGAAAGTTTAAGTAACTTGTAAGGTTCACAGCTAGTAAAACAATGGAGCTGCAATGAGCAGCCACATCTGTCTGACTCCAGAAGCAAATCAACAGGCAGGAAACCTACCACCCTTCACTGTAATATTTCCAGATTCTTGTCACCAGGTCCTTACTTATCCAGACACTGGAATGGGTAATGGAACCCACATTTCTAGAATATTTACTATGTGCCAGGCACTGAGTTAGGCTCTGAGGAGTTTAAAGATGACAAAGATGTCGTCCCAGTCCTCAAGGAGTTGCAGTTAGGCAGCATATTTCTACCTTAGGAAAATAAAAGGTAAATGAGAGGAGATGGGTTTCTGGTATAAAAAGCCCACACCTCCACCAGGAAAGAGGGATCTCGACAAAACAAGAGAAGATGGTTTTGAGACTGGTGAGACTAACCTGTAACATGAGCTGTGAGTGGCGAGGACAGTTCCTCCACAGTTTCGAAAAGTTTCTTGTAACCACCAGCAGGATGTTCCACTCTGAAAAGGTCGAATAATCGAGAAGAAGCCCATGTTGATACTCTGAGAAGTCCCCTGAGGCAGAGGCGGAGCTCCAGGAGAGAAGGCATTCTCTGGTTCCCTGTCAGAGCACTACTGCCAGTCTAGCCTTTGCTGGGAGCACACACTTTGCTGGGGGGACAGAAATGTCCTCAGGTTTGCTAGTGGGGGGGGTGGGGAGCGCTGGGTCAGTGCTCCAACTTTGATGTCAGGGGAAATGACCTCCCTTTTAATGTCACAGTGGACTTAATTCTGCCTCTGCAGTCTTCCCGTGTTTCTAATGACATCAACTAATCCTGCTCTCTCACTGGTCTTGCCCCGAATTACCACGCCCCATCGCTCCTCTAAGTGCACAGCGTCATTGATTCTCTTGCCTCATCCATCTCCCTCCCAGGGTTGGGAGATGACAGCTTTTTGGGTAAGTAGCTTATTCTTTGTTATGCACTCTTATACCATCATCTCTTCCTGTCATCCTATTTCTTCACCCATCTCCAAGAGCTTATGGGACTCTTCAAAAATAGCTTGACTGGGAGATTCAGGTTTCATATTTTTATTTATTTCCTGTCTCCTCACTTTGGTTTCATTTTACAAGTTCTCAGGGTGGGAACTCTGACCAGACTCTTTAATTATGATAGCCACCTTTTATTATGCACTTACTATGTGCCACCCACCATAAAAAGAATTTTGCACGCTATTAGCTCATTTAAGTATCACAATACCACAATGGGGAAAACACGGCTCTTATGCTCATTCTATATATGGAAAAACATAGACTATGAAAAGTTAAGTCCAAAATCACACAGCTGGGAAATGGCTGCAACCTAGGCCTGCCTCATTATAGTCTTCATGCTCACAACTGCTTTCAAGGCCCATTCACAAAAATCCCACGAGTGATTTAGACCCCAATTCTAGATATTTGCTTCAATATATAAATAGGAAGAAATTCTCCCCTTCCAGACCCGAGGCCTCCCATAAACAGGCCTTCAATCCTCTTCAGTACCTCTTGAAATAGCCTGTTTACCATCGACCCACTAAGGCATTTAAAAACACCTCCCAGAGATACTCACTGGATGGACATTTTCTCTCAGTGGTGGATTGAGAGTTCTGGCACCAAGTGCAGAATGAGGAAGCGAGCCCTCAACCAGGGGCCTTTATATGCCCTCTAAGTCTCTCTGAAAGGACTTAGGGCTTTCCCACCCCCTCAGCTGAGAGAAGGGGAACAGAAGTGGCTTTCAGCACTCAGATCCTCCTGATGCCTGAGCATTATTTGGGCTTGCCGTTCCCATAACAGTTTTTTGGCTGTTTTCCAGGGACCTCAATCCTTCCCAAAGAGAATGACAAGTGGATTGGAAAGAAAGGAGCTGTGTGGGAGTGGCTAGCGTCAGGCCTGAGCTGATCCGGGTCACCCCACTGGAACCTGGCATCATTCTCTGGCAGTCACCTCCCTCTGCCGTCTCTGTGCCCTCATCTTCACTGTCATGTAGTCATTCACTTCCTTATGTTTTAACATCGATTACATATCACCTGTGGCCCGGACAGATGGGCCCTGTCCCTGTCGTCACAGATGTTGCCACTCTGCAAGGAGAACAGGAAACTATTTCCTAACATTTTCTAAGTGTTATGATGGGAACAAGCATGCAGTGTTATGGAAGCACCCTGTGGCCCCTCCAATTCTCTCCGGTCACCTCATTGGCCCCATTCAGCACCCTAGTTAACAATGCAGCAAAGGATTCTATGTCCTTTTGATTTGCTGGGGATGAAGCCCTTTTTATATCCTTGCTTGTCACTATTGCTTGCTTGTTCTGCACCTCACCGTCCTGTCCATGGGTATGTGGCTGCCCTCAGAGAGCAGATAGCACTATTTCCTTCACATTTCCCTAAGCCTTAGTCGTTTGCTAGCACAGACATGGTGCTGCCCAAAGGAGTCCCTGGAAACACACAAAATGTCTACTACACCAGCTGACAACTTTAACATTTTTTGAGAAATTCATTATCCATTTTGAATTTAAGAAGTGGTTATGACTATTCACCCTAGAGCTCCTCCGTAAAACAACCTGAGCATCCCCAAGATAGAAGACAGGAGCTTAATTTCCCAGCCTGCCTTGCAGTGAGGGTGCAGACATGTGACTGGGCCTTCACCAATCAGAGGAAGGGGCAGAGGTACTAATAGTAGCACCCGGTGCCCAGCACCGGCTGGGTCTGACCATCCAAGGCTGTCAGAGTCTCTCCAGTGGAGCCATTCTGTAGTGGAAGTGGAACCTGAGTATTATCAGTGGCCTGGTATTCTCCAAACCCCATCCTTAGCAATCTCAGAGATTCTGTTAGCTACCTAATTAAATTATTTGTGTAGTTGTTTGATTAACTGAAATCGGTTTCATTGTTTACAACTAAGAGCTCTGTGTCTATAAAGTGATGGTAAAATAGGATACTGTATGTAGTGTCATATAGGATGAACATCTATATTAGTATATGGAGGTCCCAGAGAGATTTTTGAGGAAGCCTCTAAGCTAAGCTAAGAAGAATATGTAAAGGTTAGCTAGTCAAAGAGCAGGGAGAAGAATGTTCAGACATAGCTCAAAGTCTAGAAGTGAATGTGATTTGGGGAAATGGCAAAAGATGAAGCCAGATTTGAAATAACTATAGGGCAGATTTTGTAGAGCTTTGTGACCTATGTAAGGAAATTGAGACTCATATGAGAACAGAGGGAATCACTGGGATGTGTTAGTCAGAAGAGTGACACCATTTGATTTGCATCTTATTAACAATACTTTGATTACATTGAATTTAATATATTGGAATGGGAGATTTGGGCAAGATAAATCAGACACCAAACAAGTGAAGGTAACTGATGTGAGGGATGCATTCGGGTTTGATATGAATGGTCGGATTCAAGAGGTATTTCAGAAAAGGACTGATGACATTTTGTGCTTGGTAAGTACCTTGAGGAAATAAAAGAGAAAGGATGACTGCTTGGTTTCTGGATTGAAATAAGGTACAAATACTTGAGAAAGTACACACTTTCTGTGTGTGTGTGTGTGTGTGTGTGTGTGTGTGCGTGCACACATGTATGTGAGATGGAGAGATTTTAGAGATATAGAGAGAACGAATTCTAATTTTGATAAATTTATTAAAGAAAGAGATGACTGGGGGCTGTAATAGTTTGAAGGCATCATAGTGAAGTAGAGCCAGTTGGCATCTGAAGGATAGGCAGGGTGTGGCCACAGAAAAGGTGGAGAGGATATCCAATGAAGGGAGCAGAGTGAGAGAAGGCAGAGTAGGCAGTTTGGGAGGCAGCATTCAAAGGAATTCCTGTGTCTTGCACTATTTCTGTTGCATTTTGTTTTCTCAGAAGTGTCTCTTCTTGAATAGAATTATGGGAATAGAATTATTCTATAAAAGGAATAGAATTATGTTGTGATAATTGTACGTTGTCAGTCCACTGAAGAGAAATTCCAAGAATGTCAGAACCCAGCTGTTTTTCTTCATTTTCACCTCCCATTGCAAGGGGCCAAAGCAGAAGACTCTGGCAGGCAGGTGTTAGAAAACTTATACTAACTGAGCGATGAAGCTTTGACAAACTGTGTTTTCTATTGAGGAGCATTTTCTAGGAGATTAAAACCGACCTGACTGGTACCCATGTTTGTACCAAATGCCCTTCATAGGTATTCCTTTGTGGCCTTTGGTACATGGTTCATGTGAGTCATCAAGTTAGCATGCTTGATTAAAGTCAGAATGAAAGCTAATTACTATGCATTGATCCTCATGGAACCCTGAATTTTTCAGGTATGAAACAGGAAAAATATGCAAAATATTTTTTAGTCCAAAGTACTCTCTATACTAAGTGATATTTACCAATGCTCATTCATAGGGACTTTGATTTGTCTGATCTTCCATCTAACACCTCTTACCTCAGGGGCAACCCATTTTTCTGTATTCTTTATTGGTGTGAAGTCAGAGAACAGCTGAGCTATATCCTTTCCAAAGCACTGTTTTGACCTCTTGGCTTCTAAAGCCCCAAATGTGGACCTCTTCCTAAGTCTATCGGTATCTTTCTGTCATTTCATTGTTATACACCAGGTCACCAATCTACTCTTACTTTTTCTATCATCTCCTCTTATTCTCTGATTTTTTGTTGTTTGGAAGAATCAGATCTTCATGTTCAATTTATGTGTCTGCCAAAGAAACTTTCATTTTTTTAAATTTAAATTTTAGTTAACATGCAGTGTAATACTGGTTTCTGGAGTAGAATTCAGTGACTTATCACTTACATGCAACACCCAGTGCTCATCACAGTAAGTGCCCTCTTTAATACCCACCACCAGTCTAGCCCACCCCTCACCCCCACCTCCCTCCATCAACCCTCAGTTTGTTCTCTGTTGTTAAGAGTCTGGTTTATTTCCCTCGCTCCTTCCCCCCTTTCCTGTATGCTCATCTGTTGTTGTTGTTTTTTTCCTTAAATTCCTTATGTGAGTGAGGTCATATGGTATTTGTCTTTTTCTGACTGAATTATTTCACTTAGCATAATACATTCTAGCTCCATCCATGTCATTGCAAATGGCGAGATTTCACTTTTTTGATGAGTGAGTAATATTACATTGAAACTGTTTCATTTTGATATATTTTGGTACATTTACCAAAATAATGTTCCATGAATTGAAACAATAAAGCACCTTTCTTCAGGCAGAGATTTTTTTAAATGGGAACCAATTCCACATTTCTTTGAAGAAACCATTTTGAGAGTGTATACAAGCTACTTTTTCATCCTGGCACTTGACAGACCATGCAGGGCTTAGAGGTCAAGGTGAAGAGCTTGGATTAGATTGTATTCTGAGGGCAATAAGAAGAAGTTAAAGGGTTTTGAGCAGGGGAATGACTGAGGTGATCTGACTTACATCACTCTCCCTGATATTTGAAGAACAGATTTGAAGTGTGGAGTGGGAGCAGAGAAAGCAGTGGTAGTTCAGGTGACGTGGTGACAGTTCTTTCTAGAGTGGAGCAATGCAGATGGGAAAAAAGTGGATAGATTTGAGAACTGTTTTGTAGGGAGAAGTATAGGATTCTGTGTTATATAATTGATATGCCTGGGATGTAAGAAAATGGAGTCATGGGGCCTATCATTTATCTACTGTAGCATAAAAATTAAACATCAAACCTCAGTGTCCTACAACAGTTAGTGTGTGGGGTGGTTGGCTAGGTAGATTTGCTGATATTGGCTGGATTTGCTCTCCTAATTGGATTTGCCTGGCTGTTGGCTAATCTCCAGGTCTCAGCTGGGATGAGTGGGATGAATTGGCTCTCCCGCTCATGTTTGTCCACTAGGGTAACCTGGGCATATTCTCCTGCCCATGGCAGAGATGAAAGTAAGCAAGTACAAATGCAAAAGGCTGCTTCAGAGCTAGGCTCAGAACTGGTAACACTGTCACTTCCACCTCCTTCTGTTGGCCAAAACAAGTCATGAGACCAGCCCATATCTCAAGGGGTGTGAAAACAGGCCCTGCCCGTAGTGAAAACTATAGTGTCACATAGCAAGGTCATGGATACGGGAAGAAATGAAGAATTAGTGCTGTCTTTGTATTTGGATGTACAGGAGAACTAAATAGGATTTTTAGCAACTGAATGAGTGTCATACCCTAAGACCAGGGGAGGAATGGTTGAGTGGAAATGGGTATATCAAGTGTTCCTGATTAAATCTGAGGCGCTGTAAGAGCTTCATCTTCTCCACATGACTTCCTTGTGCTTTCTTCTCCCCTCCTATAGCACCTCTGATCCTCCTTACCCTGAAGGAATTTGCTTGCTCAGTGGAGGTGGGATTCAAAGCAAAGCAGTCTGATTTCAGACTGATTCCAGTCTGCATTCTTAGAAGTATTACTTCCAGCTACATGTGGAAGTTCTGGTCAATATTATTTTCTCAGTTTTATTACATGCTCAATAATATTTTAGTGTTCCTTGTAGATAGTTGCTCCTGGAAGCTTCCCATCTAACTTGTCCCTAATATATGTCAACTATTCTTCACCAACACCACTGGAGTCATTCCTCTTAAAAGAAAAGTAGACCATGTCCCTTCCTAGAGCCTTTTAAGAGGTCTGTACTACTTACTGGATAAAGTCCAGTCACTTTAGCACAGCTATAAAATCCCCCACACCGTGATCCTTGCCTATGTCTTTGTGTCCTCACCGGTCACTCTCTCCTTTCATTTGTGCTCCTGCAGTACCAAACTCTTCATTGCCTCTCATCAATCATGTACCATTTCGTACTTCCTTTTCTTCATACAATTTAGTTCCTTTGCTTGGAATTCCCTTGCTTCCCTTGGCCATCTGGTAAATGCCTGGTTTCTGTCATAACCCTATAGAGCATCACCTTCCTGTGATGCCTCAGATAGAATTCACTCTTTTGTACTTTTGTATAGTCCACTTGTGTATATATCACATTATGTTGTTTCATCTGTTAGCATGTCTGTCTTCCACTTTAGTTTGTAAGCATCTTGATTATTGCAGAACAAATTAAATCACCCAGCAAAATGACATTTGGTCAAACCATTCAACACCTGTCAGGATGGAAACTGGAAGCCACCCTAGCTGTTCTCCTAGGGTGAAAACCAATAGACTAGCAAAAGATCTGCGTTCACTTCTGCTGTACCTCCATAAATCACATGTGAGGCAAGTTATCCTGCCCCTCTTGTCTCCCCATCGCTGCCAAAACTAAGACTGCCCTGGAATCATTAAAAAATATCATGGGGAAGGAGGGCCGCCTGGGTGGCTCAGTCGTTAAGCGGCTGCCTTCGGCTCAGGTCATGATCCCAGAGTCCTGGGATCGAGCCCCGCATCGGGCTCCTTGCTTGGCAGGAAGCCTGCTTCTCCCACTACCATTCCCTCTGCTTGTGTTCCCTCTCTCACCGTGTTTCTCTCTGTCAAATAAATAAAATCTTTAAAAAATATATATATATATCATGGGGAAGGAGAGATTCATAAAGTCCCCCAACCGTGGACATTCTGTCTTCTCTGCTCTATAGTAGATTTCAGACTGCCCTCTTTCTGGTAGGTCCTGCTTATCACTCAGGGAATTCCTCTTGTTTGTCCATACCTGTGTGAGTAATAGTTTAAGTTGTTTGTAGTCCCTGGCTTGGGCGGGCTGTTTTGACATCTGATATCTTAAGTTAGACCCTATATGCTCAGGGCATCAGTATATGAACTCAATAAAACTTAATTTGTTCAATGAAGTTAGTATAGGTCACTAAAAGAACTGCCTTAGTGAATCGAGCACAAGAATAATCTTAAAATTGCGCTTTAGGATTTAGGTTTGTTTTTTCCAAAGAATTTAAAATATTTTCCTTAAAGTCTTGATTATAGTCTTATTTTAATTAATTAGCTCTTGATTCACACACATGTAGAAATTACAAAAGAGGATCTGGGGCAGCCCTAGTGGATTAATGGTGCCTCAGCTATTTAAGGCCTTAGTCCCCTTTAAATTCTCTGGTTCTGCCAGTTGGTACAAATGCAAAGAAGAATGGGCAGATGGAATCTTTTAGAACAGACTTTTTTCACCCTTTGTGGGCCAAGAACTGGTTTATTAGACAAAAGAACCTTAAACGTGGATTAGGAATGACTTATCCTCTTAACTTCAGGCACATGAACGTCAGAAAAAGAGCTATTCTCATAGCATTAGGAATCCTACTTGTGCTAATCCAGTTTATGAAGTTTTAGATTGTTTATGGGTCATTCTCAGACAATGGGAACATAAGTTTACTAATCAGAGAAAGTTGTTAATATTTGACCAAATATCCACACATATCTTTATTCTCTTACTTATCACAGTGTATTATCTGTTTTTGTATTTTTTTCCCTACTTAGAGAGTTTCTTGAGACAGTGCCCCTGTTTATTTGTCATTGTATGGTAAAGCCCAGGAGTTAGTAAGTAGTTACTAAGTATTTTATGCTATTGTAAATGGTAGTTTTTAAATTTGAATTTCTGCTTGTTAGGCGCCAGCATACGGAAATAAATTTAATTTTTGTAAACTGATCTTGTATCCTGCAATCTTTCTAAACTCATTTACTCTAGCAGCTTTTTAAGTAGATTCCATCATATTTTCTAATAGAAGATCACGTTGCTAGAAATAAAGACAATTTCACTTCTTCCTTTCCAATCTAGATACTTTTTATTTCTTTTATTTTCAAATCTTTAAAAAAAAAAATTCTTTTATTTTCTTATCTTATTGCACTTGCAAGATTCCAGGACAGTGTTGGATAGAAGTGGTGAGAGAGGACATCTTTGTCTATAATTCCTGATCTTAGATAGAAAATATTGAGTCTTTCACTATAAAGTATGATGTTGCCTATAGCTTTTTTCATAGATGTCTTTTATCAGGTTGAGTAAGTTTTCTACTTATTGAGGGTTTTGAATCAGGAATGGATATTAGATTATGTCAAATGTTTTTTTGGTATTCATTAAGATTATCATATGAATATTGTTTATTAGTTATTATGGTGAATTCTGTTTATTTTTTCAGAATATTTAACCAACTTTGCATTTCTAGGATAATCCAGAAACATATATTATCATTTTTATCAACTTTTAGATTCTGTTTGTGAGTTTTTACATCCACATTCATGTAGAATATTAGTCTAAACTTTTTTTATTATAATTTTTTTTTAAGATTTTATTTATTTATTTGACAGAGAGAGAGATCACAAGTAGGCAGAGAGGCAGGCAGAGGGAGAGGAGGAAGCAGGCTCCTCGCTGAGCAAAGAGCCTGATGCAGGGCTCGATCCCAGGACCTTGAGATCATGACCTGACCTGAAGGCAGAGGCTTAAACCACTGAGCCACCCAGGGGCCCTATTATAATGTTTTTGTCTAGTTTATAATGGTTTTGAAAAATGAGTTAGAAATTGTTATCAGCTCTTAACTTTTCTGTAAGACTTTGTACAGAATTACTATTATTTCTCCCTTCAGCATTTGGTAACTTCATCAGTGAAGCCGTTTGAGCCTGGAGCTTTTCTTTTTTATAGGATTTTAATGACAAATTCTATTTCTTTAACAGAGATAGGAGTCTAGGTTATGTATTTCATTTGAGATATCTCATAAAATTTGTTAATTTGTGTCTTTAAAGAATTTACCACTTCATCTAAGTTAGTGAATATACTGGCCCGATGTTGTACATAATTTCATTTTACTTTTTTAATATCTATAGACTCTGTAGTTATGTTGCATCTCTCATTCCTGATATTGACAATTGTACCTTTTTCCTTGTTTTTTCACTGCTTAGTTTGGCTAGAGTTTTATCAATTTTATTGATCTCAAAGAACCATCTTTTAAAACCTATTTATGTGTTTATTTTTAAAACTGAATTTCTTAGTGGCAGAATATAGTTTGATCTTGCTTTTTTATCCAGTCTGACAATATGTGCCTTTCAGATGGGATATGTAGACCATTCATATTTAATGTGACTATTGATATGTTTAAATTTGAGCCTATCTTATTAATTTGTTTTCCGTTCATCTCTTCTGTTCTTGGTCCTTCCTCCCCCTTTTTACTGCCTTCTTCGGGATTAAACAATTTTTGTTGTTTTTATTAATATCATCTAGTGTATTTGCATATCAAACAGCGCAGTTTTCATCTCTAGAATTTCTATATGGGTTTTCTTTATGTCTTCTATATCTCTACTTAAATTTTTGCATGTTTTAATATGCCTCTCTGGTAATTAGAACATATGTGTCAGTATCAATTGGCTGATTTTATCTTAATTCTGGGTTATATTTTTCTGTTTTGCGTGCTTGGTAATTTTTTATTGATTACCAGGCATTTTAAATTTTACCTCATTGGTTGCTAGATTTATTTGTATTCCTTTAAATGGTCTTGTGCTTTGTTCTGGGACTCAGTGTTTTTGGAAACAGGTTGTTTTGAGTTGTGTTAAGATTTCTGAGGTGGGATTGAAGCCGTACTCAGTGCTCAAAGCCAATTTTCCAATACTGTTCAAATACTTTTCTGTGTGGAAAAACTTTTCTGTGTGGTCTACCAAATTCTCCATCACTCAGGAAGTTTTTTAGTCTTCATGAAGGGAATAAATAGGTCCTATTCTCAGCTCTGTGTGGGTGACTAGCAATGTTACCTCTAATCCAGTCAGGCGATTCTCTTGGGTTTGGGTAATTTGCTTACATAAAAGCACCGATAAATATTTCAGCAGACTACTTAAAAGGGGACCTGATGCGGAGCTTCAGAATTCTCTCTGTAGATTTCCCCCTCTATAGGACTCTCCTGTGCACTTTAAATCACCTTATTCTCCCCAGATTCTCAGCTTCATCTCCTCAACTCAGAGAATCTTCTAGGCTCTATTTAGGCTTACTTTCTGGGCATCACAACACAGAAACCTTTCATAGCATTAAACTAGTGCACTCAGATGCCTTACCTTGTTTAATGGTCGTTTTTTATTGGATGATGTCAAATTATCTCGGACACTATTGTTTTAATTTTTTTATTATTTCAGGCAAGAGGATAAATCTAGTCTTAAGTGCTTAATTTTTGTTGGTAGTTGAAGTTCACCAGTAGATAAATATTTTTTTTGAAATAAATTTCAGGAAACCGCTTGAACTTCATATAGAAGAGCTTGCGGGGGGCTGTGTTGCATATATTTGGAAGTGGGAAAGTGAGATTATGGAATTTTATGACTGATGGCATTAGGTGTAATATGATGGTAATGGAGGTTAGATAATGCAGGAGGCAAGAAATTTAAAAATGGCTGCTGTTAAGACTTGTAAGATATAAATAGTGTCATATACTATCTATATGATGGTGAATCAAAAGACAAAGTCCCTTTCTTCATCAAACATCATTACAGTTTGCATGAGGAAAAGTGTTTGATTGCTTAATTTATTATTTTTTTGCATGACTGAGATGTTTTATTTCATTAGGATGCACAATATAACACCAAGAATATACAACATGTGATATGTATTATCTCACAGTTTTGTATTTCCCTGTTATAGCACCTGTATTATATTATAATTGGCAATTTATTTATCTGTTTCTCTAACCAGTCTGTCAGCTTCTCTACATCAAGATTAGGGTATTATATTTAGCCTTTTATCTCCATTGTCTAACACAATGTAGAGCATATAGCTGGTGTCAGTGAGTGAATAAATGAATGGAGAAATAGATGAATGAATGGTGTAAATTTTCTGTATTAGGGTTGATTGTCAAGGAAGTCATTTTGGATAAATGGACTTTTTGGTTACTTTTAGGTCACTGCCCTGACACCTACCAGTCAAAATATACCAACACATTTATCTTCAAGTTTAACTGAAGTTGGTGTGTAATAATAATAGGGTTATGTGTTCAGTATATGTTTTATAGGGTTTTAATACTAATCTCTATGAGGACTTCAAGGTGCTTTTTTTTTTTTTGCCTTCAAATTTAAACAAATGAACAGTAGTCTTCCTAAATTCAAATAAGTGAGAAGCCAATTGTATGTACACTTGAGCAAAATATCCAGTATTTACTTCATAATGATCTTCCAATGTCATGCAATACATACATACATACATACATATGTACATACCTACAATTTTAAGAAGGCAGCAGTTAATTGTGGGCCATGTGGCAGCAGATCCTTGTTTACATCTCTAGATCCTAGAACAATACTTAGGAATGTATGACTGAAGAGATGAATGAACAACATCTCTTCCTCCTCAAGGTTAATTCACTATGTCAAAATGAGCCCAGGAACATAACTGAAAAAAAGGAAAGGGTAAGCCTATTTAGCAAAGTAGTATCTTTAGCTGATGAGGATGTTATTATCATGGCTTATGAACAGAATACCCATTTTTTAAAAACCTGCCTGTTCAATAAAGTAGATATTTTATACCCAGTTGGCCTTGGGCCACAGTGGAAAATGGGCAAGCAGATGGTTTTTCAGGGTATTTGTGCAATAGAATGCTTTAGCTCAGCCCAAACTATTCAAGCCGTGATTCAATACTCTGAATTCCAATCAAGTTTGTAAAATGAGATGTCAGATTGAAAACCTCTGCCAGAATTAAGTTACTTCTTAGAAGGTCCTTCCGTGTAATCAGCAGAACAGTCCAAGGGCATGCAAGGGAAGAGAAGGAGAAGAGCCATGCATAAAAGAATACGTGGCAAAACTGTGCATAAATTATGGAGCTTTACTTAGATTTCATAATTAAATATTTGGCCAAATATTTGGTAAGTCATCACATATAATTATGAAAAAGTGAAATATCAGAAAAGAATCCATTAAAGATGCTCAAATCAGACTTGTTGAATTACTTATTTCCAAACTCTGCTAATCTTATATATAAAAAAAGTTTGAGGGGTAAAAATAACCAAATCCGTAGATACTAATAGCTTACCATGCAAGCTTTGATGGTTAGTTTGCAAGGCTGCTGATAATGGCACAAAAATGTACATTAGAGCCGTGAGATATTCCATAAAGCTGTTATAACATCTTTATCTCGCTTCAGTAATAAATGCAGAAATTCACATTCAGTCAGATTTGCTAGCTTTTTTTTTTCCCACTGTAAATCTCTCATAATCTTTCTTTTAGTTAATCATAACTGCCCGGCTATATGCAGTTGAGGCAATTACTCAAAGAATCTAATGATTCACATGAATCACTTTGATTTTTAGTGTTCATACTTCTGAATAAATACTTTAAATTTTTTGTTTGAATCATCTCCTGTGAAATTACTTTTTAATTTTTTAAAATATTTTGCTTATTTATTTGAGAGAGAGCGAGCAGGAGAAGAAAGCAAGCAGGGGGGAGCACCAGAGGGAGAGGGAGAAGCAGGCTCCATACTGAGCAGGGAGCATGACATAGGGCTCAATCCCAGGACTCTGGGATCATGACCTGAGGAGAAGGCAGATGCTTAACTGACTAAGCCACCCATGCGCCCCGTTAAATTACTTTTTAAATATATTTTTGCATGAGGACACATTTCTGAGTGCCTACTATGTTATTATTTATATTTATTAATTAGAGATGTCTTATTTAATTAGGAATTTCTTTTAATAACCAGTTTAGAAAGGTTCCAATTGCACTGAAATTACATATTAACTATTATATCGAAAAGATCTATTTTAGATTATTATGGCTGTGAATGTTATAACTGGCAGATCATAGATTTGAAAGAATCAGAATAAGGTTCACATGTGAAATAGGGTAGAAGAGAGGGTGTGATCTCTTCTCTGAAGGGCTTTAAATTAATTTCTCTTCTTTGGAAGGTATGAAACTGTTTAATCGTCATTGGATCACTGGACCCTTTCAGAGGCTCTAGAAAGATAAGAGATAGGAGAGAAAAGGAAGTGACAAGGAGTTCCTTCTTCCTCCCAGACCTGTATCCAAACTCGGATTGGATACATTAGCTGGCTTTACAGAAAGAAGTAGGTTTGTTGGTCTTTATTGAATTAACCAGTAAGATTAGTATAGTAAAACTACAATCAATTCAATAAACATTTCAGTCATACCAGAGACTTATCGTATTTTATTTGGCTAGACTAGATTAGTATAGACTCAGACTATTACTAGACTAGACTGAGAATCCAAGATTAGTATAAAGGAGCTTAGAGATAATCTAGTACAAACCTTCCACTTTACATGTTAGGCTATTAAAGTTCAACAAGATTATTTATCTAACCTATTAGTAAAAGCCCGAGGTCTCACAGCTTTTACTTTCAAGTTAGTCAGAATCGAAATGGCCTTGATATGGAATATTACAACTAGATTTGGGTATGTTAAAGCATATTTGTTTTCATACTTATCAATCTTAATCTTTTCTTCTCATCAGAGAATGTTTACTTCTGACAGCCCACTTGTGGTCCATATGGATGCCATTATAGCACTTTTCTATGTCACCTTTGGTTACCAAAGTTGGTAACTCTGCTGCTCCAGGCATTGTCCCCCACTTGAGCTATACCCAATATGAATGCCCATACTGATTTCATAGGCAAAATTTACTCCTTATCATGGAAACCAATTTTCATGAACCCTCTCTTAGAACTCAGTCAAGCCAATCAGAATTAGGCTATCATCACGCTAGATTCAAACAGTCATATTAGCAAACGTCATGCTACATGAGAGATAAGGTATTGTTTGCCAATCTCTTCAGAGAGAGATTCAGACTCATTAGGTCTGAGTTGATAGATTAGGCAGGGTTGAGAAACAATGTCTGGTATCAGGGGAAGAAAAGCTTAAAAGGCAAGATCAGAGGTGGATCAGACACAGAGACAGGGGATCTTCGTCTTGTTGGTTAGAGCATGCTTCAAAGTTGAGGTCATTCAGAGACATTACTGGCTCTATGGAAAGGCTTATTAATGCTCTAAAATTACCCAGTTGGTGCTTCCTCTAGTATTGTCTAATTAATTCAAGTTTACTTCACTGCGTCAAATTATAAGTCCCTGCAGTTCCTGATGTTTCCTGTGTCTGGCTTCACTGTCACCTGATTCATATTGCTGGAATTAAAACAAAAATGGATTCCATAGGGATGTTGAAGAAAACCTCTACAGAGGAATTCTTTCCATTAAAGACGATTTAAAAATTTGCCTTTTAAAAAATCATTGGCTGAGATTGTAGATGTATGGAAATCTCTTTAACAATGGTAGGACAACTTAATTTTCTTGAATACTTTTAGCCTTTGAATCTTGTGGAAAAGAAATGCCTTTTGTTGTGACAGGAGGCTATGGAAAATGGTTCATGCCTATGGATGATTTGGAGAGCTGTTCAGTTCTGGCTTAATTCTCATCACATGGCTCACCCTCTGAGATTTTTTTTTTTTTCTTGGTGGAAAGGATCTCTTAAATTATTTTACCTCCTTGTGACTCTGTTTCCTCTTTTGAAGTACCAGTGATAATTACACCTACCTCAGAGTTCTTATGAGAATAAAGTAAGTTATTAACACAAAGTGCTCAGAATCCTGCCTGTCAACAGGTGCTTAATAAATATTAGCTTATTATTATTACTATCACTGCAGAAGGAGAGTAGTTATGATGCTGGAGTGAGACAGAAAAGAATCATTGGATCATGTGGAAAGGTTTGTGACAAATGGTGGTCCTTATCCACGCCCCAGGCAATCTGTCTTTACAAGTCCTCCTGTCAAGAGATGGAGTCTCTTTTCCCATTTCTTGCATGTGAGCTGGACTGTGACTTCCTTAGAGTGACAGAATGCAGTAGAAGACTTGCCGTGTCAGTTCCAGGCCTAGTCCCCTAGAGGTCTTGCACAATTCCACTCTGCGTCCTGGGACTTCTGACTGCCATGAAAAAAGCCCTGGCGGGCCTGTTCAGAATGTGAGAGATCACGTGACATGAAGATGATTCAGCTCAGATGAGGCCATTCCAGATCAGGTGAGACCAGAAAAACTGCCCATCTGAGCCCAGCTAAGGTTGCTGAACTGCAGAATTGTGAGCTAAATAAATAGTCATTGTGTGAGGCTTTCACATTTCAGGGGCGGTTGATAAAGGGATAGAAGGCTTTTGGGAAGAAGGCAAGTTGTGGGAAGGTGACCAGAAAATGTATGGTCAACAAGAGTTTAATAAGGTTTGATAGGGTTTGTTAACCAGGTTTGTCAGTGCCTTCTCTGTCAGTGAGTTGCTGAGTTCTCCTCTTCCTGGCACAGGAAAGAGAGACATCTTTACAAATGGAAATTTCCTTCATAAATGTGAATTTCTTTTACAAAAGGGAAATGTGTTCCCTGAATTTAGGTCTTTTTCTAGGTGTTCTGGTTCTCAGTAGCCTTTAGCTCAAAATAACCCATATGCCAAAGAGGCATATTTTGGTGTGGTGTATTCTGGTGCTATTTGAGATATAGAAGAAACCTCCCCCAAAACTCCTGGTCTTAAGGAGTTATATTAATTTCTTATTTTTACCACGCACTTAGTGACTAAAGCAACACAAATTTATTATCTTATGGTACTAGAGGTCAGAAGTCTAAATTGGTTGTACAGGGTCACTTTCCTTCTGGAGCCTCTAGGAGAGAATCTATTTCCTTGACTTTTCCAGCTTCTAGAGGCTGCCTATATACTTCGACTTATGGCCCTTTCCTGTCTTGAAGCCAGCTGCATAGCATTTTCTCTTCTCTGCTTTTTGCTTCCATTTTCACATCTGTCTCTGATGCTCCTCCTGTCTTTCTTTTCTATAGGACCCTTGTGATTACATTGGGTCTACCCAGATAAGCCAGGATAATCACTGTATCTCAGAATCTTTATTTTAATCACAAATGCAAAGTTTTTTTTTTTAAGTTATATAAGGTATATAACCACAGGCTTTTGGGATTAGGACATGAACTTATTTGGGGGCCTGTTATTCAACTGGGCACAAGGAGGTTGCATTTTAGTAAAGTCCATCTTTATAGGATAAAGCCCAACTTTTTAATATGTCAGATAAATTTTTATCTTTCTTTCCAGCTATATCTCCAGTAACTCTCTGCCTCAGATACATAGTTCAGAAATCCTGCTTCTATTACTTCTCCCTAACAAAACAAATCTGTTATTTCCCATCCCTGTGATTGCCCCTTTCTACAAGGCCCTGCTTGTGCATACCTCTTCTCAACATCCTAGCATCCTTTGCCTGGAAAAATACTCAGCAAGGGGCATCACCTTATCTGAGAAGTGGTGTCCCTCCTATTGATTCCCAAATGATCCTTTGCCTGCCTCCACCATTGACTTTGTTACACTGTCTCTGTTTATGAAAACCCTGTTTGTGTGTTGATTGCCTTGCTCCATTACTCAAAAGCTCCTTGGGAGGCGAGAGTGTGCCATTCATTTTTCGAGCTTCAACACTTAGCATAGTACCTGGCACACTATAATGGCTTAAGAATTGTCAAATGACTTATTTCACTCCGCATAATCTCTTCCAGTCCCGTCCATGTTGATACAAAAGTTGGATATTCGTCCTTTCTGATGGAGGTATAATGCTCTGTTGTATATATGGACCATATCTTCTTTATCCATTCATCTGTTGAAGGGCATTTTGGTTCTTTCCACAATTTGGCAATTGTGGCCATTGCTGCTATGAACACTGGGGTACATGTGACCCTTCTTTGTACTGCATCTGCTTCTTTGGGGTAAATACTGTGGACTCTGAGCAACAAACTGAGGGTTTTGGAGGGGTGGGGGTGGGGGGTTGGGTGAGCCTGGTGGTGGGTATTGAGGAGGGCACGTATTGCATGGAGCACTGGGTGTGGTGCCTGAACAATTAATCTTGTAACACTGAAAAAATAAAATAAATATATTTGGGGGAAAAAAAGAATTGTCAAATGAGTAAGTCAGTGTCACTGAAATTATTTATCTATTCCTAATTATATGAGGAAGAAAGGAGGGAAAAGTTGAAGGAGGTTTGTTTTTTTGTTTTGTTTTGTTTTGTTTTCTATCTTGCATTGTTAAGAAAGTTTGGTAAAGACCAGATTTCTTGCAGAGCCTGGAGAAGGAACAGCAAACGGGAAAGATGAGATGAGATACACATGACTCACAGGCAGTGATAATAACAAGAGCCAGAGGCACTGAAGCTTCAGGCCTGCTCCTCTCAGTTGAGGTGTTTTTGATGTGTGCCTGCTTTGATCCCTGCTGTGTAGCTATGGCCCAGGATGTTCCAGAATGAAAAAACAAACCAAGACAAAACAAAACAAAAAAACCCCCCAAAATTACTTACTGTTTCCTGCTCCCAAGATCCAGAGTGTGTTACAGAACAAACACATGGGTGAGGGGGTTGGTGACAAAAGAATGTCATCTCCCAAAAGTAAATGATCTCTCCAACATGGCTAGAGCTGAAGCAAAAGCAAAGAGGGTGCACAGAGAGGACATTGCAGTGTGCAGGAGAAAAGCAGAATGCAACATAAAAGCAGAGACAAGCTAAAAGGGTGAGGTCAGCAAAGCTGTACTAGTAATGGCAGCAATTACCGAAACATATGTGGAGGGATTTTGTCAGCCTCTTGGACAACACGTGGTGCTCAGATAGTGACATCTGAAGTGCCCTTATACTAAGGAACAGGACAACACAGTTGACCCGTCAGGACTGGGGGGAAAAAGACACACAGAAACATACTGCTACCCCTCCCTGTATGGGAGGCCAAGTGGAGCTCCCATTGTGAGTTATTTTTAGAAGCATAAATTCTGTCATGGATTATGTCCAAGTAAAGTCATTCCTATTAAACTTATCTGAGATGTGGATTAAGTTATTCTCAAAAACTCCTTTCTGAAATAGAGATTCCTTTATAGAAATGTGTTAAATTTATACAATTGTCAGATCTATTGGCCATCTCAGACTAGTCTATTATAAATGTACTGCTGCTTCAATCTTCCCAGCTTGAGAGAGAGAGAGGAGAATATGAATATTTAAAAGGAGGGAGTGTGTGAAACAAGCTTCGGGGAGTTGTTGGAAAATCAAGCACTCTCACGCTCCACATAGTCAACAGTTTAAGAGGCAAACAGCTGGGGCTGTACCTAAGCAAATATCTGACGGCACTTGATTCAAAAAGGAAGCTCTTTCTCAAATACCATGTGTTTTAGAGTTAATTGTCCCAGCCCCCATATCCTGGTATTTGTTGGGATACACAAACTGAGGTCAAAGTCACTGTGGTTTGACAAAGGGCTAAATCACGTGATTTATCACACTGGGAAGCAGAGATCTTGTCTGTCTTTTTTTTTTTTTTTTTAAAGATTTTATTTATTTATTTGACAGAGAGAGAGAGAGAGATCACAAGAAGGCAGAGAGGCAGGCAGAGAGAGAGGGTAAGCAGGCTCCCTGCTGAGCAGAGAGCCCGATGCGGGGCTCGATCCCAGGACCCTGAGATCATGACCTGACCTGAAGGCAGACGCTTTAACCCACTGAGCCACACAGGCTCCCAGATCTTGTCTGTCTTATTCACCACTGGAAAAGTTCCTGCACACTGTGGGCGCTCAAGCTGATAGAATGAACACAAGTGGGGAGAGGATGAGGCACTGAATCTATAAAACTTGTGCTTGTGAGTGGGGTTAACAGTTGAGATGAAACATGATTGCCTGAAGACCTGTGAGCCTCTAAGGATGGGGCCTCTGCAGTTTGGTCCTAGGAGAAAGCTAACAATGTCAAAGCTACATTTTAATTATAGGTACATTGTGTACTGCTTTATGAGCTAGACAATTTAGATAGATTGTTTCCAATCCTCAAAGTAACTCCCCAGGTACATGGTATCATCCCTGTTTTACACATGCGGAAAACAAGCTGTGAAAGTTAAATAACTTTTCCAAAGTTACATGGCTAGTAAATGACAGAGCAGTAATTCAAACCCAGATTTGACTGCTGAATCAATGTTTTGTACCCATACCACACTATCTCCAGCAATATATATATTCTTATAATAAAATTAGTACATGTTTACAATAAATGTGGGAAATATAGAAATGCATGGGGGAAAATCAATAATGATACCTTCACTGTTTTGTAAAAATATGACAATGCAACTGATTCTCATTGTTTGCAATAATGTTTTGTAAAGTCACCATGAACCCTGAATTAGCAAATACTGAAGACTTGCTTCGAGGGTAATAACAGATTTAGGTTCCTGTGAGATTCTGGTCATTTTCATCAATCCGTTAATCCATAACCTTATTTTATGTGTGTTTGTATAAAGACATTATTTAATATATGTTGTTGATTCATTAACATTAACTCATAGCCAGCAGTGCCCGACTGATGCCTGAGTGAAGCTTATCTAATATAGGCATTTTCTCTGTAAGGCACATTATAGCCTTCGTATGCTTAGGAACACTAGACAGCACTTCAGCTCTATGCTTGAGGCTCATATTAACACTTAAATCACAGACAAAAAGCACAATAATGCAGAAAAAAAGAAACTCATGGCACCACATAGATTGCCAGAAAAGGACAGTTATTTATAGCATGAGAGCTGAGAAAGAAGGCAGAACATCACCTTGTTCGGCCTCAGTTGGAAACACACATGTTGGTGATGCAAATATTATGCCACTCTGGGCACGTCCAGGGATGACTGCAAAAGTACTGCAAGTATTAATTTGAGGGTTAGAAATATATGCTATTGAGTAGATGAGTTTGCATATATGGAGTTGTGAATGATGAGGATCAAAATACTGATTGGTTCTGTGAAAACGATGGACACTGTAGAAGAGGGGTTTTCAGAAACATCTGCTCTGCAAAATCTCATATAGAGGCACATCCATCCAGCTAGCCATTTATTTCATTTAACATCTGTTGGGTCTCTCCTAAATTCAGGCTGGGTATTAGAGATAATAGGTATTATCATGATAGGTATTAGAGATACATGATAGGTATTATATGTATATTAGAGATATACATATACATACATATGTATTATATGTATATGCATATTAGAGATACATGATAGGTATTAGAGATAATAAAAGTGAACGAGATAGTTCCTAGCCTCAGGAAGCTCATGGTTTAATGGAAGGAGACAGACATAAAAAGTTATTTTAGCAAATTGTGGTAAGCTCAGAACTGGACATAGATATGAGGTCTTTGGGCAGCACACACAGGAGAAGAGACACTTAGTTGGGGGGGGTGCCTCAGTTAAGTACTAAGGACACAGTCTGATTCGGTCAGGTGAAGGGTGGGAGGGATTGGTGACTGTTAACGGTCGATAACACACAATAACATAGTAGATGTCAACAAAAGCTAATTAATTTGATTCAGAGGTCTTTGGAAACAAATAAAATGATTAATTACCACTTATTCTAGCCTGTGTCTTCCAGGTGGCACAGATTTTATTATATTTTGTCTAGCTCAACCTGGACTTTATGGATGGATCATCATAGCATAATTCATGCTTGCAACATGTCCAAATTGTTAGATAAGTAAAGGATCTTGATCTAGTATTTATCAAGTAACTGTACTGATGTCAGGTTTCCAAATAAAAGATAAAATTCCCCCCAAGGCAAAGATTTTTCTGAGTTCTTTGTATAGAAGTATGCAAATAGACATAATTGTCTACAACAAGATACACGTTCCCTTGAGAGTATATATTATGATTTCAGAGTTTATCCCAAATCTGAGTTGCTCAGTCAAGCCTTCTCCTTTTCTGTACTGCTTCATTTAGAAGTGAGAAGCAAAGATTTGGGGGTGGGGAGGAGGAATCATTCATTTTTTACATAAGGATAATTTCATATATTTTCCTTTTCCAGATATTCATATTTATTTGTTTTTATTTGAAAAAATGTTGTACATGATACAGTTTAGAACAGCTCCAAAGATATACACATTAAAATATAAGGCATCATATCCCCCAGATTCAGCGATCACTGTTTCTTATCTATATCTTCCAGAAATATTCTTTGCAGGTATCTAGATCTACATAGACTTAAAATTTAAAAGACATAAAAATGAAAACAGAGAGCAGGGTTGATAATAAGTGTTCTAAGAAGACAGTTCCTTCAAACTCCATTTTCCCCTAAAAGATAATTTTACAACTCTTAAGCTGACTAGGTAAGAAGGCAATAGTCTTTAAATTTTTTAAAATTTGTTTTAATTTTAAGGGAAAGAGAACTACTGTTCATTGGGGCACATTGTATCCACATTCTATATGAGGCACTTTATGCATATTATCTCATTTGAGCTCTCAAAGATGTCAAGAAGGAAGTATTCTCATTTTATAAATACGGAAACTTCATGTCAGAGAGATTAAAATTTTTAATGTCACACAGCTTGTGAGTAATGGAGTCACAATTAGAACCCCGACCTCTAAGATCCCAATATTTACGCTAGAATTATGCTAGAATACATTCTAGGTCCTATATGTTATGTTTAATATTTTGGCTATAAAGATGAATATGACAATTGATATTAGCTCAGTGGTTTAAAAAAAATCCCTAACAGGGATCTCTACCTGTAAATTTATGCTGCTTAAATTTGTGCTTAATATCACTTTGTATTTGACATTATAAAGCCGTAAATATTCAGTGGAGTCAAATCCCTTTTGAGAACCTGAGCGTAGTAAGAGCTGCATCAGAGGAGACCTGCAGGTGGCACTGCTGCCCATGTCACCGAAACCAAACTTCATAATAGTTTAAATAAACAAAAGATAGTCACTTTAGGAATTATCCAACAGTGAATCCAAAAGTTGAATTGAACCAACATTTGGGTGATCTATGAGATTTAATGAACAGTGAGTATAATGCTTAACAATGTGCTAGCCTAGCGATAAGTGGAATACAAGTCTTCGTGGAGGGGACACAAGGATATCAATTAAGCTTGAGAAGAGAAAGAAATTTGGACTCTGCTTCAGCATAAGGTGCTGCCTGACAAATCAGGTCACTTAAGAATCATGAGAGGTGGAGACTGCTAAAATCTAAAGATGGATGCAGAATTTCTAAGTAATCTGGAACCTGATGAAAAACCACAAATACAAAAGTCTGAGACATTGTTCATAATGAACAAGAATGCCAGGTCTTTACCATTGTATTTTTATTTTTTTAAATTTTATTTATTTATTTATTTATTTATTTATTTATTTATTTATTTATTTATTTATTATTTTTTTAAAGATTTTATTTATTTGACAGCAAGAAACACAGCGAGAGAGGGAACACAAGCAGAGGGAATGGTAGCGGGAGAAGCAGGCTTCCCGCTGAGCAGGGAGCCTGATGCGGGGCTCGACCCCAGGACCCTGGGATCATGACCTGAGCCGAAGGCAGACGCTTAACGACTGAGCCACCCAGGCACCCCTACCATTGTATTTTTAGCTTCACCATGAACTTTTGGGAAAAATTATTGTCAGTCTTTAATCCTAACCAATCACATAAGTTTTAGAAGACAAAGAGCTACTTTTTCTTGAGTCATTAAGAGACATATAGTTCTGGAGAAGGAACGCCAAGATTTTCATAGGGTTGATTCTGGTTAATGAGATTATGGGTGTGCTGTGAAATGTGTAAGCCCGAAGATTCACAGACATGTACCCTGGGGCAAATAATACATTATATGTTAATAAAAATTAATAAAAAAAATGAGATTATGGGTGACTTAAAATTTCATTTCCAAATCATCTACAATAGACAGGCATTACTTTTTAATGAGAGATTAAAATTAATAAGTACTAAAGTAAAAAATTACTGAAAACTGATTTTACCACCTCTCCTTTGTCTCTCTTTCTCTTTCATATTAACACAAATCCTCTCCACCCTTGCCCCACACCTCCTGGTGCTTTGTGTTCATTTTAATGCTAGGAATCCTCTGTGGTGAATATGAAGTGTTCTGCATAGACCTCCATTGAGTGTTGTGTCATGAATTCTCCCAGCGGCCAGGAATATTGGCTATCATCCTCTTTAGGATTGTATGCTTGGTGGAAGGGAGTTGTCTTACCTAAAGTTACCCCTCTTCTTCAGAAACAACCCATAGTGACCGGTTTACAGACAGGTACAAACTCCCAGCACTTTCCCTCAGTTTGAGACAATTCTGAAGAGCCGTCCCACTTTCAGAATCCCTCATAGGATCAGGTGCACTGCAGTTCAACTTCTTCTGTTGCCCCAGCCCAACTCCATCACTTTCTTACGAATGTTACTGAGTGGACTTCCCGGTAACCTCTTATGCATAAAGTGTCAAAATATGGGGATCGTGACTACAACAGAACTAAGACTAGTCCAGGAAGATGACTAAAATAGAATTTTGGAGCCGGATCAGCCAATGGCTGTCTCATAACGAGGGGGCGATCACTGGTGGCTGATAAAGTACTGATAGACATTGCCCAAACTGTTATGGTGCTGAACTGCCACCAATTCCCAGTCAAGTTAGCAAATCTAAGACAGTATCATTCAATTGTTCTCTGGGATTGCAGATTTTTATAAGAAGTCTGTCACTTTTATTTTTCTGTGTAAAATATGTTTTTCTCTAGATGCCTTTAAGATTTCTTTGTCAATGCTTTTTAGTAACTTGATTATATGTGTCTTGCAGTTTTGTTTCTTTTATTGGGGGTTACGTGAGCTTCTGTGGGTTTATGGTCTTCATCACATTTAGAAAAAATGCAGCCATTATTTTTGGCCAGTAATTTTTATATCCTTCCTTTTTCTTCTCTCATTCCTAGGTTTCTATTTTTTTTTTTTCCTAAGATATATTTATTTGACAGGGAGAGCACATGTGAGTGCATGGAAGTGGAGAGAGGGGCAGAGGAAGAGAATCCTCAAGCAGACTCCCATTGTGGGGCTGGATCCCTCAACTGACGCATGAGATCGTGACCTGAGCCAAAACCAAGAGTTGGACACTTAACCCTGAGCCAACCAGGTGCCCCTCTAGCCTCTGATTGTATACATTAGTCAATTTCATACTTTCACACAGCTCACTGAGTCTCTGTATTATTTTTTCAGTTTTATTTCCTCTTTATTTTGGGTAGTGTCTATGGCTTTCTCAAGTTTACAGATATTCTGCTGTTCTAATTTGCTCTTAATTTCATTACATAGATTTTTCATTTTGAGTACTGTATTTTTAATCTTTACAACTTCTGTTTGGATCTGTTTTTATAACTTTCATTCTATCACTATATTCCCTATTTCCTTCATATCCTACAATATGCTTATAATGATTATGTTAAATTGTTTGTTAATTCCAGTATCTCTCTCATTCCTGCATGTTTCTATTGACTGATTTCCCCCCCTTTTGGTTATGGGTAATGTATTTTCTGTTTTTTTGCATGTCTGGTAATTTTTCTTTTCTTCTTCTTCTTCTTACTTTTTTATTGAAGTATATTGGCAAATGACATACCAGTTTCCGGTGTACAATGATTCAATATTGTATTTATTATGAAATGATCACACAGTATGTCATGTTTAGTAATTTTTGATCAGATGATGGGCATTGTAGCTTTTACACTGTTGGATGCTGGGTGTCACTGTATTTTTAAAAGTATGGAACTTTGTGAGTGTGCAGGTCAATGCCATAGGAATCTAAAATTTGGAGATTTGAAACTCAGTTGCATACCTGAGATAAAAACACTTGGTCACAGGCTGGGTGAACACAGAGTTCAGACAGAAACCAGGGAGACAGAAAAGTGATTACTTTTCTGTGAGGGCTCACTGAAGAGTGGAGGGTGTAAACTTTCAGCTCAGGAGCTAGAGAGTAGAGCATTACCATTTTCATCCTCCCCCCATTGGTGCTGAAAGCCTTCAGGGAACAAAACAACACCACATAGTAGAATCCAGAGCTGTTTACATTGAGCCAGGCCCCCTGGCAAGGGATGTGCATTTCCACAAGTGCAGGGGTAACTGAGAATCAGTGCAACAGGCCCTCCCCCAGAAGACCAGCAAGAACAACTGGCCAGAACCAAGTTTACTGATCACAGAGAACTGCAAAACTTTAGCTCTTGGGGAAAACAGTATATAGCATTTGTGGTTTATTAAAAAAATTTTATTTTTGCAATTCCTTTTTTTATTCCTTTAAAATTTATACATACACACACACATATATATCATATATTATTATATATATATTTCTAAATTTAGTTTCTTTTAACAAACAGACCAAGATACACCCAGCATCTAGTTTATTATTTTGTTCTGTTTTGTTTCCTGCTTGATTTTTTCCTATTTTGTTTTGTTTTCTTCTGTTTTTTGTTTTTTTTTTTTCTTTTTCCCTGTTATTATTGTTGTCTTTTCTTTCTCTTTCTTCTGTTCTTTTCTGGCCATAATGATGAGCAAAGAAATTCACCCCAAAAGAAAGAACAAGAGGTGGTACTTACTGCCAGGGATTTAATGAATACAGATATAAGTAAGATGTTTGAAATAGAATTTAAAACAATGATTATAAAGATACTAGCTGGGCTTGGAAAAAAGCATAGAAGACACTAGAGAATCCCCTACTGTAGAAATAGAAGAACCAAAATCTGATTAGGCTGAAATTAAAAATGGTGTTACAGGATTTCCTTCTTCATCAGTGTTCACAGTTCTTGGTCATGCTGCTTTGAAGAATGAAGAGATAGACCAGAGTGGTGGGCAGCAAAGCAAGGTTTATTAAAGGATAGTAAAGTTTATTGAATGATAGAGTACACAGCTCCCAAAGAGGGAGAGGACCCAAGAGAGTGCCACTGGAGTTTCTAAGTCTAGGGATATTCATGGGCTTGGCGGGCTGTTTTAATCTTATTAACCACCATGAGCCTGACATCCAGTTAGGTTTTTGTCATCTATCATGTGGGAAAGGGTGGAGAGCTCCTTCCAGGGTGGTATAAAATATTTTTAAGGGTGGTTTGCCCTTAGGGTAGGGGCCCATTGTCCGACTCTGCTTTTCTTCCAACTGTTCTTCATCAGTGCTATTACTAAGATGCAGTCACAAATGGGGGCTCTAAACAAACAGCTAAGATAAATGAGGCAGAAGAGAGGTTCAGTGATATAGAAGATAAATGATGGGAAATAAGGAAGCTGAGAAGAGGAAAGACAACTAGTAGATCACAAAGGGTGACTTTGAGAACTCAGTGATTCCATAAAGCGATATAATATTGGGATAATAAAGGTCCCAGAAAATGAAGAGGGGGAGAGAGAGAGAGAGGCAGAAGATTTATTTGAACAAAGTGTGGATGAAAACTTCCTTAATCTGGGGAAGGAAACAGGCATTCAAGTCAGGAGGCACAGGGAACCCCCTTCAAAAGCAATAAAAATAGGTCAACACTTTGACATATAATAGTGAAACTTGCAAATTTCAGAGATAAACAGAAAATCCTGAAAGCAGCTTGGGACAAGAAGTCCTTAATCTACAAGGGTAGACACTTAAGGCTGGTAGCAGACCTGTTCAGAGACCGGACAGGCCTGAACTGACTGGCATGATATATTCAGCATGCAAAATGGGAAACATATGCAGCCAAGAATACTTTATCCGGCAAGGCTGTCATTCAGAATAGGAGAGAGTTTCTAGGACAAACTAAAACTAAAGGACTTTGTGATTACTAAACCACCCCTGCAAAAAATATTACAGGGGATTCTTTGAGTAGAGACAGAACCCAAAAGTAACAAAGACCATAAAGGAATAGAGACAATCTACAGGAACAGCGACTTCACAGGTAATACAATGGCACTAAATTCATATCTTTCAATAATTACTCTGAATGTTAATGGGCTAAATGCTACAATCAAAAGACAGGGCATCAGATTGGATAAAAAACAAGACCCATTGATACCCTATCTATAAGAGACTCTAGGAAACAAACTGAGGGTTGCTAGAGGGGTGGTGGGTGGGGAAGGGATCAATGGGTAATGGGCATTATGGAGAGCATTTGATGGAATGAGCACTGGGTGTTATATGCAATTGATGGATCACTAAATTCTACCTTTGAAACTAATAAAAAATTTTTTTAAAGAACATGGAAAAAAGGTATGAAACTGTTCTGGCACACAGGAAGTTACTTGGTCAACTTGAAAATTTTGAGGTGTTTTTAAGATTTATTAAGGTGAATCCATAGCAGTTTTAATTTATGGCTAATTTGGCCTTACTAGTAAGCACAACTCTTCTGATGATGCTACCCAATGCCCCATGTATTAGATGCTCTATTCTTACTGGTGGTAACATAAACTATTTATTCCCAGATCAATGAGGTCCAGGGATTGTTTGGTTTACTGCTTTCCAGTTATCATTATTTTCTTAAAGATTTATTTACTTATTTGTGAGAGAGAGAAAGAGCATGAGTAGGAAAGGCAGAGAGAATCTCAAGCAGACCCCTTGCTGAGTGCAGAGCCTGACATGGTGCTCAATCTCAAGACAGAGATTAAGACCTGAGATGAAATCAGGAGTCAGAAGCTTAACTCTCTGTGCCACCCAGGTGCCCCTCCAGTTATTCTTTTGTTGGCCTTTTTGAATAGTACTCAAATGACTTCCTTCACTCTTCACCATGCCAATTATTACTCAACAAATTCTTTAGATTGCCCTGCAGATCTCTTGAGCTTTTTGCTATTTTGTAGCTTCCTCAGTCATCCTGAATTCTCCTCTAGTTATTAAATGTAGTGAGATGCTGGGCTTCATTTGATTCTCCCTTCATTGGGGCCTGGCAGCTGCCTCCAGGTGGTAATCTAGGGGTAATCATAAGGCTCACCACCTTCAGTCATCATAGTCCCATATTACTTATAGTCCAATGTCTAAAAACAGCTGTTTCATACACTTTGATTTTTTAGTTGCATATGGAAGAAAGGACAATTCAGAGATCAACTAATATATGTGAATCTACACTTTGATCAGAAATTTTTTTTTCAAAAAGTGTTTTTATAATAAGAAAAAATATCACTACTTTCACTTGTCTTATAAATTCTGCATTTCCTCAGTGCACATTCTGAAGTTTTCAGGAGATAACAGGAAATCTGTAGATTCCCCCTGCCCCCCGATTCTTAGAAAATAAGATTCTGAGTTAATAAAAAAGCTAATTTTGAGTAATAAAAGATTCTTACTTGCTCTACTTGATTGTATTCAGAACTGTTAAGTTTATTCTAGTGAAATTGATTTTTTTTCTTTTGGTTTAGAATATTAAAACTAGCAATCCTTAATTTTCTGTCCTTAAAAGGCTTCAGTGCTACACATACACTCTTTCTCTCTCTCTTCAGAATCAAAGGGTGGTATATCTGTTGGAGAGGTACATAGATTGCTAGGATATAAAACTCCAAACTATCTTTAATTCCACTAAGTATGAGGTCAAAATTATTACCATTGATAGAACAGAAACATATTGTGAAATGTGAAGGCAGAGATTTGGTAGGAAAGGATTTTAATTAGCAGAGATCTTGTAAAGCTCAATATAAGGAAGGTGGAAAGGACTGAGAAATTGAACATGGGCTTGGCTCAGTTCAAGATTTAAATATATTGCCTCTTTCGATTATCAGAACAACTTAGGTGCATGTTATTATTCAAATTTTATAAATGAAGAAACCCAGAGTTTAAGTTTCCCAAAGACAGAATGTAGTCAGTAGAAAACATCACGTATGTTCCACTTCTGAATGTTACATAACTGTCCTGAACAATGTGTGGGGAGAGGGAATCTTTATAACACAACCATTAGCAGAAGCAATTTGGGATGGTTGGTGCAAGAACTAGTTTATAAAACAACCAAACATCATTTGATTTGGTATAACCTGTGTATCATCTTCCCCATCCTGCTTTACTCTCAGCAGTTAACTTTCTTAGTTCCTGAGAAACTAAAAGCAATTAGAAAAGAATTTCTAGAAGCCACCAACATCCAATCAACCAATCTATATTTGAACTTAAATATCTGCCTTTTTTTCTGATAGTTTGGAAAGCATGGAATCTGTCCATGCTCTAGCTGAAGGCTGAGCCCTTTACTGTGTACTGCAGCCCATGTTTTCATATACTCAAGAATATTGTTTCTGAAGATATTCACACTTTTCCTCCTCATCAAATTTTCTCTTCATACTAGGTTAAAATTTTTTAACCAGTGTGTACAATCAGAACTTTCATCTTATAACTGACAGCAGTTTAAAAAGACTCAATAACTATTCACAATTTTGTGTGGTTCATGTCTGCCTTAAACTGAGAGGACACAGGACTACATTTTTGCTAAGATCCCTTCTAGTGCTATAATCCAAGGTAATTCTAATAATAATTGTTAATATTTATAGAGTGCTGTTTCTAGACTAGACACTGTGCTAAACACTCACATGTATTATTTAATTCTCACAATTCTAAAAGAGAGGTATTATTACAATCTTTATAGTATAGATAAGTAGAACCTAGAACAGTTAATTTGTCCAAGGTTACATAGTAAATAGCACAGTAAAATTCAAACCTGACTTTACAATTCACAATTCTCAATTGTATGCACACCATGCACATGAAAAGTTACTGACTTTATAGTACCTATATATTTAATATCAATAAATAGATACAAAAACAAAATTGTCATAAACCCATAATATTTATCTCAATATGCAACAGAGTTCACATAATTACATATCTTTTTTTTTTTAAAGTTTTTTTCTTTAAAAGATCTTATTTGAGAGAGAGGACAGTGCAAGCGAGGGGAGGGGCAAAGGGAGAGGAAGAGAGAGAATCTCAAGCAGGCCTCACATCCAGTGCAGATCCTAAAGTGGGGCTAGATTTCACAACTCTGAGATCATGACCTGAGCAGAAATCAAGAGTTGGACGCTTAACTGACTGAGACATCCAGGGGCCCCTATTAAACATCTTTAAAGAGGAAAAGTTTTAGCATACAAACACCTTGGAAAAAGACCCAATTTGGTCCTATAGTTTTATAGCTAAGGGCAAAAGACAGGAGTTACCATTTTCTGTCCAGGTTTTTAATAAAAAATAGTAATTTCAAATGAAACATTGTCATTTTATAATACATTACATTGAGAAATCAAGTTATTGAATAATAAGTGTCTATTACATCTCAGACATTATGTATATATCTTTACACATAAAAAATGGATATTAAACATAGTAAAATATGGAAGAAAAACTGCTTTAAGTTTGTATTACTAAAGCAGAAATATGAATAACCTTGTATTAAGATGAGAAGCATTTATAATTTACATTCTTCCAATGAAATAATAAAGCCAGTGTGCCACCAGCTTGGCATTTACTTAAATGCTTATAAAAAGTGTTTAGGGATTGATTCTTAAAGTTGGCTGAATACTGAAATTGCTTCGAGAGTTTGAAAAATACTGATGCCTACTGATATAAGGTAGGGCCTGAGCATTATTGTTTTAAAACTTTCCAGGTGATTCTAATATCCTACAGTTTGAAAACAGTAGCTTAGAGGACTGTTACATAACTAAGGAGGTCAGTCTTCAGCTGAAGGACATTCCATTCCTTAATTTCAGGGGATATATTGTTATTTTAAGTATCTGATAGGTATATCTCCCTTGTTTAGAAAATACATAAAGGAAGAGATTTTCTATTCATCATTGTCTCTCCATATCTGGAAAAATAAAAGGCACATAGTAGTTGCTAAATAAATTTTTCAAATGAATACATGATTGCCTTCTCTTTTACACCATTATCTTCTAGTAGATACATGAACATAAAAATACAAAAGATATTTATTGAAAATTGAATGATTGAAGCAGTTTTGATAAAGCAAACTGAAGACATATATATTTTAAAAACACATACATATATAAATAGATCAAAAGTAGAAAAAGAATATACAAAAGAGCAACATTTAGTATAGAGAATTCACTGAGTTTTCCAATATTCTTCACATTTGTATACTTAGAAACAAGAGCATCCCTAAACAACTAGTACTTTAGCTAATATTCATAAGTACATATACAGATAAACTTAACTTCTTTTAAATACAGAATTATAGCCTAATCTTGATAAACATGTCAGTTTTCAAAATTCAAGTAAGTAAAATTTTAGCATACACCTAATAGCTTTTACAGGGACTATATTAAAAAAAAAAAGACTGTTTCTTGTTAAAGTATCTGGTACCACTTTTGTTATTGGCTCTCAGTTGAGACCCATTAGTTTCTTAGCAGTCTTACACTGATAAAAATATACTTTGGTACCTCTTTACATATGTTTTGTTTTTTTTTTTTAGAAAAATATTATTAATAAATAGAGTTCTATTTTAGAAGCTAGATTCTTAGATATGGCTTCATTTACCAAAGTTCCACAGGTTATTACATTGTAATTTTTAATTCAGTTAGTATCTTAGACTACGAAACTTTGGTTTTTTTAAAATTAGCATTGGTTGTTTGATTGTAGGTCTGTCACCAAAAAGGACTGCTTCACTCTCCGTGGTTGGAAATCTTTTCTGATATATCAAGGGATATTCCTTCTGAAACTTAAAAATGAGGTAAGAAATTAGAGGGTATTTTACATTTATTATCCTAGCTGAAGCCAGTGTTCAACATAAGAACTCAGTGCCTTTCTCAAACATTTATTTCAGAAGTGAGTATCCTTTCAATTTATCCTTGCCTTTCCCTTTGCTTTCTCATATATGAAAGAGATAATGTAAGATTTCTTAGATCCAAGCTAGCATTAATATTCTAGGATTCTCTTTTTATGTATTCTCATCCTAAATTCCAGATCTTCTTCCTTTCCATTTGTAACACCTATGAAGGTCATAATGATCTAGTATATTTCATATTTGAGTATCTCAGACCTGGAATTAAACCTGCCAGAATCATGCTGCTACTGGATTTTGATGGAGATAAAAATTCTAAATGGTAATAATGAGTCAGTAAAAGTTATATATTATAATTAAAATATTTTAATTGTTTATTTTGTTTTCCCAAGCTAATCTAAACTATAATTATAAGGAAGAATATGTTATTATTTTTATTATTTAAATTTCAAGATAAAGAATAAAGCCAGGCATTAAGCTATATACATAGCCTATATATATATAGTATCTAAAATCCAAAGTATTAGAATGAGAAATTAGATTCTAAATTTTATTAAATAATCATCAGCAACATAATGAAAAATATTATGATTGAGAACTTGTTCATTCTCTTACCTGTTTTAGTTTTTTCCTTTTCTCCTTTAGAGGCAAACTCTTGTTTTTAATAATATTCTCTAAAAGTTCTGCAATTGCAGCTTGTGAGGTAGACACTTTTTGTTCATCAAACTCCTGAGCACTAATCTGCTTACAGTATGAGTATGTTGGCAAAGGAACAATCAGCCCATCTCCAGCATTTTTAATCTGTTGTGAACAAAATGATATAGTCCAGTCTATTTATTCTGTTCATGTTCCTATTTTCTAAGGGTTCTTTTGATGGGATTTAATATCTATTAATTTACCATCAAACATCCAATAAAGAAAACTGTATTATGCAGTAGAGTAACGATAAATCCCAGACTATAAATCCCAGACCCACAGTCTACTAGCTTTGTAGCCTTGAGCAAGTTATTTTACTTCTCTTGGTCTGTTCCCTCATCTGTAAAATGGGGATTACAGAAGTTAAGGTACATAATGCGCTTAGCACAGAATAAGTATTAAAGTCATCCATTATCATTATTGCTATTAACCATGTATTTTATTCTTTTCACTACAAAACAATAAAAATCAAAATGTTTTAATTCATTTTAAAACATTACTCTTCTGACACAGTAATAGTATTCATCTGTTTTTGAGGTGTATGAGCATGGGCAGATACTATATCATCTGCTGACAATAGAAGGAAATTGTAAGGATAATTATGTAAACAATATTAGAATGGTATATATAGGAAGAAACATGTGTGTGAAATATATGTGCTGGGCAGCCAAAAATTGAATATAACAGACATCTTGTTTTTGGTTACTCAGTATTCCTTCTCTCCTTAATAGTTGCTTCCCATTCCAGCTCCACTATCCTCACCCTCCCACCTTTTTAAAATTTTATTTATTTATTTGAGAGAGAGAGAGAATGTGAGAAGCAGAGGGTATGGGACAAGCAAGACTTTGCACTGACTGTGAAGCCTGATGTGGGTGGGGGCTTGATCTCATGACCCTGAGATCATGACCGGAGTCGAAATCAAGAGGTGGATATTTAACTGACTGAGCCACCCAGATGTCCCTGTCCTCGCTTTTTTTGAAGAGCAGATTCTCCTCTAATCTATGTAGAGGCCAAGTATGGCCCTGTCTCCAATGCATTCACCCTCAACCACCTAAAGGATGTTTTTAGCCTCGATTGGGCCAGAGGCACTTGGTAGTTGCCTTGTGAAGAACTTTTCAAAATGGTGGCTGAAGGGGTAGATCCCTTTGGATTAAAAATGCAAGTCTGTGACTTAAAAGCTTTAATCAGCCATATGCCCCCTATCATGTGAAGGAGCCATTTGTTAAATATAGGGCCAAAATGGAAATAAGAGATGAAGAGATGGAAACAGTTTTATTGCTATTTGAATCCCCAGATTCTGTCTATATTCCTGACTTTTAGAGGTTATTTATGTGAGCTAATGAAGTCTTCCTTTTTAATTAGGCTAGTTTGAGATGAGTTTGCCACTTGGAACTGACTAATGCAGAGAATTTTAAGATTTACAATAATACATACATAGCCCTTTTTTAAGTAGTCAAGATGTTTATCCACTGCAGTCTGTAAGTAAGAGGGTACTTGAAGAATTTCCTGGTGATGATCCATTAAGAAAGAAACTAATCTTGCAGCAAGAAGCTCATCAAGATCCACTTCTTCAGCACAGCATAGCACACACCGAGAAAAAGTGTGTATCATCTAGAAACATATTAAAAGATGCGAATGTAAAAATCTAAGCTTTATATAAATAAGAGTATCAGTAATTTCTGGGTATCATCCTAAAGTACTGAGATTAAGTGATAAGAAGACTTCAGCTTAAAAATGAGGATAATTAATTACATTAGAAAGGTAAGAATATGTTATTCTTTTTAAAATACTTGTTAAGTACTTCCTTAATATAATTCCAAAGGATTATAAAGAGCTTAGCTTTTTCTTTAATTTTGTCACAATTTTATTGGTAAATACCATGGGTTCCATTAGTATCATATAGATATGTCACTTAAAGAATGTCAAAGAACAATGACTTATTACATTAATTTAATCCCATAAAACACAAACTTATGTTATGTAAAGTCTTTAATGTTTACATAACATGTAAACATTACTGGTAATGAGGTTGGTACCATTTAGCTTTTGAAATTCTGGAAAATAGTTTTTTTTTTTTTTGGAAAATAGTTTTTAATCCTTATTCTGTCAGTCTTTTTTTTTTTTTTTTTAAAGATTTTTTATTTATTTGACAGAGAAACACAGCGAGAGAGGGAACACAAGCAGAGGGAATGGTAGCGGGAGAAGCAGGCTTCCTACCGAGCAGGGAGCCTGATGCGGGGCTTGATCCCAGGACCCTGGGATCATGACCTGAGCAGAAGGCAGCCGCTTAACGACTGAGCCACCCAGGTGCCCCTATTCTCTTTAAAGATAATACATACATTTTTCAATTCCATAATAACGAGTCTTCAAATCCTAGGATAAATTTTGTGTTTCAAAACTCATTTACTCTCACCCTGGGGCAAATAATACATTATATGTTAATAAAAAATAAAATAAAAAAATAAAATATTTAAAAAGAAAAAACTCATTTACTCTCATTCATGTCCATATTATCCACTAAGTATAAGACACACAAACACATACCTCATTCTAAAATAATTAGTTATCAGAATTCTAAGTATTTAGCATATGATAGATGAGGAACATATTTATTGAATTGAAATATTTTTGGTTTTGTTCCTACATGTCAGACATGTTTTCCCCTCTCCTTCCAAGACTGAGTCCTCAGCTTTTTATTCATCTTTCCTAGCTTTGTAGAGCTCAATTTATTTTCAAAGCTCCAACTACTACCTCTCTCCAAACAATCTGCCTTCTGCCCTATCTTTCTTCACCAAGTTCATGTTTCTAATAGTCTGTTGGATAAATTTCACTTGGATGTCCTATAAACTCAAACTCAAAAAGTATAAAACTGAAATTATTTCCTTTCTACTCATGTCTCTCAAAATATATTCCTCTACAAACTTCCCTATGCTTTTTAACAGTGTCACAATTACTTAAGAATAATTCTTCCTCTTTAGATTGGGTCTGTCATTGAAAAAGAACTGTCCTTAATGAGTGGAAGAATAGAGCTCAGCTCCAGATTCTTTGCTATAAGAAAATCATCTGAAGCTGCACTGTGGAAGTGGCAGCTGTTGAAAAGAGAGAGTGAGAGAAAGAGAGATTTGATACTATATTAAGAATTCATTTCCAATCAATATCTGGATAAAATGCTTCCACCCTTGTCTTCTTATGGAGTCTGAGACTGCTTCACAGTAGTTTGTCCCAATTTCATGCCCACAGTGAAATGCTATCATTTCACATATTTCTTCAAATACAACTTTCCACTACCACAATATTTCTATTAATTTTCTCCTTTACAAAGTTATAGTGCCCTTATGCCTTTAACCATGCTTATATCTCCTCTATCTTCCCCACCGAACAGAATTTGCACAGGCAATGGAATATGGTCTGATAATCCAGGTCAATCACTATGAAGCGTTAGGAGTGAAGAGGCACAGTGCTCAGACAAGATAAAGATCAGGATATGAAAGTTTAGCATACTGAGCACAAAGGATTAATGCACCAACATTCTGCTACTAAGAAAGATACTTTTTTTTTTTTTTAAAGATTTTATTTATTTGACAGAGAGAAACACAGCGAGAGAGGGAACACAAGCAGAGGGAATGGTAGCGGGAGAAGCAGGCTTCCTGCAGAGCAGAGAGCCCGATGCGGGGCTCGATCCCAGGCCCCCTGGGATCTGACCTGGGCCGAAGGCAGATGCTTAATGACTGAGCCACCCAGGCGCCCCAAGAAATATACTTTTAAGAGCCTTTCTATCCTAAGAATCTAGGATTTTAGATCACAATATCGCTCAAGGAGTGTTTGGATGATTTGCTTTTCTTTTTTTAGTTCATGAACAAGGGCTTATTCTTTCCTTAAGAAATCAACTTACCAGTGATCTCGTACCCATTGCATCATGAAGTTGGGGCATGTCAACATTTTGACTCATTTGGGAAATCATGCGCATTAAAAGTTGAAGCTTTCTACGATTTGGTGGGGGAAGTAACAAACAACATAACTGTAGTGCATCGATGGCAACTCTCTCTAAATGAGGTTGCAGTAAACCTAGAAGGCAAAATTACACCCCACCCCCGGAAAAAAATCATCAATGACACTAATTGCTTTCATACTATGAGCATACACAATTAAATGAAGAATACAGTTTTATAAATACTAAAATAAAATTTTAGTACTAATTTCTTTTAACTGTCCCTGGAAATTTCCACATTCCTCAAAAGCTGGTAGATTCTCATTACTTTCTTCATAACCTATTTGAGTATTAACATCCTTTACCTACTACAAATAAAGTGACTCAGAATAAGTTAAAAAGAGGTAAAAGAAAAGAAGTGGTTTAGGTAAGTAGAATAAATCTTTGTTATGCCATGACAAAGTCTTTTACAGTAAAAACACTTCCTTTTGGAGGAAAAATATAAAGCAGTTTCAGAGAAGACAGGTAAACAAAACACAGTTAGTAAACACTAAAAGTTAATATTACATGCATTGAAAGCATCAACCTTACTTTGTGTGCCAGTCAACACAGAAGAAGCTGGAGGTAAAGAATTTCCTGAAAGTTCTATCGTACTTTTGCAGAGTCTTTTATTGATTGTGGAACTAGACTCTCCGAGTTCACTTTCCATAGCTGTTTGCACACTTGTGCTGCCTTGTCCGAGATTTGGTTTCATGATAATTTCAGCCACTGGCTTATTGATATAACTATTCCTTCTTGTACTACTTCTTAAAAGTAAACTCTGAGATCTACAAAGCTGTTTTGACTTGCATTTCCCATTACATAGCTCCTCTTGGTCTTGAACAGTCAAAGTAGAGGTTCTCTTAAAACCAACACAGAGTGGCTTTTGATTACTTTCCTCTGAATGAAGATTCATTAGGGATTCCTGTTTGATCTTAGACTCTAAAAACTGCTTATTATTTTGTCCTTCTATATTCAGAACAGACTGATGGAAGACATTGAAGACCTCTTTACTTGAACTCCCTGGTAAGTCTATAATTCCTTCTAAAGAATAGCACCTTGGTTTGATGTTAGATGATAGAACATGCATACTACTTAAGCCTATTAAATTATGACAACTTCCTCCCATTATGTCATTAGCACTGGCTCT
>CM053606.1:47995324-48039218 GCA_028646535.1 Procyon lotor
TCTTTCTTTCTTTCTTTCTTTCTTTCTTTCTTTCTTTCTTTCTTTCTGATTTTATTTATTTATTTGACATAGAGAGAGACAGTGAGAGAGGGAACAGAAGCAGGGAGAGTGGGAGAGGGAGAAGCAGGCTCCTTGGTGAGCAGGGAGCCTGATGTGGGGCTTGATCCCAGGACCCTGAGATCATGACCTGAGCCGAAGGCAGACGCTTAACGACTGAGCCACCCAGACACCCCTCACTTAGTTCAATTCAAAAGACATGAATAGATGTATAGCTCAGAAGAAAGCATGCTAAGGTCTGGTACCTGTTCTCAAAGAGTTTACACTTCAACTGGAAAAATTTTGAAACAATGTTTTGATAATTTGATTGTTCAGTGATAAAATTGATGATTTCAAAACAACACAATGATAGATGCTTTAATAAAGGCATGTACATAAGGATCCTGTAGGTGCACATAAGAGATACTTAATTTTAGCTAGAATGTGCTGTTTTCTCCAGGAATAGCTTCCTGCATTTTGAGAGAGAGTTCAGTTTGGGTGTCTTGACTATATATTCTCTAGAAGCTGGAATAATAATGAGGGATGTGCCTCACTGGAAGATTGGATGACTTGGAAAGCACTGGCAGATGCCTCCATGCCAGAGAAGTAACTCAGGAATAGGGCACCATGATTACAATTGAGGGACTGCAATGCTATCCATGGAGTGATTTAGCATCTCTGTAATATTCTTTTTCAGGTGGGATCCTTAGATCAGTATCCTTGTGAAGATCGTGGGGCTATATATCAGTTTTTTTTCTTTACCTTTCCTCCCACCACACTAGTCACAAAAAGACAGGGGAAAGTGAATTTGGGGCAAGGAGATGGTCGAGTAGAAACTCGAGGAAAAAGTAGAGATGATATCTCTGTCAACTAAGTTTTGCTTAAGCTTTGAAATATTTGTACTCAGTTTTACCTATGCTCGATGAAGAGGTTATAGGTACAAGAGGGAAGAGTTTTGGAGAAAATGAGAGTTGCTCCCGCCACAGTAGCAGAGGAACAAGACCTGCTGGTGTTGGGCTCTCTAACCTGCAAAGTTTATGTCACTTTGCTGTGAAGGATGTCTGGGGGATGGTAGTCAAAATGTCCAGCATGATGTACTCCCAGTTGGTCTGGAGTCCTAGGCATGATGGACTTGTGTGTTGAAAAGTCATACCATGGCCCAGCACCAACCAGGTGTTAGGTAATGTTGGATAGAAGGACCTGGGCCTCTTTGCACTAGAGTAGAGGTATTTCTTTCCATTTCTTCTTTTCATGGGGCCTTGTCTCTGGCAAGGATTTTCCTGGAGCTGGGAAGTTTTGATACCTCTATAAACTAACTTACTGAAAATAATGCTATTGTGCATCTGAGAAAATATAATTCTGAAAGTGTTGCTCATTTGTTACTGGTAGTGAGAGATGATGATGTTGTGGAATATTCTAGATATATAACATTCAATCAGGTGATTGGAAAGGTTAACGAAGTCTATGGGGCACACATTTGGTTTGGTGCTAATGGGAAGGTGAAAGTTCACTTTGATATTTATCTTAAATCCTTTTCTACTTTTGTACCTTTAACTTGAGTGAAAATTATAATTACAAATAAGCACATATTAATACAAGCCACACAATAAAGACAGAAGAATTCTAGTGGCAAGGAAATTGGTGAAGTTGAGAGTTAGAGAAATTTTCTTAGAGAAGGTGAATTCTTTTTTTTTTTAATGCTTTATTGAGGAATTATTTACATACAATAAACAATGTAGCCACAATTTCCATTTCCTGTACTCTTTATTCCTTTGTATAAATTCATTATTTTCATGTAGTGTAATTTTTTTTTCTGCCTGAATTTTTCCTGTAACGTTTCTTGTAGTGTGGATCTGCTGGTGATAAATTCTTTCACATATTGTTTATCTGAAAGGTCTTCCTCTTAGCTTCATTTTTATAGATTTTTTTTTGTTCTTACTGAATATTGAATTCTATGTTGACAGTGTTTAGTGTTTTCTTTTTAGTACTTAAAAATATACTTTAAAAGAATGCTCCACTGTCTTCTCACTTGCATTATTTTTCTGTCATTTTTATCTTATGTATATAATGTAACATTTTCTGTTAAACACTGATATTGAGCCTTTTGATTATGATGCACATAGGTGTAGTTTTCTTCAGTTTTCTCATGCTTGGGGTTCATCAAGCTTCAGGAACTGTGAGTTTATCAAATTTGGAAAATTTTTAGCCATTGTATTTTTGAAAAATATAAAAAAATTTGAAAAATATTTCTGTCCCTCCTTTTCAAGTTTGAACATGAGCTACATTTCACTGATGTTCTGTTTCTTCTTCTTTTCTTAAATTCTCTTTTATTTCTGTGTTTCCTTTTGAATAGTTTCTATTGCTGCTTTTTAAAGGCCGCTAATATTTTCTTCTGCAATGTCTAATCAGTATTTATTTTTGTATTTAAATTCAATTAATTAACATATATTATTTGTTTCAGGAGTACACGTCTGTGATTCATCAGTCTTATATAATACCCAAGGCTCATTACAACACATACCCTCCCCAATGTCCAGCACCCGGTTACCCCATCCTTCCACCCTTCTTCCCTCCAGCAACTCTCAGTTTGTTTCCTATGATTAAGAGTCTGTTGTGGTTTGTCTCCCTCTCTGGTTTCATCTTGTTTCATTTTTTCCTCTCTTCCCATTTGATCCTCTGCCTTGTTTCTTAAATTCCATGTTTGAATGAGATTATATGATAATTGTCTTTATCTGATTGACTTATTTCACCTCGCATAATACATGTTATGTATTCTAGATAGTTCCAGCCACGTTAGTTCTTTCTCGAAGAAGGTCATAGATACAGATTGGCATCTATGTTATGATTTGCCTTGAACAACTCGTTTAACCTTAACAAAGAGTTTTCACATTTATCATCTCACTTTATCCAATAAAAATTCCATAGCAGTTATCATAACAATTGGATTAATAAGAAAACCAAGGCATTAAGGGCTCAAGTATTATCAAAGGACACATTTTGTTAGCTGAATATCTGAGATTTGAACCCACCCTTGTGTTCTGATCTGTATTATATCCATAGGCTATATATAATCTCTTTCCTACTTTGTCTCTCATTATATAAGAAACACAGAATAGAAAAGAAAAACAAAGATATTTTAATATTTTTGCTATTAAGTTTGAAAATGCAAAAAATAGTAGGAAAATAAAACTAATAAAATAGTTAAGCTTTTAAAAACAAAGTAAATTAAGGTGTGCCTGGGTGGTTTAGTTGGTTGAATGTCTGACTCTAGATTTTGGCTCAGGTCACAATCTTATGATCTCATGATGGTGGGATAGTGCCCTAGGATCTGCCAACAGGGAATCTGCTTGAGATTTTCTTTCTGTCCTCTCCCTCTTTCTCTTGCCCCTTCTCCCACTCCCCCCTCAAATAAATCTTTAAAAAAATAAAGTTATTAAAAATAGTTATAATATTTCTGATATATTCTCCAAAAGTTAGGGAAAATGAATTGTCATCAAAGATTAGGTCCATCTAAAGAGATAAAGTACACTAACCAATGTTTTTTTTTAATGTAATTAAATGTAGTTTTAGTATGCAACATAATATTAACCTTTCAAAAACTAATTAAAATGCAGTGTAATATTAACCTTTCAAGGTTCAGTTCATACAGACTTTTTTTTTTAACTAACAGCTTATTCTAAGTGATATGTCAAGAGTTTTGCTTGCTGTGTCTGGATATGGAATTGGGTGTGATGTTCTTGTCCTGGGCTCTCATTCCTGAGGCCAAGATGTGTTAAAGGGGGGTTTGGTTGTCAGCATTAGCTCTGCATTGCTTTCTCAAAAGCAAGGAGGGTGCTTTGTCCACTCCTGATTCTTCCTCATGTGTTTATTGTCTCTGATAAACTACTGTTCATAGGCTGATTAAAAATAGAATGCGTGCTCACATTTCACATATTATCATCATTCTGATTGTTTTGTTTGTAGGGTTTCAAACTCAGAATTTTTTTTTTTTAATCAACTTCATTGCTTCATTCATATACCCTTCAACATTTTGTTCATTGCTTCATTCATATACCCTTCAACATTTTGTTTCTCTTGAGCTTGCACTTTATGTTTTGGCCTTGTTTGAGTATTTTAATTACTAGATAACAAGGCTCCTGTTTTTAGAAAATGAAGGCAAACCCAGTAAAGAGAAAAAGAAAAAGAAAATGAAGGCAAAATTTTAACTCTCAAGGCACTCACAATCTACTATGATAGACAAAAAAGCAATCACAAGATGGCAATACCATGTAGTAAGAATTTTGTCAGGAATTGTTATTTCTTTTTAGTAGTGTGGTCTTGATTTACCATATGAAACACAAGCAGGGTTTTGAGACTAAGTAGTACAAGCCCCAGTGTATTTCTTTTCTATTGCTATGTAACAAATTATCTTAGAACTTAATGACTTAACATTATCTGGAAGTTTCCGTAGGTCAGAAGTCTAGGCTGGCTTAGCAGGTCCTCTGTCTCTCGGTCTCACAAGGCTATAATCATGTTTGGGCTGTAGTCATCACAAGGCTTGTCCGGGGTGCGTCTGTTTCCAGGTACACTCCTGTTTGTTGCAGGATTCAGTTTCTTATGAGTTGTTGGATTGAGGGCCTTAGTTCTTGGCTGCTATTGCTTAGAGGCCACCTTTAGTTTCTCACCACATGGACTTCTCCATAGGGCAGCCCACAGTATGGCAGCTAGGTTTATCAGAGTGAGCAAGTGAATGGGCAAGAGAGGGAGTGAAAGCAAGATAAGAGTCAGTCTTTTATAACCTAATCTTGGAAGTGACATATTTCACTTTTGTCTTACTCATCAGTAGTTTCATTTAGAACTCATCAGTAGGTTCAGCCCACACTAGAAAAAAGAGGTTACCCAAGGACATAAATACCAGGAGGTGGTGATGAGTGAAGGCCATTTTAGACATTTCCCACCACACCCAGATTGAGACATTTGTCAAAAAGTCCATGAACTTTTCCAGTAGAAGCTAAGAGTATATCCCTTAGGCCAGGAAATACCTTAGAATTAATTATTGAATTGTCAAGTTATTTCCTTTCTCTTTAGGTTCAGTATGTATTAGATTGGATGTAGCCAAAAGAACTAAAAGAAACTGAAGCATGGCAAGGTGATAAGCAGTTAATCATTTATTGAAAGGCTATGTGCGAGAAACTGTTGGCACCCCCATATTTTCACTTGACCTTCAAAAGGTATGAAATAGGGAGTCAGCCTTAGGTGTCAGCAGGGCTGCTTTACTGAGCTGTGCAGGTTGTGTCCTGCATAACTGCAAGATCATCACCAACAGTGTGGGCAACACACGTTGGATATGCATGTAGTGGCAGTGTTTATTGGTTACATCCTTGCATCTGGAGTCAGCACTTCCTTATTAGTGGTATGGCCTTGACAAGTTATTTAAGGTCCCTAAGCTTTGGTTTCCTCATCTCCAAAATAAGGAATTGTAATTTTTTTTTTTTTTAAGGAATTGTAATATTAAGTACTCAAGATTTCTAGGGGGGTTACATGAGGTCTTCCTCCTCCTCATCATCACTCTCACTTACTCAATGCTTATGAGGATTCAGGCACTCTTAAATGTTTTGAAGGTATTAACTTTCACAATAACTCCACGAAGAAGGTATCCTTATGATCTCATTTTTACTGATGATGAAACTAAGGCATGGAGAGGTTAAGTACTTTGCCTAAGGTAATAGAGCTAGGAAGTGGTCCAACTCCAGTCTTTTTAACATTTATGCTCATTCTGGAGTCAAGATTGTTGCCTAGTAGCTAGCACTTAGTACCTGCTCATTATTAACTCTTATTTTACTTTCATTTTGCTAATGGGAAAACAAAGACTCTGAATCTAGGCCATCAAGAAAAGGATACATTTTATATCATGTAACTCTGAGTAAAGGACTGGAAATATGTAATGTATTGTAGAATCTTTCCTTTGAATTAATTGAAGTAGAATCAGTTTGATACTATAGTAGGTAAGCTTCAGCTACCTGGAAAATTGATTTATGTTGCACATCTCCATCCTGAGCTGTGTCAGTTAAATGAAGTGTGGCTATGTAAAGTAAGAAGGATAGTGAATGCAATAGCTTTGGATGTTTAACTACAAGTAGACCTCAGCAATTTTAGTTCAGTTTTCTTTATCTTGCCAGAAGTGTAGAATGTACTGTAACTCATGAAATGAATCATATTCAAGGAATGTGATCCACAAAATATACCTCTGTTTTTAAAAAGGTATACATACTGATCCACTAGTTGTACCTTTTTCGTATAGGTATATATTTATGCATATATATGTGTATGTGTATGTATATGAAAGTTATTAATCATGTACTTTATACAGCTGTTATCAAGGAATAGAGAATGGAACTGATAGATGAAATGTCATGTCATAAAGAAAACAAGCATTTTACTTGTAAAGACGTATCAACTACCAGCAAAGTAGGTGCTGTTATAAATTTTATGTTCTTCATTCTAAGGTAGCTCCCAACACTGCTTTGGAAAACAAACAAACCAACCTTTTATATTTTTGTAATGACCTCACTGTCTTCACCTTACAAAATATCTTAATTAAGCTTTCCTTATTTTTTTTTTAAATTTTATTTATTTATTTTAGAGAGATAGAAAGCGTGAACGGAGGAGGGGGAGAGGATGAGGGAGAGAGAGGGAATCCCAAGCAGGCACTGTTCTGAGCACAGAGCCCAACATGGGGCTAGATCCCAGCACCCCGAGATCATGACCCCAGCCAAAATCAGGAGTTGGATGCTTAACCAACTGAGCCACTTAGGTGCCCCAACCTTTCTTATTTTTTATCCATCTTTTCTTCCTCCTTGTTTTATGTGTATCTAAATGAAAAGATCTACTTTTATACTGTTGAAAATGTTCATAAGGCCATTTATTGAATTCAGTCAAACAAGTGATCATTGGAGGAGTCAGAACTACTTTTGTTTAGATGCTTGTTCTGTTATTTACCAGCTAGGAGACTGGGGCAAGTCCTTTAAATTCTATAAATTTCATTTTTCTTCTACGTAAAATGGGAACAAAGTAGCACCCGCTTTGATATATTAGGTATATTAGGATGTTCTAAGGATTAAATTATCTAATCCATATAACACTTTTAGTATTGTGCCTGGCAAGTAGGTTAATAAATGTTACTTGTTATTAATATTATTGTTATAATATTATTTTTTGTTGGTATTATTTATTGGTGATGTTTCAGGTGCTGAGAGCTTCCAAATCTGTACCTTTAGTTCAGATATCTTTTCTGGGATTCAGGACTGCCTAAACCCCACATCTAGCTTTCAGTGATCCATCTGCTTAACTCCATTTGTATTGCTGTTAGCTTTCCTCATGACTTGGACCGAACTCTGGGGAGAGCAATGCCATCCACTTTGCCTAATGGAATTGTGAATAGACTCTTTAATATCCCAGGCTCTTTCAGTTATTAGAACAGTTTTATTTCAACCTTTAACATCTCAGTCTTGTATATTTTAAGACTTCTGTCTCAAACTCTATTCAAAGCTCTCTCGCCTCTTAAAAGCACAGCTAGGACTATCTGGTCTTCAGTAGCTTTGAACAAAGTTTCCACATCCAGCTTCCTCTTCTGGGTGTAGCTCTTCTCTTAGGTTCTGGTGGAGAGGAGGGATAGGGAAAAAAAACGAAACCTTTATTTATTGAACTGAGAGTGGAAGCAATTACTTGTAATTGGTAAGAGGTCTCCCTGGGTGCCATTGGTCATTTCTGTCATGGGTGGCAGAAGACTTTGTTCAGATTCCCTGACGATTCTTTGACATGGGAGATAAGCTCTGGTTTATTATTTTCCATTTCCTGTACCCTTAGTTTCTGGCTTGATAGCATCTTACTGCTGGGGTGCCTCTTGGGAGAAATTCCTGCAAAGAGAGGCTCAAACTCAACTCCTTTTGAGGTGTCTACTTGGCTTGGCCTTAATGCTAGGAGTGCAATTGCATTGCTTCATTCTCTTTTAGGCTTGTCTTCTTTCTCTCTTTCTAGCTCATGGTTACCCAGGGGTAGATTATCAAGTCCATTGGTTCCATAAGTATACAACTGGGAACAAAATGTTTTTCTCCTTTTCTTGTAGAAATCCTACTATGGTAAAAGTGATTTTCATGAAGCTCCCCATTCCCAGTGGATTTTGGGAGGAGAAGCATTTATGTAGATGTATTGGGAAAGGAAAAGAAAGCTGTCTTCTCCTTGGATACTGCTCTTCTTTGAAGGCAGTTTACTCTCTCTTCCTCATTTTCTATGTGTTTTCACTGTCAGAAAAGATGAGCCTTAAGTGTGGTAGAGAAGATTTTGGATTCTTGCCTCTCATTCGGCCTTGAAGATAAGTGTGAGCCTAAGTGCTGATGACTTTCTGAGCTTATAATGTAAGAACTTTGTATGTTTTGTGTATAATTTTGAGCCTTTGCAGTAATTCCTAAAACACAGGACAAAATCTCATACAAACCTTCTGTTACACTCCACTAAATTTAAATACCAGAAATTTGGGACCATTATTCTCCTATTATCATTTTATGTATTTATTTTTGTGTTTTTAAACTTTTAATTACAGCTTAGTTGACACATAATATATTAGTTTCAGGTATACAACATAGTGATTTGAATTATATACATTATATATATATATAAATGTATATATAAAATTATATACACTATGAAAGGCTCACCATAAGAAGTATAGTTACCATGTGTTAACCACACAAAGTTATTGAAGTATTATTGACTATATTCCCTATGACATGCCTTTCATCCCTGTGATTTAGTCAATTTATAACTTGAAGTTTGTACCTCTTAATCCCCTTCACCTATTTTGCCCATTCCCTGACTCCCTCCCCTCTGGGAATCACTAGTTCTCTACATTTATGAGTCTGTTTCTTTTTTGTTTATGTTTGTCTTTTAGATTCCAAAAATAAGTGAAATTTTATGACATTTGTTTTTCTCTGAGTTATTTTACTTAACTTAATACTCTAGCCCGTCCATGTTATCATGAATGGAAAGATTTCACTCTTTTTTAATGGCTGGTAATATTCCATTATGTATTTATGCCACATCTTTATTCATCTATTGATGGACCCTTAGGTGGCTTCCATATCTTGGCTATTGTAAATAATGCTTCAATAAACATAGAGGTATATTTATATTTTCAAATTAGTGTTTGGTGTCTCACATGGTATTTGCAAGATTGTAGGTATTCAATAAATAAATATTTGTCGAATGAATGAAAATCCAAACAGGACACATAGAAAAACTGATTCTAAACTCTTTGGCACACAATAGGGAGAGAAGACACCATTTTGGAAATAAGCACCCAGAAAAATTGCTATCAACATCTTAATACTTTAAAACATGTAGTAAATAAAAAAAAAAATGTAGTAAATTTCTTGAATTGTTCCCTTTGATACCATTGTGTTTATTGTGTGTATTTCTATACTTTATGCTTTGGTTTTAATTTCTACCTATTAGTTAAAACAATTACTTTATAAAAATTGTGGGGATATATTTAAAACTTTACTATGTTTCTACAGAGTTCTGCTATAATATAAATACTATGTAATGATTTCAAATTTCAGAATTATTAACAGGCATGGTCTAAGAAATGTTTTTATTTTTCTTCATTCTTTTCCAAATCATGTTAAAATGATCCCTTTTGCATTTAGGTGACTTTGTTAAGATTTTTGTACTCACTTTAAAATGCCAGATTCTGGGGCACCTGGGTAGCTCAGTCCTTAAGCATCTACCTTTGGCTCAGTTCATGATCCCCGGGTCCTGGGATCGAGCCCTGCATAAGGTTCCCTGATCAGCGGGAAGCCTGCTTCTCCCTCTCCCACTCTTCCTGCTTGTATTCCCTCTCTCTCTGTCAAATAAATAAATAAAATATTTTTAAAAATAAATAAAATGCCAGATTTTTTCCTAATTTTTAAAATTTCTTTACTAGAAACTTGATTTCCAAGCAAGGTATTCAAGAGAAAATCTAAATTTAAATTCAGTCTGTCAGATAAATATGAATAAAATTTGGTAAAAAGTACTGTGTGCTGTTTTTAATATTTCCCTAAAAGATTTGGGAATTTTGGTGGTTTCCCTAGTAGATTTACCTGAGAGATTAGCCTTGAGACATCTTAAGACACATGAGCTTGACCACTTGATCTGAGCAAATCCTTACATATCTTTGTTAAAAACACAAAGAAAAGGGACGCATGGGTGGCTCAGTGGGTTAAAGCCTCTGCCTTCGGCTCAGGTCATGATCCCAGCATCCTGGGATCGAGCCCCACATCGAGCCCCACATCAGCTCTCTGCTCAGTGGGGAGCCTGCTTCCCCCTCCCCCTTCCCTCTCTCTGCCTGCCTCTCTGTCTACTTGTGATCTCTCTCTCTCTGTCAAATAAATAAATAAAATCTTTAAAGAAAACACACAAAGAAAAGTAAACATAATGTTCTCTTCCAATGTATTTCAATAATATTTGGAATAAGAAAAAAGACATAACCTTTTTAAGAAGTCCTGTTTAAAAATTACTCGGAGTTTACAAAGATTGTTTAAAAAAAATAACTTGCATGCTCAACCAATTGCTTGGCTACTTCAGGTTCTTTTAGGGATTGGGCTTAGTGAGGCAAGTTACCAGGGAAACCTTTTCCTCACTGGGAAAGGATAATTGTGCACTAGCCATCCATGTGTAGCAAGCCTATAATCCTGCTCTGCTTTTGTTTCATCTAGGATAACCACAGAAGAACAAACATTGTAGAGACTAGATGCTAAGAATGCAGAAAGGTAAAGCAATTTTTATAAACTTAAGTTGATTATTCATATTAATACAGTATGAATGGTAGTACTGATATTATTAATAAAAATAAACATTTATAAATCACTCTATATTTTAAAAACTGCACTCACTTAAATAGGTCTTTTGGGAGACATTATTGTCAGCAGCCTCATCTTAGGTATGAGGAAATTACAGTCAAGTGCATGGACACTTGACAAACAGGAATTAAGCAGGAGCCTGAAAGTTGTACCCAGCCTCCTGATGCCAGAATATTTACCTTTTACGTATCACCCATAAAGCCAACTCCTGGTCTTTCTAGTGAGAGGATGTAGAGGGTAGGTTTAGCATGAATTAAAGGAAGTATAGTTTTAGGGCCTCTCACTTATCTGGGCTCATTCCAAAGTCTTGGGAGAGACCCTCACAGTGTTCACATATTTTTGTAAAATTTTGCAGTATTTTTTAAAAGTAAGATTATTTTTAAATCTATAATCCGTCTTTCCATTGCATCTTCACCTCTGTCCTACTTCCCCTTGTTTTGGCTTGGCATTCAAGTAGCTGTGGGTAATTTTGGAATCTGGCTTAGAGGAAATTGATATGTCAATACACTTGGTTTAATGAGATTTATTTATGTGATTTGCATTTATTCCCCACATGGTTAAATTATTGTCATCCATGCTGATGCAGAGATGAGTTCTGGGAATATTCCTATAGCCTGCTGTGTTGACTCAATCAGGATTGAAACATAAAAATGCAGCATAGGTAGTTATTTATAATATGAACTCATGGTATAGCCTCAGCACCTAAAGTATATGAGAAGAGGAAGAAAAACAGAATAGTTAAGAGCCAGAAGCTAATTTGTAGAAAATTCTTCCAAGTATCACATGAGTAAAATATAAGTAGAGAGATGGATTCTCATCAACAAAGTCAAAATAGCCCTCTTCTTGGTAGAGGTTTTCCCAAATGTGGCACCAATCTTAAAATTTTCATGTCCTTACTAATGACAAATTATGAAGCTGCAAGTTAATTTAGTAAAGGAAGTTAATTAATAGAAATATGCGATCTTTTGATTTTATATTTTTGGTATTGCAACTTAATATAATTTGTAATTTTTGTGATTTATATTTTCATTCTGAATATTTTTATTTTTTATTTACCTAAATTTTTAAAAAAATATGTTATTTATTTATTTGACAGAGAGAGAGCGCAAGCAGGGGCAGCAGCAGAGGGAGAGGGAGAAGCAGACTCCCTGCTGAGCAGAGAGCCCAATGTGGGGCTTGATCCCAGGATTCTGGGATCAGGACCTGAGTGGAACACAGACCCTGAACTGACTGAGCCACCCAGGTGGCCTTCTGAATATTTTTATAGAGGACTTTGTATGTATAATTTTATATAATTTTTTCTTAAAGGGGCTCCTTTCCCCTCAAATTGTGTTAGATTAAGACTTCATAAAGTCTGGATCTTCCACTGAAGTATGTATGCCCAGGAATACCTGTGGAATGAATAAAAATCTCCATGAATTGGTTTTGATACCGTAGTGATTTGATACTCTGAAGTTCTTACCTTAAGGAATTGTGGGTGGATTTTTTTCTTCCAAACTGGGAGATGGGAGATACCCCTGTACTTTATGAATCTTGTGCTCTGTATAGATTAATTATATTTCTTTTAAGCTTTTTTTTTTAAGATTTTTTAAAGATTTTATTTTTATTTGGGAGAGAGAGAGCATGAGAACAAGAGTGGGGTGAAGGGCAGAGGGAGAAGCAGACTGTCCGCTGAGCAGGGAGCCTGATGTATGGCCTGATACTGGATCTCTGGGACTGTGGCCTGAGCCAAAGGCAGATGCTTAGCTGACTGAGCCACCCAGGTGCCCAGAGATTTATTATATTCCTATTCCAATACCTGCCCAAAGCTAACTACTTGTGTTCTATAGTCAGAGATTTTCCCTCCTCTATCAATTTAGCTTCTTGCCTTCACAGGATGTCAAACAGAAACTTTATTTTTAAAAACCTATGCTCATCAAAGTGATGCAAATGGATTGTCTTAGACTGGGAAGGGTTCCAATGGAAGTGGTTTGCTCAGGGAGAGATGTTAGACCTTAAGTTTGGGTATCACAAATGATGGAAAGCTGTTAGGAATCATCTTGTTCCCTGCAAACTCAGTTTTTGGAAATGATGGTTCTTCCATAAAACTGAGATGATTGTGACACTAGAAGTTTTAGCTTGAGACACTTACTAATAGTTTCTGAAGTCCTGGAGCACCTGGGTGCCTCAGTCATTTAAGCATCTGCCTTTGACTCAGGTCATGATCCCAGGGTCTTGGAATTGATCCCCATGATAGGCTCTCTGGTCAGCGAGGATCCTGATTTCCCTCTCCCTCTGCCTACTGCTTCCCTTGTTTGTGCCCCCCCCCGTGTGTGTGTGTGTGTGTGTGTGTGTGAAATAAATAAATTAAATCTTAAAAAAATTAGTTTCTGAAGTACTGAGTTATCACACAATGGGAAGAAACACTAGTGTCTTAAGGGGTGTTTGGGTGATTGGACAGTTCATATCACAGGGGAATCATTTAGATTGAAGACCACCTAATTTGCTGATCACACCATCTCATCACTCCAACTGAAGACTTTTGCATGTATAATGATATTAAAGTAGTAATTCTCAAACTATGGTAAACATTTTAGAAATACAAATTCTCAGGCATACTAATAACTCTAGGGAGCAATGCCATAGAGCAAATTTATATGAATTCATAGTATTTCACACAAGTGGGGAATAGGAAGGTCTGCTGAGCCTCACAAAGGGTGGGAAACAGAAATGGAAAAGCCATCAGGAGATAAGGCAATGATAAACTCTTTCTAGATACAGAATAGCATTGTCTGTCCTGGCTTTGCTCTGTGAATCTGAATTTTTCCTTGTTTAAAGATTTTTTTTCTGTTTCTCTATAAATATGGCTAAAAAGTAACTGTCCTTTTGTTCCACAAGAGCTCACGTAGTTAACAGAGATTGACTATGAATCTGAAACCCAATTTTAGGAGAAAGATTTGATTGCCTCCATTTGGAAGTTTGGGCTGACATGATTATATGGGACAGGCAGTGCTGTAGGGGACTTTACACTTGTGTGTGGTGTGTCAGTTCCCAGAAAAGGGGCTTATGTATCTACACAGTAAACATCAGGATGCTTAAGACTGAGGACTATTAATATTATGGGTTACATTTCTAGTTTTTATTAAATTTCTTGACTTCAGGTTGATTCTTTTGTATGTTGACCAAGTCTTGTGGACATTTCCATATGCTTGGATATATGAAAATAAATACAGTTTGGCAAGGAAGTTAAATTTCTGCTGGAGTAAGAGGTAGTTGGAAGTATGACTTTTATACTGGGATTTTTTATTGCCGGCTTAAGACATAAATTGTATTTCCTCCAAAGCTCTGAAATAACAGCTCAATAAATAACTACTAATATTGCAGTTCAAACATTTTAATTAAGCATCTTTAACTTCCACTCCTGTAATATTCAAGTAATGCACAATGCAGTGAGCCTGTTTGGTTGCAAAATTGGAAGCTTTCCAGTAATTTAGGCAACATTTCAAGTGAATTTAATTTTAGCTCAGACTCTAGGTAACTAAGAATTATTTTTACTAGTATCTAAAAATAATCACAGATTTGTTATACTTTTAATCTTTATTTGGTTTCTTTATTGTTAGCACATGTGGTTATTTCTAAGTCTAGGTTTTTATTTATTATTTCCTTAAAGCTAATTATGGTGAATTTTCAATTCCATGCTGTAAGATGAGGTCTCTGATCACAAAGATTCCTGGATATAATCCAGGGTGTAAATTAAGGGCCAGAGTGTAAATATTTTAGGTGTTATGGACCACAAATAGTCACATAGTCTTTTCCTTCTCCTCTTCGCCATTTTCTTTCTCTTCTTCCTCCTCCTTTTGCTCCTTGTCCTCTTCTTCTTCCTTCTTTGTAACCTATTTTTACCTCAGGAGTCATATAAAAACAGGCTGCAGGCTGAGTTTGGCCCATGAGCTATAGTTTTCTGACCCATGATTATAATTCAGAAAGGAACTAGAAAGTGATTGATTTTTCTCTCTTCAAAGTGTCATCAGTCACTCTTTTGTGATCAAATTTTATGATCAGATTGTGGTGCAGAAAGAGGGTGAAACATGTGGAATAAGGGAAGGGAAAACAAATTGATAAATGACTTCAGAATTAATAATAGAGAAGACATTTATAAGCATCTACATCAGGCCAGATACTAAATAAGTATATGTCTTTCATTTAATCTTCCAAACCACACTGGTAGGTTTTATAATATCCTTTATAGATAAGAAAACAAATGTGAAGAGATAACATTACTAAGTACCTTAAACTATTTATCAAGATTCAATCTCAAGTTTGTGTGGCACATAAAATTCATTTTTGTGATATACCACGTTATGATCTTTCATAGAGTCAGGAATACTACACACATCACCACAGATTTGTAAACATTAAAAAAAAAACAAAAACCCTGCATTCTAAAATCATCTTATATCAGGACTTGGGTGGCATAGTCCATTAAGTGTCCATTTTACTTTCGGCTCAGGTCGTAATCTCAGGGTCATGAGATTGAGCCCTGCGTTGGACTCCTCATTCAGTGTGGGGTCTCCTTAAGATTCTCCCTTTCCCTCTGCCCTGACTCTGCCCCCACATTGGCTCTCTCTCTCTTTCAAATAAATAAATAAATCTTTAAAAAAAATAAAAGCCTCTTATAGAATTGCTAAAGTATTAAAAGAATTTTACAAGTACTTATTAGAGTCAATAAGTGCAAATAAATTCAAATGCTTAGAAATAACATTATCTTTAATGGTAACATATTATCCTTTTACAAGTTCCAAAGTTCTAGTCCTAATAAATTGAAATAATGCATTGCCTAAAGTGTTCATAGACCTGTTCCCTTTCTCCAAATCAGTACACTTATAATCACAATGTATTCATGAAATATGCAAGATAAATGTGGAACTATTGTTTTACTCTATTTTCTGAGGCCCTGGTACATGAAGGAGCTAAAATGAACTTGCTTAGTCAGTGGTGGAATTAAGACTGCGATTAGAATTATATACATACCCTTAAGCTAATGGATATTTTACTAGATTGCCTCTTGTGTGTTGCTTTATGTTTTAGGGAGAGCATTTTCCTTATTTCTAATGAATATACAGCTGGACCTACTTTTCTCAAATTAGCTTATCATTAAGGCTATTATTCCATAAAAGTGAATCAGATGTTACTTAAATCTAGCTTGATTACAGATACTCTACAGATTTATTCAATTGCTTAACTCTAAACATTATGCCATCAAACCATTTAATTTGACCATCTCCAAAAGTTTTATTTAAATTGTTTAATATGATGGGAATTAAATAACTCATTACCCAAACCATAAAAGGGAGGTCATAACACAATAATAATGTTACCATCTGAATATTATTTTTTCTAAGTCTCCAGTGTAGTAATAAAATACTGTATCAACTCTTAACATAGCTTTGTGAGATACCAATGTAGTAATAAAATACTGTATCAACTCTTAACATAGCTTTGTGAGATATAGTAGCTACCAGGTTATATTTGGACTTTATAGATGAAGAACTCATAGTCATGTATTGATTTGCATTAAACATAAAAATAACTCAAAATGTTTCATGGCTCAGTGCTCTTTCACAGAACAAGAATGTGTTGGTCTGTTTGGGCTGTTAAAACAGAATACTGTAAACTGGGTGGCTGAAACAACAAACGTGTGTCTCACAGTTCTGGAAGCTGGGAAATCTGAGATCAAGGCACTGAGAAATTTCTGGTAAGAGCCTGCTTCCTGGTTCATAGACAACCATCTTTCTGTTGTGTCTTTGTATGGCAAAAGGAGCAAGAGGGCTCTCTAGGGTCTCTGTTATAAGGGCACTAATCCAGTTCATGAGGGTGGAGCCTAATTACCTTTTGAAGGCCCTACCTCCCTAATACTATCACACTGAGGATTAGGGTTTGTTATTTTAGACATAATGCTATTGCACACTTAGTAGACTACAGGATAATGTAAACATAACTTTTATATACATTGGGAAACTAAAAAATTCATTTGACTTGCTTTATTATGGTATTTGCTTTATTGTAGTGGTCTGGAACTGAGCCTGTGATATCTCTTGAGTTATGCCTGTATATATTTTGTTTACTTTTACTTTGGGTCTGTGCAAAATTCATTTTAGGAATCTTATTAAGAGAATAGGGGTGCCTTGAAGGCACAGTTGGTTAAGCATCTGATTCTTGGTTTTGGCTCAGGTCATGATCTTGGGGTCATGAGATTGAGCCCCACATTGGGCTCCATGCTCAGTATGGGGTCTGCTTGGGTTTTACTCTCCCTCTGCCCCTTCCCACTCCACTTTCTCTCTCTCTCAAATAAATAAATCTTTTTAAAAAAACTAAGTATGATAAGGTCAAAACAAGTTACCAAAGATGAAGAAATGGAGATATAAATAAGGAAGGAGGAAGTCTACAGAGTTTCCGTGAGTCAGGAATTCATGAACATCTTAGCTAGCTTGAAGTCTCTAATAATGTTGCAGTCAGGATATCTGCTAGGTCTGTGGTCCTCTGAAGGCATAAAGAGGCTGGAAAATCTGCTTTCAAGGTAACCCACTCAAATGGCTAGAAAATTGCTACTGGTTCTTTGTGGGAGGCCTCAGTATCTCCCCATATGAACCTCTTCAAAGTCTGTTTTTTTGTCCTTATTACAACATGGTGGTTAGCTTCCCCACTGGTGTGTGTTTTTAAGACCACAAGGCAAAAGCAGCAATGCCTTCTATGACCCAGCCTGTAAAGCCACATATTGACACTTCTGTTGTATTCTGTTTGTTACAAGTTAGTCAACAAGACTAGCCCATATTTAAAAGAAGGAAAATTAAGCTACAGCTTTTGATGGGATCGGGATAAAAGAATTTTCAAATATATTTTAAAACCATCATATTGTTTTTTGAACATTTTAAATATTTCTTACAATTTGAAAAATCCATGAGCTCAGGTTAAGAAGAAATTAAATAAAAAACATAAAATTATCCCTGAAGTGAAGATCATGTGACTAATAACAAAAGATAATAGGAACTATTGAAAACACAGTAAGAGTGGGAGAAGCAAGCAAAATGAATTGCAAATGAAAAAGTAATTAGAAAGGATTTGTGGTAAATTGAATAATGGCCCCAAAGATATATAGATCCTAATCCTTGGAACCTGTGAATTTTATCTATATGGCAGTGGTGACTTTGCAGATGTGATTAAGTATCTGAAGATGGAGAGATGTCCTGGTAGTCCCTAAATGTAATCACAGTTGTCCTTCTGGGAAGAAAGCAGAGAGAGATTTGACTATGGTGACAGAAAAGGAGAAGGTGATGTAATGACAAAGCAGAGATGGATTTTAAAGAAGTTATTTTGTTGACTTTGAAGATGGAAGAAGGGGCCATAGTTCAAGGGATGCAAGGAATGCAGGTCTAGAAGTTGGAAAAGGTAGGAAAATAGATTGTCCTGTAGAATTTCCAGAGGGAGCACAGTACCTTCCACATCTTGGTTTTGCCCAGTGAAACCCACTTTACACCTCTGACTTCTAGAACTATAAGCAAATAAGTGTTTATTGTTTTAAGCTATTAAGTTTGTGGTAATTTATTATGGTAACGATAGGAAAAGAACAAAGGTTTGGTGAGAATTTTGTATAGAAGAGAGACAAAAGAATCTCAGGTACCCATAATTGTTCTGACTGAAGAGAACTGAATAACACTAACTGAATAGAACTGAAAAGATTGAAAAATATAGCTTAAGAAATGTTTTTAGAGCTAAAATATTTGAAAAAACCCTAAAATATTTGAATCAAAAATTAAAAAGTAGTATTATACCCTAAAAAAATTGTCACAGAAAAATAAAAAAAATATTTTGTGCATCCGGGCAAAGAGGTTAAGTTATCCAAGGACAAAATATAACAAGCTGGCCATAGACTTCCCAGTAACATATAATATAGGAAGATTGTGATCTTAGAATTATATATCAGTCCAAATATCATTTAAATATAAATGGAACAAATATTTTTGAATTTACATAAACAAGAAACTATAAAAATTTTCAATCACATTTGAAAAAAAAAAGCCAGAAAGAGTTCTTTACATGGAGAATTGTATATTTGATATTAGAGATAAAACAGATGAGTTAAATAGCTTAGAGGGCTGAAGGATCTGAAAAAATTTAAGACAGTAAAACAAAAAGTGAATAAGTAATGGAAAATAGTGAAGAGAAACTAAGGTACTTGGAAAAATGAGAAGGTCTAACGATATCTAATCACAGTTCTAGTTTTTCAAAACACAGGAAAAATCTTTAAAGCAGCCAGAGAGAAAAAGAATGATTATTTACAAAGAAATTATAACTGGTCTGACAAGTGAATTCTGAATTGCAGCAAGGGAAGCCATAAGGAAGTGGAATAAAATTTTCAGACTGGAGAGAAAATAATTGTCATTATGGAATTTGTAAGGTATATAAAAAGAGTGAAAACTTACTATTAACCTCTCAATAAAGAAACTTCAAAAGATATGTGTTATATGGTATTTGTCTTTCCACCTGACTTATTTTGCTTAGGATAGTATTTTCTAGCTCTATCCATGCCATTGCAAATGGCAAGATTTTGTTCTTTCTTATGGCTGAGTAATCCATTGTGTATATATACCACATCTTTATTAGTGGACACTTGGGTTGTTTCCATAATTTAGCTATTGTAAGTACTGCTGCTATGAACATTGGGATGCATGTATCTCTTTGGATTAGTATTTTTGTATTCTTTGGGCAAATATCTATTGTTGTAATTGCTGTATCATAGGGTAGTTCAATTTTTAGCTTTTTAAAAAAAGATTTTATTTATTTATTTGACAGAGAGAGAGAAAATTCTTTGTATATTTTGGATACTAACCAAACAGACTCTTAACTATAGAGAATTGATAGTTATCCAGAAAGGAGGCAGGTGGGAAATGTGTAGAATAGGTGATGGGGATTAGAGAATGCCCTTGTTGTAGTGAGCACCCAGTATTATATGGAAGTGTTGAATCACTATATTGTACACCTGAAATGAATATACCACTTTATGTTAACTAACTCAAATTTAAATAAAAACTTAGAAAAGAAAAAAAGAGCTTCTGTTATAAAAAAGAAATTCAAAGAAGGAGAAAAATTTTCCAACTAGAGTTTAAAAAATATTAGAAAAATTTATAGTAGGCAAATGTAACTAACAGAAGCTAATTAAACTCTTTTAATATAATGGCTATATTGAGCAATCAGAATTTATGGAGTATAGTCAGGAAACCAAATTTACTTTTGCTAAAAGTGCTACTCACAGTCTTTTTGTACTTGCTCAGTGGTTTAAAGGGGTTATTACTTTCCCTGGTACTCAATGACAATTCTAGACCCCATGACTTCTTTGTTTACATTTAGAAAATAATTCCAAGATTACATTATTACAGATTCCTTTCCAAACATTATTGAACACTTCCATTTTCACCGAAAGATTTAGCTGTAATTGGATTGTCTTTGGGAAAGGAGCTATATTGGAGTTGGAGAAGAAGGAAAGGGTATATCCAAATTTTTATTTAACTGCTTTAATCATAAATTGGTGTTTAAGCCCAACTGATACTCAGACCAGAGTGTGTCTCTTTTGGAGTTCTCCCATGGCTTCTTTGGAAACTTTTGCCCATCAAACTACAATTTTCTTGGTGGGCAATGTCCCTCCTTCAGATGATGCCCTTTTATCATGTACCCCTGGCAATACTTTTCTCATTGTCTTTTTGTTATGATCATCTTATCCTAGCAATAAGCTGCCTTAACTAGTGACCTTTAAAAATGATCCCATACTGATAGTCTAACCATGAATTTCACATCTCACCTGTTGGATTCAAGTACCTTTGTAAGAGATAAATTATTAAGCGGCAGATTTTTTTTTTTTTAAACTTTATCAGACATGAAGTTCTTCTCAAGCAGTTCCAAAACAGTAGGATAGTGACAGATGCCAGCTTGTCTTCCATAGTTTTGGCTGGTAGAGAGACAATGATCCCAAATGGATTTAGAGTTTATTATTTACAGCATAGCAGGCAGCATGAGCTCCATGTTCATATCAGTTTCCCTTTTCCACCAAGTTTTCAAGAAGTGATCTGGAAGTGGATCCGGGCGGATTCTGTGCCCAACTGAAGAGCTGTTTTTCAGGGAAAGGAGAGATCTGTCTTCTTGAGCTGTGAAAGACAAGCAGGATTGAAATAAAACAAAAGGAGATAGTATTATGTCTGGTACGGTGCAAGGCTGTTCATAACATGTATCAGGTGGCACCATGCTTTATATATAATTTATATAGTTCACATGCCTTTTTTTCTGAGTCCCTCAGCGATGGGTCCTTATTGTCTTCATCTTTGAATCCACAGAAAGTAGAGTGTTTATTAATTCAGTAAGTATTTATGTAGCACTAAGCCCTCAGGTAGTGTGCCAGGTACTGGACATTAGAGTATAAATGAAATATTTTCCCTGCCTCCGGGGAGCCTATAGTCCAGAGAGGAAGATTATTAATAGACACTTAAATAGTTGACTTAAATACATTGTCATAGAAAATTTGTTTAATGTCAAGTGCCATTTATGTGCCAGGCATAGCACTGTCTATGATGAACTAATCAACAAAGTGCTGTGGGAGCACACAGCAGGGACCCTCAACCCATGTGGAGAAGAACATGTTGTTTAAGGAAGATTTCCAGAGAAGGTGACATTAGGTGAGGTGACTCTTTGGGGTCAGTTCTCTAAGAATTTAGCTCAGAGCTGTTACCTGCTTTGCTTCTAGCAGCAGGTAGATTGAGTGTCTCCATTCTGCAGGTGATTTGGGCTTTGCAGGTGATTTGGGCTTTGCAGGTGATTTGGGTAGAGTTGAGGCTCTCAAGCTTGAGGGTATGTTAGAATTGCTAGGAGGGCTTTTTAAAACATAGATTGGTGACCCTATCACCAGGTTTTCTGATTTAGTAGATCAGGAGGGAGGCCCCAGATTTGCATATCTAACAAGTCCCAGCTGATGCTGATGCTGCTGGCTTAGGATCTACACTTTAAGAACCACTGATGTAGAGAAAGCTGTATTTGAAATGCTACCTCAGAGCGTTCATTATGAATAGGTAAAGTTCTGATAATATTTACGGAATAAATATTACCAAATTCAAGAATCCTACTTACAACTGAGGGAGAAAAAACATGATTATAGTACAATGTGATAAATGCTGTAAGAAGTGAGTGCAAAGTATTAGCAGGTTTAGAGAAGAAATAGCTAATTTTTCCTTAGTGCTTCATGAGAATCTTGACAAAGTAAGTGACAAGTGAGCTGAAATCACCTTCTGGCTGAGTGAACTAATTGTGAGCAAATTATTTATTATCCTTGCATTTTAGTTTCCCTATGAGTAAAATGGGGATATTAATAATGATATCCGGGGCACCTGGGTGGCTCAGATGGTTAAGCATTTGCCTTCAGCTTAGGTCATGATCCCAGGGTCCTGGGATTGAGCCCCACATTGGACTCTCTGCTCAGTGGGGAGTCTGCTTCTCTCTCTTTCTGTCCCTTTCCCTGCTTGTGTTCTCTCTCTTGCTGTCTCTCTCAAATAAATAACTAAAATCTAAAAAAAAAATGAGCTGAGTGAATTAAGTCAAGCAGAGAAAGTCAATTATATGGTTTCACTTGTGGAGAATAAGGAATAATATGGAGGACATTAGGGGAAGGAAAGGAAAGTGAATTGGGGGAAATTGGAGGGGAAGGCGAACCATGAGAGACTGTAGACTCTGAGAAACAAACTGAGGGTTTTGGAAGGGAGGGGGGTAGGGGATGGGTGAGCCTGGTGGTGGGTAATAAGGGAGGCACGTATTGCATGGAGCACTGGGTGTGGTGCATGAACAATGAATCTTGGAACACTGAAAAAATAAAATAAAATTTAAAAAAATGATATCAGAGTGGTTAGGATTAATTAAGATAAAGCATGTGAAATTGCCTTATAATTTAAAGTAATACTCATTTTAAAATTTAAGTTCAAGTTAGTTTACATATAGTGTAGTATTGGTTTTCAGAGTACTATTTACTGATTCATTACTTACATAGAACACCCAGTGCTGATTCCATTAAGTGCCCTCCTTAATGCCTGTCATTCATTTAGCCCACCCCACTCCCTCCACCAACCCTTAGTTTGTTCTTTAGAGTTAAGAGTCTCTTATGATTTGCTTCCCTCTCTTTTTTTTTTCCTTCCCCTATGTTCACTTGTTTTGTTTCCTAAATTCCACATATGAATGAAATTATATGGTATTTGTCTTTCTTGGACTTATGTTGCTCGTCATAATAAACTCTAGCCCCATCCATGTCATTGTAAATGGCAAGCTTTCATTCTTTTCGATGGCTAAGATTCCATTCTATATGTTCTGTATTCTGTACCACATTTTCTTATCCAATTCATCAGTTGATGGACATTTGGGTTCTTTCCATAGTTTGGTATTTGTCTTTCCATAGTTCCATCAGTTGATGAACATTTGGGTTCTTTTCCATAGTTTGGCTATTATTGATAATGCTGCTATAAACATTGAGGTGCATGTGCCCCTTTGAATCAGCATTTTTGTATCCTTTGGATAAATACATAGTAGCACAATTGTTGGGTCATACAGCAGGTCCATTTTAACATTTTGAGGGACCTCCATAGTGTTTCCCAAAGTGGCTGCACCAGGTTGCATTCCCACCAACAGTGCAATGGGGTTTCTCTTTCTCAGCATCCTCACCATTATCTGTTGTTTCCTGAGTTGTTAATTTTAGTCATTCTGACATACGTAAGGTATATCTCATTGTGGTTTTGATTTGAAAAAAAAAGTAATATTCAGAATTTTAGCTTTTGTTCTTTGATTATCTTTCTAGAATTCTTTGCTGGCTTACTTGTTTATGTAAGTATCTATGATTTCATTGTTGTAGTAAAATAAGTGATACTTTCTTTGGTTTTCAGATTTTTTCATTTTTTTACTGGTAGTGCACAAGGAAACAGGATGGAAGTCACTATTAACAGTTAAATGAGAAGAATTAATTACAGTTTCCTTTGTCATTTAAATTTGGCTATTTTTTGTCATATAAATTTTACTACAAGAATTGGGAAAGTTGCAAATTATTTACTTAGACAGGAATAGTATCTAACTGATACAAGAATGGATGTACATTTGTTTAGAACTTCTTTTTGTGGATTTAAATTTCACCTCTGGAATTTTTTTGTTTTTTTAAAAAATAAATTTAATCTCTTTTGCCACATGATGGTAGTATTGCTTCTCTTGTTAAGCCACAAAAATAGATTTCAGATGCCAGTTAAAATCATAAAAAAAATACATTTCTCCAAGGAGACCTAACAATAAAACATTAGTTTCATAAAGAAAAAGGACTCCTACACATTTATGTTAATTTTAAAGATCAGGAAACATCAATGCCAGTGTTTTCTGAGGAGAATTGCCATTTCTTCTTTAGGAAACAGATCTTTGCATGTCAGGAACATCATTTCTCTTCTTACCAGAATTTTGTTTTAGTCACTGTCTTTCAAATTACTGCCTCTTTGAATTGGGTTGACCAACATAATTTATTTCCTTGTAAGCTGATGTAGATATTTATCTTGAAGAAGAGAAATTTTAAATGGCACTTATATTGACTGTATTTTACATAATCTTTTATATCAGATTTGGAATTAGAAGCCAACTTTCAAGTTGTCTAGTGTGACCTTCTTTGCATGCGATAATTTCTTCTGCATTATCCAGAACAGATGGCCATGCAGTTTCTCAGCTGCCTCTAAAGTTGTCTTTCAAGGCAGCCTCTATTCTTTGTAGGACCCCTAGTAAAGGAACTTGCTTGCTGTTGTGCTCAACATAATGTGGTGTTGCTTGGAAGCTGTGAAGCTTCTGTTTGCTTGAATTCAAAACCATTTCTTTTGTCTGGAGGCAACCATCTTGTTGAGAGAATGAGTCATAGGATAAAATTATGAAATGCAGTTTGCTGCATACTGTAGTCAGTCACAATCTGTCCCACAGATAAAAAAAATATTGAATAAATATAACAAGCTACATTTCATAGTCTGCGAGATCTGGGTTTAACATGTCAGAAATTTATTTTCTTCATGACCTTCATGGATTTGCTGAAGTATTGAGACAATTAGGATTTTAGGTTGTCCTTTCCTCTGAAATGCAGTTTCCATTAACATTAAACTTTCCAATAAGCAGGTGTAGTGGAGGAAATGAAATCTTTGTCACCTTGTCAAATGGGGGTGGGGACTGTGTGTTGAAAAGGCACATGTGTCTCAGCAGTTATTTTATCAGAGGACACGTTTCCTATCACCCAGTTATCCAATAACTAACCTGTTGAAGGTGAGATGGTAAGAGAGAGGTTTGTGCAAACCTCTTAGACTGAATTTATAGGAGTCTGAATGGAAGTGGGGTCACTGTGGGTCCAGAATGCATTCCTCAGCTTTGTGGATTTAGAAACTTCCTCTTAACTGGTTCAGCAAGGGGATGATTATGCTCTGGGGAAACCCACCACACTAACTGATCTCAGAAGAGAATGTGATATAAACCTGAATGCTTCTTTATTACATTTCCTATGAGACATTCACCTGGAAGATAATTTATAGTGGTCATTGCCCATGCTATACTATTTTTGTGGGTATTATAATATCAGCTCCCTGAGGGGCACTATGCCAAGGTATAGAGATGAATCAGACCTTATGGGATATGCTATTTCTGCAGATGGCTAATTACTTTCATTTTGTATTCATTTTGTTGGTTATAATTTCAGAGGGTGATATTTCTGACTTTGACCTCCTGAAGCTGCTTATGCATGATAACTGCATAGATTGTTGTAAATTTTGTGATGTCTAAATCTAGAAATTAACTAAGAATTATGTATTTTTCAAGTGCATGCCATTTGTAATAATTTTCTGTTATCACACAGCATTTTGACCAGAAAGGTAAAAAAAAAAAACAAACCTCGGGGCGCCTGGGTGGCTCAGTCGTTAAGCGTCTGCCTTCGGCTCAGGTCATGATCCCAGGGTCCTGGGATCGAGCCCCACATCGGGCTCTCTGTTCAGCAGGGAGCCTGCTTCTCCCGCTCCCATTCCCTCTGCTTGTGTTCCCTCTCTCACTGTGTTTCTCACTGTCAAATAAATAAAATCTTTAAAAACAAAAAAACAAACAAAAAAAAACCTCGAATTTCCTCATATTTTGCTTAGACATGGCAGACACTAATTAAGATATAAAGAGTGAAAAAAATAGAGTAGTGATGTGAGAACACAGACAACAATTTAGTTTTTAAGAGGAAAGTCAAAGATTTATATAATGTCCATCTTCTTTAAAATATCGATGTTGACTTTTTTTTTACTTGACAAAGGGCATCCATTACATATATATTTTATATATAATATATATAATTATATATTTATATATGTATTATATATATTTTATATTTATAACCTAGTAGGAGAGACTAACAAGTAAACAGGCAATTCTAATTAAGTAGGATATAAGGAAGCATACAGTGCTACTAGTATTCATGAAAGTGTTCCTAACAAGCTATTATCAATAATGCATCAGTAATGCAGGAAAAGCATATTTTAGTAAATATTTTTTATACTTTTCCATAGTCTTCCTTTTTTTTTTTTTTTAAAGATTTTTATTTATTTGACAGAGAGAAACACAGCGAGAGAGGGAACACAAGCAGAGGGAATGGTAGCGGGAGAAGCAGGCTTCCTGCCGAGCAGGGAGCCCAATGCGGGGCTCCATCCCAGGACTCTGGGATCCTGACCTGAGCCGAAGGCAGCCGCTTTATGACTGAGCCACCCAGGCGCCCCCATAGTTTTCCTTTCTATAAGATTTAAGATAGATGAGTATCCATAAAAATGAGATGAACTTACATGTATTAACATATGGTATAATAAAGGTCTTGATTATGGAAGTAATGGTCCCCAGAGAGTGAGATATGTATCTATTTCTATATCATAAAATATACATTTACCATTGGGATGGAGTTGTAGTAATATTCTTCCAAATTTTCAGTGTCTCCCCCAAACCACCTCACATTAAACATACAATCTGTATAAAAACAGGATGTTTGGAATGCAAGCAAAGATTTAGGCAAGTTTCTTAGAACCCCATCTTTGGTCACCACCCACACACAGGAACTCATCCAACTGGAGTGGTGCCTCAAAGCTCCTCCTATTAAGAGATTTGGAATCTGCTTCTGTGTGAAAGTCTTTGTATAATAGAAGCAGGAGTCACTGCAGCTAAACAAATAATTAAAAAATAAATAAATGAAAAGCCATCACGAGAAATGAAATTTTGCCATTTGCAATGACGTGGATGGAACTAGAGGGTATTATGCTAAGTGAAATAAGTCAGTCAGAGAAAGAACAATTATCACATGATCTCTCTTGATAGGAAGAATTTGAGAGGCAGGGTAGGGGTGTCGTGAGGGGTGGGGGAGGGAAATGAAACAGGATGGGATCTGGAAGGAGACAAACCATGAGACTCCTAAACACACGAAACAAACAGGGTGGCTGGGAGATGGGGGTAGGGATAGGGTGGCTGGGTTATGGACATTGGGGAGGGTGTGTGCTATGGTAAGTGCTGTGAAATGGGTAAGCCTGATGATCCACAGACATGTACCCTGAGGCAAATAATACATTATATGTTAATAAATAAATAAGTAAATAAATAAAAAATTAAGAAGTCACTGCAGCAAAAGGATCTAGGCTATTTTTGTATGATATATAAAGTTATTGTCCAAGATGTTAGAGTCACAATTATACCATTCCTTACTTAGACTGCAGCCTTTTAATATCCTTACTATGAACTAACTGAACATACTCTATTGGACTTACCAAAACTTCAGAGAACAAAAACATTGGGCCAGTATGGATCCTTCTTCAGCAAGCTGCAGAGAATCTGTGCTCTCAATCTTTTATCATAGGATATAGTCCCATGAACTTGTCAGCTCCTATTAATCACCTGACTAGCATAAATTGTATTTAACAAAGTTTCATCTACCCACTAACCTACCAAAATGGCATTTGTTGAGCTCCTATAATGTTCTGGGTGCTGTTTCAGATACTGGGTTTCCATGAATGAGTAACATGTAATCTCCATGTCCAGGGAGTTCTCACTTCATCATGGGAGGTAGATTTACTAATGATCTGTCATGTGATAAATATTCTAACTTTCTTGAATATGGTGCCACAAAGATTAGAGAGGAAGAATAAATATTGTCTCTTATGAGTGGAAAAATATTCTACAGAGAAGAAGCCACATTTGTACAGCTTCTTGAAGAATGAGAATTTCTAGATGGCCACAGTAAAGACATATTGGGAAAATATTATGAAGTAAATTACATATGATTCATTTATTCTGTTTAGGATGTATCTTTTAGAAACTTAGATGACTAGAAATCTCTGTGCTTGGACTGCAACATCTCAGCTTTCTGCAGAAATGCCTCCACTGGATTTGTTTAATTTTGTGGTCATAGATTTTCCTAAGAAATGGCTATATAATGAATATGGCTGCATTATTTGTAAAATGTTTTTGCTTGGTATCACATACTGATTTTTCAATCTTAGCAGTGTTTAGCAAACATTTTCTTCACATTCACCATAAGTAATTATCTTTTCTTGGTGTTAAACTGTTCTAACCCTTTATCATTTTTCTTAATTGCGTTACATGCACTTCCTCTCTTATCTCACTTTTTTTAAAGATAAAATAGATCCCATTATATATGGGAACTCTCAAGATCCCTCTCCTTGAACTGCTACGTTTTCTTTATTTCATTTTTCTGTCCCACTTTTTAAAGAATAACCTTTCCATAAGAGTTCTAACCATTTATTTTCAAACTTTTTTTGGGGATTTCATGTGATCAAATATTGCCTCTCTTCTAAAATCTGTATCTTTCTTGCACAACATCACTTACCAGGAGGATATAAATCAAAACTAGGATGAAATACCACCTCACACCTCTCAGAATGGCTAAAATTAGTAACACAGGAAATAACAGATATTGGTGAGGATGTGGAGAAAGGAGAACCCTCTTCTACTGTTGGTGCGAATGCAAACTGGTGCAGCCACTTTGGGAAACACTATGGAGGTCCCTCAAAAAAAGTTAAAAATGAAACTGCTCTATGATCCAACAATTGTGCTACTATGTATCTATCCAAAGGATACAAAAATGCTGATTCAAAGGGGCACATGCACCTCAATGTTTATAACAGCATTATTAACAATAGCCAAACTATGGAAAGAACCCAAATGTCTATCAACTGATGAATGGATAAGGAAGATGTGGTATAGAATATAGAACATATAGAATGGAATATTACTCAGCCATCAAAAAGAATGAAATCTTGCCATTTACAATGATGTGGATGGGGCTAGAGTTTATTATGACGAGCAACATAAGACCGAGAAAGACAAATACCATGTGATTTCACACACATGTGGAATTTAACAAAACAGTGAACATAGGGGAAGAAAAAAAAGAGGAAAGCAAACCATGAGACTGTAACTATAAAGAACAAACTAAGGGTTGATGGAGGGAGTGGAGTGGGAGATGGGCTAAATGAATGACAGGCATTAAGGAGGGCACTTAATGGAATCAGCACTGGGTGTTATATGTAAGTGATGGATCAGTAAATTCTACACCGGAAACCAATTTTACCATATGTTAATTAACTATAAATTAAAGCTTGAATAACAAAGAAATCTGTGTCTTTCTAACCAGTGTCATTCAACCTGTTGAGGATGCTTAATTTTTTTCATTGGAAAACAAGAGAAAAAAATCCTTGAAATTTGGCTTTTCCTATTTACCTTTCTTCATTCTAGATAAAGCATAAGAAGCAAAAGAAACTGAGTAACAGGTCCCGTGGCCAAGTCATACTTCAGTCAAATGCTGGTGAATGCGGATACTTTCACAGTCACTGAGTATTAATTCTGAGCTGTCTTTATACATTTGCATCCTCACTTGAGACTGAAAGTCCTGAGTGGAATATCTAATTGCCTGTACCCGGGCCACTTTGCTCAATGAACCCTTGTTGCTCTTTATCTTCTTTAATAAAGACATGCATGACCCTTTACCCTTGGCATAAAGCAAGATTTCCCCTTAATTAAAAAAACAAGTACATTAGAGGTTAAACATAAAAATATAAATGTCCCTTCCCCTACCATGATCACTCTGTGGTTTTTGGTACCATTATCCACTCCCTTCTTGAAACCCTTTTCTTTATCTGACTTTTACATACCTCTCCTGTTTTTCTGATCTTGGTATCTCCCTATTACCAATAGATTAGATAAATAGATAAAATTTTTTAACATGGTCTTCATTGCTCTTTATAATGAAGTTCTTTGGATTTTGAGGATTACACTCCTGTTTCCATTCCAGCTCCCCATATTGCCGTCAGCTAACGTTGGTTTTTGATACAACTAACTACTTGTAATTCCCTCAGCATACCCTTTACTTATAGATACCTGGAAAAGCCTTTTTTCCAGTTTTGTGTTCTTCAAGGTTCAGATCAATTGTGTGAAGACCTCCAGGATTATCCCTGGGCAGAATTAATCTCTTCCTTCTCTTGCTTCCTGTGGTACTTTATCTAGTTTGTGACTCTCTTTCAAATAGATTCTTAGAAGGAAGAACATACCATATTCCTATTCAGCACAGTGCTAGTTGAATGAATTTTGAGTCTTCTTAAATTCTTTGTGGACATATCCTGGATGTAAATTGTGTGGTAATAAAAACAAAGTTACAGTAACTATTATTCTTTATCATCCAAGTTTTCAATTATTTAAAGTATTATTTCCATTTACTATGCATAATTAAAACATTCTTGAAGTATCTTTCTCTCAAAGATCTGGACATAATTCAACAAACAAAGCTGGAGTCTTCTGTTGAGCTGAGGAGGACACTATGGTAAAATAGGGAGAAGAGCATCTTTCTATTATGCTCCTATTATTTTCTAGGACAGAATAATTTTCAGACTGCCAATAGTCTAATGTGATTGCTGGCATAAAGTTTGGTAGTGTCTTTTCAAAACCAGCATAGCAAAACCGTGGATGAGCAGCACTCCAGGAGCTGCTATGAAAGCCCTAAATTGCCACTCATACATAACTTTCAATGTTATGCTGACATGTGCTGGCTATGGTTTGCCCCTTTTAAGACTGTGTAGTAATCTGGAGGTAAACAGAAGATCTTTCTATTATTTTGGGATACTCTGCCACCTACGTAATTCCCACATCTCAAGTAGGAGACAGGATTAGACCAGCGATAGCATGAACATTCTTGTTGAGTAGATGTATGTCATGCTACACTTAACTGGGTTCTCTATCAAATATGTCCTGAACCCAGAGGAGATATTTTCTGATGTTAATCATTTTTAGACAATAAATTGCTAAGTAGTTTGGAGTGATGTAATATACTATATACAGTATATAATGTTCATTGTTGGACAAGGAAATATCTATGAACAGGAAGATGAATGTACTATCAACAAAGGAAACTATATGAAAACAATCTGTACACCAGTGGTAATGAACTTTAAGTCTTACATATCTTTGTCATTGACTTCAGGCTTTTAGGTAATTACAGATGTAATTAAATCTATGGATAATATACATTTCTGAAAAGTCATTTATAAAACTCATTTCTATGTGATTCATATGTTTTTACTGAGTTCCAGTTTTAGAAATATAAACCTGGATAGCATATAACCTTTGCAGGAAGAAAGAGAAAGAAATGATAAGAAAAAAAAAAGATATAGATCTAACAAAATAAAAACACAAACAAAAATGTTACAGGTGGCAGTTTCCAATCAGCAAACCTGGAAGAAAGCACAAAATGGTAGTGGGAGAATGACTGTCTGGCAGTGGCCATTGGCAGAGTTCTGGTTTTAACACTCGCATTAGAATTCTCTGCTGCTTAAATTCTTTTTTTTTTTTTTTCTCTGCTGCTTAAATTCTCCAAGAGAAAATATTTCCTTTTATGATTCTTTGAAAGTGTTTTACCCTCATGAAAAAGCATATACAGTAGCTTTAAGCATTTTTGTTTCATAGATAGCCAATGGTTTCTTACAAATCAGGCAATGAATGGGTCATACAAGCCTAAAACAAAGAATAAGTTCACAATCAGGAGTTAGAATAGCAAAAATTAACAAATCGGGAAACAATAAATCTTGGTGAGGATGTTGAGAAAAAGGAGCCCTGTTACACTGTTGGTGGGAATGCAAGCTGGTACAGCCACTCTGGAAAACAGTATGGATGTTCCTTGAGATGTTAAAATTAGAGCTACCCTATGACCCAGCAATTGCACTAGTAGGTATTTACCCCAAAGATACAGATGTAGTGAAAAGAAGGGGCACATGCACCCCAATGTTCATAGCAACAAGGTCCACAATAGCTAAACTGTGGAAAGAGCGAGATGCCCTTCAACAGATGAATGGATAAAGATGTGGTACATATATACAATGGAATATTACTCATCCATCAGAAAGGATGAATATCCACTATTTGTGTCAGCATGGATGGGACTGGAGGGGATTATGCTAAGTGAAGTAAGTCAAGCAGAGAAAGACAATTATCATATGGTTTCATGCATATGTGGAACTTAAGGAATGGTATGGAAGACCATAGGAGAAGGGAGGGAAAACTGAAGGGGGAGAAATCAGAGAGGGAGATGAACCACGAGTGACTATGGACTCTGGGAAACAAATAGGGTTTCAGAGGAGAGGTGGGTAGGGGGATGGGATAACTCGGTGATGGGTATTGAGGAGGGAACATTGTAATGAGTACTGGGTGTTATATACAGCTAATGAATCATTGAACGCTACATCAAAAAACTAATGATGTACTATACTATAGCAAACTGAACATAAAAAAAAAACAGACTGACTTAAATTTGGGTTCTACTTCTTTCCTACTCTCTGGCTTTTGACAAGTCACTTAACTTTTCTGAACTTCATTTCCCTCATTTTAAAAATAGATTATACTAATAACAACCAGGCATGGTCGTTGTTGGGTAAAGTAAGATTATGTATGTAACTGCTTAGTATTTAGATGGTACCTCATTCTTCATACATAACTTCATACATAACAATACATAACAATAACCTTCATACATAACTCAGTGAAGGTTAATTCTCATTCTGTACTCCATATATTCAACCTTCTTCTTTTTCAATCCTTTTTTTTCCCCCTACTGCCCCCAACAAGTTGTAACTGCTGTTCTTATTTTATGGATCTCTCTCTCTGTCAAATAAATAAAACCTTTAAAAAAAAAAAAAAAGAATGACCCTATTGCAGGAAGTGTTCTTTATTTTAGGCCAAGCTTAATAAGTAAGAATCTCAAATACTCAAAAGTCTTGATTCAGTACCCACCTCTATGAGTCATTTCAGCCTAAAACAGAGAATGAATTCACAGCCAGGAAAACCTCTTAAAATGTTAAGAATCACGCTGTGATCAAGGGATTAATAATGTTAAGTGTGATTTTAAGAATGACCCTATTGGGGCGCCTGAGTGGCTCAGTCGTTAAGCGTCTGCCTTCGGCTCAGGTCGTGATCCCAGGGTCCTGGGATCAAGCCCTGCATCGGGCTCTCTGCTCAGCAGGGAGCCTGCTTCCCCCTCTCTCTCTGCCTGCCTCTCTGCCTCCTTGTGATCTCTCTCTCTGTCAAATAAATAAAACCTTTAAAAAAAAAAAAAAAAAAAGAATGACCCTATTGCAGGAAGTGTAATATCAGTCCACCTGGACAATTACAGATCAAAATTTGTGAAAGCCACATTTGCCCTGTCAAATTACCACAAGCAAATTCTCCCCTTCTTCTTTTTCTGTGCTCACAGCACATATTTACGCAGTTAATGCTCACTCTTACCTCTATTATTTTTCCCTCCAATTCTGCTTGTCAGTTTTCCTTTATCAGCCAGACATTTTTGCACCCTTCTCTTATAATACTTTACTGGGTAGTTTAAAATTTTAAGTTATTTACAATCCAAATGAATATTTAATGGAATATTTATTATGCATCTTCCGGTTGCCATTTTTCTATTACTGTAGTGACACACAAAGATGCAAATGCCTATTTCTTGTGAGTTTAATCTATCTCCTTCGGTCCTGATAAATCTTATCATTTTGTTTGGTAATTAGACTATTCTGATGATGCTGTAAAATACATATCAGTTGTAAAGGGAAAAGTCATTATTTATCATTAGAGGGTGGGGAACATACTCATTTTTCACTGCCCTTACCTGGGCAGCAAGGACAGAGTGATGCAATTTCAACTTGGAGGACTGTGCTTGATGTGATTCTGGGATGGAACAAATAGCCATGAAATTAATCTGAGAATGTTCAATCATCCTTTTGCCAGGGCTTGGCTGGCATCATCTTCGTATATGAAGTATAGCTTTCCAGGCTCTCAGCTTCCTCCTGAGCATGAGCAAAGTAGGGGAAGATTTGTGTCTGTTATATATTGTCCTATAAAGAGTGAGGATTGGGACCAAAAGGAAACAAATTAATGAGGGGGGAAATGTCTTTTGAAGCCAAGGGACTATAAATAGTACAGTTCTGTCAGTATTGTATTTATGAAGCAATGCTGTTACCTGATGTGATTTGGGGAATAACTTGTATAAGTGTAGGCCTGGGAAAAAGCAAAAACAAGGCTTGACTCAGAGATTTTATATTATAAGGAAAATGAAAAAAACTAAATGTTGGATGGAGGTCACTGGTTTTCAAGAAAAGACAATCTCATTTTCTGTTCATTCTGTCAACTAATGCATACTGAGCTCCCAACTAAATACCACTTTCTTGAGAAGTAAACATTATTCTGGAATTTGGCAGCTTTAGAGAAAAAGTCAGTGCATTCAAACAGGGTTAACTCATTAATTATATAATTTACATATACATCATTAACTTGTGATTATTTTGTATTTTGTATTTTCCTCTAACTTAAAAAATGTATTTCCTTCCTTGGGGAAGATGATTTATTAAATTACCATGTAGTCAATATACTGTTGATGCAGAATTTACCTTCTTTGTTTATAACTGTTGCAAATAGTGTCCTTGATCACAGCAGAAGAAGGCTTAAAGAGCAGACAGTTTGCAAGCTGTGAAATGACTAGTACCTGCTATACAGATGCACGTGAATCCCCCAGAAAGGTATCCTTGTGTATCTAAGGTTAGAGAGGAGGAAGAACTCTTACTCTGAAGTATACTGTACGGATTGCCAGAGATAAGACAAATCAGTAATTACTACTTTACTCCCTGTTGTAGTGGTTTATTATATTTCTTGTTGTTATATGTCATCAGTATTTTATGTCCTTTAAATGGGTGAATACATGTCAAGTGCCTGGAATAAGATCTGGGACTTCGTAAACAGGCATGACCTTGTCGCTATTGGAATTCACAGACATCTATAATCTCAATTTCATACATCCCACTCTCTGCTCAGTACGTCCTCGCTGGATCATTCCACCAAATTCTTTAAATTTAACTATCTTTTAGCCCCATTTGGAAGAGAGTCTTTTGATCTTACCACTGTTTTCATTGTCCCTCACTCCTTCATGATGTCACTTTACTTTTTACCCATGTTAATTGCTATTTTCTTTCATTAATAATCCTCCCTCTACATACACAGTTAATTCTCTTGGCCCTTTTCTCACTCTGTCATCTGCTTTTGTGAAACTCTTAACACTGGTTAAATCTAACTTAAGGTTGTTTGCTCCAATGTAGATGAACAGGGCAGGAAAACAAAAACAAAAACAAAAAAACAGAAGGGCATGGCTGACAGCTTTCATTTGAAATTCATGATGCAAACCTCTAATGCTCCCTGTCAATCTGTATACTTTCTGATGCAATTTCCCAATTTCTAATTTAACTACCTAATATCTTCTCTCTTTCTTTTAATTTCTAAATTAAATTTTTTTTAAAAATTTTTAAACTTTTTTTTAAAAAATTTAAAAAAAAATTTTTTTTAAATTTTTAAACTTTTTTAAAAAAATTTTTAAATTTTAAAAATTTAAACTTTTAAATATCTTTACTCTCAGTTGTTGACTTTCAGAAGATGGCTTTCAAAATCTCCCACAATCAGATTTAACTACTTGCCAGCATTTCTCTACTCATATACTTTGCCTGACACCTGCTATTTATTATGGAATGAACTGTCCCATCTGTATCTAAGGATGGCATCCCTATTTGTGAGCTAGGTTCCATCATTTCTTCTTACACAAGGACATGGTCCCAGCAATTTTCTTTTTCTTTTCCCATATTCACAGTTTCTTCTTTATTGGATCATTCCTATCAACATAAACATACGTTGTTTTTATCCCATTTTAATGAGAAGCTCTTGACCTCACTTTTTCTTCCTTTTGTAGCAAAACTCCCAGCAAGCGGTTTATATCCTTTTGTTATTTACTACCAGTCATTCTTGAACTCAGTTCATTTGGCTTTTGCCCCCAATCACTTGACCAAAACTGTTCTTGCCAAGGTCCCAATAACCTTCAAATTATTGACAATTCTCATTCTCTATTTGACTTGAACCATCGGTTGCTTTTGATGGACTTAGATCAATTTTTCCCCCCCTTAAATTATTTTCTTCACTTCTTGTTAACAATACCACATTTTCTTGTTTTTTCTATTACCTCTTATTTTTCTCTAAAGCTTGTATCACCTTCCAATATGTGATAATATATAATTTATTTAATCATTTTTTCTGTCTCACCATTCATCCATAGAACATGAACTCCATGGATGGTGTTTTATTGGTCTATATTTTCATATTAAATCTTCAACACCTATATTAGCATGCTTGGTGTCAGTAATAAATATTCATTGTGTACACAAACAATAGTATTAGTTTTATTATTAATGTTATCCAAAGAAGTATAAAGGATACTTCTGATGAACTAATTAGGCATAGTATTTGAATTTTAAATATATTTTCCCTATTGAGGAATAGATATTTCTGGGCTGTTTCATTTGAGGGTGAGGCTTAAGGTATTGCCATTTGAAAACTTCAAATATTTCCATTACTGAGAGTTTGTGAAATTGGTATAGATTTGTATTAATATATCACTCCAGATAAGAGTTAAATTGGGGAATAAACATTGAACTAGTAAGTAAAGCTTTGTGCTTTTTTATTTTATTCTCCATAATATTATCAAAGTGATGTTTCTAAAACACAAAACTGCCTCTATCAAATCCTTGATGTAAAGCCTTTTTGTTATAATTACCTAGAATAGAAGATAACATTCCACCAGATCTAATGATTACTTGTATCTCCAGTTTTAGCCTTCACCTTTGCTTCAAACATATCAACCTGCTTGTAGTTTCTAGGATACTCCACAGTCTTTCATACATGTTTTAAAATTATTTCCGGAAATTCTAGCTTCCTTCTATCAGCAACATGTAATAAGGCTCATTTCAAATGTTATACTTTCTCCTAGATGCAGTCTTTGATTTGCTCAGTAGTTAGTCTTTGGCCTTCATAACTCTCTATATCTCTGTTTACCCTTACCACATTATAATATTGTTTAATGTGTTTTTTTTCCCCCCTAGACTATGAGTTCACTGAAATCAGGGTTAATCAGTAATCCATTTTTTTAATCTTTTAAATTTTGAGATGTAATTTAGACTTACGGAAGAGTTGCAATTTCACCCAGGTTCCTCTTTATATTAACATCTTACAAAACCATAGAACATTTACCCAAACTAAGAAATTAATCTTGGTAAAATATTATTAACTACATAATTCATCTGTATGTCATTGAGTGTCTCACCGATGTTCTTTTTTCTCTTCCAGGATCCAGTCCAGTGTTTAGTTTCATGTTTCCTTATCCTTTCGGTAATGACAGCTCTTCCGTTTTTCTTTGTCTTTCATGACCTTGGCACTTTTGAAGAGTACTGGTCAGTTATTTGGCAGAATGTCTCTCAAATTGGGTTTGTCTGATGTTTTCTTATGAGTAGGTTGGATTATGCATTATTGGGAAGGATGCCACAGAGGTAATATGCCCTTCTCAGTGCATTTTAACAGGGGTTTTCATAATGTTAATTGTATTAGCAATGACGTTAACCTTGGTTAAGTGCTATCTGCTGGTTCTCTAAACATTACTATTTTTCTCCTTGTGGTTTGGAAAAATTTAGGGGGAGTTATTTTGAAACCATGTGGATGCTCGATTTCTCTTAAATATTGCTCACTAATTACGAACAGTGGATCTTTCCTGAAAACAAAATATTGTGGTGTTCTAATGGTGATTTTCTCTTTCCTTCATTCTTTCTATATTTCTCAATTGGAATCATTCTGCAAGAAGATTTGTTTTTCATTAACATTTATTTGTTGAGTTTTTTAGTTACATCAGTATCTACTGTCGGATTTTTAAATAAATCATTGGGTTGTAATCCAATACTCTTATTATACATTTCATTGTTCAAGTTGTTCCTAATTTAGTTATTGAGAGTTCTTTCAGGTACGTTCATTTATACTAGTTAATGCATGACCTACATCTACATTTGTTTCTACATTTGTACATCTCTCTGTATGTACTTTTTTAAGTCTTTGACTACCTATTAATAGTTCTGACTTTAGTCCTACTCCACTGTTCATTTTAGCCTTCAGTCATTCCTTATTTTTAATATTTTTAGTTCAACAGTGGGAATTTGAATTATTTGAATTTGCTTATTTGTTCAAACCTAGCCCACAAGTAAAGTGCTTTGAGAATTGGTAACAGATACCCTTGTAAACAAATTTATAGGATGATGTTTGAGTGTAGTTTCTTTTGCCTTTAGCTTTATAGTATCCTGCAAAAATGTTTACCAAAATTGTTTAGTTCAATACCTTTTTTCCAGTTCTCTTTGAGGTTTAGAGGTTCATTTGTTATATGGTTAGATTAATTTGTATGGATTCCATTTTTCCCTTGACATCCTACTTTCAAATATTATACCCTTTGATGCTTTCCTTCCATTCTTTGTGCTTTGTTGTCATATATTTTACTTTTACATATGCCCAAACACAAATATATTGCAGGTATTTTTGCTTTGGACAATCAAAATTTTTTTAGAACAATTAAAAGTAAGAAATATCTTACTTCTGTTTTGTTACTAGTGTTCTAGTCTTCGTTTCTTTGTGTAGATCCCATATGCAGTGTGACATCATAATCATGTTGCCTGGAGAACTTATATATGAAATCAGGTAGAATGGTATATCTCCTCATGTATTCATCATCTAGCTTTCCTAGCTGCCAGTTTTTGCCAACCTCTAAACTCTTTCCTTATCTTTAAGTTTATTTTCCCCCATTTATATCATGTGCTTTTCTTCATTACTAGCAGATAACTATTTCTTTGTAAATCTCTCTTTTTTTGGCCCCATTCACCAGAATGACCCACTTGCTGATACTTGACTCTAATAGATTTGGGTAACATTCTAACTATACATGATCTATAAAGCCTAGCATATTCACTGTTGTTAGAGTAAAAAAATGAAGTTAGCTCTCTGATTTCTCAACCCATTGACAAACTCTCCTGGTTCCATCTAACCTCATCATATATGTGGAATACCAAAAGGTGAATATTTGTGACACTCGGAGTTTATGTTAATGATAGGACAAAGCAATTTTACTGTGTATTTGTGTTTTTCTGAGATCAGATCATTTAAAATTTAAGTTCAATTTTTAATTGCTATTTTGCTTCAATTTCCATGCAACATAAATTTTTAAAACTCTCACAAATTAGTACTTCATGTACAATTAAGGCTATGACAGGTGTACCTGTAATTTATGCTAAATAATTATGTTAAGGAGTCAGAAGATAAAATTTAAAAAGAGACTTTTATAAGCATTTCCTTAAAATGATGTTATTAATGTCTTTGCATTTGAAATCACTATTATAAAAATATGTTTTAATTAGAGAATATAAACTCATTTCTCAAAATATTAAAGCCATTTAATATCTTAAGTCATTTATCCATTTATTAATGTAATAAGCATTTATTGAGTAGAACTGTATGTTAGACATAGGAAAATAAAAAAAAGATACTCTGCAGTCAAGGGACTTATAATTTAGGGTGTAAGTGGCCTAAGCATGAGGAGATTGTAAGGTGAAGATGGGAGAAGGGCATTCTAGGGAATGGGCATGGCTTAGAGAAATAAAAAATGTCATAATTTTTAGAAACTAAGTAAATACCTGAGAACAGGAACCATGTCTAGTTGCTTTACTATTATATCCTTAGCATATAACATTGTATCTGTTCAATACATATTACCTAATTTGATTGATAAACACAGTAGCAGATAAAGTTGTAAACACCTTTAAATGGTTTTATAGGCTATTTTGTTTTATAGCCCAATATTCGCTGAAATATATTCTATGGAACACTAACTCTATAGAAAAATAAGGGGTATTAAGGGATAAAACAAAAAAAACAACAACAACCAAAACAACCCTAAGAAATACTGATTGTACAAATCAAAACAATTTTCTTTAGTTAAAGACTTCTCATACTTTAGCATGCTAATGTTAATTGTGATCACCAAGAGGTTTCAGTTCAACTGTTTCCCAAACTTCTGTAACCTGGGACACACTTACCCATGCACTCAAACGCTGTCCCTAGGACCGTGCTTGGTACTGTGTGCATTGAGAACGTCTACTCTAGGCAACAGAGATCGATTTGTTTTGGGTGGGAAATTGAACTATGGTCCTAGTTGTTTTTTTTAGAAAACTCCCTTTATGTGTTAAGGAAAAAGAATGAAGAAAATTTAGTAATTAAATTGATGTGGAGGTGTTAGAGAAAATGAATACCTCATACGATTTCCAGGTTTCTTCCTTGACTAACATGGGGATGCCAGTAAGAAAGAATATGATATAGAGGATGAGGGGGAGTTTGGGAAGGAAATAATACAATTAACTTAAGGCAATTGTGTTTAAAGTTCAAGTGGACAGCCTCGATTAACTAATTAGATTATAGTTGATTTGTTTGTATCTCAGAAGAGACTGGAGATCATAGCGAAAGCTCTGGGAATAGCTTTTTGAGAGCCCAGAATGTTACTTTCTCTCTCTCCAATAGCCATTTAGATATTTAATGTCTGTTATCATGGTACCCATAAGCTTTCTCTTCTCTATGTTAAATAAACCTAGCTGCCTCAAGCATTCCTAGTGTGAAATCCTATCTGGGCCATTTTACCCATGCAGTTCCTTCCTTTGAGTGCACTGTAAATTATCAATGTTTACCATAGGATGTGGTGCCTCATTGAACCTTATACTTCAGGTTTTATATATTATTATTTTATTGAATGTATTTTCCTATATATCCATAACTTTTCCTTTTTCAAACTGGCTCTAAGCCATTTGCTACTTCCTCCTACACAATTCTTTTTTTTTTTTTTCTACACAATTCTTAAGTAGCCATACCCTTTGAATTTTAACCCCTCTTCAGGAAACCATCACCACATAAAATGTGTCCAGTATCTGCCTCTGGAGTCTTCACTCTGTCTTGCTTGAGTTAAGTGTTGAGCCTTGCCATTGGAACTTGATGTTTGTGCCTGATGTTTCAGACTGTTCTTGTTTCCTAGCAGCGTCTCTTAAGACTTTGACTTCAGGTTGCATTCTGCTAGGTCTGCAGCAAACAGCTCATTTCATGTACCCTTATTTCTCTTCTTAAGAGCTCTAATAACTATGTTAATGACAAAAATAAATATTTTTTTTTTTAGCTAAGAGCATAAAGTAAGTATAGTTTCTCTTATTACTGTAGGTCTCTAGGCAATATATTTATTACTGTTTATACATTGGGCTTTAAGTAAAGGGTGTGTGTGTGTGTGTGTGTGTGTGTAGAAAAACGAAGGTGGCTGAAGAAGTTCCTTTACATTGTTCAGTGGGTATTGCTGAAAAAAACATTTTCATAACTGGGACAAATATTCTTCCTGAGATATCACTCAGTATATTTTCTGCAGGGCTCCCTTTTCTGGGTGATGTGTTCACTTTGATCACTTCCTTTTTGGATTTCTATTGAATTTCTCTTTTCTGATTCCCATGCGGTATCTCTTATTGGTTTGTGTCTCTGGCTCTTGAAAGATCAAGTAGATTAGTGTGGAGATGGTAGCATTGAAGGGATGGTTTAAGGGAGAGATGGTATGGATGAGAAGAAGGGGCTTTCTCTTGTCCTCCTCTGTCCATGGGAGGATATAATGAGAATGAGCTTTGGTTTCTCCTCTCAGGTGCATGACTATTATTTGCAGTTGGGAGCTAGGATATATATCAGGAACTAAATTTAGGGAGGCAAGTTCATTTAGGATTGCTAAGATTTAAAGTACTTTCTGATGGTTGTTATCTTACGTGGACAGAAAAAGATTTCCTGATTTGGAAGATTATCTTGATTAGGGCCTTTAACTAATGGGATATGACATTGATGGGAGAGGAGATTATTTTTCAGAGCTCATTGATGAGCCTTATGTAATAAGATCACCCAGGAGAACCACAACCCATTTGGAGCAATCTGGCCTTGGCTGGTATGGGAAGTCATTTCTTTGATCTTCATTTGGGAAAGTCTGCCCAAGGAGCTTCAAAGAGCATTGGCTAGAGGCAAAGTATCTAGCACTGGGAAGGGATCTGGGTGGGTGTTTCTAGGGAGTGGGAATGTAGTGCTTTAGGTAGAGCCTTTCAGGTCTCTGGCTTGAATTGGAATTGCAACAGTTGGTAGATGGAATGGCTTTAGCTATCTTAGATTCTCTTTATCTACCTGTCCATCTGTCTGTCTATCATCTACCATTTTCCATTCATCATCTATCAATCAATCATATTTCTATGCCGGGATGGACAGAATAGAAAATGATTATGATTATATATGTCAGGGAAATTAGAATGTGTGTTTAATCATAGGGGAGTGGTGAAATTTAACATAAGTAAGAAATAAAGAAATTTAGGGATTTATATCACATCAGGCATATGTTCATTTGGGCTGAGTAGAGGAAAAATTTAGCAGATTTATTGTGAACCCAAAGATGAAACAAAAAATTTTAAAAAGAATCTGCCTAGGATACTTTGGATCTCAGAGCTGTTTGCTTCCACATAAAGGGGAAATACAATCAGCCAATGAAAGATGCAACATTTGGTATGAGGATAAAAGCTACCACTTAAGCTTTGGAGGGAGAATATCAGAAACCCAGAGTGTAAGTGCATTTGCTTAGACTGCTTTTTAATTCTGCAGTAAAATGAGAGACTGAGAGGATTAAAAAGGGAAGAAAGACACTCAAATGCAATCAATAATGCTAATTCTTATATCTGTTTTTTATTTTTGTTTCTTTTTGGGAACTACCTCAACATTAGGTCATATCAATACCATCTCTGTGGTGAGGCCAGGGCTGGGAGAGAGAGTTGGAAGGGGGTGCAGGTGATCTAGCTTAGTCAATAGATATTCTTCTTCTTCACAGTTACCATGATTGCCCCATGGGTGGACATAGACAAAGGCAGTTGGTATCCTTCTCTGATAGGTATACTGGAAAAAGTCCCTATGCTTTTAAAACACAGGTGCTAGGGACCATATTTGTTGACACATGGAAAGAGTTTGCCTGAGTACAGGCCAATATAGGAGAAACACAAACTGAAAATGAAGACAGAGATAGGGGAAGGAGGCCGGCAAGGGGGAGAGAAAGAAAGGGCAATGAGAGAAGGGTGCCAAGGGAAAGCAGAGAGGGGGAGAGAGAGAATAATCATGAATTGATAGCACCTTTTGAACTCTTAGACTCAACTGTTCCTGAAGTTATCATCCCTTGGGCTTCCCAGATGCATAGATTATATTTATTTCTGAGACTTTGGATTCAATTTTTGTTACTTTCAAAGATAAAAAGCTCAGGGAAAATTCAGAAGCAAATTAAGAAACAGATTGGAACTTTTTTTTTTTTTAAGATTTACTTATTTATTTGACAGAGAGAGAGAGAGATCACAAGTAGGCAGAGAGGTAGGCAGAGAGAGAGGGGGAAGCAGGCTCCCTGCTGAGCAGAAAGCCCTATGCAGGGC
>CM053606.1:48039718-48088430 GCA_028646535.1 Procyon lotor
GCAGTATGGCCCTGGGCAGGAGAATTTGCTGATTGATTGACAAAACAGGGTTTCCCAGACTATATCCGTTAGGGTAAAGTTTATGAAACACTAGGAATAAGCATCTTAGTATGTAGGTGTTTAAGTTTTATGTGTATATAAAGACATACACACACGTGCGCATACACACACACACACACACACACACACACACACACACGAGTAGCTTTATAGCCAAGGTATATTGAATGTAATAAGGCATTTTGCAATTAGAAGCAGCATTCTCTTAACTGCTGTAATAGCATGATCCTAATCTATGAAAAATAATTAATGCCTAAATGACATCAGTGATGAAGTTGTTTTCCTCACTTTGATGACTGACGCTGTAGTTAGTGTGGAAATAGTGAAAATGTCTGGATGCAGCAGTGGAGATAGGTATAAAACTGACCTAAAATTTCTTGAATTCAGATGACTGACCTAAGTCTGGTATCTTTAGATCCTTTGGACCAGAAACCAAGGCAGAATCTCAAGGGCTTTTACTAGTTAGGATTCTCCAGAGAAACAATACAAATACACATAAAATATATGAATATGTATATATATATATGTGTGTGTGTGTATATATGTATATGTATGTGTATATATGTATACATATATATATATTTTCTATAAGTATTTTTCCATATATATTGATATTTATTTGGCTTATGCTATTACAAAGGCCGAGAAGTCCTAAATCTCCCATCTGTAATCAAGAGGACTTACAAAGGTTGAATGTATAATTCAGTCTGAGTCTGTAGGCCTGTGAACCAAGGAACTTATGGCATAGTAGGTTGATGGAACAGGTTCAAGCCTGAAGGCATGAGAACCAGGAGTGCCAGTGTCCAAGGGCAGAAGGAGATAGATGTCCCAGCTCAAGCGGAAAGCAAATTTGCCCTTCCTGTGTCCTTTTTTGTTCTATTCAAGCTCTCAACAGATTGGCTGAATCTTACCCCCATTGGCGAAGGCAATCTTCATTATTTAGTCAACTGATACAAATGCTTATTTCTTCCAGAAACACCCTTATAGACACACCCAGAAATAATGTTTTACTAGGTATTTATGGATCCCTTAGCTCAGTCAAGTTGACACATTAACCATCACAGTCTTGATCAGACTTCAGGATATGAACCAGTTAATACAAAATCAAGCTGGAGGTTGCCTTCTTACAATATATTAACTTCTCCAACAATTACTAGATCCATATATACATATACTTAAAAAAACACTCCACATTATAGATGTATTAAAATGAAAAAAAAGGTACCCATTAATAAGATTAGAAATGAACACAAGTAATTATATATGAGACTTCAGCTTAAGAAAGGTTTTTCTAGGTGTAGCAACTCAGGGAGAAGCAATAAAAGAAAAGAGCACATTGAAAATAATAAAAATAAAGCAAAAAAAAGCAAATAAAAAATATAAAATATTTATATATATGAAAGACATATGTCATCAATGAATAAAGAATGCTTAGAAATCAATATGAATAAAGCTGGTATCATAATAGAAGACAGATATAAAGAGTTCTGGCTACCCAAAGTCTTCTATGTATTAAGTTTTATCAGAAAAAAAGGGTGTATTAAGTCAGCAATTTAAGAGGGGCAAGTAGAGGCCAGGAAGGCACTATAGTGAGATAGGAAGGTCAGAAAGAGACCATAGAATATTTACTTTTTCCTTCCACCCCAACCCGGTATATGACATTGTGTAAATTTAAGATATGCAGTGTGATGATTTGATAACACATATGTATTGTGAAATGATTACCATAATAGGGTTAGTTAACACATCCTTTACCTCACATAGTTACCTTTATTTTGTGGTGAGAACATTTAAGATCTACTCTTTTAACAACTTTCAAGTATATAGTACAGTATTGCCAATTATAGTACTTGATACACATTAGCTCCTCAGAACTTATTCATCTTCTAATGGGAAGTTTGTACCTTTGACTAACCTTCCATTTTCTCCATCATCCAGTCTCTGGAAATGATGTCTACTCTGTTTTTATGAGTTTAATTTTTTTTAAGATTACATATATGAGTAAGATCACAGTATTTGTCTTTTTCTATCTTGCTTAATTTACTTAGCCCTACAGAGTCATCCATGCTGTTGCAAATGGCAGAATTTCCTTTATGGCTGAATAATATTCTATGGCATGTATATGTGTGTGTGTGTGTGTACATACATGCGTGTGTGTATGTAAATATTATATCTTCTTCATCCATTTGTATCTTCTTTATCCATTCATACATTGATGGACAATTAGGTTATTTCCACATTTTGATTATCATGAATAATGCTGTAATGAACAGGGGAATGCAGATATCTGTTCTAGATAATGATATCATTTCCTTTGGATACACGTCAAGAAGTGGATTTGCTGTATGACATTGTAGTTCTATTTTTAATTTTTTGAGGAGTCTTTATATTTTCTATAGTGCTATATCAATTTACATTACCATTGACAGTGCAAAAGGATTCCCTTTTCTCTATATCCCCACTAACACTCATTATCTTTTGTCTTTTTGGTAATAGCCATTTTAATAAGTGTAAAGTGATATCGCACTGTTGTTTTCACTTCTATTACCCGATTAATGATGTTAGCACCTTCTCATATATCTGTGGACCATTTGTGTGTCTTTGGAAATATATCTGTTCTTGTTCTTTGCCCATTTTTAAATTGTTATTTTGCTATTGAGTTGTATGAGTTGCTTCCATATTTTAGATATTAACTGTTTATCAGATATATGACTTGCAAATGTTTTCTTCAGTTGGAAACATATGCATTCACATTCTTTGCCCATTTATTAATTGGGCTTTTTTGTTGTTGATTTTTTTTTCTATTTGGTTGTATGAGTTGATTATGTATTTTGATTATTAACCTCATTTCAGATATATGGTTTGCAAATATTTCCTCCCATTCTGTAGTTTGCTTTTTTATTTTGTTGATTGCTTTGCTATGCAGAAGTATTTTAGTCCAATGAAGTCTCACTTTTTTAATTTTTGTTTTTGTTTGTGCTTTTGGCATCACGTAAAAAAATCATCAAGACCAAGAGGTCCGGTTTGATTTTTTTGTATTTGATGATCCAGTTTTCCCAGCAGCATTTGTTGAAGGGACTATCCTTTCTCCGTTGTGTCTACTTGGGACTTATGTCTAAGATTGGCCATATATAAATATATAAATAAGTCTGTATGGTTTATTTTTGGGTTCTTGATTCTGTTCTATTGGTCTCTGTGTCCATTTTTATGCCAATACTGTGCTATTTTGAAAACTATAGCTTTGTGACTTAGTTTGAAATAAGGAACTATGACTCCTTTAGGTTTGTTCTTATTCAGGATTGCTCAATCTCTTTGAGGTCTTGTGATTCTATACCAATTTTAGAATTTAGTGTACAGATCTTTTACCTCATTGGTTAAATTTATTTTTAAGTTTTCTTTTTGATGCTACTGTAAATTGAATTGTTAATTTTTTCAGATATTTTATTGTTAGTATATAGAAATTCAACTGATATCTACATGTTGGTTTTGTATTCTGTAACTTTACTGAATTTATTTGTTCCAACAGTTTTTCAGTGGGGTCTTCAGGATTTTCTCTATTTAAGATCATAACATCTGCAAAACGATGCAGTTTTGCTTCTTCCTTTATAATTTGGATGTCTTTATTTCTTTTCCTTGCCTCATTGTTCTGGCTTGACTTCCAGTACTATGTTGAATCTAACTGATAGAAATGGGCACTCTTGTCTTGTTCCTCATTTTAGAGGAAAAGGTTTTGGCTTTTTACCACTGAGTATGATGTTAACTATAAGCTTGTCATATATGGACTTTATTATGTTGAGTTCCTTCCTCTTATATCCAATTTTTTGAGACTCTTATCATGAATTGATGTCAATTTCTTTCAAATCTTTTTCTTCATTTATTGAGAGAACCATATGATTTTTATCCTTTATTTTACTAATGTAGTGTATCACATTGACTGATTTGTGTATGTTGAACCATCCTTGTGTCCCAGGGATAAATCTCACTTGGTCATGATCTTTTTAATGTGCTGTTGAATTTCATTTGCTAGTGTTTTTCTTGAGAATTTCACATCTATATTCATCAGGGATATTGGCCTGAAGTTTTATTTTCCTGTAGTGCTCTTATCTTTGCCTAACCTTATCAGGGTAATGGTGACCTTGTAAAATGGGTTTGGGAATGTTTTCTCCGCTTCAGTTTTTTGGAGCAGTTTGAGATGGACTGGCCTTAGTTCTTCTTTAAAAGTTTGGTACAATACAGCAGGGAAGCCCTCAGGTCCTGGGATTTTATTTGTTGGGAGGCTTTTGACTACTGATTCAGTCTCCTTAAACATTGTCTTTTCAGATTTTCTATTTCTTTATGATTCAGTGTTGGTACGTTGTATGTTTCCAAGATTTGCCCATTTCTTCTAGATTATCCAGTTTATTGGCATATAAATTTTGGCAGAAGTTTCTAATGATCCTTTGTATTTCTGTCATATCAGTTGTAACATCTCTTTTATTTATTGCTTGAGTCCTTTTTTTTTTATAAGCCTAGCTAAAGGTTTGTCAATTTTATCTTTTCAAAAATCTAAGTCATAGCTTTATTGATCTTTTTTTTTTATTGTTTCTATTCTCAATTTCATTTATTTCTGTTCTGAATTTTATTACATCTTTTCTTCTGCTGACTTTGAGCTTAGTTCTTTTTCTAGTTGTTTGAGTTTTAAAGTTAGGTTGTTTGGGATCTTTCTTTTCTCTTCATGTAGGCATTTATCACTATAACCTTCCCTCTTAGAACTGTTTTTGCAGTCTTCACCTGGAGGATGACTGGATTACATGCTGATCCCTGCAATTAGGGATGGGCAGAGGTATTTTCTGTGTCCCTTCCTTTAGAACCATATGGGAAAGGAGAAGGTCATTTTTCCTCAGAAAAGGAAAGAAAGACCAGGCAAATAGAGCAGGTAGTCACTATAGGTAACCAGGATTGCAATGTTATATATACACACAAAAACTTATAGCATAACTGGCAATCAAACAAGTGCAAAATAAAGAAGATGGAATATTTTTCACTTATCAAGTTGACATATGATGGAGGAATGACACTAGGTGATGAGGGAAATAAGAACTTTTTGACCTTCTGTTTTGTATGTATTTTACTCAAGAAAATTATTATGCTATAAAATATTATTTAATGGGAAAATTTTAATTGTTATGAAAGAGAGCAGGCCATAGACTATATGAAATTATTTTATAAAAATAGTATGTGTATGTATATATATATTTATAGTGTTGGTACAGTTTTGTCTCTTAATAGGATTATGGGTGGTTTTAATTTTCTCTATGCTTTTATAGATACCCCCATTTTCTTAAGTGAATGTATGTAATTGTGTTTATTTTTAATTTTAATTTTGAGAGAGTAAAAATGTAGTACACTATAAAGAATTGTATAAAAAATACCCATGTACCCAAAATCTAAATTAGTAATTTTTATGTTGTTATATTTGCTTCAAGTCTTTTTTTTTTATTTTTTTTATTTTATTTATTTATTTATTTATTTTTTAAAAAATTTTATTTATTTGACAGTGAGAAACACAGTGAGAGAGGGAACACAAGCAGAGGGAATGGGAGCGGGAGAAGCAGGCTCCCTGCTGAACAGAGAGCCCGATGTGGGGCTCGATCCCAGGACCCTGGGATCATGACCTGAGCTGAAGGCAGACGCTTAACGACTGAGCCACCCAGGCGCCCCTTTTTTTTTTAAATAGGAGAAATAATCCCTTTTATCCACCATTCTCAGCACCATTTCTTCTACTTTTCCAGAGCCAACCACAGTGAGCAATTTGATGTATAAACTGTCAATCCATTTCTACATCTTTGTATAAATTGTTTTATTGTTTTTATTTTATAATTAGAAAAATAGCAGCATATCAATAGGCTGCTGGGACAAACAATCCCCCCAAATTTCATTGGCTGACAACAAAATAGTTTTATTTCTTGGCTCTACTGCTCAATCCTCTATTGGTCTAGATATTTTCCTAATTTTTATGTTTCTTTGATTCTTGCAAGGAGAACACAGGAAAGGCTAGTGTTAAATACATAGTCTCAAATAATTGCTCTATACTGTAAGCTGCTCATTTGAGACCATTGCTTTTTAAGAAATAGTATAATTTATTTTCACATTCTAGCTGCTTCAAATGATACTGATATACTCACGTGAATGTCCTAAGAGCAGATTAAAAAAACCCTTCAGTGGGCATTAACAACTATCTGCCAAATTTGTTTAGATCAGCTTTTTTTTTTTTTTTTAAAGATTTTGTTTATTTATTTTGACAGAGAGAGAAATCACAAGTAGGCAGAGAGGCAGGGGGGAAGCAGGCTCTTTGCTGAGTAGAGAGCCCAATGTGGGGCTCGATCCCCAGGACCCTGAGATCATGACCTGAGCTGAAGGCAGAAGCTTAACCCACTGAACCACCCAGATGGTTCCCTGTTTAGATCAGCTTTTATTTATTGGCTCCTATCTGCTGCTTCCCTTGCATCTCCATTCCCAATATTCTCCTCAGGTTGCCCTTGTTTGACTCTATTTTGGATTAATTTATTTGGTTCAGCCACTTCCCACGCCGTATTCCATAGACAACATCCAGCCTCATTATCTTTGGGTGGGGCCACAAAAGATGCTCAGTTACTGTTTGTTGAAAGCAATTATCGAAAGGTGTACTGCTTTTTCTCCATGCCAGCTATGCAAGACAGACTGGCCAGGTCTGCTTCCCACATGGCCTCCTTGTCATGGGAGGAGGGAACATGGCTAACCTCAATCCTGAGCTCTCAATTTAGTCTTAAATAGTATATAACTATTTAAAATTATGCATGTGACACTGTACAGTTTAACAGAAATCTTCATTTTACATGGAAAATAGCAGGCAGACAGAGAGTATGTTCTCTGTATAGTGGAATGGGTGAATTCTTGTTTTTTCTCTGGATATTCTAATGACTTTTAAAACCAGAATGACTTCATGTTTATAGGCATTCTCAGTTTGGTGCTCTGTATGCCCAGATTTGGGTGGGATTTGTCAAAATTTGTCCTCTGAATAGACTTGTTCATTTTTGGCTCAGGTCATGCTATGCTTTATTTCGAGAGCATGGAAGAACTCAGCAGTACAGCTGGATCTGGAACCCTCATCTCTCTACCTTCATCTGAAGGAAATGTGGTTCTAAGTCCTGCTTAATTTTGACTAGTTTTCTTTACTCTTCAGAATGTATTTTAAACACACTAGTTCTGTTTGGCTGGCAACTTCTTTCTTTTTTTGCCATCCAACTCTCATCTTCTTGTTTTATTTATTGCCAACTGAGACTATGTTCCTTCCATGTTTCAGCAAGTAAAATAGTAGTTTTCTTGGATTCTCATCAAGCGAAAGCGAATGTTGCAACTAAACACTTTGTGACTCTAATTGAAAATTATTCAAAAACATTGTTTACAAAATCTGTTGAAGGCCACTTTTTGAACATTTTCTGAAACTCAGCATTTCAACCTTAGGTTTGTGAAGTGCTTTTCTATAGCCTAAAGTGGATGAATTTATGGGGGGAAAAATAACTAATGAAGTCTCTTTATGCTGTGAAAAGTGACTGTGATAATTCATGCAGTTTCCCATAATGCCAGAAAGACACAGCAAATTACTGCAGCTGCTCCATCGATGGTTATTTTGTTTTTTCCTAATTAGTAGCTTCTTTTGTATTCTCACCAGAACACATGTGACTCTCATGAACTTTTTTGGTCTTCATATTCCTTGAGCTGTGAGGTATTACAGGTACATGTCAAGTTATTTTTACTGTGGTACAAGCTCTAGGTAAATTAACACACATTTTCAAAGAGTGGTAGGAACAAAATGGATGAGTACTGCAGTATCCAAATTTAGCTCTTGCTTTGCCCAAATTAGAAGCTTTAATCAAAAACAAAATAGTCTTTTGTGTATTTTGTACATGAACATATGTTTAAACCAAAAGAAAGAAGCACAAAAGAACCCTTGATTTTGTTGCTTGGGCTTGGTCATCTGAAGTGAGCTGATTTAGGAAGTAGCGGTATGTGTCATGTTTTGTTTGTGAGTCATATGGGTTGCATATGTAGCCCTGGTGGCTGGAGGGGTACCCCATGGAACATGGAACCATCTTGTTGAGACTCTGGTTAGAGAAGGTTTGTGTGAGATTTTGTCAGTGGCTTCTCTCCACTCCAATCCAATGAATTGGATCTAAGAGAACATAAGTCCTTGGAATGATCTAACATGAAGTTTCCCTTAAGAGCATGTTTGAAAACTAAAAGTACAGTTGTGTTTGAGATATTTAAGTATTCCAAATGAGGACTTTGACACCATTGTTACATACTCTAATTCTGTCCTTCGATGAATTAGTAGGTTTTACTTTTGTAAGTCTGAGTGCTGGAATTTAACACCAGTTTGTGGATACTGAATGAGCCTGAGTAAGGGGTTGGTTGTCTAGTGTAATTTGGGGATGGTATTTATAAAATCATTTTATAGAGCCACCAGAAAATTGAACTCTACCTGCTTTCCAAATATAAAGCTTGTTATCATATGTATAATATTTTAAAGTCAGTATAAGCTCATTTTCATTTGAAGACAGTAACATAAGTTACTTATGTGTCTTTAACTCATTTTTTTCATCTATAAAGAAAAATAGTACCTACCTCTTAGAGCAGTGGTTAAGAATTTAGGCTCTGGCATGAGACAGACCTGCGTTTGAATCCAGCCTTGCAATTTGCCAGATGTCTGATTTTGGAAATTACTTAACCTGTAAGGTTGTTTCTCATGTACAAAAAGGGGATACAAATACCATCAAACTCAAAGAATACTTGTTGGCATGAGATAGATTATGTATGATACACAATGTTTGGCCCACATTAAAGTCTCAGATATTTTAGCTCTTTTAAGAAGATAAAATGTAATAAATTAAAAACATCTCACATCTTGTCTGACATTAATAGGTGCTTAAAAATGTTAATTTCTTTTCTTTTTCTTTCTTTTTTTTGCCCTTATTGTGGGGAGTAAGGAGATGTGGGAGACATGGGGATAAAGTTAGCAGAATATGGGGATAAGTGACAGTAAGGAAGTTGCACTAAAAAGTTTTCTTTAGCTTTTGGAAACTGTTAAGTAACCCTCCCCACCCTCCACTCACCGTTCCCCACATGTCCAAGGTAGATATGATGTCTGAAGAGCTGGGTGTTATGTAGATCTGCCTCATCTTCCCCCTACCTCAGTCTATATGAGGACGTTTATTCCATTTCCTCTCTCCCATTGCCCATTGGTTGAGTTTAAGAGTAAGTAAAAGTTGATGTTATTTATTTATTTATTTATTTATTTATTTATTTTCTTTCTTTTTTCTTTTTTCAAGATTTTATTTATTTATTTATTTGACACAGAGATCACGAGTAAGCAGAGAGGCAGGCAGAGAAGAGGGGGAAGCAGGCTCCCCGCTGAGCAGAGAGTCAGATGCGTGGCTTGATCCCAGACCCTGAGATCATGACCTGACCTGAAGGCAGAGGCTCTAACCCACTGAGCCACCCAGTCACCCCTGATGTTATTTTTAGATTAGGTTATTCCTGAGAACTGGAATGTGATCTTTAGTGCCTCTCCTCATCTCTCTTCGCCTGCTTATCTGTAACCTTCCCTCTGGCTTTTCAGTTTCTCCCTTTTCCTTTCTCTTCTGCCTCTCATTCCCTCAGGGACACTTGTGATTACATTAGGCACACCTAGATAATCCAGGATAGTCTCTCTATCTCAAAGATCCTCAATCAAATTTGCCAAGTCCATTTTGTCATATAGGGTAACATTCACAGGTTCTGGGCATTGGGACATAGACATCTTGGGTGAACCATTATTCAGCCTATTAAGGCCATTGTCAGAGTTCAAAACTCTGAAAAAGTTGGTAAAAACTTCTAAGATCCAAGGTCACAAGGGCAATCAAGATTGAAAAATGGGCATGATGAAAATTGACAGATGAGTAGGAACAATAAATAACCTGTCCTAATGCAGCAGCAAATGTTTTAGATGTATAACAAAGATGACCATCCAAAGATATTTTTGTAGCTCACCGGAATCATATGAAGGGAATAGAAAACAGGTTAATAGACAGATGAGGTTAAGAAAGACCTGTCAGAAAGGTGATGATTTAGAGAGTATATCGTTGTTACTCTGAGAAGAACAGAGTGACACTTTTCTATTCTCAGTTTTCACTGGTTGCCAGATAGTTGACCTCAATGAGATAAAAAAAGAACTCAGGTATTATTGTAAGAAATACAATATTGGGATTCATTTATTTTTTAAGCAATTTAAAAAATCTCTTGAAATGGAAATTTAGAAGTTAAAATAGTCTGATGCAAGTTAAAAACCCAATTTTTATTTGAAAACTATGATTTATATTTATACAACCTACTTAAATGTATGTTAACTTGTTTTCTTTCTTTTTTTTTTATTGTGTTATGTTAGTCACCATACAGTATATCATTAGTTTTTGATGTACTGTTCCATGATTCATTGTTTGCCTATAACACCCAGTGCTCCATGCAATCCATGCCCTCCTTAATACCCATTCCCAGGCTCACCCATCCCTTCACCCCCTCCCTTCTAAAACTTTCAGTTTGTTTCCCAGAGTCCATTGTCTCTCATGGTTCGTCTACCATTCCAATTTCTTCCCCTTTATTTTTCCCTTCTCCTAATGTCCTCCATTCTATTCCTTATGTTCCACAAATAAGTGAAACCATATGATAATTGACTTTCTTTGTTTGACTTATTTCACTTAGTGTAAATTCCTCCAGTCCCATCCATATTGATGCAAAAGTTGGGTATTCCTTCTTTCTGAAGGCTGAGTAATATTCCATTGTGTATATGGACCACATCTTCTTTATCCATTCACCTGTTGAAGGGCATCTTGTCTCTTTCCATGTTTTGGCTCTTGTGGACATTACTGCTATAAACATTGGGGTGTGTATGGCCCTTCTTTTCACTACATCTGTATCTTTGGGGTAAGTACCCAGTAGTACAATTCCTGGGTCATAGGGTAGCTCTATTTTTTTTTTTTCTTTTTTTTTTTTGAGGAACCTCCACTCTGTTTTTCAAAGTGGTGGCACCAATTTGCATCCCCACCAACGATGTAAGAGGGCTCCCCTTTCTCCACAACTTCTCCAACACTTGTTGTGTCTTGCCTTATTGATTTTTGCCATTCTAACTGGTGTAGGTGGTATCTCAGTGTGTTTTTGTTTTTTTTCTCAGTGTGGTTTTGATTTGGATTTCCCTGATGGCTAATGATGGTGAATACTTTCTCATCTGTCTATAAGACATTTGTATGTTTTTCTTTGGAGAAGTATCTGCTCATGTCTTCTGCCCATTTTGGGTGTTGAGTTTGAGAAGCTCTTTATAGATCTTGGATATTAGCCCTTTGTCTGTAGTGTCTTTTGCATATATCTTCTCTCATTCTGTGGGCTGCTTCATTATCTTGTTGACTGTTTCCTTTGCTGCGCAAAGTTTTTGTCTTGAAGAAGTTCTAAAAGTTCATTTTCGATTTTATTTCCCTTGCCTTTGGAGACATGTCTTGAAAGAAGTGGCTGTGGCCAATGTCAAAGAGGTTACTGCTTATGTTCTTCTCTAGGATTTTGATGGACTCCTGTCTCACATTGAGGTCTTTCATCCATTTAGAGTTTATCTTTGTGTATGGTGTAAGAGAATGGTTCAGTTTCATTCTTCTGTATATAGCTGTCCAATTTTCCCAGCAACATTTATTGAAGAGACTATCTTTCTTCCATTGGATATTTTTTCCTGCTTTGTCCAAGATTAGTTGACCATAGAGTTGAGGGTCCATCTTTGGGCTCTCTATTCTGTTCCATTGGTCTATGTGTCTGTTTTTGTGTCAGTACCATGCTGTTTTGGTGATCACAGCTTTGTAATATAGCCTGAAATCAGGCAACGTGATGCCCCCTGTTTTGTTTTTCTTTTTCAACATTTCCTTGGTGATTTGGAGTCTCTTCTGGTTCCATACAAATTTTAGGATTATTTGTTCCAGCATTTTGAAAAATGCCATTGGTATTTTGATTGGGATGATGTTGAAAACATAGATTGCTCTGGACAGCATAGACATTTTAACAATATTTATTCTTCTGATCCATGAACATGGAATGTTTTTCCATCTTTTTGTATCTTCTTCAATTTCTTTCATGAGTGGTTTGTAGTTCCTAGAGTATAGATCCTTTTCCTCTTTGCTTAGGTTTATTCAAAGGTATCTTATGGTTTTTGGTGCTATTATAAGTCGAATTGATTCTCTAATTTCTCTTTCTACTGTCACATTGTTAATGTATAAGAAAGCAACTGATTTCTGTGCATTGGTTTTATATTCTGCCACATTTCTGAATTGCTGTATGAGTCTTAGTAATTTAGAGGTGGAGACTTTTGCATTTTCCACATAGAGTATCATGTCATCTGCTAAGAGAGCTTGACTTTTTCTTTGCCATTTTGAATACCTTTTATTTCTTTTTATTGTCTGATTGTTGTTGCTAGGACTTCTATTACCAAATTAAACAATAGTGGCGAGAGTGAGCATCCTTGTCGTGTTCCTGATCTCAGTGGGAAGGCTCTCAGCTTTTCCCCATTGAGAATGATATTTGCTCTGGGTTTTTCATAGGTAGATTTTATGAAGCTGAGGAATATTCCCTCTATCCTGTACTCTGAAGTGTTTTAATCAGGAAAGGATATTGTATTTTGTCAAATGCTTTTTCTGCATCAATTGAGAGGACCATGTGGTTCTTGTCTCTTCCTTATTTATGTGTTCTATCATATTGATTGATTTGTGAATGTCAAACCACCCTTGCATCCCAGGGATAAATCCTACCTTGTCATGATGGATACTCCTTTTAAGGTACTGTTGGATTCTGTTAGCTAGGATCTTGTTGAGAATTCTGGCATCTGTATTCATCAGGGTAGTGATCAGAAATTCTCCTTTTTGATGAGGTCTTTGCCTGGTTTTGGGATCAAGGTAATGCTGTCCTCATAGAAAGAGTCTGGAAATTTTCCTTCTGTTTCTATTTTTTGAAACAGTTTCAGGAGAACAGGTATTATTTCTTCTTTGAATAGTTAACTTCTTTTCTTTTTTTTAAAGATTTTATTTATTTGACAGAGAGAAACACAGCGAGAGAGGGAACACAAGCAGAGGGAATGGTAGTGGGAGAAGCAGGCTTCCCACCGAGCAGGGAGCCCGATGCGGGGCTGGATCCCAGGACCCTGGGATCATGACCTGAGCTGAAGGCAGACGCTTAACGACTGAACCACCCAGGCACCCCGGTTAACTTATTTTCTAAGAGATATATACATATTAGAAAATATTAATCTTTCTCATTTATTACCAAAGGAAAACTTAATTTCCTGCTTCTATTTTTAACTGAACTCACCCCTTCCCACCTGTACAAACAATGCACCTATCTCTATTCTCACTGTTGGCCTCAGTTCAGGCCTTTGTTTTCTGTCTCCTCAACTTTCCTTTAGCCTAATCAGATTCTAAATTTTTTTTCCTCCCACTCTATCTACTTTATGTTATGCTGTTAGATTAATTGATTATACTACTCCTTGCTTGAAAGCTTTTAAGTTATTGCTACAGAATACATTTTTATACCCTTTGGCCTGTTATTCAAACCCCTCTGAAATTAGGTGGCCTCGTATGAACAAGGGATGTGGTACAGTGGGAAGAGGTGAAGAGTTGGTAGACCTTGGCTCCTGCTCTGCACTAACACTTATAGAACTGTGAATTTGGGCAAAGCAATTAACTTCCATGAGCTGTAGCTACTTCATCTTTACACTGGGGAGTATCATAGTGCCAGGATTAAATGTTGGTATGGGAATCGTATTTTTGAAACAATGAATATGAAAGCACTTTAAACAGAAAGTAAAATGTTGTCATTATTGCTACCATTCTTCTCATCTTTTCCTTTATTGATTATTCCTATGCACCATCCACTCTGAGGTGTTTGATATTCTTTACAAATAGCACATACTTCCCCATTTGCCTTTGTGTACATTTCTTATTGCTGCTCTAAGAAACACAAACTGGTGCCTCAACACAAATTTACTGTTTTATAATTCTAGAGGACAGAAATCTGAAATGGGTGTCAGTAGGCCAAAATCAAGGTGTTGCAGGGCTGTATTCCTTCTGAAGATACTAGGAGGTATCTATTTCCTTGCCTTTTCCAGCTTTTAGAGACTCTGTCATTTTGACCTCTCCTTCTGTCCTCCAGTTTCCTTCTCTGACTCACATTTCTGCTTTCCCTTTTTAAATAAGAGCACTTGTGATATTTAGGATGCATTTGGATAACCCAGGATAACCTCCCATCTCAAAACCCTCTTAATTTAATCACCTCTGCAGAGTCCCTTTTGCCGCATTAAGGTAATATAGATTTCAGGTGGGTGACATTGGGGGACCATTTTTTGCCTACACTTTGGTTATTAGTCCCTCTTTCTGCTTTGGGTTGCTATTCTTTCTAACACATGCACACATAATGTTTAAAGTGTCCTTTCAGCTATAAAATCTTTCCCAGCTACTCCTAACCAGAAGTAATATCTTCCCTCAGTGAACTCCATGTGATAGGAGAATCACTTAATGTATTTACAGCTTTTCCTCACCAATGTTCAACTGAGTAGTTTGAATACTGCTTTCTTAGCTACTCCTTACTATTCAACTCTGTGGAAAGAGGAAAGATCAAAGCTACATGAACACGTTCTCAAGAAAAGACAGTTGAGTCAGATGATAAGCTGTACTTCCCAGGGTTCTGCTTATAGTTAGGCTGATAGTGGTGTGTCAAAATACTCCTGAGTTAGGATCAGTGCTAAGGACTAAGGTGAATGAGGGCCAGCCTAGTAGAACTGAAATACCAAAGTGAAAGACTTTTTTCTTTTAGAGTTAGGAGAGCCAGAGCCTCCCAGTGTTTATGGCAGTGTCATTATAGGAGAAAAAAAAACATTTTAATAAGTTGGCCACAAATAACTACTTGAACCCTCTTAAATGTGTTTGAGAAAAGGAACAACCTTTCAACCAATGAAAGAATGTCATTAGCAGTTATCTATTTCTCTTGGAAACTCTGCCTAGAGATTTAGATGCTTGGCCTCCATTGATTCATGAAGGTCATGGGAGTTTAAGGTAAAACTTATTTTATGTAAATATAAATATTTTCTATTGCATCTCATTGAACTGGAAAGGTGGAAGCATAGCATGTTCCTTAGATACAAAAATGTATTATATACATTCTTTATATTTTGTTTTGAAGACTACAGGTATTTTTTTCTAACTAAATGCCAATATTTTTTAGCATTAGAATTTAAGCTTAATGTAACTGTGCATAAAAAAAAATCACAGTTTAGCAATAGAAAGATGTTAAAGAATTCTTTCTTCTTTAAATAAGTAATTCTTCAAAAAATTTTAATCATAGTTCTCAGGTTGGATTTTTTAAAAATAGAGAAAATTTTAATTAAAAAAAACTGAATATCTTCCTGTATCTGATAATTATGTAGACAATGTAATACTTACTGACAATAAGGCTTTTAAGAAGTGATCATGGACAAGGGCAGATGTTGCAATGCTTAAAAATAAAATAAAAAAGAACCTGAAATAATAGGATAAAGCAGGTTATAAGCTGATCAGAATTCATCAGTAATGGAGTTTTTAATTCCATAGTACTGTACTGTTATCTGTCAAACATTCTTATAATTAAGAGAAAATATCTCCAAGCGTTTCCATGGTACTAGAGCATTCCAGTAGAACAGTCAGCCCACACAGGGCCAAGAAGCTATAAAATATTAATTCAGTACAAGTATGCATCTGACAATCTTAGCATTTATTACAGGTTACAGTAATTTTGCCCTAAGAAATGATTCAGTTAAAATGAACACTGCCAAATATTGCAGAACAGGGCATAACTTCCCATGCTCTTGAAGGGTGTGTTTTAAGCTTGAGATAATAAGAACCATTTGCATGATAGAGAGCTCTCTACAATTACTATTTATATATAATGGAAGATAAATAACCATGAGGTTGAACAGCAGTCAATAGTAATGTATCTATGGCATGCTGCCTGTATGGGGCAGGGAGAGAGCTTTGGGCACACAAGTGAAATAAGTTTGGTTTCTTTAGAACTCATCTGTTCAGGAATCAGAATTGCTAAAATCTGAGATGGAAGAAAAAAACTCTCTCTCTGTTCTAACCAATTTCAGAGAAAGAAAACATCCAAAAGTGAAGAAGGGGGCCCAGATCCTTTTTGACCAATCCTAACAGTGGTTCATCGGGGAGCCAGAAATAAAAGTGCTCAGATAGGAATCACACTGCACATTGAACAAACTAAAAATATAATTTCTATTCCCAGTTAGAGGAATGGCTTCATAAAAGGTTTTTGTAAATTAAGCTATTCTTATATTAGAACAAGAGTATTCATAAATTGTGAATGAGAGACTTCTCTTTAGCTTTTAAAGATATTATCATAAGAAAAGACTGAGGTTTACAGTTATTTGTTGATTTTATAAAAAGTCTAACATAGATGATTCCAGTTGTGTTTAGAGTGAATCATTTTGACATTAGTCCTGTAATTAAGTAACATTGTAGGCATTTTTGACTGAAATGCTATAGTGAAGAAAGTCTAGGGTTCTATAGATTCCAGGGAGATATAATAATGCAAATGCCTTGTATGCAGTGTCTTGGAGGTGGAGGAGGATAAGCCAAAATTTTTTCACCCTCTCATCAGTGATTGATTTTCCTTTTTTTCTAACATGACTGCTATTTCAAGTTTTTAGATACTCATGGCCACTGTCTGTAGGTGTTGTCATTTAACTACTAAAGACAATATTCATACCTAAATATATGTCTTAAATGAGGAAATAGACATTTCAAACAATAAAATAAACCTCCTTTTTTATGATTAAAAGTGACTACTCCCAAAACCCATAGCTAATATCATACTCGATGGTGAAAAACAGAACTTTTCCCTATGGTTAGAAACAAGACAAAGATGTCCACTCTCACTGCTTTTATTCAACAGAGTACTGGAAGTCCTAATCATAACAATCAGATAAAAAAAAAAAAAAGGAAAGAAAAGGTACCCAAATTGGTAAGGAAAAAGTAAAACTTTCACTGTTTACAGTTAACCTAATACTGTATAGAGAAAACCTTAAAGACTCCACCAAAAAAACTAGTAGAACAGATAAATGAATTCAGTAAGGTCATAGGATACAAAATCAATATACAGAAGTCCATTATATTCCTATATACTAATAAAGAAGCAGTAAAAAGAGAAACTAAGAAAACAATTCCACTTATAATTACACCAAAAATAATAAATACCTAGGAATAAACTTAACCAAAGAAGTGAAAGACCTATGCTTTGAAACTGAAAAATTGATGAAAGAAATTTAAAATGACACAAATGGAAAGACATTCTGTGCTCATGGATTGGAAGAAAAGATATTGTTAAAATACCCATAGTACTCAAAGCAATCTACAGATTAAATGCGATCCCTATCCAAATACCAACAGCATTTTTCTAGAACTCAAACAAACAATCCTTGTTGGTATGGAACCACAAAAGTCTCCAAATAGCTAAAGCAATCATGAAAAAGAAAAAAACTGGAGGCATTGCAATTCCAGACCTGAAGTTATATACAAAGTTGTAGTGATCAAGACAGTGTGGTACTGGAACAAAAACAGACACATAGGTCAATGGAACAGAATAGAAAACCCAGAAATGAACTCAACGCTATTTGGTCAGTTAATCTCCAATGAAGGAGGCAAGAATATGCAATGAGAAAAAGGTAGTCTCTTCAACAAGTGGTGCTGGAAAAAATGAACCACTTTCTTATACCATACATAAAAATAAATTCAAAATTGATTATCTAAATTTGAGTCCTGAAACCATAAAAATCCTACTGGAGAGCACAGGTAGTAATTTATCTGACATTGGCCATAGCAACATTTTTTTCTAGATAAGTCTCCTGAGGCAAGGGGGGATAAAAGCAAAAAGAAACTAGTGGGAATACATCAAAATAAAAAGCTTCTACACAGCAAAGGAAACAATCAGCAAAACTAAAAGACAACTTACTGAATATTTACAAATGACATATACAATAAAGGGTTAGTATCTAAAAAATATAAAGAACTTAAATAACTCAAAAAAGGCCAGATAATCTAATTTAAAATGGGCAGAAGACATGAATGGGCATTTTTCCAAGGAAGACATACAGATAGCTAACAGACACAGGAAGAAATGCTTAATATCACTAATCATCATGGAAATGAAAGACAAAAGCACAATGAAATATCACTTCATACCTGTCAGAATGGCTAAATAAAAAACATAAGAGACAGCAAGTGTTGACAAGGATGGGGAGAAAAAGGAACCTACTTGCACCATTGGTGGGAAAGCACACTGGTGCAAACAGAGCTCATATGGTGGAAAACTGTATGGCAGTTTCTTAAAAAATTAAAAATAGAACTACTGTATGTTCCAGTAATTCCATTTCCAAGTATTTGCCCAAAGAATATGAAAACACTAATTTGAAAAGATATATGTATCCATATAGCTATTGCAGCATTATTTGCAATAGCCAAAAGATGGAACCAGCCCAAGTGTCCCTTGATAGATAAATAAAGAAAATGTGGTACACAGAATATTACTCAGTTTAAAAAAAAATGAAATCTTGCCATTTGCAACAACATGGATAGATACAGAGAGTATAATACTAAATGAAATAAGAGAAAGACAAATACAATATGATTTCATTCATATATAGAACTTAAGAAATGAAACAAATGAACACAGAAAAATAGAGATGAAGCAAAAAGCAGACTCTTAACTATAGAGAACAAACTGATGGTTATTAGAGGGTTAGTGGATGGGAGGATGGGTGAAATACATGAAGGAGATTCCACTTATCTTGATGAGCACTGAGGAATGTATAGAATTGTTGAATCACCATGTTGTACACCTGAAGCTAATATAATACAGTATGTAACTACATTGGATTTAAAATTTTTTAAAAAAATGGCTATTCCCAATAGAAAAATTAGCTCATGGAATGAATATGTAATCACAGCAATTTAGTAATACAAATATAACAAAACCTAACATTTACCAAGTTTGTTTGTTTATTTTAGGGAGAATGAGGTGATGGGGGCAGAGAAAGAGAGAGAGAGAGAGAATCCCAAGTGGACGACAAGTTCAGCATGGAACCCAACTCAGGGCTTGATCTCTCAACCCTAAGATCATAACCTGAGCCAAAATCAAGATTTGGGCAATTTAGTGACGGAGCCATGCAGGCACCCCTACTAAAATTTTAAAAATTTTATTTTATCTTCATAACAACTTAAGAAGGTGATCCTGTTTTATTCTTGTTTTTCAGAAAATTACATCTTACATAAACTAATTTATGTAAGATGAAACAACTCTAGTCAAGGAAACAAAATGCAAATATAGACCATCTGATTTTAGAGCTCAAGCTTTCACTATTAAAAAGGCCAAACTGCCATTCTGGAAAACCTCTGGAGGTTCCTCAAGATGTTAAAAATGGGGCTACCCTACCACCCAGCCATTGCACTACTACGTATTTACCCTAAAGATACAGATGTAGTGAAAAGAAGGGGCACATGCACTCCAGTATTCATAGCAGCAATGTCCATAATAGCCAAACAGTGAAAGGAGCCGAGATGTCCTTCAGCAGGTGAATGGATAAAGATGTGGTTCATATGTACAATGGAATATTACTCAGCCATCAGAAATGATGAATACCTACCATTTGCATCGACATGGATGGAACTAGAGGGATGATTATGCTAAGTGAAATAAGTCAAGCAGAGAGAGACAATTATCATATTGTTTCACTTATATGTAGAATATAAGGAGTAGCAAGAGGACAATAGGGGAAGGGAGGGAAAACTGGGAAGAAATTAGAGAGGGAGGCAAACCATGAGAGACTCTGGACTCAGGGAAACAAATTGAGGAATACAGAAGGGAGGGGTGTGGAGGATGGGGTAACCAGGTGATGAGTATTAAAGAGGGCATGGGAGGTGATGAGCACTGGGTGTTATGCAACTAATGAATCACTGAACACTACATCAAAAATTAATGGTGTACTATATGTTGGCTAACTGAACATACTAAAAAATAAAAAGCAGATTCCTGAAAAAAAAAAAAAAAGGCTGAACTGATAAGAAAAGAAAGGAAAAAGAATAGTGGTTTACTCTTTTCTTTCATCAAGTTGACAGCTTTCGATTTTATTGTGAGTTTTTAAAGGTTAATTCTCAATATTTATGAAGGCTGGAGTAAACCTGAACTCTATTTGTGGGACTATAAATTGACAATATCTAACCCCCCTGCGAAAGCTGTTGGCTCAAAAATGGGCACATGACCCAAATTTATCTAGAATGAAGTTTAGGATTTTTGTTTGAGGGTTGGGGAAAATGTGCTTTCTTTGATTCTAAAGGAGAAAAAAATGTATAAATGTATTCCCAGAAGTTGTTTGTAGCTATTTGTTATCTGATAGTATCATAGTAGGAGAGCAGGAGACAAAAGGAAGCAGGGTCCTTGTAACATTGTTGAATTCTGGGGGAAACCAACTGTGCCACCTGAGTTATCTCTGGACTCTATCTATGAGCTCCATTAAAAAGTCTTTAATAAAGTTATTTAATAATTTCAATTTGGATTATTTTTATTTTTAATAGCAACTGAAGATGTCATAATTGATAGGCATATCAAGAACCTTAAGATTTTGAATTTGTTTTTAACCAAGCAATTCTGATACAAGGTTTTTATAATAATAATATAATCAGAGAATGTAGCACTTTCTTTTAAATAATAAAAGTATTTTAAAAACCTAAATTTTGTGAAATAACAAAATATGGGAGAAAACAAAACTAAATTTCTAACAATGGTGGACTGATTGAATTATGGTATATCTATAAAATAAAATAGCATTGTGATAAAATATTTTAATACCAAAGGCAGTTTCCTATGATGGAAATATTTACAATATATTTAAGTGAAAATAGCAGATTAAAAGCATATATATATATATGTGTATGTTTGTATGTGTATATGTATATATAAACATAATATTAAGCTGTTAAACAATATATATCAAACTGTATTAAATAGATTTAACTTAAATATGTAATATACTAAACACATATAAACACATGAGTATATGTACACACATACTAAACTGGTATAAAACTCTCAAAAATATTTCTGATTGTCAGAATATTATAGGTGCTTTTAATTTCTTTTTATTTGCATTTAAGAATTTGCTTTCTTAAATCTTCAATCAGAAAAGTAAAGTTTTCCCTGATACCATGTGTTCCCTTCTCCCCTTTTCTTCAATTGCTGCTGAGTTTTTGGTCTATTTTTGCATTATTATGTTGATTAAAGAATAGAATACATTCTACAACAATGGAGCTAGGATCAGCTATGTGTAGAAAGCATATATGCATGGAATCCTCTCCCATCATACAGGGCTTTGCAGCTTCAACTTTGCAGCTCTCTTAAATGATGTGTATTTAGCTTCTGTAGTCTGTGCCTAAATAATACATCAACAGATGAAACCAGTAAATTTAGTTATTGTTTAAGTTACTTTTAGAAATTACCACATTAAATTTAGATGATTATTCCTATAACCTAATGTACATATATCTTCACATAGGCCAGACCAACATTTGTTCTTTGAATCAATTACATGAAAGTTGAAGCTACATATAGTACAGTTGGAGCTACATATAGTGCAATTTTTGGTCATTAGCCATCACTTGCACAGATGTATAAATATGAATATTTGGGCCTGTTCTCAAAAGAGGACTCCTCAGGGAGTTGGAAAACCTTCTGGGGAGGTTTGATATTTCTTTGTTTATCCTAAGCTTTTCCCCAGAGGGTAGAAGAGTCATTATGGATAAAGTCAACATTAACCTGAGCGTTAAGCTCAGGTAGGCTAATGCTATACAACTAAAGGGTGGCTTCATGCTGTTGCTCCTCCAGGGATAAGATGCAGATTATTTAAAGATTTCATTTATAGAGCTCTGCTTTTCTGTGGGCTTTTTTTCAACCTGCATTTGGGAACTTTTGGAATTTTTCACCAACACGTTCTTTTTTTTTTTTTTTTTTTTACCAACATGTTCTTAAAGTCACAGTTCCCATGAAATCTTTTCAAAATGTAGATTTATTTAATTATTTCTTTTAAACTATTTATTAATTACTATTTATAATTATTTCTTTTTTTTTTTTTTAAGATTTTATTTATTTATTTGACAGAGAGAGATCAGAAGTAGGCAGAGAGGTAGGCAGAGAGAGAGAGGGGAAAACAGGCTCCCTGCTGAGCAGAGAGCCCAGTGCAGGGCTCCATCCCAGGACCCTGAGATCATGATCTGAGCCAAAGGCAGAAGCTTTAACCCACTGAGCTGCCCCCATAATTATTTCTCTTAGATGTGAGTTCTTTCCATTCCTGGAATAGTTCATAAGCGTTAAGAAAATTTATAAAATACAAAAAATTATGAAAAATAAATAAAAACTATAATTCTTCTATCCAGAGATAACACATATTTATATTTTGATGTATTTAAGTCTTTTTCAATGTATATGTATATGTGAATATATTTTTTAAAAATACGGTAATCTCTTAAGACTTTTGGATATCTCAGAGCAGATTATTCAAATTTTGAAGATTTTATTTATTTGTCAGAGAGAGAGAAAAATAGAGAGTGCATGCCTGAGCATGCACAAGCAGGGGGAGTGGCAGGCAGAGGGAGAAGCAGGCTCCACACTGAGCAAGGAGCTCCATGATGCACTCAGTTCCAGGAACCTGGGATTATGACCTAAGCCGAAGGCAGGTCATAATCTCAGTGAGCCACCCAGGCATCCCAGATTATTCAGAATTTAAAAACAAGTAACCAACATGAATTATTCTGTTGGTTTTAATTATTTAACAATACATCTTGAGCAGTTTTACATGTCAGTAAATATTCTTTTATACTATAATATTAAGGCTGTTTAATATACCATCCATGTATCATAATTAATTTATTTTCTATTGTTGGATATTAAGTTTTGGGTATCCTAAACCAGTATAATAAATATATCTTCATATTTACCATGATTATTCCTTTCTGATAAATTTTAACATCAGGAATTCTGGGAAAAAATGTGGTATGTACATTTTTAAGGCTTTGATATTTATAGTCCAATTTTCTTATAAATATTTAAGTAATTTATTGCTCCATGCACTGTGTCTGGGTGAGCTTATTTGTCTATACATTATTAGTACAGCTAGTCTATCCCTTTCCCCCATTATGTATCAGCTGTATGACTTGAATTTACCCCACCTTGAATACCAAGAATGGATCCTAAATGGTTTAAGTCAATTAACAAGTTGTTATTTCTCTTCCCACAGTGATTGGTTCAGGCATAGACATTTAACAAATTAGAAGGACTAATCAAGGGGTGCCTGGGTGGCTCAGTGGGTTAAAGCCCCTGCCTTCAGCTCAGGTCTTGATCTCTGCTTCTCCCTCTCTCTGCCTGCCTGCCTGCCTCTCTGCCTACTTGTGATCTCTCTCTGTGTCAAATAAATAAATAAAATCTTAAAAAAAAAAAAAAAAAAAAGGATAGGGGCGCCTGGGTGGCTCAGTCGTTAAAGCGTCTGCCTTCGGCCCAGGTCATGGTCCCAGAGTCCTGGGATCGAACCCCACATCGGGCTCCTTGCTCGGCAGGAAGCCTGCTTCTCCCGCTACCATTCCCTCTGCCTGTGTTCCCTCTCTCGCTGTGTTTCTCTCTGTCCAATAAATAAAATCTTTAAAAAAAAAAAAAAGGACTAATCAAATTAGAAGGTACCATTTTCCTGATCATGATGATTGGTCAAGTATTGGAAACATGACTTAAACTTATCCAATCAGAATGAATGCCAGGACTGAGGTGACTGACAGAAGAGTTACACTCTCTTTTTTTGAATGGTGTCGTAAAAGCCAAGTCCTGGCAGCCATTTGCCTTCATGAGGGGAGCCACCTTTAGCACAATGCTGATAAATAGACCAGATCCAAACAATTTCAGAGAATTGGAGCTTGATTACTGATTAAACCATGCCTGAAGGCAGTCCTGTCTCTGGAGTTAGAAAATTTTGAGGGTCCACTAATTTTTCTCTGTTTAAATTACTTTGAATTTGTTTTCTGTGATTCACAACCAAAAACATTAGAACTACTTTATCTGTGTACTATCTTTTAAATAAAAATCTTTGCTTTTATACAAGCAAAAAAAAAAAAAAAAGGTGGTTTTTATATTTTGACTGAGTTTTTTCACATATTTTTTCATATATTTATTAATCATTTTTATTCTTTATGCAGATCCTCATATTCTGTGCTTATTTTTTAAAATCATGTTTTTATGTGTTTCTTCTTGTAGAAAAAGGAATGGAACTTCTAGTCATAGCTATTAAAACATTTTCCTTGTTGGTTACTTGTTTTTAAATTTTGAATATTCTATTTTAATATATCTAGAAGTCTTAAGTTTTTATACGTTAAAATCAGATCAGTCTTTCTGATTCTGCATTTATTCATTTTTAAAGAATCCTTCTCCATTGTGAAATCAGAAATGTTTATTTATATTTCCTCTAGTTCTTTATTTTTATGCTGTCTTCACACTTAAATATTTAATTAATTTGAAAAATATTTTGGTGTATGATGTATGGTAGACTACACTTTACTTTCTCCCAAATAGTGACAACAACTAAATATTTGAGGTAGATAATCTTCAAATATAAAACAATATAATAGTACCAATATATCGTTTGTTGTTTCATTTTTCTTAAATTTATTCCATGGAAGGTAGAAAAAGTTTTCCTGATTGGTTTGCTATTCAAGGTGTGATGTTTAAAAATCCATTTTTATAGGCAACTTTTAATCTGAATTATCTTTTTTTTTTTTTTTTACCCCTCTGGAGGTGTTGGTGCTATGACTAAGATTAGATGTTTCTATGGCAGCAGATTGCCTTTTTTTTTTTTTTTTTGAGAAAGGAGCTTGCCTTTATCTTTTAAGTCCTGATACAAAAGACCTAGCAACTGGCTCACTGTGTCCTATAAATACTTTCACTGACACTTTGTAGTGTATATTCAAACAGGAAGTGGAGAACCAGGAACTGAAAAAAAAGTTACCCTAAATCTGCTGTTCAGAGATTAATACCAACAAAAAGGACCATGACAGTTCTTTACTTTTTCTTTGAATTGCAATCTTTTATGTTCCGACCACATAGAGAAGGGAAGAGAAATTTCAGGCCTTATGGGGACTTTTCAGATGAAAAGTTTTTAGAGGACTCTGGTGCAGAGCAGCTTAATGAGGTGAAAAAGATTTAGGCTATCTCTGAAGACCAGAATGTGGCAATGATTTAGAGGTTGGGAATCTTTTAGAAGATTTTCCTAAGAGACCCCAGAGCTGATACTGTCCCATTACTGCAGGACTATCAGTCTGTAAGTGGACCAAACAGGTTGATGCTTCTGTTTTGGATTTGTAGGCCTGATGGCAAATGGACTACCGTGTGTATTCCTCAGAGTGTAAGGAACTTTATGGAAATGATAGTTCAATTTAAATTTGACAAATAGTAGTTGTTGAAAGATATGCTGGTACACTTGCAAGCTTTTTATACGTATTTATAACGTGAGTGTCTAAGTGTGTATGATATCAAGAAACAGAACTAAGAGCCACAAGTAGTGGCTACCCCAAATGATTTTTTTTCTCCTAAATATCACTTCTATCCATCTCACCTATTCATTTATATAACTACTATTTCAGTTTAGTCCTGGGTCAGCAAATCTTTTCTGTAAAGGGCTGGATAAACTATTTTAGGTTTGTAGGCCATATGGTCTCTGTTGCAATTATTTAACTTGCTGTATAGCATGGATGCAACTATAGACAACATGTGAACAAATAGCTGTGGCTATATTCCAACAGAATTTTACTTATAAAAAGAAGTGTTAGGCTGGTTTAGGCCTGCGGGCTATAGTTTGCTGACTCTCGGTTTAGACCCTTAGCCTCCCTCATTTGGGTTGTTGTAATGATTTCTCTTCCTTATGATCAGTTCCTTTCAGTTCCATAAACATTTATTGTTTTAAGCACTTAGGTTTCTGTCCTTGAAGAGCTGATAGTCCAGAGGAAACACAGATAAGAAAGCTCATAAAGTTAATATAATGAAGTAGGGTTGCTCTCTGCATTGCTGCCAAATTGGGTTTTATACAGGAGATGATCATTTCCCTTTTCTGCAAAAATACTTTTAGTGGTATCTTATAATATCATAAGTCCTTGATGAGGCATGTAGATCTTTCATTTTCTGGCCAGTAACCATCTTCCTAGACCATCTTTGTCACTTTATACTTTCACATCTTAAGTTTAACTACAATAAATCTTACTAATAGCTATGGCAATGATACATACCATTATGCTCTTTTATACTCTTGGGCCTTTGCATATTCTGTCCTGGAATGACCTCCCTTTATTCCCCCACATCCAACAAGAGGAAGACTTTTCTATCCAAGCCATCCAAGGATTGTAATGGGGTGCTTTGTTAGGTGGAGAAGGGGTATGATGATGAGTTCTTTCCTACTGAAAGTATCCAAGCATGAGTTGGCTAAACACTTGGCAGATATATCAGATGTTATTGGAGCTTTGCCCAGATTTGCTTTAGCAGGCTTTGTATTCATATTCTGGCTATTATAGGTATTGGCTGTTAATAGTGTATATCTGCGTCCTTTTTCTGCGGATTTCAAGAGGGATCCACCTTGCCTGGAGATGCCAGAAAATACCTTTTCTTTCTTCCTCTCTCCCCACCCCCATATCCAGCTTAGAGCTAGTGACTGACGTGGGGGGCCTTGCCTCTGGGTGGAACAGACTCTGGTGTGATTCCTGTACCAGGGCTCCCCAGGGGATCAGGCTGAGACTAGAATTCTGAAACCACGTCTATATTGATTGACAATTTCCTCAATAAGTTACTTGCAAAAGAATATGTAGAAAGGTAGTGAGATTAAATAATTTTTAAGCTCTCTTATTAGTCTGCATGATTTTGAATATGAAAGGAAATCACACTCTAATCCTCTCTTTCTCACTAATTGTGTTGCCTTAGGCAACTTTTGTGTTTAATTCTCAATTTCCTCATCATATAATTGGGATAATAATAGAATCTACCTTAAAGAGTTATGAAAATTAAAAGAAATAATGAACATAAACTTTTTTTTTTTTTTAAAGATTTTATTTATTTGACAGAGAGAAACACAGCGAGAGAGGGAACACAAGCAGAGGGAATGGTAGCGGGAGAAGTAGGCTTCCTGCCGAGCAGGGAGCCCGATGCGGGGCTCGATCCCAGGACCCTGGGATCATGACCTGAGCCGAAGGCAGACGCTTTAACGACTGAGCCACCCAGGCGCCCCTGAACATAAACTTTTAGCACAATGTCTTGTGTATAAAATATGCTCAGTAACATTAGTTTTATTATCTTTATTATCAACATTATTACATGTTCCCCAAAAAGAAAATATGAAGGCAGTGCTTTTATGTATTTTATTTTATTTTTTTTTTAAAGATTTTATTTATTTGACAGAGAGAAACACAGCGAGAGAGGGAACACAAGCAGAGGGAGTGGTCGCGGGAGAAGCAGGCCTCCCGCAGAGCAGAGAGCCCGATGCGGGACTCGATCCCAGGTCCCTGGGATCCGACCTGGGCCGAAGGCAGACGCTTAACGACTGAGCCACCCAGGCGCCCCGCTTTTATGTATTTTAACGCAATAAAAAAAATTGCCCTAATAAAGTAATGGAAACCATGAAAAATCCGTATGCTTGATGAACATATCTGATTTCTCCATTGAGAATGGCTTTGTGTACTTTTAGCCTAGCCCAGAGCTGATGTCTATTAAGTATTTGTTGATGAATTATAAAGACATAGAGATTTGAATTTTGGGTGGCCAATAAGTCTTAAACAAAAATAATTGAATTTAGGAATGTTAGAAAGAGATTTCCATGATTTGTATAAAGAATACTCCATTCCAATATTTCTATTCTAGTTATGTTACACATATGTGATCTATAAGTCATAGATTTTGCCATTGTCTAGATCACATTTCCCTTGAATGCTCAAGGGAATAGTCTGATGCTCAAACCCACTTGAAATCAGAAGTCTTGTCATTTTACCAGATTCCCAACTGCAGTGATGTATTGGAATCTTTGAGGAACTTGCTCACTTGTTGCACAAAGCTGCTCTGGATATTGTTTGTGACTTCATCCAGTTACCTGTGAGCCTTTGCTCCAGTTTTTTGCAAATTACTTACTGGGATCTTGAGAATGGTTCTTCCTATGCCACTATTCTCCCTTCACCTGCTGTGTTCAAACAGCTCAGGCTTTTGAAGGTTTAGGGATGATAGAAAAGAATGTACAATTGTGGTAGATTGTATTTTCCTAAGAAGGCACACTGTCCCCAGGGATGGCTACATCATCCCACATGCTCTTCTTACAAAGTGATTATATTGGTTTTCTGTTCCTGTGTAATAATTTACCAGAAATTTGGTGGTTTAAACAACACTAATGTATTCTCTCCATTTCTGTTGGTCAAAAGTCCAGGATCAGGCATGGCCTAGCTGAGTTTTCTCCTTGAGGGTCTCAATAAGTTACAGTCAAAGTGTTGACTGGGTTGCTGCTCATCTGGAGATTTTTCCACAAGTGGAAAGGATCCATTTCCAAACTTGTTCAGGTGTTCTCACAGTGCCTTACAACTGTAGCACTGAGACTTTCAGCTCCTACCAGGTACTGCGGTTATTTGTCACGTAGACCTATCCATAGGCAGTTTACATCATAGCTATTTGTTTCTTCAAGGCCAGCAGGATAATCTCTTTCCAGCTTGCCAAGATCAAGTTTCATGTAGCATAACACAAACCTGGCAATTAGATCCAATCACCTTTGCTATAAAACCCATTAGTCTGCTCAAGTTGTCAACGAAATACCATAGACCGGGTGGCTTAGATAACAGAAACTTGTTTTCTCACATTTCTGGAGTCTGGGAGTCCAAGATCAGGGTGCCTGCATGGTCACATCTGGTAAAGACTCTCTTACTGGCTGTGTCCTCACATGGCAGAGAGAAAGAACAAGTTCCCTAATGTCTCTTCTTATAAGGGTACTGATCCCATCATAAGGGCCCCATCCCAGTACCTACTTACTTCTCAAATGCCCATCTTCAAATACCATCACATGCAGGTTAGGGCTTCAAGAGAGGAATTTAGTGGAGGGGCCACAAACATTTATCCATAACATATTTAAGCAGTATTTTCTGTGGAGTAACATAATACCACCTTATCCCTAGAGATCCATTTGGAGAAGAAAGGCTACCAGCCAATAGTAGTCATCAAATGCCTGACATGTAAATGTGCCAGACTTTAGATGATTCTAGTTTCCTGACTTGGAGTCTTACATGTGAGGCCAAAGACACCATAAAGCATACACAAGTCATCTCTACTGTGACCTACTTGAATTCCTGATGTATAAAAGCATGAACAAAATAAATGGTTGTTTCTTGACACTAAGCATAGAATGACTTGTGGTAATAGCAACTGGAATAAAAATGAAAAATAATTAAAAACTAGCTAATATATAATAATATATGTGATATATCAGACTCATATACCAAGACTTTCCATGAGAAGACTCTTGGCTGACTATTTGTCTCCTTAGTTTCTGGCTTTCTACCATGTTGTAGAGACAGTTAGAATCCCTTGAAGAGTTCTTGACACTTCCTCCTTGAAGTTCAGGCCCAAATTTTCAGACTCCCAGAAGGCAAAACAATATTCTGAAGAAGATACATATTCTGGATATCTTTAGTATCACCAGCAATGAATACATAAGCTACAAACATTTCATGAGGAGCACTTAAGCACCTTAATATCTCACAATTTTCCATGCCCTTATGGATTCTTTCCTTATTTTGGCCTAGCCAAATTATGTGTTAAGTTGTCGTATCCTAAAACAAAGACCCAATCTTCTTTTAGAGATAAATCAAATCCTTAATATCTAGGGAATGAGAAAAACTGCTGCTTTAAAAATGGCATTTTTTTCCTCATGTCTCAAGATTTGAAGGTCAAAGCTCAAACTAAAGACCTGATCATTTAATTTCTATTATATTCAAGAGGATGGATTTGGAAGATATCAATAAATCATTTCCTTTTCATATAAAGCCAGTAACCTTTCTTTTTTTTTTTTTCCTACCAATTCCTGGTAACAGAAAGAAGTAGGATATGTTCAGAAAACTTATTCTATATTAAGAAAGTAAACTTCTGAAACTTCTGGATGTAATACTACCCCCAAATTAAGAGGAAGTTATCCCTTGCAATAAGAATGATGAAGTTCAGCAAACAATCCATATTCTTCAATTCAATTACTCCTGAAAAACATTTGCCATTGGCAAAGCTTTAAACATAAAATGTAGTTTCCTGGGAATTTTTCTTAATTTTTTAGTAATGGGTTGTCATCTCATCATATGTCTCTCAGACCATATTTCTTGAGTAGTTTCTGAAACCACAGAAAGTATTGTTTAAATTGTGTGTTCTTATTTATTGTACTCTCAAAATGAGGAACCCAGGGCCAGTTGGTTGGAAAGAGAAGAAAAAACAACCCATTTATCTTCTATTAAAGCACTGGGTCATCTCTTTTTGGCAACAGTAATGCTATCTGGGCAGCAAGAAAGATGATGTGGTACACACACACACACACACACAGGAATATTATTCAGTCATCAAAAAGAATGAAATCTTGCCATTTGCAATGATGTGGATGAAACTATTATGCTAAGTGAAATGAGTTTGTCAGAGAAAGACAAACACCATATGATTTCATATATGTGGAATTTAAGAAAGAAAACAAATGAACATATGGGAAGGGGGAAAAGAAAAAAAGAGAGAGGGAAACAAGCCATAAGTGACTCTTAACAACAGAGAATAAACTGAGGATTGATGGAAGGAGGTGGGGGGGGGTCGATAGGCTAGAAGAGGGCACTTGTTGTGATAAGCACTGAGTGTTGTATGTAAATGATGAATTGCTGAATTCTACTTCAGAAACCAATATTGCACTGTATGTTAACTAACAAAATTTAAATTAAAAAAAAAGAAAAAAAGAAATGGGTTTAATAAATATCCTATGTGACACTAGTGCCCAGCCAGATTTGTTCAAGGGACTAATGCTCAGAGCTTGAGAACCTTTGCAGGACTCATTATACATTTGAGGGAGGGATGCCCAGTGACTTCATGATGCCCATAGGGAATTTGCATATTATGGAGGTAAGGGGCTATCCTCAAGGAATCACAGCTTTGTCCTGTTCTTCAATAGTGGCTTTCCCAGAGGGTCACTGCTGAAGAGGACTTTTTTATGCTTGCCTTCTTCTTTTGCTTTTGTGGAGTGTGAGCCATTTTGATTATGTGGCAATCTTATTTCCAAGAGACTTATGCATTTGCTTATTAGGAAAACTATAACCTTCTTCTGACTGTTATCAGTCCTATCATTTATCCAAAAAAAAAAAAAAAAAGATTCGGACCAGTCCAAACACAGTGGTCCTTACACTAAAGGTGGAGTTGTGACTTGCATCGCAATAAAGAATAGCATTGAGCGTGCTTGCTGCAGATGATGTCTCACAAAGAACCCATACCTTTAAATCTTTAATTTCCATTTTATCAATCCATCTGTGAATTTTACCTGTAGAGCGTTTTTACCTCTACACAGTGGAGTACAAGTGGTGGCAGTGATGGTCAGGAGGATAGCATCCTTTCCATTTTTTAATGCACTAGTTTTTTTTTTTTAACTAATCTGAAGATTGTTGAGAGACAAGTTAGAGATTTTTGCAAATGCAGAAGCTGTTTTAACAGTTAGCCAAAAATAGTCTTCTACAGAAAATTTTTGTTATTAAGAAGTAAATCTCACTCATTTTGATCACTTGGAAATAGACTTTGTCCTTTGTTGGAGAAAAGTATGGTGTAATTCCAGGATTTTATTTTTCCTGCTTTCCTCCTTCCCATGTGGTCATTTTTTAACTCAAGCTTCAATATGCCATGTATAGTTATCCCTTCATTTATACCTCCTCTCATTTTTCTAGAGGGTTAGTTGCTTCTTCTTAAATTCTTACATATGCTGTTTAGAGGAGGCCAATCTCCGTTATAGTTCTTGTAATGTTTTTCTCAATAAATTTGAACCTAAATGTCAAAGACTATGTCTTTTTTTCTACATTTCTATAGCTAACACCTAGCATAATGGCAAGTGCTTTTTAAATGTTTCTTATATGAAAAAAGTCCTTCAGTGTAAAAGACAGGTGAAAGATGATTACCCCCCGACTCAGAAGTTTCTCCTATAACTTCTACCCCTTTATAGTGGTTTTCCATGCCCAAGTATGATTCATTTCAATTTTTTTCTCAGTATGGTTAGAATTTTTTTCTGTGTACATTGTTGTTCTCTTATCTATATGTAATTAACTGGCAGCACAATTAATATATCAAAATTAGTAATTAGGGAGGCCCCTGGGTGGCTTGGTTGAGTGCCTTCAGCTCAGGTCGTGATCTCAGGGTCCTAGGATGGAGTACCGCACCAGGCTCCCTGCTCAGTGGAGTGTCTTGCTTCTCCCTCTCCCTCTGTACCTCCCCCTGCTTGTCTGTTCTCTCTCTCTCTCTGTCTGTCAAATAAATAAGAAAAATCTTTAGAAAAAGTTAGTAATTTGGATGATGTTCACTAATGATGTTCAAGGATCCCATTTCCACCCCGCCTTTATTTTTGTTCTGGATGGAACTTGTATTTATCATGTAAATACTGTAAATGGGTAAAATCTACCTAGAAGAGGATACTGGAAAAGAAGGCAGGTACTCCTATATTTCTAGATCTAGAAGGGAAGAAATAGACTAAGGTTGGAAGTTTTCTTTGGACATTGCATAGTGTGCTGTAATCATCAATATTGCAGACATAAAGTGATCTCTTCAAGAAATAATGCAGCATATTGTGTTATCTAGCAACTAAGCATTTTATTAAACTTTGTAGACAACTCTTCAGTAATCAGATGTTTAAAATAATTTAGGTCTATGTAAAAGAGGTAAGACATTTATCATATCTTATTCTCTCTGTTGCTCCAAATATTGATCTAAAATACAATGTAATACAATTTTTAAAAAAAGATTGATGAGATTTAGGGTAAATCTATTGCTGTATTTTATATTTCTTTATGAAAAGGATGCTATTTTCATAAGAATCCACTTTAATTTTTGTTCTGATTTAAGCTGCCAGAATACTTCCCTGTTCATGATTTATTTTGTTTAGATTTTATATTCCATGTGTTAGTGAGTTTCTACAGCATTTATTATCTGTATTAAGGTATCTCAATAAATTTGAACCTAAATGTCAAAGACTATGTCTTTTTTCCATTTTTCTGTAGCCAGCACCTAGCATAATGGCAAGTGCCATTGCTATTTATATTGATATTTATATTTTGACTAAATCAATAAACAATAATTGTCCCATTTTTACTGAAGGTTTACTTTACATATATAGACCTCCTCAACTAGACAGTAAACTCCTTTTGAGAGCAGGGATACAGATTATATTTATGTTCTTAGCAGTGCTTAATATAATGTCTGCGCAAAACAAAAATTCAATAAATATTTATTTTGATTGATTTTTTCACCTCACCTTCTAAGCAGTGTTTTTAAGTCAGCCATGCTATCTTAAATGTTGTTATTTATTTCTTTTTAAAAAGAATCATTTAGGATTGAATTTTTTTCTGCTAGAACATGCAATGGTATATAGGAATGGGGTCATGTGATGGTTAGAGCACAGTCTCTGGAGTTCAGCTACTTGGGTTTGAATCCTAGCCCTGCCTTTTGCCAGCTGTGCAATACCTTGCTGAACAAATTACTTCTTGGTTCCTCAGTTTTCTCACCTACAAAGTAGGGCTAGTTATAGTCCCTATTCATTGAATTGTGAAGATTAAATGAGTTAAAATATATATGACATACTCAGAAAAAGGCTTCATAATAGAAATAAGTGCTGTGTATGCTATGTCTATATTTATATATGAAAAGAGTTTTGCAGTTTCATAGGATTATAGAACATCGGGATTGAAAGGAACTTTTGAAACCAGAGGAAAGAAAATGAGAACATGGTCAGAAGACCTGGTTTGAGTTCTAGTTCTGAAACTTCTGAAGTGATTTCATTTGTGATACAGACAGGCTAATAACATCATTATTGATCTTAAGAGTTTTTTTGAGAATTAGAGAGAAAAATATACCCAGGATGATATTTTAGATGGTAAAAAAACAAAACAAAAATGTTATTAGCATTAACAAAACAAAACTGTTAAATCTAGCATAACTAGATTTAACTGTTAAATCTAGCATAACTAGATTTAACTAACAAATCTAGTTAGTTTGTTATTATTACTACTTACAGATGAGGAAACTGAAGTTTACTCTATAGCCTTGGACAAGTTACTTATTCTTTCAACATTTGTTTCATATCTGTAAAGTATGGATAATGATGGAACCTAGGTCATATGATTTTAAGAATTAAATGAGTTAATTTATTTTAAATGAGGAGCGAAGTGACTCTAGATAATATGTTGGTAATAACAGTTATCTATATATTCTTTTTATACTCATCCAACAAGTATTTGTGATCCAGTGCTAGTTTGTATTTGTTTATAATAATATGTGGGGATATTGTTAAAAATACTGACTCCTCTGCTAAAGGTTTTGATTTAGGGGGTGGATATCACAGACATGTACCCTGGGGCAAATAACACATTATATGTTAATTAAAAAAAAAAAAGAATAAATATAACATGATTTGGTTAAAAAAAATGTCTGCAGGGGTGCCTGAGTGACTCAGTCTGTTAGTCATCTTAACTCTTGATTTCTGCTCAGGCCCTGATCTCAGATTTTGAGATTGGCCTGGTTTAGGGCTCTATGCTCAGCAGGGAGTCTCCTTGAGATTCTTTCCCTCTGCCCTCTGCTACCCCCATCCCGCTACCCTCACTTATGTATTCTTTGTCTCTCAAATAAATAAATGTTTGGAAAGAAGAAAAAAGGAAACTCAAAAAATTCTCAGCTTAGTTTTCCTGTATTGACATATTTCTTTGAATTCCTTATATCTGCCCTGAGACTTATTATACGTTATGTATTTTCTTGTCTTATATGTGCTTTTCTAGTGATTCTATGTAAATGAAAACAAATAGCAAAAAAGCATTCCCTATGTAGACAAAGGCATATAAAATATAGGGTTAGCTTGTTATCATACTCAGGTTTTCATTTTATTTTTTTCCACTAGAAGGGAGTATCTTTCAGTTTTGCACATGGTAATTTGCTTCTACAGGGAAGAACTGTGTAGCATGTAAGCACTTAAGGCAATTGTGTTTTTAGTTCGAGATGGTTTCCTGTTTTATAATCAAATATACTTTTACAGGGACTAGCCTTGCTTTAATAATCTAAAATTTTATTTTATTTTTTGATTTTGTAAATTTGAATTAATTAACATATAATGTATTATTTATTTCAGGGGTACTGGTCTGTGATTCATCAGTCTTATATAATACCCAGGGCTCATTACAACACATACCCTCCCCAATGTCCATCATCCCAGGTACTACATCCCTTCACCCCCCTTCCCTCCAGCAACCCTCATTTTGTTTCCTATGATTAAGAATCTCTTATGTTTTGTCTCCCTTTCTGGTTTCGTCTTGTTTCATTTTATTCTCTCTTCACATATGATCCTCTGCCTTGTTTCTTAAATTCCACATATGAGTGAGATCATATGATAATTGTCTTTCTTAAATAATCTAAATTTTATACCAATAATTTTAAGGTGCTTGGAGGTACTGGTTAAGTGAGATTTCTTTATGACTAGCATGAGAGTTTGCCTTTTATTTTTAATAAGAACAATGGGGATAATTCTTCTCTTTGAAAAGGCCTAATTTAAGGCTGTTTTTTCACTTGCCCTCTCAACATTGAATCATTCTTATTCTCAACATTTGAAGAATTTGGCAGAATTCATGATTAGTTTACAAGTCGTAGAAACCTGAATACAGAAGTTGTCTGCTTTAAACATTACCTTCATAGAATTATTTACAGATAATTTAGCAGTCCAGGGTTCTTTGATTAATCTTTTTTTTTTTTTTTTAAGATTTTATTTATTTATTTGACAGAAAGAGAGAGATCACAAGTAGGCAGGGTGGTAGGCGGGGGTGGGGGGGAAGTAGGCTCCCTGCTGAGCAGAGAACCTGATGTGGGCCTTAATCCCAGGACCGTGAGATCATGACGTGACCCGAAGGCAGAGGCTTTAACCCACTGAGCCACCCAGGTGCCCCTTGATTAATCTTTATATTCTTGGTATAATGTGAGTATCTGGTACCTATGAAATTCCCCAATAAATATTTGATGAAGAATAGTAATGACTTATATTATGCCAGATACTATGCTAAGTATTTTGTATGCATTATCTTTTAATCTTGATGAAGTAGACACTGTTATTAACTGTATTATATAAAAGAGAAAACTAAGGTGCGGAGAACTTGTGGAACTTGCCCAACTTCTAAAAGCAAGTGAGTGACAGAGAACCTAGGTCTTTTTTTATTCTAGAGATCAGCTCTAAAAATCTACCTTTCATTAACCTATAAATGAAAGATGAATGGATAAATGTTACCAAGTCAAGTTTTGATGGTTTGGTGATATTATGCTACTTGATTCTGCTGAGTTATAATTTGAATATATCTGCTCTAATTATGATTGTATTTGCTTTATTATCTCTCCTTCACTAAATTATAAATGATTCTAGTGCAGAGATGATTACTTTATTTTATCCCCTTACTGCTCCTAATGAGGCTCCTACCTGCACCGTAGGTGTTTGCTAAAAATTATTGACCATGTAGCTAACTGACTAGAGCATACTAAAAATAAGCAGCAGATAAACAGCAGGTAATGGGCCTCAGTGTTCTTTATTTAAAAGGGATGTCTAATCATTCCTTAACTTCTTTGGTAAAATGTAATACAATTTAAAATTTCTTTCCAGCTTTATTTAATTGTAATGGGTAAATAAAATTGTATAAATTTAAAGTGTACAATGTGATAATTTGATATACTTTGTGAAATGATTACCACAACATGGTTAATTAACCCATGCAGCATCACACAGTTGCCTTTTGTACATGTGTAGTGAGAACTCATACGATCTACTCAGTTATCATGATAATCTCAAGTATACATTATTATTAACCATAGTCATTATGCAGTACATTAGATCCCAAACTTATTCATCTTATTCATCTTATAACTAAAGGCTTGTATCCTTTGACCAGCATTTTTCCATCTCCCCCACACCTCAGCCCTTGGTAACTACCATTCTACTGTTTCTAGGAGTTAGGCTTTTTTTTTTTAATATTTCATATGTAAGTGAGATCATATACTATTTGTCTTTCTCTGTCTGGTTTATTTCACTTAGTGTGACGTCCTCTGATTTCATCCACATTATTGCAAATGGCAGAATTTCTTTCATTTTCGTGGCTAAATAATAGTCATATAGTATTATATATAACACTTTATTCATCAGATGATGGACACCTATCTTGTTTCAATGTCTTGGCTATTGTGACTACTGCTGCAATGACAATGGGTGTGCAGATATCTTCTCCAGAAATCAGATATTGATTCCATTTTCTTTGGATATATAGATATATATATATATCCAGAAGAGGGATTATTGGATTATATGATATTTCTATTTTTAATTTTTTGAGGAAACTCCATACTGTTTTCCATAGTGGCTATACCAATTTACATTCTCACCAACAAGGCACAAGAGTTCCTTTTACTCCATTCTTGTCAACACTCATTATTTCTCATCTTTTTGGTAACAGCCATTCTAATAAGTGTGAGGTGATATCTTTTTTTTTTTTTAAAGATTTTATTTATTTGACAGAGAGAAACACAGCGAGAGAGGGAACACAAGCAGAGGGAATGGTAGCAGGGAGGAGCAGGTTTCCTGCTGAGCAGGAAGCCGGATATGGGGCTCGATCCCAGGACCCTGGGATCATGACCTGAGCCGAAGGCAGACACTTAACGACTGAGCCACCCAGGCGCCCCAGTGTCAGGTAATATCTTATTGTGATTTTGATTTGCATTTTTCTGATGATTAGCGATGTGCCCAGTACCTTTTTATATACTTATTGGCCATCTGTATAACTTCTTTGGAAAAATTTTTACTTAATTATTTTGCCCATTTTTTAAAATTGGACCTTTTTTTTTTTATTAGTGAGTTGTATGAGATGCTCAGGGACTGGTGTTGCAAGGATTAAATGGGAGAGTGCACTGTAAATGATAAGGATCAAAGCAAAAGCCTGCTTATCATTAGGGCATAACACAGACCAGCTACTTTAGGACTCTTTCATTCTATATGCTTCACTGCTATTCTGCATGGCTCCAAACCTGTTTATGGGGTGAGAGCATGGACTTTGGAGTAGAACTGCCCTGAAATTGTCACATATTAGATACACTTGGACAAGTTACTTGTCATTTCACAACCAAGTGTCTTTCCGCTTGCATTATATTATTTCCTTTACTTAAAAAACTGTACATCCAGGGCAAGTTGTCCCTCAGTCTTAACTCCTGTGAAGCTGTCATGACTTGTCCTTGCCCTCAGGCCGTTTATCATTTTCTCTTCTGGGCCACTACTGTGCACTCCTGTCTTACAGCTCCACCCTTACATTCCACAGTCCTATGAAAATGTTTCATGTAATTCCTTAAATCTGAGATGATCTCTTTTGTCCTTGGCCTTCTTATATGCTGCTTCTCTGACCAGAACATTATTCTCTGCCTCTTATTTTTTCTTCATTTTTTTAGTCTCTTAGTTATAATGTTTTTTCTTTGGGAAGCAACCTGCCTTAACCCTATCATACACATGATTATTTGTTTAATTTTCTGATTTTCTGTAAGCTCCATAAAGGAAAGGATACATTTTTCCTAGTTTATGTTATATCCCATGCCTGTCAAAGGGTTTTTGGTACATTATGATCACTTCAATATTTGAGGAATTACTTCATTTGACTTAATATGGGGTCTTTGGAAAAATTATGAGTTTCATGTTTGTGGGGCTATAAGAAAGTGATAAGGTTTATTTCATATATAGGTATATTTTATGTTATTTATATATAAATATATATTTGTACATAAATCCCATATCTATAAACATACATTTATATATATATACACACATACACACACACACACACACACACGTGTGTGTGCATGTCTACATATCTTTCCCCTACCGATTGCACAAGGAATGGATATTACTAGGCAAATACTAATGCTTTTTGTTTGGAATTATTGTGTTAACCCATGAATAGATGGTGTGAAGCTAGGGAAACATTCCTGAAACGTGCTCCATAGAACATGTAGGAAAGGTTTTGGAGTGGACAACTACTTCATGCTAAAGAAATTTTTTTCCTGAATGAACCAGTCAGATAGATAAAGAAAAAAATTAAGATTATATTTCATAGTCAGTTTCACTTTTTATTAGGTTAGCTATAAAAACAGAAAAAAAAAAACCCCAAAAAACCAAACTGCTATTGCTTTCTCAGAGAAGAGTTGAGAAGAGATTGAGGATTAAACATTAGTTTGCTAATAGCCATCTCCAGTCACTAAAATATCTGTAGGAGGAGAGATAATAAACTCAGGAATGATGCCCTATGGAGAGAAACTAGATGGCTAGAGGGAGGTTTTTTCCCCACTGTATATTCTCAAAGCTTTGGAATTTGACATCATGGGAATGCATTTATAAGAAATGTATTTTTTAATAAAATAAAAAATAAGTCACTTGAAAAAATGGCTTGAGAAAACATCACCAAAACTTAGCAAGACAGAAGCACAGAGCAGTGAGAGACAAACTTTTAAAGAAACGGGGTTTCTTTTGTGGTATATGGTATATTCTGCTGAAATAAATACTGTGGAATCATGGTTTTTTAAAGAACAGAAAATTTCATAGAAATTGTATTAAGAGAAGTTTGAGCAGAGATATTTGACTATGTTGACCACCATATCTCTGAGTGGTTATATAAACACTGAGGTCAGGCATTTTCCTCCCATGAATCCACAAAATTACAAGCTGAAGATTTGTTTCTTTACTAGATGCTATAGAGAACTGACATAGGACACAGCACAATCCTCTCATTAGCATTCTTTGAACAAGATTTTTGGTGAAAATTTACCAGCTTAAAAAAAATGTACCAGCTTTGAAGCAGCCATATGGAATATTTTATACATTTATGAAATAAAAAGTCAAGTCTGGGATTGCATTTAAGTGGCAAAGTTTTCACAGAATCCTTGTTCTCATTAAGAATTAAGTAATGTAGTAAAATTCACCAATCAACGTTGGAAGGAAAATCTAAGGGAGAGAAGAACAATAATTTCAAAGCCAGAGCTCTGAGTCCTTATGTCTGGGTTTCCTGTGTCCCTGAGTCATTATCCACCTTTGGTGGGTGCCTTTTTTATGTATACTTTAATGACTAGTTTTATCTCCACTTATAATGGCTCTTCCGTTATGATCTCTGTTGTATTTATTTCCTCTTCTGGAATGCAGCATCTTGGCCACTAAAGTTTTTTTTTTCTTGATTTATAGAAAGAAATTCACTTTCAGATGTGAGGCAGGATGGCAAATGAGGAATTACAGTGCTCACGATTATTCTTCCTTTCTTCCTGGATCCCCTACTTTTCCTAGTCCCTTGCACCTAGGTGATAATTCTGGCTAATGGAATACAAAAAGAATGATAAATGCCATCTCTATATTGGCCCCTAAAATTTCTGGTGAAGTATCTCCACTATTTACTTCCTTGGTCTGTTGGCTGGTCAACACAACAGTGCTGTCCAGTAAAAATATAAAGTGATACATACATAATCAAACATTTTCCAGGAAGCACATTAAAAACCATAAAAAAAGGTGAAGTTAATTCACTAATATATTTATCTAACACAATATATCCAATATGTTATTTAATTATGTAATTAATTTAAGGGCATCTGGGTGGTTCAGTCAGTTAAGTGTTGGACTCTTGGTTTTGGCTTAGGTCATGATCTCAGAGTCTTGAGATTGAGCCCTGTGTTGGGGTCCTGCTTCTCCCTCTACCCCTTCCCCCACTTGTGCACTCTCTCAAATAAATTAAAAAAAAAAAAATCTTCAAACAATGTGATCAATTTAAAATTAATTAAAAGATAGTTTATTTTTAATACCATTCCTTCAAAATCTGTTTATTTTATACTTATAACTGATCTCAGTCCAGACTCAATACCTGTTTCAAGTACTCAGTGGCCACCTATGGGTAGTGGCTATTCTGTTGGATAGGACAGGACATTTCTGGAGGATGACATGGAGACAATGTCATAGCTATTATATGGAAAAATTCTGAGTCACTAAATGTGGAAAATGGCCATATATCACTGACCTATACTGAACTATAATGTAAGAAATAGACCTTTAAGTCATTGAGATTTCTGGGTTTATTATCAGCTAGTGTGTTGTGGAAGATTAGATCATTGTATAGCAAATATTTCCTAGTTTTCCCTTGTTTTCTCTTGAACCACCATGAGAGGAATATTCGTCCCTGCCTCATTGCTACTAGGCTTGGCCTTATGATTTTCTTTGGCCAATGAAATGTTGACAGGAAAAACAGTGTGCTGGTTTTAAGTTTAGGCCTTACAACTTTTGTGTGATTCTAATTAATATTCTTTGAGTGTTTTTGCACTCCTATTAAAAAAAAAATGTATGTACTGTTCCCAAACGAATGAAAAACACACTGAGCTGTCATGAACTGAATCTGTGGTTGCGGTTAAGCTCAGTTGAGTCTAGTCTAGATCACAGAACATCAACCGGGGCGCCTGAGTGCCTCAGTGGGTTAAAGCCTCTGCCTTCGGCTCAGGTGGCGATCTCAGGGTCCTGGGATCAAGCCCCATGTTGGGCTCTCTGCTCAGCAGGGAGCCTGCTTCCCCCCACCCCCGCCTGCCTCTCTGCCTGCTTGCTATCTCTCTCTCTCTCTCTCTGTCAAATAAATAAATAAAATCTTTAAAAAGAAAAAAAATAGAACATTAACCAATGTGCAGATGTATGAGCAAGTAATAAATGCTTATTGTTGTATGCAACTGGGGTGGATTTTGGGGTGGATTGTTGTATTTTGGGGTGGGTTGTTGTATAACATTATTTGTGACAATGTTGACTAATAAGAACTACCCTAATGGAATTTCATTTCTTGTAGAAGAATCTCTATTTCCAATTCACAGTCCTCCCTTCCTGTGGTATTTTCCCATATTGCATCTTCTCTTCATCCTCTTTTTTCCCTTTCATAATCTCCCGATCCATATTCTTCTATGTTAGTACACAGTGTTTGTCTGCTATTTGTTTTATAATGATTTACATGTTTAACTCAGAGGTTAACCAGTATCTTCTTGCAACTTAAGATCTAGATATACAACCATTCATTCAGTCAACCAACACTTTTTTTGAACTCTTGGTATGTTCCATGCATAGTTATAGTCCATAGGGTTGCAACAGTAAATAAGAACTGTTTTCATGGTACTTGCAGTTTGGGGAGGGCATAGATAATACACAAATAAAACACATGAGAATATAGTGTTGCTCTAAATAAAAATGAAGAGGAATTAGAGGTTGGAGATGGGGACAGGGAAATTAGTGCTATAGAAATGATCTTATAAACTTCTTATATATTCTGCAGAAATATAAAATAAACTCTCTAGGATCTTTGCCTTTTGCTAGGGGCCTATGTTCTTATACTTCTCTGTGGCTTTGAACTGCTTCCACTGACTTAGTTGAGTTTAGGGATTATTTCTATGATTTTGTTTGTCTTTGCTCTACCTTTCATTAACTGAGTTAATTAGTATCACACAAATCATTCACAAAAAGGTATTTGTGTGTGCGTAAGACTTTACTCAAAAAGCATCAAGTTGTACTTTTAAACTATATAGAGTTTTTATTTAGCAAGTATACTTCAGTAAAGCTGGAGGAAAAAAAAACCCAAACCACCTCAGAGACAAATAAATAAATAATTTTAAAAAAAGACTACTCAAGGTGTTGGAGTGATGGAAGTATTTTCATCATAGTAACACAATTTAAGATTCAATATCTATTTAAAATTCCGTTAGCTATTTCTGATCCTAAAAGTCTTGAAGCTAGACACTAACTTTCTGCCATGATGTTTCTTTGCTTATATTTTCCCATATTTATTCTTTTGTTCTAATCTGATATTAATTCAGCAGAGCAATTTAGCATTTTCCTTTTCCTGGTTATAATAACCCATGGCCCTACAACAGCCCAGGTCCCTTGAGTCTCAATTTTCTATTAAATAGTTTACAAACTTATTATCCTACATATGAAAACATTGAGGTTTAGAGGCATTGCATTTTATGTTGAAGGTCACACAGTTACAACATAGTGGAACTGAGGTTCTATTCTAGTCTGACTTTAGAACTAATGCTTGTGAAGTGAAAACAAATTTCTTAATCACATGTTAAATTATGTGTTTATTTTTTTGGTAAATTATTTGCTGCCTAGACTCTCCCTAATAAACGTAACTTAGTGTAGTCAACTCCATGTAAGTCCAGTTATTACATGACATGAATACAATGAAGTAAAAATTTACATGGACATATCAGTAAAGTCTTAATTCCAGGGAATTATCTATTATTGGACATCATGGGGAGTGATGCCTTGTTTGTGGCTATTCTCTGGCCATTGATGGCATCTATTGAGTCATTTATCCTGGTCATTAGGCAACGGCCTCTTTCTTTGATGTAGATATTGTTTATATCCCTTGTCTTCATGATAATTGATAGAATATGCCACATTATACACTCTGACCTGGCTCTTCATCATATTGTTCCAGTGAGCCTGTTCTCTCTCTCAGAAACTTTTGTGCCTTCTGGAAGGAAAGCAAATCTATACTTTTTCTCAACTAATATGTGGGGTACTTCAAGATGCCATTCTAGCCCATCTATTTACACGTCTTTTTCAGGCATCATTTGGAAAGTAGGATAGTGCCTTCACCTACACGTCCCCCCTCCTAAAGGTGTCTACATTCTAATCCCCAGAACCTGTAAGTTACCTTACATGGCACAGAGAATTTTGCGTATGTGTTTAAATTAAGAATCTACTGGATTATCTGGGTGAGTCAAACTTAACCGTACAGGTCTTTAAAAAAGGAACTTTTCCCAGCTGAGATCAGAGTGAGATATGACTGAAAGAATGGTTGCAGAGATGAAACATGCTGGTTTTGAAGATGGAGGGAAGGAATCACGAGCCAAAGAAAAAACCTGGCCTATAGACCCTGGAAAAGGCAAGGAAATGGATTCTCCTCTAGAGCCTCCAGAAAGGAGCACAACCTTGCCAAGACCTTGATTTTTATCCCAATGAGACCCATAATGGACTTCTACATAACTGAAAGACAGTAAAGGCACCAAATATTATTATAGTAGCGTTAGAAAACTACTTCCTGGACAAGACTAATAATGAACCAAGGCTTATCTGGGAAGCATGCCAATTCTCAGATTTCTAAGATTCCCCTGACCTTTTCTGAGTATTCTAAGATATCTTATCTCACCCAGGGAATCACTGAAAGGAGCAGGATCCCAACACTTTCCCAACTCACAACACTGACCAATTTCCTTTATATTTTTCACTAATGAAAAATATCTCTCTGTTTCCCTCAGTTAATTGAATTTTTTTTATGGCTCTTAGAGCATGGTGCAGTTTTCCCCAACATTTTCCTTGATGGTATAATATTTATGATGTATATTCTTCATGCTTTTAACATGTTTTAAGTCAAATACTGCTTTTTTTTTTTTTTTCAAGATTTTATTTATTTGACAGAGAGAAACACAGAGAGAGAGAGAACACAAGCAGAGGGAATGGTAGCGGGAGAAGCAGGCTCCCTGCTGCACAGAGAGCCCGATGTGGGACTCAATCCCAGGACCCTGGGATCATGACCTGAGCGGAAGGCAGATCCTTGACGACTGAGCCACCCAGGCACCCCCAAATACTGCTTTTTATAAAGAAATCTACTTACAATGTAAAACCCTGGCTTTCAAGACTTTTGGTTCTATACTGAGTTTCAAGAACAGATTTTATAAACTGAGATGTTTAATAATTATTTTGCCATGCAATTTTGCAAAAACAATTCAACTTACTGGAGAAAATTGAACTGTTGCCCAAATGGAAGCAAAGAGGAGATTTAGTGTTCATGTGACTTTTTAGAATTTTCATTGGCTCAATAGTAATGACGCTTCTTTAATTTCTGATATTGGTAACTTGAGTTCTGTCTCTCTCTCTCTATCTCTCTAAATCTGTCTCCAGTTAGTCTGGCTAGAGGTTATCAATTTTTTTTTGGCGTTTTTAAAAATCACCTTTGAAAACCCTTGGTTTTCTTCACTATTTTCCTATTTTCAATTTCATTGCTTTTTATTCTAATTTTTATGATATCTTCTGCTTGCTTTAGGCTTAAATAGCTATTCTTTCTCTAATTTCCTAATGTTCAAGCTTAGGTTATTGATTTTAGATTTTTATCCTTTTCTAAAATATGTATTTAATACTACAAAGTTCCCTCTAAACTATTGCTTTTACTTACTCCCAGAAGTCCTGATAAGTTGCATTTTTTTTTAAAAGATTTTATTTATATATAGAGAGAAGGAGTATGAGCATGGGGGCTGGGGCTTGGGCTGGGGGAGAAGCAAGCTCCCCGCTGAGCAGAGACCCTGATTTGGGGTTCAATTTCAAGAACCTGGGATCATGACCTAAGCCAAAGGCAGATGCCTAACCAACTGATCCACCCAGACACCCCAATAAGTTGCATTTTTATTTTCATTTAGTTCAAAGTATTAAAAAATTTCCCTTAAGACTTCTTTCTTCACCCATGTGTTATTTAGAAGTATGTTTTTAAATTTTCAAATATTTGGAGATTGTTTTGATATCTTTCTTATATTGACTTTTAGTTTAATTCTATTGTGCTTTGAGAACACACTTTGTATGATTTTTACTCTTTTACATTTTTAAGTGTTATTACACCCCAGAAGATGTTGTATTTGGTGAGTGTCCCATGTGAGCTCAAGAAGAATGTGTATTCTGTTGTTGGATGGAGTCTTCTATAAATGTGAGTTAGTATCTATTTGATTGATAGTGCTATTCAGGTCAAAAATATCCTTACTAATCTTGTGCCTATTCTACTTATCAATTGCTTATGTCTAGTCTTCCACTACAAGAGTGGATTTGTCTATTTCTCCTTGCAATTCTATCAGCTTTTGTCTTACATGTTTTCAAGGTGCATACACTTTTAAGTTAGATATGGCTTCTTGTAGAATTAATCCCTTTAGTATTCTGTAATGTCTTTTATTATCCAGGATATGTTTCCTTGTTCTGAAATCAGCTTTGTCTGAAATTATCCTTTTCTAAAATATGTATTTAATACTACAAAGTTCCCTCTAAACTATTGACATATAGCTACTCCAACTTTCTTTTGACTAGTGTTAGCATTGTATTTCTTTTTCTATCCCTTTACTTTTAACCTATCTGTGTCTTTACATTTAAAGTGAGCTGCTTATAGATAACATATAGTTGGGTCCTATTTTTTTAAGCCACTCTGAAAATCTGTGCCTTTAACTTGGTTTGTATAGATGATGTACATTTAAAGTAGTTTTTGAAATATTCGGATTAATAACAATCATATTTTAACTGTATTGTATTCATTGCCAAACACTTATTTTTCTCTTATTTTAATTGAATAATATTATTTCATTTTATTTCCTCTGCTAGTATATCATTCATACTTCTTTAAAAATGTAAATGATTTCCTAGAGTTTATTATATACATTTTATAAATATTCTAAGTTATTTAAATAACATTATTCTGCTCCATGTGTAGTATAGTTACCTTATAACAGAGTTCTCTTAATTCTTTCCTTTGTCTCTTGTGATATTAGTCATTCATTTACTTTATCCTTATTCAAATATCACCCAATGTGTTATTATTTTTCCCAATGCATAATTTTTTTTTTGAGATTTTATTTATTTATTTGACAGAGAGAGACACAGCGAAAGAGGGGGCACAAGAAGGGGAGTGGGAGAGGGAGAAGCAGGCTTTCTGCTCTGCTCTGCTCGATCGATGCAGGACTTGATCCCAGGACCCTGGGATCATGACCTGAGCTGAAGGCAGATGCTTAATGATTGAGCCACCCAGGCGTCCCCCCAATGCATTATTATTATGATCATTATTTTAAATAAGCAGTTATTGTATATAGATCAGTTAGGAAAGAAAAATGAAAGTCTCTTTCAGCTGTCATTTATTCTCTGATGCTTTTCTTTTCTTTACATAGATCTGAATTGTTGACATAGCATTTCCTTCTCCTATAGAACATCTTTTAATATTTTTGGCAGTGGCTAGCAATGAATTCCTTCACTTTTTATTTGACAAAGTATTTTTCCTGCAATTTTGAATGATACATTTTGCTGTGTAAGGAAGTCCAGGTTGGTGTTTTTTTTTCTTTTAATTCTTTAAATATTTTACTCTCCTTGCTTCCATGGTTTCTCATAAGAAGTTCACCAAAATTCTTTATTATTATTTTTTAATGTGTTATGTTAATTACCATACATCATTAGTTTTTGATGTAGTGTTCCAAGATTCATTGTTTATGTATAACACCCAGTACTCCATGCAATACATGCCCTCCTTAATACCCACCATCAGGCTCACCCATCACCCCACTTCTCTCCCTTCTAAAACCCTCTGTTTCTTGGAGTCCATAGTCTCTCATGGTTCATCTCCCCTTCCAATCACTAAAATTCTTATTCTTGTTCTGGTATAGGTAAGGTGCTTTTGTTTCCTTTCTGGTTTCTTTAAAAATGTTCTCCTTTTGCCTTTGGTGTTCTGTAGTTTTAATATGATAGAGTTTTAATCTTTTTTATTTGTTCTGTTTAATGTCTTCTGAGCTTCCTGAATCTGTGGATTAGTACCGATCTTAATTTTAGAAAGTTCTTAGACATTGTTATTTCAAGTATTTCTTCTACTTTGTTTCTTTTCTTTCTGTCACCCTACTTAGACATATGTTACATCTTTCAAAATTGTCTCACACTTTTTGTGTGTACTGTTCTTTTGTTTTTCATTTTTTTCTCTCTGCATTTTAATTTGAGAAGTATCTATTGACCTGCTTTGAAGCTCACTGATTCTTTCCTCAGCTATGTCAAGTCTACTGGTGATCACACCAAAGACATTCTTCATTTCTGTTAGTATTTTTTTTTTAAGGGCTTTTAGAATTTTTTTTAATTAATTTTTATTAACATATAATGTATTATTTGCCCCAGGGTACATGTCTGTGAATCGTCAGGCTTACACATTTCACAACACTTAACAGCACATACCCTCCCCAATGTCCACAACCCAGCCTCCCCATCCCTACCCCCCTGCCTCCCAGCCACCCTTAGTTCGTTTCATGAGTCTAGAAGTCTCTTATGGTTTGTCTCCCTCCCCATCCCTTCCTGTTTCATTTCTCACCCCCACTTCCCCCAAACTCCCTCCTTGCCTCTCAAATTCTTCATATCAGAGAGATCATGTGATACTTGTCT
>CM053606.1:48088930-48117590 GCA_028646535.1 Procyon lotor
CAAACCAGCAGATTCCTGCTGCGCGCTCTTGCACCGCTCCTCCCAGAGGAGGAAGGAGGAGGTGTCTCCGGAGCTGCCTCCCGTGGGGTCCCCGCTTGAAGTACGGCAGCCCTATATGGACTATATGTCTCAGTTCCTATAGTCCAAGGTAAGCCTATGTGGCGTTGCGCGGCTCCTACTCTGCCGCCGGCTTCTCCGCCCCAATACCTGGGAGCTGTGCCGCACTCAGGCTCCCCTGGTCCCTTGGTGACCCCACGGGTCCTGAAACTACACTGTTCCCGTGAGGGCTGAACCCCCAGTTAGCCTCTGGTGCGATGTCCCTCAGCAGAGCGGACTAGAAGTTCTGGATTTTGTGCTCTGCGGCTCTGCGGCTGCTGGGAGCCGGCCCCTCCCCCCCGGGGTCTCTCTTCCCATCGCTTTAAATTCACTTTTTCCACTCCTACCTTTCTGAAAGTGGTTGATTTTCTGCTCCTAGAATTGCTGTTCTTATTCTCTTCTCTCTCCTGTTGTGTTTGCCGGCTTTTAGAGTGGTTTTCTGCTTCTTTAGCTGGACTTCTGGGACCTGGTGCTTTCTGTGGGTCCTATACCTCCACCATCTTGCCAGATCTCTCTGTGTTAGTATTTTTGACTTCTAGCATTTCCTTTTGATTTTTTCTTAGAATTCCCATCTCTCTGATTGAATTACCACCTGTATTTGGTCGTTGTCTACTTTTTCCATTAGAGCCCTTAATAGTAAACATAGTTATTTTAAATTCCCTGACTGAGAATTCCAGCATAACTGAATCTTGTTCTGATGCTTACTTTGTATTTTAAGCTGATTTTCCGCACTTTGCCAGGCTTTTTACTTTTTGTTGAAAGCTAGACATACTGTATTAAGTAATAGGAATTATATTAGGTTTCCATTGCTGCTATAACAAAGTACCACAAACTTACTGGCTTAAAGCAACACAAAGCTGTTTGTTTGTTTGTTTATTTATTCATTTATTTACTTATAAAGATTTTATTTATTTGACAGAAAGAGATCATAAGTAGGCAGAGAGGCAGGCAGAGGGAGAGTGGGAAGCAGGCTCCCTGCTGAGCAGAGAGCCTGATGCAGGGCTCGATCCCAGGACCCTGAGGTCATGACCTGAGCTGAAGGCAGAGGCCTAACCCACTGAGCCACCCAGGCACCCCAACAACACAAATTTATTATGGTATTATTCTGGAGGTCAGAAATCCAAAATATGTCTCTGTGGGCTAAAATCAAGGCATCCACATTCCTTTGTGGACATTCTAGGGGAAAATCAGAAGCCTTTTCTATCTTCCAGGGGCTACCTGCATTCAGTGGCTTGTGGCACTTATTCCATCATCAAAGTCTGCAACTTCTGGTTAACTCCTTTACATCTGGTATCTTTTTAGTTCTCTCATTCTACTTCCCTCTTGCACTTAGCCTTATGATTATATTGGGCCCACCTGGAAAATCCAGGATACTGTCTTCCTCTCAAGGTCTGTTGACTGGCAATGTTAATTCTATTTGTAAGTTTAATTCTCCTTTTCCATTTAAGCTAATATATTAGCAGGTTCTGAATTAAGACATGAACATCCTTGGGAATGGCAGATGCATTATTTTTCTTTCCACAGGAACTGAGGTCAGTAGGCCTCTAGTTGAAAGATTTACGGTTATCTGGCTAAGAGTTGGGCTTTGTTCAATATTTTCTGAAGCCGTAGGTGCTAGGGGCTTCAAATTTCTCGTGTTTTTTTTTTTTTTTTCTTTGCTCCCCTCCTGACTTTGACCTCCAGAGAATAAAAGGGTTTTTATTCTCTGCTAATAACCTCTGACCTAGTCACCCAGGTAACTCTTCCAACACCTCTTCTTCCAATTAAGGAGCATCCATTTCATGAATGCCCTCAGTTTCTCTAAGACTCTTCCATAGATCACTCTTCCTTGTCTTCATAAATTGTTCACTTGGTTTACCTATACCCATCTACTATTGTTCTCTTCTTGGAAGTATAATCATAATTCATTTTGTGTTTGTTTTTTTTAAAGATTTTATTTATTTGACAGAGAGAAACACAGTGAGAGATGGAACACAAGCAGAGGGAATGGTAGCCGGAGAAGCAGGCTTCCTGCCAAGCAGGGAGCCCGATGCGGGGCTCGATCCCAGGACCCTGGGATCATGACCTGAGCCGAAGGCAGACGCTTAACGACAGCCACCCAGGGGCCCCTCATTTTGTGTTTTGTGTTTTCCTTTCTCACTTTTAAGTTCCAGGGTGATTTACATAAATGCAAATTTATGCTTCCTAACCCACGCTGAGTCATTAGAACCAGTTTCAACCCCTACTTGGATTTAGCTTATTCCCTCTCAATGGCATCAGTGACTATTGTAAGTAGTCTCTCTTTTTTTCTCTTTTTTAAAATTAGTTTGGATGACATATACTGTATTATTAGTTTCAGGGGTAGAATTTAGTGATTCATCAGTTGTATATCAGACCCAGTACTCATTTAATCAACTGCCCTCTTTAAGGCCCATAATCCAATTATCCCTTCTACCCCACATCCTATCCACATTGCGTCCAGCAACCATCATTTTTTTTCTATAATTAAGAGTCTCTTTATCATTTTTCTCTCTCTCTGATTTTTTAATCTTGTTATATTTTTTCCTCCGTTTCCCTATGATCCTCTGTTTTGTTTCTTCAATTTATCCTCTCATCTGTCAGTGGACATCTGGGGTCTTGCCACAGTTTGGCTGTTGTGGACATTGCTGCTATAAACATTAGGGTGCAGGTGCCCCTTCAGATCACTACATTGGTTTCTTTGGGGTAAATCCATAGTAATACATTTGCTGGGACATAGGGTAGCTCCATTTTCTTTTCTTTTTTGGGGGGATAGCTCTATTTTCAACTTTTTGAGGAATCTCCATACTGATTCCTTTGAATGTGTAGATTGCTTTGGATGGTATAGACATTTTAACAATATTTGTTCTTCCAATCCATGAGCATGGAATGTTTTTCCATTTCTTTGTGTCTTCCATGAGTATTCCATAGCTTTTTGAGTATGGATCCTTTGCCTCTTTGGTTAGATTTATTTCTAGGTATCTTATGGTTTTGGGTGCAGTTTAAATGGGATCAACTCCTTTATTTCTCTTTCTTCTGTCTCACTGTTGGTGTGTAGAAATGCAACCGATTTTTGTGCATTGATTTTATATCCTGCCACTTTGCTGAACTCCTGTATGAGTTCTAACAATTTTGAGGTGGAGGCTTTTGGGTTTTCCACATAGAGTATCATGTCATCTGTGAAGAGTGAGAGTTTGAATTTTTCTTTGTGTATTTGGATGCCTTTTATTTATTTTTGTTGTGTGATTGCTGAGGCTATGACTTCCAGTACTATGTTGAACAATAGTGGTGAGTGTGGACATCCCTGTCATGTTCTTGACCTTAGGGGAAAAGCTCTGTTTTACCCCACTGAGGATATTTGCTGTGGGCTTTTCAGAGATAGTTTTTATGATATTGAGATATGTACCCACTATCCCTACACTGTAAAGAATTTTAATCCAGAAAGGATGCTTTGTCAAATGCTTTTTCTGCATCAATTGAGAGGATCGTATGGCTCTTGTCCTTTCTTCTATTAATATAGTATATCCCATTGATTGATTCGTGGATGTTGAACAGAATAAAAATCAGGAATAAGTCCCACTTGGTTGTGGTGAATTATCCTTTTACTGTACTGTTGGATCCTATTGGCTAATATCTTGGTAAGAATTTTTCCATCCATGTTCATCAGGGATATTGGTCTGTAATTCTTTGTTTTGGTGGGGTCTTTGTCTGGTTTGGGGATCATGGTAATGCTGGCCTCATAGAAGAGTTTGGAAGTTTTCCTTCCATTTCTGTTTTTTGAAATAGCTTCAGAAGAATAGGTATTAATTCCTTAAATGTTTGGTAGAATTCCCCTGGGAGGCCATCAGTCTCTGGACTCTTGTCTGTTGGGAGATTTTTGATTACTGAATCAATTTTCTTGCTGGTTTTGTGTCTATTCAGGTTTACTCTTTCTGTTTCAGTTTTTTTAGTTTTTAACTTTTCAGGAATGCATTCATTTCTTCCTGTTTGCCTAATTGGTTGGCATATAGTTTCTCATAATATGTTCTTATAATTTTATTTCTTCATCATCGGTTGTGATCTCTCCTCCTTCATTCATGATTTTATTTATATGGATCCTTTCCCTTTTCTTCTTGATAATCTGGCTACGAGTTTATTGATCTTATTAATTCTTTCAAGAAACCAGCTTCTAGTTTTGTTGATCTGTTCTACTGTTTGTTTTTTTTTTATTTTTATTTCTGTATCATTGAGTTCTGCTCTAATCTTTATTATTTCTCTTCTCCTCCTGGATTTTGGGCTTTATTTGTTTTATATCTTTAGCCCCTTTAGGTGTAAATTTAGGTTTTGTAGTTGAGACTTTTCTTATTTCTTGAGGAAGACCTGTATTGCTATGTAATTCTCTCTTAGGGCCACCGTTGCATCCCAGAGGTTCTGAACTGTCATGTTTTCATTATTGTTTGCTTCTGTGTATTTTTAAAAATTCTTCTTTAATTTCCTGGTTGACCTACTCATACTTTAGTAGGATGTTCTTTAATCTTCATGTATTTTTGGTCCTTCCAAATTTTTTCTTTGGTTGCCTTCCAGTTTTAAAGCACTGTGGTCTAAAAATATGCATGGTATAATCTCATTCTTTTTATACCAGTTGAGACTTGATTTGCAACCCAGTATGTGATCTGTTCTGGAGAATGTTCCATGTGCACTTGAGAAGAATGCATATTCTATTGGTTTAGGATGAAATGCTCTGTTTATATCTGTGAAGTCCATCTGATCCAGTGTGTCATTAAAAGCCCTTGTTTCCTTTTTGATATTTTGCTTAGATGATCTGTCCATTCCTGTGAGTTTGATATTGAAGTCTCCTACTATTTTTGTATTATTATCAATGAGTTTCTTTAATTTTGTTATTATATTTTGCTTTATATATTTGGCTGCTCCCAAGCTAGGGACATAAATATTTACAATTGTTAGAACTTCTTATTGGATAGACCTCTTAATTATAATATAGTGTCCTTCATTTCTTATTAGTGTTTCATTTAAAATCAAGTTTGTCTGATAAAGTTGGCTACTTCAGCTTTCTTTTGATGTCCATTGGCATGATAAATAGTTCTCCACCTCCTCACTTTATATCTGGAGGTATCTTTGTGTCTAAAATGTGTCTATTTTAAGTAGCATATCAATGGGTCTTCCCCCCCCCCCCATTCTGATACCCTGTGGCTTTTGATTGGAGCATTTAGTCCATTTACATTCAGAGTAATTATTGAAAGATAGGAATTTAGTGCCAATGTATTACCTGTAATGTCACTGTTCTTGTAGATTGTCTCTGTTCCTTTCTGGTCTGTTACTTTTGAGGCTCTCTCTCTGCTCAAAGGATCCCCTGTAACATTTCCTGCAGAGCTGGTTTAGTGTTCACGAATTCCTTTATTTTTTGTTTTTCCTGGATACTCTATCTCTCCTTCTATTCTGAATGAAAACTTTGCTGGATAAAGTGTTCTTGGCTGCATATTTCCCCCATTTAGCACATTAAATATGTTATGCTAGTCCTTTCTGGGCTGCCAATTCTCTGTGGACAGGTTTAATGCCAGACTTATGTTTCTACCCTTGTAGGTTAAGGACCTCTTGTCCCAATCTGGTTTCAGGATTTTCTCTTCATCTTTGAAATTTGGAAACTTACTGTATTATGTTGAAGTGTTGTGTGTTTTTATTGATTAGAGGGGGGTTCTCTGTGCCTCCTGACTTGAATGCCTGTTTTCTTCCCCAGACTAGGGAAGTTCTCATCTATAATTTGTTCAAATAAACTTTTTGCTGCCCCTCTCTCCTGCTTCTCATCATCTGTGACCTCTAATATTCAGATAGTACTTTGCTTTATGGAATCACTGAGTTCTTTAAGTCTCCCTTCATGATCCAGTAGTTCTCTTTCTCTCTTCTTCTCAGCTTCCTTATTTTCCATCATATTATCTTCTGTATTACTCACTCCCCCTTCTGCCTCATTCATCCTCATTTTTATAGCCTCCATTTGTGACTCCCTCTAGGTAGTAATATTTGTATTTTCAGCCTGACTAGATTTTAGTCATTTATTTCTCCAGTAAGGGATCTCTAGTGTCTTCTATCCTTTTTGCAAGACAGCTAGTCTCTTTATAATTGTTCTTTTAAATTCTAGTTCAGACATCTTAGTTATATCCATATTGATTAAACCCTTGGCAGTGAGTACTATCTCCTGTTCTTTCTTTGGGGATGAATTTCTCCATCTTGTCATTTTGTCCAGAGAGGAATAGAAGAAAGAGCAAAAATAACAATAACAAGGGTAACAGGAAAAAAAAAAAAAAGGAACCAGAAAAAAAAAATAAAACAAAAAATACCCCACAAAACCCAAAATAATACAAAGCAAGAAAAAAACAAACAAAACAAAAACTAGATCCTGGGTATGTTTTGCTCTGCTTGTTACAAGAAACTAGATCCCAAAATAAGAAAGAAAATTTATATGTGTGCCAAAGTGAAATAAAATAAAATGCAATGGAAATGAAACAAGATGGGATCAGGAGGGAAACAAACCATAAGAGACTCTTAATCTCATGAAACAAACTGACGGTTGCTGGGAGGTGGCTGGGTTATGGACATTGGGGAGGGTATGTGCTATGGTAAGTGCTGTGAAATGTGTAAGCCTGATGATTCAGAGACATGTACCCCTGGGCAAATAATACATTATATGTTAATAAAAAATAATAATAAAATGCAATGAGAGGAAACAAAAAGTTAAAAATCATGTATCTATGCTGTATGCATAAAAACAAAAATTAAAAAAATTGAAAAATTGAAAAAATAAGAAAATAAGAAATAATACTGAAAGATTAAAGATCAAGGAAAACAATGAATGCATTTACTTTCTAAGACCTTTGCTGCTTTCTATGATCAGTAAACTTGGTGAACCAGTTTTTTGTGCTGGTCTTCTGGGGGAGGGGCTTGTTGTACTGATTCTCAGGTGCACTTGCCCCAATGGAAATGCATCTTCAGTGCACAGGGAGATCGGCTCTGGATTCCACTTTGTGGCACTGTTTTGCTCCCTGATGGCTTTCAGCACCCATGGGCAGATGAAAATGGCCCCATCTTGTTCTGTATCTCTGGAGCTGCACATTCCCACCCCCTACTCTTCAGTGAGGCCTCAAAAAAAAAAAAGCAATCAGTCACTCTGGTTTCCTTGATTTCTGTCAGAACTCTGTGTTCACCCAGCCCATGACCAAGTTTTTTTTATCTCAGGTATCAAGTGAGTTTCAAAACTACAAATTTTACAATTCCTGTGACACGGACCTGGGGAGTAAGGGTCTCCCAACACTTCTTCCTTTTGCTGGACCCCTGACAGGAAAGTGGTTGCAGGAATGTGGAGTGGTTTGCAGTTTCTTGCAACACAGAGCAGAAAGCTGGCACTTACACTTACTGTTTCAACCAGCTTCCCCACTCTTGTGCTTGGGCATTCTGTCACACTCAGGCATCCCCATTCTTCTTGTGACCCCAGGGATACTGAGACCACACTTTCACACCTGGGATTCCACCCCACTTTGCCACCTGAGCACTTTTAAGCCAGAGACTTGCTCCACCATTGCAGACTTCTTAAAGTGCCAGTTTTTGTGCTCTGCTCCTTATAACACTTTGTGATAACCTCCCTAAGCAGGCTCCCTCCCTCCACCATATCCTCAGATATATCTCCCTGGATTCAAATCTTCACACCTTCTACCTTCTAAAAAGTGGTTGCTTTTTTACTTGTAGAGTTGCAACATTTCTCTTCTCAGATCTCTGATTTATTTTGTAAGTGTTTAGAATGATTTGATAACTATCTAGGTGTACTTGAGGGACCAGAAAAATTTAGGGTCCCCTACTCCTCTCCCATCTTAACTCCACCCCCCATCTTAATATATAGCCTATCATGTCTTACAACAAAAATTGAGGCCTTCAGTTAAAAATTTCCTCACCTTCTCTGTTTCTCAGTTATTGACTCAGAGATGGCATAGGAACTATGTAATTAACAAGGAAGAATAAGTTCTAGTCCCTACATTTAAGGAAGTTTAAAAATTTACATGCTCAAGTACAAAATGAGTGCTCTATGCAACAAGTGCTCAAGTTTGAAATGGTAACAAAAATTCAAAACTTTAAATGTATTATTTTCTTTTATGCATACAATGACTTAGAAAGTAAGGGTAATTATTACCTCTATTGCATAAATGAGTGAACTGAGACTCAGAGACATAAGGTAATTTGATAGAGAGGATGAGTGAAAGAATGGTAGAATCAGGGTTTGCTATCATGTCTGTCTTATGAAAACTAATAGCCTCTTTTAAAAACCAGATATAATATTGTGTTGACTCTGTTCTAGACCCCTTCTATGGGTTGTCACAACCCTGGATGAATGTGAGAACAGGCAAGCATTACCAGCAGTGGGCTACAGATACTGCCTTTAATCTTATTCAGAACTCAGTAAAGCATATGTCTGTCTTTTCCCTGTCCTGGATTCCTGATTTCTAGGGTTTCTTTCTAAGCAGCAAAGTGAAAATAGATCAGGGGAGATAAGATAGGTATATAATTATGAGATTTGTTAATAATCCTGCCTTGAACCAGTAGCAGGAAAACAAAACAAAACAAAAACAAAATCTCAGCAGTAGCTGGAAAGTTTCTCAAGCAAACAGGCTAAAACCCATCCTTTATTTCTTATATAAGTCACTTTATTTTATTTTTTGGCATTCTTTGTCAGGAATATGAGATCTTTCCCACAGTTTCTCATGGTAAGAGCCTACTTGGCTATGTGAGGTCCTCTCACTTTTTACTTCTTATTTCAATTGCATGTGTTTTTTTCTTAATATTTTATTACCATTATTATAAAATGAGGTTCTCCTTTCACAAATATCTGAAAGGGAAAATACATAGAGTGTATCTTTGACCAATACTTTGTATCTGTCCAATTAGAATCCCATTATGCTCATGACTACTTTCATGACTGAGTTAAAAACAAACAAACAAACAAACAAAAAAAGAAAAGCAAATCACTGGATAGTACAGCCTATTTTCACTTCTTGTTTTGACTATTTCCTCCCCAATTGTGTCTGAACTGAATATTTCTTCCTAAATTTATGATTTTGCTCTATTTCCATTAGCAAACTTTATCTTCCTCTCATCTTCTCCCATAGATTATCTTTTTCATCAATACTTCACTTAACATTCTTATTCAAGCATCATCTTAGAGTGCATAAACCATCTTTTAATTGAAATTTATACCCTTATGCGAGCCTCAACGATTCTTATATTTTATTTTTTTAAAGTTTTAATTTAAATATTAGTTAATATACATCATAATATTAGTTTTAGGTGTACAACACTTCTTTTAGTTGTGACAGCTTAATTTTTTAAAAAAAAAAATGTTTTTTTTTTTTGCTCAGTAGCAGACCTGAGACTTCTTCAGGAGCTTTCAAAGTACTTACCATTCAAAGAGGAATTTCTTTATGTAAAGGGACAAGGGACCATTGGCTTTAATATGGTATTCAAATATATCACAATTCCCATCAACCATCTCTGTGTCAATTTTAAACAATGGTCTTTATTTTTTTTACTGTTGATGTAGGTAACCCTTCCAAGTATAGTTTTAAGCATGTGGCTATGGGGCATAAAAAGAAAAGAGATGACACTCATAAAATCTCAAATATATTTCTAAGATCATTAGAGTTGTCTTTTGAAAAAAGGAATATGACTCCCTGGATTAAATATAATTATAAATTTACAAAATATCATGAAGTACTCACTGGGCCTGTAATTGTTATTGTTAAAAGAATTTAGAAAAATATTAGTCAAATATTTACTCTCTCTTTTTTCAGTATGTGTGTGAAGAGTTCTCTTTCAAGCTCTTTGTAGAGTGTGACTCACTTATAAGATCTCTAAAATTGAACAAAATTTTCAAATACAAAAGTGATCCAGTTTATTGTCATTCCTACTATTGAAATAAATTGCCATCCCAAAATCGCAGACCTGTTAGATCTCTTTGCTTTTCACATTAAGCAAAATATATTCTGAGTAGAAACTGCCTAAAACAGTATTTAAGGAATGACTACTGTGGGAAAACTAATCTTAGAGAATTCAAGAAAGCAAGATCTTATGAAAATCCCTGAACTCCCAAAACAACTTTAAAGAATAACGGCTTTCAACCAGAAGAACACTCTACTCAGAGAAAGCCCATGAATGTGTAGTAGTTAACTGATGACAAAATTAGGGTTTTTTTTTTTTTTTTTTTTTTGTTGTTGTTTTGTTTGTTTTTTTACGAAATTCCCTCTCATATGAAATGGTTTTGTGTAATAAGAATGGATTCAATAGTTTACTGTTTAAAATGGGAGGCAAAGCCTGGGGCAACATTTCCTTAAAATGGGTAAAAGGGTAGAAGGACTGATTGTTTAGAAATGGGGAGTATGTGTTGTTAAGAATACCAAACAACTCCTTCAGGATAACCTAGGTTCACATTTTGCTTAAGGTTTCTTTACTGTGGGGGTATAGTTTAAGAAATTTATTGTTTCAATTCTAGGAGACTCCAAAAGAGAGTGACCATATTTTACTTTGGCAAATCTGTACAATGTGTTTGTGTGTGTGTGTGTGTGTGTGTGTGTGTGTGTATACCTACCATTCTTATTCATTTGTGAGGCATAGCAGTATTTGACACAACAAGAAGACTTTAAATGTATTCTGGCTTTCAGGGTCTTAAACTCAGACCAAAGCAGAAGCTAAATTTGATAGTTTTCTGATGAGAAAGGTGGGTAGTTCCCCAAAGCGTAGTTTTCCTGATGTGGTTGACAGTGTACAATAGGAATGCTTGGCTTTAGTGTTCCTTCTTATAGGCACAGTTATCTTTCATGAAAGTTAGGTACAGGGATAAAAAAAGGCTGGAAGTGTGTGGTGTGAAATTAAATGGTTCAATTTAATCAGGGATAGGAAAAAGTTCAAATGGAAAAGTATAATATTCTTAAGGGGCATCTAGCATTCTTGAGACTTACCTGAACTAGCTGCATAATTTGCCTAATTCACATTCATAAATTAGCAGAAGAGGTCTGATAGAATACAGGATTTGGAACCAGAGAATCCTGAGCTGGAATACCAATTTTTCTATTTGTCAGTAAAAAGACCTTAAAAAAGTAAATAATCTTTCTAAGCAGCATTCTCATCTGTGGAAAAAAAAATAATGAATACTTCCTTGAGTTTTTATATGGAACATCAAAATACATGCAAAATTTCAAGCACCTATCTCATAGTAGGTGTTTAGAAATATTATTTACATTTCTCTTACTGCCAGAGAAAATAGGGTTATGTGTGGTATTGCTTTATTTTAGTGCCTCAATTTTAAGGCTCTTAGGGTTTATCATTTTAAGGAAATTGAGTTCTCAAAATTGAATTTCTCAAAGGAATTCTGAATAGTCAATGGCATGCACCTAAATTTGAATCTTCTAATATATCCTCCAAAAATTATAAAAATGAAGTAGATCAGGGGTTAGCAGACTTATTCTGTAAAGGGACCAGATAGTAAATATTTTTGGCTCTGTGGGCCACAGAGTCTCTGTTGCAACTATTTTATGCTGCTATTGTAGTGTGAAAGCAGCCATAAAAAATACATAAACAAATAAACATGACTTTTATTTCAAAAACAGGTGATGAACTAGATTTGTCCAGGGAACCATAGTTTGCCAGCCACTGAAGTAGAAGAACAAATATAACCACACAAATTCTATATCTTTACTATAATTCTAAGTCAGAGAAATTACATACTTCAAAATGCCCCTAAGTAGAAAAATAAACATCAGTTTTTAGTGGAGCTATTTCTTTAGATCTCCACCACAAACCTTAGCAGAGAGTAAGATGTGACCAGAAAAACTGTGGAAGAGAAAAGGGGGAAATGAAGGGCCTAAAACTGAACTAGAATCAACAGCAGAAAGAGAAAGTCAGTTTCTATAAGGAAATACTTAAAAAAAGATTCTGGTAATTTTGAGTATTAATTACAAGAAAGATATGTACAGGTAAGGGAGGTCTCTAAGGAGGCATCTTTGGAAGGACAATACTTGGGAAGGGTAGAGGAAAAAGGAAAGAAGAAGCATATTTTGGAAACTGTATGGAAAAAAAAAGAAGCAAGAGGTGGAAATTTATGATACTTGAAAACAAAAGAAAAATTTAAATAATTGAAAGACATAACGCCTCAAAAAAGGGACATCTATTAAAGAAACTGCATGTTAGAACACTGAGAGGAAAGTGAAAGTGTTCTTAAATTAGGAATCTTTTTTTTTTTTTTTTTTTTTATTTATTTATTTGACAGAGAGAAACACAGCGAGAGAAGGAACACAAGCAGAGGGAGTGGTAGCGGGAGAAGCAGGCTTCCTGCAGAGCAGAGAGCCCGATGCGGGGCTCGATCCCAGGACCCTGGGATCTGACCTGGGCCGAAGGCAGACGCTTAACGACTGAGCCACCCAGGCGCCCCAAATTAGGAATCTTTTAAACCAACCCAAACTATCAGTCTCTTCTCAGAAATGCAAAAATATGAGTTTTACAGTGCAAAACTACCATAAGAAAAAAATAGAATATATGAATAAAAAATTTTTCAGAGGAAGAAAATCCCACTCTAATCAACCAGGAGGCAGAAGATAACTGCAGTATGTAATTTCATATTGAAGCATACATCATCAAATAAGCACCTGAAGAAATAGCTTATGTCGAAAAATGTAGCAAAAAAATGAACAAAAACAATAAATAAATCAAGAATTTATTAAATTCAGCAAAAAAAAAAAAAATGTAATGGCAAAATGATACCAGAATTGAAGACTGAATTACAAGACACCTAGAAGGAATAGATTTGAATAAAAAATATAAATTACTCTTTTTTTCAAAAGACTTTATTTATTTATTCGACAGAGAGAGAGAGATCACAAGTAGGCAGAGAGGCAGGCTGAAAGAGAGGAGGAATCAGGCTCCTGGCTGAGCAGAGAGCCCGATGTGGGGCTCTATCCCAGGACCCTGAGATCATGACCTGAGTGGAAGGCAGAGGCTTAAGCTCCCCAGGTGCCCCCCAAAATATAAACTACTCTTAACAAATTCAGAAAATAATAATAAATTAAAAGTTTTAGAGATAAAGTTGTAAAATTAATACAGTCAAGGAAGATCCAACATACTAGAATCCATGAAGATGAAAGCTCAAGCACTGAAACAGGACTCATATTTAAAATTCTATTACAAGGGGCACCTGGGTGACTTAGTAGGTTAAAGCCTTTGCCTTCTGCTCGGGTCATGATCTCAGGGCCCTGGGATCAAGCCTCGCATTGGGCTCTCTGCTTGACAGGGAGCTTGCTTCCCCTTCACTCTCTGCCTGACTCTCTGCCTACTCATGATCTCTCTCTCTCTGTCAAATAAATAAATAAAATCTTTAAAAAAATTAAAAAAAATTCTATTACAAGAAAAGTTTTCTAGAATTAAAAAAAAAAATGTACTTTAAGTACCTATTGATACCTGGGGAAAATTGTCTCAGAATTATCAACTCTGTAAAACTAATTTTACATTGTAAAACTAATAATTATGAAGAGAAAATTCTCAGGCCCTCTAGAAAAGCCACATGTAAATCAAGCCATCAAAGGAACATCATTTGGAAAAAATTTAAACAAAGAAATTGTAAACCAAGGATATTATATTCATCCAAATTTTCCTTTAAATGGCATGGCCCTATCAATATAGTAAACATGCAATGACTCAAAAGATATTGTATCTTGAATCCTTTTTGGGCTGAACAGCTAGAGAGAGATTTCTATCCAACCAAAAGCTAACAAGAGAAATTTCAGCTAAAGGAGTTATTTAATTTAAAATATAAGAATGATAAAAGTGAAGATGAGTAGAAGAATAATGTGTAAATATTATATGCTCTTAGAATGTGGAAATAATAGGGGTACCTGGGTGGCTCAGTTGGTTAAGCAGCTGCCTTCACCTTAGGTCATGATCCCAGAGTCGTGGGATCAAGTCCCTCATCGGGCTCCCCGCTCAGTGGAGAGCCTGATACTCCCTCTTCCTCTGCCTGCTGCTCTGCCTAAATGTGCTCTCTATCTCTCTGTCAAATAAATAAATCAAATCTTTAAAAGAAAAAGAGTGAAAATAATAGAGCTTAAAGGAAGAAGGGAGAAATAATGAGAAAGTAGAATAAGCTCATTGAATATTATATAAACAGTATGTGGGAGTCAAAAGGTGCTATTAAAGACTGACTAGATAGTAAAAGTTAAATAAAATAGAAATCTAATAAATATGTAAGTATAAGAGTAACCAACCAAAACACAAATCTTTTGATGTAACAAAAGAAAAAAAAGAATAAAGAAAAAAACCGACAAAACACAGGTAACCAAACATGGAAAACAAAGTACATGTAATATTTATAACATTGAAGTATACCAGTTATATCAATATATATGGGCTTAACTAGAACTTCAGAAACAAGGAAATTATATTGGTGACCCTTCTGCAAATACTGCAAATACTGCAAATTGCAAATACTGCAAATGTGAAGACTTAAATGAAATGGGGAACAGTTTACTTTTTTAATTGAACCCATAGGAGATGGAAAACTTAAACAGGTCAGTTTTCATGGAATAAATGCACAAGGTTATCAAGACAACTTCATAAGAGATTTCTATCAAGTACTTAAAATTTAGTCCTTTTTTAAAAATTCAATTAGTTAACATATAGTGTATTATCAGTTTCAGAGGTAGAATTCAGTGATTCATCAGTCTTACAGCCAGTGCTCATTACATCGAGTGCCCTCCTTAATGTTCATCACCCAGTTACCCAACTGTCGCCCACCACCCTACCTTCCAGCAACCCTCTGTTTGTTTCTTATAATTAAGAGTCTCTTATCCTTTGTCTTATTCTCTGGTTTCATCTAGTTTTATTTCTTCATCACTTTCCCTATGATCCTCTGTTTTATTTCTTAAATCTCACATATGAGTGAAATCATGTGGTATTTCTCTTTCTCTGACTGACTTATTTCACTTAGCATAAGGCCATCTAATTCCATCCATGTTGTTGCAAATGGCAAGATTTCATTTTTTGATGGCTGAGTAGTATTCTGTTGTATATAAATACCACATCTTCTTTATCCATTCATCCGTTGATGAACATCTGGGCTCTTGCCACAGTTTGGCTCTTGTGGACATTGCTGCTATAAACGTTGGGGTGCAGGTGCAATGTGGATCACTACATTGATATCTTTGGGGTAAATCCCTAGTAATACAATTGCTGGGACATATGGCAGCTCTATTTTCAGCTTTTTGAGGAACCTCCATACTGTTTTCCAGAGTGGCTGGACCAGTTTGCATTCCCACCAATAGTGTAAGAGTGTTCCTCTTTTTCCTCATCCTTGCCAACATCTGTCCTTTCCTGATTTGTTAATTTTAACCATTCTGCCTGGCATGAGGTGGTATCTCGTTGTGGTTTTGATTTGTATTTCCCTGATGCTGAGTGATATTGAACACTCTTTCATGTGCCTGTTGGCCATTTGGATGCCTTCTTTGGAGAAATGTCTGTTCATGTCTTTGCCCATTTCTTGACTGGAGTTTTTGTTTCTTGGGTATTGAGTTCTTTTGAGTGATAAGTTCTTTATAAATTTTGAATACTAGCCCTTTGTCTGATAAGACATTTGCAAATATTTTCTTCCATTCCCTAGGTTGCTTTTTAGTTTTGTTGAATGTTTCCTTTGTTGTGCAAAAGCTTTTGATCTTGATGAAGTCCTAATAGTTCATTTTTGCTTTTGTTTCTCTTGCTTTTGAGGACATGTTTAGCATGAAGTTGCTATGCCAGGGTCAGAGAGCTTCCTGCCTGTGTTCTCTTCTAGGATTTTGATAAATTCCTGTCTCACATGTAGATCTTTTATCCATCTGGAGTTTATTATGGTGTATGGTGTAAGAAAATGGTCCAGTTTCATTCTTCTGCATGTGGCTGTCCAATTTTCCCAGCCCCATTTGTGGAAGAGACTGTCTTTTTTCCATTGGATATTCTTTCCTGCCCTATGAGGGTCTGTTTCTGGGTATTCTGATCTGTTCTATTGATCTGTGTGTCTGTTTTTGTGTGGGTACCATAATGTCTTGATGATTACAGTCTTGTAATATAGCTTGAAGTCCAGAATTGTAATGCCTCCAGCTTTAGTTTTCTTTTTTGAACACTCCTTTGGCTATTTGGGGTCTTTTCTGGTTCCATGCAAATTTAAGACAAATTTTAAGTTTGTTCCAGTTCTGTGAAAAATGCTGATGGTATTTTGATAGGGATTGCTTTGAATGTGTAGATTGCTTTGGGTAGTATAGACATTTTAACAATATTTGTTCTTCCAATCCATGAGCATGGAATGTTTTTCCATTTCTTTGTGTCTTCCATGAGTATTCTATAGTTTTCTGAGTATAGATCCTTTGCCTCTTTGGTTAGGTTTATTCCTAGGTATCTTATGATTTTGGGTGCAGTTGTAAATGGGATCAACTCCTTAATTTTCTCCTGTCTCGTTGGTATATAGAAATGCAACCAATTTCTGTGCATTGATTTTATATCCTGACACTTGACTGAATTCCTGTATGAGTTCTAGCAGTTTTGAGGTTGCTTATATCTTTTTTTTCTCAGCTTCTTTTTTCTCTATCGTTTTGTCTTCCAAAACTTTGAAGTTTTGAAAAATCTTTGTTCTTCAAAACTTTGAAGAATCTCTAAATCTTTCTTCTGCCTCATTTATCCTAGCCATCAGAGCCTCCATTTTTTCTTGCATCTCATTAATAGTTTTTTTAATTTTGACTTGATTAGATTTTAGTTCTTTTATTTCTCCAGAAAGGGATTCTCTAGTGTCTTCTATGCTTTTTTCAAACCCAACTACTATCTTTATAATCATTATTTTGAACTCTAGTTTTGATATCTTACTTATATCCATAATGATTAGGTCCCTGGCAGTCAGTATTGCCTTTTGTTCTCTTTTTTGAGGTGAGTTTTTCTATCCACAGAAGAATAGATGAACAAGAGAACAAACTAATAAAATGGCAACAGTGACCCCAGAGAAATATACACTAAACAAATCAAAAGAGACCTGAAACTGAAAAAAAAAAGATTAAAAAATATGAGAGAATATAATCAAACAGATGAACAGAATAGAGCAATACACTGGTTCTTCTGTGTATCATCTGTGTATTTTGGTCTGTTTCTTAGAAAACTAGATCCCAAAATTTTAAAGAAAGAAAAACATATATGTTCAAAAATAAAATTAAATACAGTGAAAGGATAGAATGGAGCTATAAAAATGAAAATTAAAAGAAAAAAAGTAAAGAGTATAATCAGAGAGGTGAACAGAACAGAGCAATATACTATATCCTTGCTGTGTTTTGATCTGTTTGTTAGAGGAAACTACATCTCAAAATTGTAAGAAGGAAAATATATATATATTATATATATATCTGTATCTATCTATATTTTATATATACAAAATCTGTATATATACAATATATACAACATTTTTATATGTATACAAAAGTAAAATTAAATACTTGAAATGATAGAATGTAACTTTAAAGATGAAAATTAAAAAAGACTTAAAAAAAGAGAATATAATCAGATAGGTGAAGAGAACAGAGCAATACACTCGATTCTATGTATATTTTGGTCTGTCACACGATACTGCAATCCAAAATTGTAAAGGAAGAAAAACATACATAAATACATACATATATAAATACATATATATACACACAGACAAAAAAAAAACTAAATGCTATGAAAGGATAGAATATAACTGTAAAAATGAAAATTAAAAAAGATTTTAAAAAGGTTGATAAAATAAGAAATTGGTTGAAATGAAAAGAGAAAATAAAATTAAAATTGAAAAACTAAATAATCAGTAGGAAAAAACCCCAGGAATTCTATATACCATTCTCCCCTAGTGCTGGAGTTTTGGAGTTCTGTGTGGTCTTGGTCTTAGCTGGATTATTTTGCTGATCTTCTGGGCAAGGGGCCTGTTACAGTGATTCTCAGGTTTCTTTACCCAGGGCATAATTGCACACCCTTGCCAGAGGGTCAGGCTAAGGGGTTCTGGATTGCTCTATGTGGCTTTTGTTCCTTGAAGGCTTATTGAGATACTTTAGAGGATGAGAATGAAAATGGTGGTCTCCAGATATCTAACCCCATAGTCAAAAGCTTGCACCCTCCACTCTTCCTTGTGCCCTCAGGAAAAGCAGGCAGTCACTCCTGTCTCTCTGCACTATGTGCTCACTTAGCCTGTGGCTGAGCGTTTCTATCTCAGGCATGTGACCCTGTTTTGAATTTCCAAGCCCTGCAGACTCCTGCAGCACACAAATGTTTAGATAGTCCTAATTCTACATAAATTTTTCCAAGTACAAAAATTAAGGAAAATATTCATATTCTTTCAATAAAACAAATATATTAGTTGCTAAATCTGCTAAAGATAGTACAAAAATTAAAATGATTGACCAATGTGATATATAAACATCAATATAAAATACACTAAGTAAAATATTAGCAATCAGAATCCAACACTACAATAAGAAAATATAACACCCATGACCCAGTAGAATTTATTCCATGCATGCATGGTTGGTTTAATATTTGAGAGTATATCAATATACTGTATTAATAGGTCTAAGGAGAAAAATAGAATTAGTGAATGCTCTTTTAATAATTTTATCTCTATATCTCTGCCTATATTTATATCCATCCTATACCTAAATCAGCATCATATGTAATGGAGAAACAGTTGAAGCTTGTGTATCTCATGAACATCAAGGCAGGATGCTTACCACATTCACTAATATTTATAATGGAAGTATTAGCAAATGAAATCAGACAAGAGAAACCATTTAGAGTTCTAACAATTGGAAAAGAAGTAAAACTGTCTCTATTTGCAGATGATATAATGATATAACTGGGCAATACTAGGAAGTCTGTGATAAAAATAAAAGAATTCAGTAAGATAGCAGATGTAGAATTAACATGGAGAAATCTATAATCTCACATGCACAATTACCATAAAATAGTAGAGAAACTCCACTTACAAGTAAGATAAAATATTAGAAATAAATTTAAAAAGGAATATGCCCAAATTATATGAAAAAAAAACTTTATAACATCCCAAAAGATAAAAAATAAAAGGAGACTTTTTATTCTAAAACAGGGTAACTATAATGCATGTTGTTTCTCCATAATTTATATATTTAAAGCAGTGCCAATAAAAGTCATTGTGTCTAGAAACTTGATATATTGATAATCAAGGTAATATTGAAAAAGAAACATATAAGAATAGCTAGGAAAACTGACAAAGAAAAACTGTAAGAGATGACTAGCTCTGCCGGATGTTTAAAATATGCTATAAGTCTATTTTGTTAAAACATTATGCTATTGGTACATCAGTAAGTAGACAGGCCAGTTCTTCATATTCTTTTTCAGAAAATCCAAAGTCCAAAAAGTTTCCCCATGAATATGGGGATTTTTTTTTTTTTTTTATGATTAGGGTGAGATCTCAAATTATTAGGAGAAGGTGGTCTTTTTAATAAATGCATCTGGAATAATTGGATAGACATTTGAACAACAAAAGTAAACCAGTGAAACAAAATACCTATCTCTATTTTACAAGGGAATTAATTCCAAGTGGATAAGAGATGTAAATGTTAAAATAATAAAATAGAATCCTAGGTGAAAACATGGATAAATCTCTGTATAATCCTGGTGTAGTCAAAGACTTCCAAAATAATTATGCCTCAAAATCTAGATTCAATAAAAACAGTACATTTACTTATCAAATCAAAATCAAAAGTATTTGTATGACAAATTAAAGTCAAATGCAAAAAAAATAGTGTGTTTGCAACATATATCTCAGGTAAATGAGAATGATCTCTAATTTATAAAGAACTCTAAAAATTAGAGAAAAAAAAAAGACCTTGTAGTGAAAGAGTAGAGCAAGTCTAACTCCGTTTTGTGCTCCACCATCTTGTGTATAACTCCCATGTCAGAATATTGCCCAGCCTGCCCTTGAGTTAGAGTTAGCAAATAGGAATGCAGAAGCCCTAACCGCCAAAGAATGTAAACCCCGCCTTTGCCCGCCAAATTTGTGTGCCAATTCTGTCCAGAGTGATAGGCTAGCTCAAACAGTTACCGTAGGGTAAATTGTAATTCAATTGGCCACCTGTGTGTGGCCTAACATGACTATGCAACTTTCTGTGTGTGTTACAATCTCATTGGCCACTGACCCCTATAAAACTGCGGCGCTTTTCGAAACTTGTTCTCTTTCTCTACATCACTCCGCTGCATTGGTGAGTGTGGGTGATTGAGCTCGAGCTAGCTCGAATAAAGGCTCTTTGCTTTTGCGTCGGACTTGGCTCCCTGGTGGTCTTTGGGGATTTCAAAATCTGGGCATAACAGTAAATAGTTGTCAGAAGACATAAACAGATAGCAAAGATACTGAAATGGTCCTTAAATATAAGAAAAGATTATATACTTATCCTCGCCCATAATAGGAAATTGAAATAAAAGTATTTCTCACCTCTCATGCTGGTAACAATTTATAAGCTCAAATGTGGTTACCACTTTCTGGGCTACAGTAATTCTTCAATGGAGTAAAATTTATTTGTTCCACCTCCTTAGTGATTACTGTTCTTTGTTGCCTGGCGTCCAGTGTCTTGAAAGTCATTTCTTATCTTTTTTCTGTTTATTTTAGAGGGTAAGGTAGGTCTAGTTCCTATTGTTCTATCTTCCAGAAGCGGAATTCTCTGATTTAAGCCACATCCTATTGCTTGGAATGTAGATATTTACAAATCAGCAAATGTCTCTAGGGTAAAAATCAGCTGGAGAATATCAAACTCACTTTTAATGAGATTTCTCCTCCCACTAGGATCTTGACTCTTCATGTCCTAGCTGTCTTGGTTGCTCGTTGCTGGTTTTAAATGGCTATTTGTTTTATTTTATCTAGTAGTATAGTTCTCAGTGGGAGAGTTGGTCTGATAAAAGCCTTTTCATTATAGCCAGAGGCAAAAGACTCAACTGATATCTATTTCTAATATAACTCACCCCCCATCCTTTCTAGTTTCTTCTATCTAGAGCTCTGATTAGCTATCAGTGGACCTTCTCAGTTCTACCTCTATGTATCTTCACATCTTTTTAATATATACCATCTTGTTCACTCCCTATGTTGAATTCTTAATATTTTTTAAGGTTTGTTACTTAATTTACGAATTCTGTCCTTAGCTGTTGACCTGTCTATTAAGGTTTAAATTTAAATTAATGTATATTTGTTATTTTCAGGGTGTTTAGATTTTTTTCAAGTCTGCCTGGGTCATGTTTGATTTTCAGACATGAAAATTTTGTCATTTCTTTGGTCATTCTTTAGTTCCTTTTATTTCTTGAAACATATATTTTGTGTCTGATACTTCTAATATTTTTAGATTTTTGTACCTCTAAAACTTCAGTATATTTTTTCCTATAGAATTCTCACTTTTTTTCTTTTTTAAAGATTTTTATTTATTTATTTGACACTGAGAGAGAGATCACAAGTAGGCAGACAGGCAGGCAGAGAGAGAGGGAAACAGGCTTCCTGCTAAGCAGAGAACCTGATGCAGGGCTCAATCCCAGGACCCTCAGATCATGATCTGAGCTGAAGGCAGAGGCTTTAATCCACTGAGCCACCCAGGTACCCCAGAATTCTCATTCTTAATGATGTCATTTCTTTGATGTTCTGGGATTTTCACATATTATTAGCTAATGTACTTGGAACTCTATCTGTGGGAATTTCTTGAGCCTGGTTTTGAGGTGCACTATGTCACAGGGCATTTGCATTTCCTTTTGCCTGATACTGGTTTCATGATCAACCAGGGCTACTTCAAAACTGTAATGTTGTCCTCTAGGGAGAAGGGATGGCTCATAGGTAGTGGGCTTTAAGCTGTAGAACTCTCAGTGCTGGTTAGGAATTTTAGAGATTTCCCCCTCACCCCTACCCAAACTTTCCTTACTTTCTAACACTGGGCTGTGTTTTTTTTATTTTTTGGATTTATCACTTGGTGATGTCTCTTTTCTGGGGATTTTGCTTCATTGGCGGTTTCTGTTCTGACTTTCCACAGTGATTGAGCCATTTCTCTTATTCCTAATAGATATGAGGGGCTGGCCTGTTAATAAACATTCTTAAGTAGTCAGGATTAGAAAATGTTCCCAACCCCCTGAGAAAAGAATCATTCTCAGGATGGTTGGATGGCTTAGTTGGTCAAGCATTCCACTCTTGATTTCAGCTCAGATCATGGATCTGAGACTCCTAGGATACAACCTTGAAGTGGGCTGTGTGCTGGGTGTGCCATGTGCTTAAGATTCTCTCTCCCTCTCCTTCTACCCTGTCTCTTCGTGAATGTGTACATGCACTCATTTGTGCGTGCTCTCAATAACTAACTAAATTAATTAATTAATTAAAAAAGATTCTCTTTTGTCATTTTGGACCTCATATGGTTTCCCTTTATTTTCAAATCACTCATTGTTAAAAATGTGACTTAAATTCCAGCATTGTTTAAAATGTGACAATGTTTCTGTACTGAAAGGATTTGTTCTGCACATCTGATCTACCCTCTAGATTGCTAGAAACAAAATCTCTCCAACCTATGTGTTATACTGCAATCCAGGTTATATGTTTAACTGAAAATATTATCAGGTATCTCATATGCTCAAAACATTTGATTCTTCCTGAATGTCTTCAAGTTGAAGGACACATTTCTTATCAAGGAGCCTGACTTGATTTCCTTCATGATTTGATCCTTGCTTAGCAGTTTAGCTTGAACTTATATGTAACTTTTCCTTCCTATACTTTGTTTTATTTAAAATACTTGCATTTCTACGGGGCATTTGGGTGGCTCAGTGGGTTAAAGCCTCTGCCTTCAGCTCAGGTCATGATCTCAGGGTCCGGGGATCAAGCCCTGCATTGGGTTCTCTGCTCAGCAGGGAGCCTGCTTCCCCCTCTCTCTCTGCCTGCCTCTCTGCCTACTTGTGATCTCTCTCTCTCTGTCAAATAAATAGATAAAATCTTAAAAAAATAAAATAAAATACTTGCATTTTTCTCCATAGAACATCCTTTATCATATCTTTTTGCCTTTGCCTGTTTAACTCTCAGCCAGAAATATAGTTTTAGTTTTTCTTTGCCTAACCAATATCTGAGGACTGAAGGAATGCTTTGACATAATGTCTTAAAGGAAGTATCTTTTGACCTGCCACTCTGTTCCCTCATGTTTACCTTGTTCCAGCTGCCCTCCGACTGTATCCTGTCTTTATCTAAGTTGTAGCACTTATCATACTGAGAACAAATTGAGGTCAAAGACTTTCTTATTTATCTAATCATCCCAAATGCCTATTATGTTATCTATCATATAACAAGTCTGTTAAATGTTTAATGATTGAAATGAAATGAAAACATTTGTTAAAAAATCTCATTGCATGACAAAGCATCTTTAATCCTTATTTTTTATCACCAGTATGTAAAGAAAGTTACTTTATACTTTTAGGGTTTTTGTTTGGTTTTTCAGTATTTCACAAAATATTTTCTTACACATGATCACATTTTGTGCTTGAAGGAATACTCTGAAAAGTAAGTAAATTCTTCAAAGTTAAAAAAACAAATGAAAAAGGTAACATAGTCTGTATTTCAAAGGGATTTTTTTTTCTTTGCAACCTGCAAGAAAGGTTTATGAGAATCATATAATTCTCAGTGACTATTAATGTCAAGATGGCAACCATGATGTGATGCTGCTGTTCACTAACATGATGAATATTTCCAAAGTGTTCCAATTTTCCTCATTGTAACTTTTGTCTAATTTTACAGTTGCAAAAACTTTCGGTCAAACCAAAATAGGTTTCCTTAGTTTTTCTAAGGTGCAATTTGAATTCTAACAAAATCAATTTGATATTGATTTTTTTCTCTTGGAGGATGGTCATTTTTTTCAGTACTCTGATGACATAAAAAAGATTTGTTTATCAAATGTTTTCTCATGTTATTTATGAAGAAAAGTTCAAAATTTTTACAAATATGTCATGAAAAGATAAAGACTATAAGGACATTTTATTTATAATGATGTGTGTTTTAGTCATTAAACATACTGGAAATAAATGAAGTCATCTGTCAAATCTCCTTGAGATCTACCTAGAGTTCTATAAAGGGAGATACAAGAAAGCAAGGAATTCAGATAAGGAATATCATAATAAACACAGAGATCATAATCTACTCTAGTATATCCCAGAAATAAAGTAGCTGAGATGTTTGATCTCATGACTAAGCTTTTTATTGAGGTGAAATTCATACAACATACAATTAACTTTTTAGAAGTGTCGGGTTCAGTGTCATTTACTGCATTTCCAGTATTGTGAAACTACCATCTCCTTCTAGTTTCATAACTTTTTTATCATGTGAGAACATCTCTACCACATAGTCAATAAATAATCACTCTCTATTTCTCCCTACCTCCATCCTCTGGTACCACTAATTGCTTTCTGTCTTTATGGATTTGTTTTTCTTGATAGTTTACATAAAACGAATCATACATGGGGCACCTGGGTGGCTCAGTGGGTTAAGCCTCTGCCTTCGGCTCAGGTCATAATCTCAGCGTCCTGGGATCGAGCCCCACATCGGGCTCTCTGCTCAGCAGGGAGCCTGCTTCCCCATCTCTCTCTGCCTGCCTCTCTGCCTACTTGTGATCTCTCTCCTCTCTGTCAAATAAATAAATAAAATCTTTAAAAAAAATAAAAAGAATCATACACTTGACCTTTTGTTTCTTGCTGTCTTCACTCAGCATGTTTCAAGTTTTGTCCAAATTGTAGCATATATTATTGTTACATTTCTTTTTATGATGCAGTATTTCTTTATATATTACTTATACATATACATATACATACAAACATACACACACACACACACACACACACACACACACAGACATACACACCACAATTTGTTTATCCATTCATCTGTTTTCAGGCATTAGAGTTGTTTCCATCTTTTGGCTGTTGTAAATAGTGGTGCTCTGAACACTCAGGAACAAATATTTGATTACATGTTTTTAATTCCTTGGGCTATATACCTCAGAGTGGAATTGTTGGGTCCTATTGTAATTCTGCTTAACTGTCTAAGGAAATACAAAACCATTTTCCAAAGTGATTGCACCATTTTATAATCACATTGAGAATATATGAAGGTTCCTGTTTCTCTACATTTCACAAACACCTGTTATTTTCCGAGTTCTTTCCTTTTCCTTTTTTTTTTTTAACTAGCCATCCTAGCAGGTATGAAGTGGTTTATCATTGTGGTTTTGATGTGAATTTCTTTAATGGCCAATTATATTGAGCATCTTTTCATGTGCTTGTTAGCTATTTGTGTATCTTCTTTAGAGAAATGTCTGTTCAAGTCATTTGCCCATTATTTAATTGGATTATTTGTCTTTTTGTTCAGTTTGCATTCTTTATAAATTCTGGGCACTAAACCCTTATCAGAAAAATGATTTACAAATATTTCTTTCATTCTGTGTGTTGTCTTTTCACTTTCTTGATGTCTATTAATGGACCTAGTTTTTAATTTTTAAGAAGCCTGATTTATCTGTTTTTCCTTTTGCTGCTTGTACTTGGATGTCAAATATCAGAATCCATTGCTAAAGCCAAGGTAATGAGAATTAATCCCTGTTTTGTTTTTTTTTTTGTAATAATTTTATAGTTTTGGCTCTTATATTTAAGTCTTTGATCCATTTTGAAATAATTTTGTGTATCATGTGAAGTTAGGGGTCCTGATCCATTACTTTGCTTGTTGTTATCCTGCTCTACTGGCATAATTGTTGAAAAGATTATTCTTTCACTATTGGGTGGTTTGAAAACCTTGTCAAAATTGATTATATATATATGGATGGATTTATTTCTAGACTCTCAATTCTCTTCCATTAGCCTATAAGCCTATCTGTGACAGTACTATATTGTCCTGATGTTGCTTTGGTTACTTTTGGCACATGAATACCTCCCAAAGCAAAAGCACTTTTCCCTTCTTTCTATCAAATGACAGAAAAGAGGCATTACCGAATATCCAATCTTTCTTAACTCTGATGCTTGCCAAATATCTGTGACAAGAGATAGGAAAGGATGGGTGATCCCATCCATGAAATGAAATAGAGGTATAATGGTATAACAGAAAGAAAGTAGACTTGGGACGCCTGGGTACCTCGGTCAGTTAAATATCAGACTCTTGATTTTAGCTCAGGTCATGATCTCAGGGTCATGAGATGGGGTCTGGGCTGAGCATGGAGCCTACTTAAGATTCTTGCCTTCTCAGTCTGCCCCTCCCCTGCTTGTGCACACATGCACACACTCTCTCCCTCACCCCCCAAAAAATAGACTTTATAGTCTAACATACTTAGGCTAAGTCCCAGCTATTAGTTATAATATCCTGGGCTTGTAATTTTAATCTTTTTGAACCTTAGTCTATACTTCTGGTAAATGTGGATAAAAAGCCTACCCTGTGGTATTTTTGCAATTAGTAGGCACAGTATATGTAAATTTTCCCTAGTTCAGTGCCAGATACAAAATAGTTATAGAAAAAAGAACTATTAATAGTAGTTTATTGTTTTTTAAAACTGAACTTCATGTGGAGAATGATCCTAAACTTTGAAAAATAGTCTCCTTTAGAACTTGGAAAAGCAACTCATCTTAGCTATTTCAGAAATTGCTTTCTAAGAAAGTGGCCTCTTACCTACTAACCATTGCATTTGGCTTTGAGTGTCAGGAATTAGCTTCTTCTTATTCAGATGCCAGCAGGTGTGTATATGTGTGTATGTGTAGATCTCTGGGAGTACATATCCACTCCGTTTGCTTTTATTTTACATGCTGAGTCTGTAATCCCTGGTTCAGGCACTGCCTTTATTAATATGCTGTGTAAATGTGCCTAAGGTCTATAAAACATATGCTGCATATAAAAAAATAAAGAGAATTAATGCCTTCACTGGCAATTGAGTGTGGGGGTGATCTTCTGACTAACTTCCCCCGACTGTCCAACAATTCTCAAATTTATAATCAAGCTACTTTTTAAAATGTAACTAGGTTATAGGAAAGAGAACTTAGAGCCAATTTTGCTTCTTTGAAAGAATTATTTGTTTTCTATTGCTCCTCTGGTACCACACTTTGTTACTAGGATATGGTATTATCAGAGAACTAGAGATTTAACATTGTGAGATCAGGGTTCAAGTCCATATGCTACTGCTCATTTGCTATATAATCTTTTAGAGTCCCTTTGCCTCCTCAGACCTGATTTTCTTATTTGTAAAAGAGAAAGAATAATTAGCTCTTAAGGCTGATTCTAAGAATGGAATTATTGAAATCAATGACTTTTCAGCTATAAAGCATTATATACATGTGAGCTCTCATTATTAATATTTAGTGCCATTTACGAAATTGTGGAGTCTTAAATTAGGAAGGTACCTAACTGGTCACTTTGTCAATTACCCACCACTGTATTGGCCTTGCTATGAGGGATTGTAAACTACTTTGTTTAGTAGTAATTCTTTTTTTTTTTTTTTAAAGATTTTATTTATTTGACAGAGAGAAACACAGCGAGAGAGGGAACACAAGCAGAGGGAATGGTAGCGGGAGAAGCAGGCTTCCTGCAGAGCAGAGAGCCCGATGCGGGGCTCGATCCCAGGACCCTGGGATCATGACCTGAGCCGAAGGCAGACGCTTAACGACTGAGCCACCCAAGCGCCCCTGTTTAGTAGTAATACTTATTCTTTGCACTGGATGGTTGAACATGGTACCATTATAGTATGAAGTGGCATATCCAATTAAAAATATGAACCATTGAAAACAGGCCACATTCTTCTCACTGGTCTGTAAAAATGACATTTTTTTTATAAAACTTTTAGAAGCAGTTAAAAAGACTTTAGTAAATCCAAGAAATATCTGCTTCCTTGAGCTTGGCTTTTTTTTTTAATTAACATATAATGTATTATTTGCCCCAGGGTACATGTCTGTGAATCGTCAGGCTTACACATTTCACAGCACTTACCATAGCACATACCCTCCCCAATGTCCACAACCCAGCCACCCTATCCCTACCTCCCCGCCTCCCAGCCACCCTTAGTTCGTTTCATGAGTCTAGGAGTCTCTTATGGTTTGTCTCCCTCCCCATCCCCTCCTGTTTCTTTTCTCTCCCCCACCCTCCCCCACAAACCCCCGCCTTGCATCTCAAATTCTTCATATCAGAGAGATCATGTGATATTTTTCTTTCTCTGACTGACTATTTCACTTAGGATAATACCCTCCAGTTCCATCCACGTCATTGCAAATGGCCATATTTCGTTTCTCTTGATGGCTGCATAGTATTCCATTATATATATATATATACCACATCTTCTTTATCCATTCATCTGTTGATAGGCATCTAGGGTCTTTCCATAGTTTGGCTATTGTGGACATTGCTGCTATAAACATTTGGGTGCACATGCCCCTTCAGATCACGACGTTTGTATTTTTAAGGTAAATACCCAGTAGTGTGATTGCTGGGTCGTAGGGTAGCTCTATTTTCAACTTT
>CM053606.1:48118090-48200154 GCA_028646535.1 Procyon lotor
ATGATCCAGTAGTTGTCTGTCTCTCTTTTTCTCAGCTTCTTTATTCTCTGTCATTTGGTCTTCTATATTGCTGATTCTTTCTTCAGCTTCATTTATTCTAGCTGTGAGAGCCTCTATTTTTAATTGTAACTCGTTAACAGCTTTTATAACTTCAACTTGGTTAGATTTTATTTCTTTTATTTTTCCAGAAAGGGCTTTTATTTCTCCCGAAAGAGATTCTCTAATATCTTCTATGCTTTTTTCGAGCCCTGCTAGCATTTTGATAACTGTCATTTTGAACTCTATTTCCAACATATTACTAGTGTCCGCCTTGACTAGGTCTCTAGCCTTCGGTACGTGTCTCTTCTTTTTTTTGTGGTGAGTTTTTCTGCCTCTTCATTTTGTCAAGGTGAGAGTAGATGGGTGAGAGAGAAAGGTTCTCTGGAGTTCTGCAGTTTTCACTGATTGATTAACTAGATCTTGGCTGGATATTCTTGCTGATCTTCTGGGGGAGGGGCCCATTGCCTTGGTTCTCAAATGTCTTTGCCCAAGGCAGAATTGCACCACCCTTGCCAGGGGATGGGCCAAGCACTTTGCTCAGGTTCACTCTCAGAGTTTTTGTTCCTTGAGCATTTTCCGTACTGCCCTGGAGGCCGGGAGTGAAAATGGTGGCCTCCCAGTCTCCGGCCCAGAGGAGTCGAGTGCTGGGCGCTGCGATCCTCCACAGGCCCTTAGAGGAAGGCCGTTATCACTCCCGTCTCTCTTGTCTGCGGCCGGTGCTCTGTGCTCAGCTAGCCTGTGACAGAGTGCTTCTATCTGTGGCACGCGCTGCCCCATTTGGAGTCCCCAAACCAGCAGATTCCTGCTGCACGTTCTGCACCACTCCTCCCAGGGTAGGAAGGAAGGGGTGTCTCCTGAGATGCCTCCCGTGGGGTCCCCGCTGAAGTGCAACAGTCTGACTGTGTCTCAATTCATATAGTCCAAGGTAAGCCTAAACAGGCATGGTGTTGCACGGCTCCTTCTCTACCGTTGGCTTCTCCGCCCCAATACCTGGGAGCTCTGCCGCTCTTGGGCTCTTCTGGTCCCTCAGTGACCCCACGGGTCCTGAAACCACACTGTTCCTGCAAGGGCTGAACCTCTGGTTAGCCTCCGGAGTGATGTCCCTCAGCCGAGCAGACTTAAAGTTCCAGAATTTGTGCTCCATGGCTCTGTTACTGCTGGGAGCTGGCCCCTCCCCCTGGGGTCTCTCTTCCCGTTGCTTTGGATTCACTTTTTCCACATGTCTTGCATTTCTGAAAGGGATCGATTTTCTGCTCCTAGAATTGCTGTTCTTACTCTCTTCTCTCTCCTGTTGTGTTTGCCGGCTTTTAGAGTGGTTTTCTGCCTCTTTAGCTGAACTTCTGGGACCAAATAGCATTTATATATTGCATCATCACCAATGCATTCTCTGCCTCCTACACCTCTGCCATCTTGCCCCGAGCTCTGCTTTTTAAGTAGTCCAGTACCAGGCTCTCTATGAGTGTACAGAGAATGCTTATTGATACTAATGGTAACTTGGTCAGTTTCCCATTCCCAGTGTTTCATTCGCATGTGTAGCAGAAACAGACTTCTGCAGTTTGAAAACAGGGAGTTAGGGGCAGGGCACTTCAATAAAGAACATTAAATACTGTAATAATGACTACTAATAGCTTATGAAGCTAGTTACTCTAACAGTGGTTTGAATTTAGATATTTTGTATAATTGCCTAATTTATAAAATATTTGAAGTCAAAGGAAAAATGTTTGTAAATTTTATTTATTTATTTCATTTCCCCATCCAAGAAATGTTATCATCTTCAGTGTAGTAGTAGGATATTTGTGTACTTTTCCAAAGTATAATTAAGGACTATGTCAGGAAGTGAGCAGTTCCATGATTACCACTGGTAGAGGAAAGAGAAATCATATTTGTTTTTTCTGAGTTTTTGATGATAAACTATGTAAATATGAAGTAACAACAGCACATAACAGATATGAATACAGTTTGGTGATGCCTTTCTGTGTTGGAGAGTTGTGTGTTTGCATATAGCAGTCATCTCCAATTTTTTTGGAGAATCATCCTTCTTTTCATATGTGACTCATATGAGAAGTCACATATGAGTGACTTCATATGTGATGTGAAGTCACTCATTCATATGTGATTTGGAGGTGTTAGCTCCTTTACTTATTTTAACAATATTTATTTAAAAAATCTTTTATTTTGAGATAATGATAGATTTATATGCCGCTCTAAGAAATAATACAGAGAGATCACATGACTGCTTTATCTAGTTTTCTCCAGTGATAACATTTTGCTAAATTATGGAGCAATATTACAACATGAATCTTGTCACTGATCCAGCCAAAATACAGAATATTTCTGTCCCTGTGAGGATTCCCTTATGTTGCCCTTTGCTAGTCACATCTACATCCCTCCTTCTCCCATTCCCTCTTTAACTCCTGGCAACCACTGATCTGTTCTCCACATCTCTAATTCTGTCATTTCAAAAATTACATAAATCGGCTCATATCGTATATAACCTTTTGAGATTGGCCTTTTTCACTCAGCATTATTCTCTGAAGATTCATCCAGACTGTTGTGTGTATCAGTAGTTTGTTCCTTTTTATTTCTGGGTTTTTATCCTTTTTATATCTGGGTTTTATTTATACCATGGCATGTATGTGCCCCAGTTTGTTTAACCATTCACCTACAGAAGGACATTTAAATTGTTTTACAAATGTTTGTGTATAGGTTTTTTGTGAACATAAGTCTTTGTTTCTTTGGGATATAAACCTAAGAATGTAATTTCTGGCTAATACTGTTACATGCATAGAATTCTCCAGTGAAACCACTTGGGCCTAGTCATTTCTTTCGTTGGAATTTTTAAATTACTGACTTATTTTCTATTAATAGCTATAGGACTATTTGTATGATATGTTTTATAATTGGGTTAATTGCGGTAGTCTGTATTTTTTGAGGACTTAATCCATTTATATCATCTAAGTTATAAAAGTTATGGTTGATTGTAGTATTCTCTATTATTTTTTTAATATCAATAGTGATCTTCCATGTTTCATTCCTAATATTGGTAATTTATGTCTTCCTTTTTCTTTACTTTGTCAGTTTTCCAAGAAGCTAGCCAATTTTGTTGATCTTTTCAAAGAAACAGTTTTTTGTTTCATTAATTTTATTGATTTCTGCTTTTTATTATTTTTTTCCTTTTGCTTGCTTTGGTTTTATTTTGCTCTTTTCCTGGGTTCTTGAGATCAGCGTTTAGATTATTGATTTGATACTTTTTAAACAAATAAGCATTTAGTGCTATAAATTTTCCAATCTATAATAGCATTTACATATTGCATCATAATTAAGTGACTCTAGAATTTTAGTTGTGTCTCACAAATTTGTTATGATATACTTCATGTTAATTCATTTAAATTCATTGATTATTTAGAATTAGATGGTGTTTGGAAATTTTCTATTATCTTTTTGTTATTGATTTCTCATTTGATTTCACTGTGGTCAGAGAACACATTCTGTATGATTTCAGTTCTTTTAAATTTGTTGAGGTTTTGTTTTAAGGTCTGGACTATAGCCTATCATAGTATACGTTTTTGGGGTACTTGAAAAGAATGTATAGTCTTATGTCTTTAATGGAATATTTTATAAATATCAATTAGATCAAGTGATGGGAGTGACAACTTCTAAACTTTTTATTTGTCAGAGCTGAAATTGACTAGAGTTTTAAACTTTTTTTTTTTTTTTAGATTTAGTTTAGGGTATACCTATTCAGGAGTATTAACTGTAAGCCTGGGATATTTATTGAATTTCTTCACCCCAGTAGAATCTGAACTCCAGTGTTTGTCTTTTTAGTTGACTTCTGAAAGTTTACCTTAATTTCTCATCCTCTTAGCTTCTACTTGTGAATCAGCAAATAACTTAAGATAAATGGTGTCAAGTACGAGTCTTACTACTTTGTCCTTTTCTTCTCTATGGGATCTTTGCTTGTGACATCTCTTGGAAACTTGCTAGTGTGTGTGTGTATGTGTGTGAAAATGTTTTTATTTTTAATCAAATCTTCTCCAGTTTCCCTAGTTTTATTCATGATGGGATTGGTTTGATATAAGATGATTTGTCATAGCCAGAACTGGAAATGTCAACATTACTGAGTACCTATTATCTGCCAGGTACTAGTCTAGAATCTTTATTCTAGATTCTCTCCCCTAATGGGGTTTACATTCAAGTGGATCAGTCAGTGCAAGAGGGGGGAGGGGGAATCATGAAAGCCCAGTCAGTGAGAATAGAGTCTCCTTGGTAAGTTGTGTTCCAGTGATAGGTTTTATGAATACAGCCAAGCCAGTGATACCTGATGAGGCTCAATTAGAGGGTGTTTGAAGGGATTGTTGTTAAAAATAAATGTTATTTCTTTAGGACTTGGAGTTAAGAGAATAGAAGCCTGAAGATGCTGGAATGCAAGAGAAGAGAGAGACTTTGTTGTTATTGTTGTTTGTTAATGTTTTGTTTTGTTTTTTTCCCCACTAGGCAAAGGCATGAAATCAACATACAGAAATGTAGGGCTGAGAGATGAAGAGAGTCACTATATTGATTGTTTAAATTTCTAGCAGTATTTCTGGATATATCAACTATGTGAATTATACTGGTTTTTGCTTAAGCTCATCTGATTTGAGTTTTTGTCACTTAAAACTTCATCAATACCCATTTTTAACTAGAAAATTCAATGGATACTTTTTGTTACTGACTTTGCTGGTCTCTCTTTGCATTTGACTTTTTTTTTTTTTTTTAAATATTTGTTTTCCTTTGGCTTCTATTATACCACTATTTATTGTTATTTCTTCTTAGGTTCACACTAGTTTTCCTTGGTCTCCTTCCCAGTTTCTTTCCCTTCTCTCTCTTAGCTCTTGCATCCTTCATGATAATAATCTTGGTCCTTGATTTTCTGGCATTTAAATGAATGTCTTTACATGTCTTGACTAAATGAATATCAACTAGAATTTATCCAGAAATCTGAGCTGTTTTTGACATATTGATTCTACCTCATAAACATTTTTAAATTTCCATCCCTTGATTATAATTAATTGTATTAATTCAGGCCTTCACCAGTTCTCACTAGTACAAAATAAAATTGGTTGGGGGGGGCTGGGCGAGCCTGGTGGTGAGTATTGAGGAGGGCATGTATTGCATGGAGCACTGGGTGTGGTGCATGAACAATAAATCTTGTAACCCTGAAAAAATAAAATAAACATTTTTGGGGGAAACAAAACAAAACAAAACAAAACAAAAAACCCAAAATAATAGTGTCCTCCTAACTTAACTCTCCCCCTCACCGTTTTCTAAATAGTTACCAGGGAAGTAGAGCTTCATGGCAACACTGAGCGTGTCATTTCCTTATATTACCACATAAGGTAAAATCAGTAGTGCCAGGATATGATCCTAACTGACTTCTCTGTTCTCAGCATTTGATGATCGATCTTCCTTTTCATTCTTTGCTCTTGTTAGAGGAAAAAAGCTTTAGACTCCAATGAAAAAGTTATGCTTTCTTATGTTTTGGTTCCATTGTACCTGCTATTCTCTATAAAAGGTATTTTTTCTGTGTCAATCTGCTGAACACTTGGTTGTACTTCAAATCACAGTTCAAACTATTATCTCCTCTTTGAAACATTCCCCAAACTCAGGCGAATTCAGGCAGTTTACTCCATTTATATTGTAGACCTTGTATTAGTACTTTGCAGCATTTATCATATTAAAATTAACTTTGGCTCTGCCTATTTCCTAAAGAGAAAATTTAATTCATCTAAGGAGAAATTTCAATTCATCTTTGAATTTCCAGAATCTTGAAAGCTATCTGACAGACAGTAGGCACTCAATAATCTAAGTGAATACATTAGATAATTGGACAGACATTATGTTTATACAGTTAAGTAGGCTGTGGTATAGTTTCAGTTACTTTTTTCACTAGTAACTTTACTTGTGGACCATTTTTACATTTGTCATTTTTTAATCCTGGAAATATCTTCAGGAACATTAAGGAAATGTAAAACCATAGGCATTACACCCATCTACTTATTATCATATAAAACTAATTACAATCCTAATCAAATAAAAAGGATTTATTATGCTCACTTTGGTTTTTTTGTTTTGTTTTTACAAATGGGAAAATTAAATTGGAGAGAGTTAAGAAACTTATGTAGGGATATGGGACTAGTAAATTTTGGAGGTGAGACAAGAACTTAAGGTTTTATAACTGAAGTATTTATTTTCTCACCATAACACAATTTGTTCTTTAAGACCTAGAGGGTAAGCATATATTATGCTTATCATTCTAAAATGTGTAACATTTTAAATGTCAAACATTTAGAAGGATAAGAATGATAATGAACCTAAAATTTTATCATATGACTGATTTTCACCACTATTGCCAAATGCCAAGAAAAATCATTATACATTCCTTTATCTGCTTAAAATCTTTCCTCAAGTATCTTACTCAGGCAACCTTTTTCAATCCCTTTATAAACTTAAGTGCTACTCAGCTTTTCAACTCTTTTACCATGCCGTCCTTTTTCCCCACAACATTTAATCATTTTTTAACTTAATATAGAATTGATTTATTATTTATATTGTTATTTTCTGTTTCCATCTACTTGAATTAAATTCCAGAAGAGAAACAATTTTGTCTATTTTGTATATTAGTAAAAATAACACAGAATCAATAAGAAAGTCTGACAAATATTAGGTGATGATTTAGAAATAAGAGTTAGAGATAGAGCTAGGCATATATAAATGAATTGAGAATAAATGAATATATGAATGAATAAAGAGATACAAGGCCAAGAGTAAATAGAATTTGACAGGATGTTTCTGCAACTTTTCTATTTTTTCCTGCAGCTTTTCTTAGAAAATCTCAGTTAATGGAGCTTTTGAAAAGCTTGAATATTCAGAACTGTTTGACAGTAATGCTTGCCAAATAGAAATAGGTTCATAGAAATTTAGAATTTTTCTGAACAAACAAAATTTAAACAAAATTTTTACCTTATCCCTACCCACAGTTAACAGTTGAGGAAAGAAAAAGAGCCAAACAAAATTCCCAATTGAAGTACGTTGTGGTGGATTATGAGATTGGTAGTGGTTTTGTATGTAGGTTTGATCATTTCCTTCCCAAGAAATGAGAGAAAATAAGGAAGGTAGGGTCACAGTTCAATTTTATTTTCTATTGCAATGATATAAGGCAATTAGGGTAATGATATTTGAATTGTTTGAATTAAATAGAGCTCAAAGTGGCTGTTTATTTGGGAGAAACAGAAAAAAATGTTTATGAATAGAGGTAAATCACAAAATCTTTTCTAGAAGTTTAATCTATCTGATATTTGTGGATGGTGTGAGGTAGGGTGTGAGATAGGGTCCAATTTCATTTCTTCCTCATGTAATTAACCCATATGTTTTCTATGTACTTAAATACACATACACCTGTGTATGTATGTATACATACATACATATATATGTTTTTAATATATACGTGTGTCTGTGTGTATGTGTATCCCTTAAATTTATGTTATATTGCTCCATTTATCTATTCCTGTGCCTGTACCACACTGCATATATCATAAGTTTTGGCATTTTCCTCTTCAAGAATATTTTGGCTAATCATGGCTTCTGGTCTCACATAAAAATTATAGGTTTGTTTTGTAAGTTTCTTGTTGAAGATTGTATTTTTCAGAGATGACTCCACTAATGTATCCCGTCCCACATGTTCCTTTTACAATGGGACATTGATACTCCTCTATCAAGAGTGTGGTTTATGTTCTTTCCCCTCAAATCTGTGTGGCTATGTGATCATGGTAGAAGTGATACAGATCTTCCAAGACTGAGTTATAAATGCTGTTAGGGCTTCCACATGGCTCTTTCTCCCATGACATGTACCTCTGGACTCCTAAGCAGACATGTATATCTGGGAACCCTAAAGTAGCTGTGCAGGAGAGATCATAGGGAAAGAATATAAAGAGAGAGACACTGAAGGAACCCCAACTCTTTCAACCTGACCTGTTCAGACCTAGTTGAGGCACCAAACATGAGAAAGCAAATCTTCAGCTAATTCTAACCCCCTTCTTCCTGATGGCCACAGCTGGTCGGAATGACTAAAATCAAACACACAAGAAACAAGTGTTGGCAAGACTGTGGAGAAAAAAGAACCCTCATGCACTGTTGGTGGGGATGCAAACTGGTGCAGCCACTGTGGAAAACAGTATGGAGGTTCCTCAAAAATTAAAAATAGAATTACCATTTTACTACTGAGTATTTACCCAAAGAATATGAAAACCCTAATTTGAAAAGATATATGCACTCCTATGTTTATTGAGGCATTATTTACATAGCCAAATTATGGAAGCATCCCAAGTATCCCATCATTTGATGAATAGGTGAAAAAATTTGGTGCGCGCGCGTGTGTGTGTGTACACACGTGTATATATAGTGAGAGAGAGGTATATCACAATGGAATCTTATTCAGCCACAAAAAAGAATGGAATCTTGCCTTTTGCAACAACATGGTTGGAGTAAGAATATTTTATGCTAACTGAAATAAACCAGTCAGAGAAGGACAAATACCATATGATTTCACTCATATGTGGAATTCAAGAAATAAAACAAATGAACAAATCAAAAAACAGACTCCTAACTCTAGAGAACAAACTGGTGGTTACCAGAGAGGAGGTAGATGGGGAGATGGGTAAAATAGATGAAAGGGATTAAGAATATACTTATGATGAGCATTGAGTAATGTATGGAATGGTTGAATCACTGTATTGTACACTTGAAACTAATTTAACACTGTATGTTAACTGGAATTAAAATAAACAAAACAAAAACCTTCAGGTATATGCCAAAGCCAAAAAAAGAGATGCTCACTGCTTGAATTTTTAGTTGAGCAGAAACAAGAGATTCCCACTGAGTTTGGCCCAAAGTACAGATTAATGAATGAAATAAATATTGCTGTCATTTTAAACCACTGCAGTTTCAAGTGGTTCATCATGAAGCCACAGTAAAGAAGCAGTTCAATACATACCATATATAGCCCTAAATGGTACAACTTTTATAGTAATTGCATTGAATCTGTAGCACAATTTAGGGAGAGGTGGCATCAAAGTAATAGCGGTAAGTACTTTCCAGCCATGAACATGACATTTTCATTTATTGGTACTCTTAAAAGTCTTGCAGGAGAGTTTATAACTTTATAGATGTCTCACATTTTTTAGTTTTTTCCTAAATACCTTTTGTTTTAATGCTATTTTTTTAATGGGAACTTTATTTTTTTGTTTATTTTTGTTTTGAAAAATAATCGTTTGTGTTTATTGACTAAAGGGAGGGAAATCAGAGCAGTACAGACTCCTCCCAGTCCTTCCTGTAGTCTACCCACCTAGGCTAGCCTGCCAAGGCCCTGCCCCAACCCGGAGCAAGTTCTTAGGGAACAAGAGCTCACTGGGAAAGGAAGAGGAAGTCAGCAACAGTTGGAGGCCAAGGAGGAAAGAAACGGAGCTACTGGGTAGACAGGCCTAGTAAGATCCTTTGGCTCTTCACTCTCAGTGGAGAAGGCTTAGTGTCCCAAATCTGAGCCCACAAGAAGAATCAAGCAGGACTTGGTTTTGGTTTTGGTTTCTTGTCAAACCCCTACATGTGAGGGGTAGAGGGTGGCCCCTAGTCAAGAGACAACTCTCTTCAGAGTCCTTACCCGATGGATGCTGGTCCAGTCTTTGAGCCTCTGTCTCCATAGCAAGTTCACGTAAGGCAGCAACCTCTGGTCAGCCCCAGAAGAGGGAATGGATCAGAAGAGGTCAAGAGGCCAGTTTTATGGTAGCTTTGTGTTGATTTTTTCTACCTAGTTATTACTAGTATATAGAAATCCAATTGTATTTTTAAAATTGATTTTATATCTAGAACCTTGCTAAACTCGTATTAATTCTAAAAATTTACTATTAATCGTTTGAGAATTCTACATAGAAACTTTCTAATAGGGGCGCCTGGGTGGCTCAGTCGTTAAGCGTGTGCCTTCAGCTCAGGACAGGATCCCAGGGTCCTGGAATCGAGCCCTGCATCGGGCTCCTTGCGTGGCGGGGAGCCTGCTTCATCCTCTGCCTCTGCCTGCCTCTCTGCCTGCTTGTGTTCTCTCTCTTTCTCTGACAAATAAATAAATAAAATATTAAAAAAAAAGAAAAAAGAAACTTTCTCATATTTCTGATTATTTATTCCTTCCTAATAACTACATATTTTAGCATCCTTCATTGATTCTAAGGTACCACTGATTATAAATTGCATAAAATATGTTTCATGTTTATGTAAAATATAAAAAAATATTTGTACCATATAATTAAAAATGTACTTTTTTCCTTTGCTTTATGGGACTGATTTGGAACTAAACTATAATGTTGAATAGAAGTGGTAAAAGATGACACCTTGTTCACATTTTTATAGGGAATGCTTTCAGTTTCATTTGTTTTGGAGGTTTTGGAAATACACATATTGAATCTTACTGAATGCTTTTTCTGCTTCAATTGAGATAGCCATCTGATTTTTCTCTTGATGTGATGGATTATGTTAGCTAAATTTTTAAATGATAAACTAATGCATTCCTAGTATAAGCCCTACTTAATTATTATATATTATATTTTTTATTCATTACTGAATTCCATTTGCTAATATTCAGTTTAGGATATTTGCATCTATCTTTTTGGGTTAGGTTGCTCTTTACTTTTCTTCTCTTACACTGTCTTTTTAAGTTTTGGTGTTAAATTTAGTGTAGGATGTTAACATCTTTGTCCATAAGTAAGGTTCATCTTTAATTTTCTTCTTTTTTTCTGTCCCTTTATGGTTTTGGTATCAAGGTTAACCTAGGCTTATTACATGGAATATAACTGCTTCCTCCTTTACTCTGTAATATGAAATATTTTGTGTATTATTAGATTTGTTTGTTGCATATTTTATAAAAATATTCAAATTTGTAAGCAAAAGTATTTAGGCCTTTAATTTAGTGAAAAGATTTTGACATTTCCATTTAACTACTTAATAGTTGTCATTAATCCTAGTTGGGCTTTCTATGTCTTTTTAAGTATGTTCTGTTGCATTTTTAAAGCAATGTATCTACTTCATCTAAGATTTCAAACTTTTGATGTGAAGTTGTTCAGAGTACTTATTCATCTTTAAGTATCTGCTGAATGTGTAATTACATCTCTTTTTCATTTATAATATTTATTTCACTTTCTTTTGTTTTATCAATAGTAGTAGACAATTATCAATAGTTGGTAGAAGTTCCAACATACATTTTTCGAGACTCACTATTTGGCTCTTTAAGATAATTTTTTTCTCTTATTTTAATATTTTTTAAACTTTTAGTTTTATAGCTTTACAAGAATTCTAAATTTTAAGCTCTTACACATTTCATTGTGAAAACAGTTTTGGCTATACCCTTAAAGTTTTAAATTGCAGTTTTTGTTTTTTTTTTTGAGATTTTATGTATTTATTCAAGAGAGAGTACAAGTAGGGGGAAGGGCAGAGGCAGAGGGACAAGCAGACTTCCCACTGAGTGGGGAGCCCAGTGTTGGGTTCAGCTTGATCCCTGGACTCTGAGATCATGACCTGAGTTGAAGGAAGACAAGACACTTAACTGAATGAGCCACCCAAGAGCCGCTTAAATTGTAGTGTTTTCCAATATTTTGAAGTCCTAAATATGTTCTAATTTTCATTTTGATTCTTTCTTTAACTCATATTTAGAAGTGTGCTTAATTTCCAAACTTATAGTGTTTTTCTAGTTAACATTTGTTATTGATTTTAAGTTAATTTTATTTTGGTTGTAGATGGTGGTATATAATACTAATCCTTTGAAATATACTTAGGTTTGACTTTTTTCATGGCATGGTATCAGTTCTCATCAATATTTCCCTATACTTGGAAAGAATATATATTTCTCTGATATTGGTTGCAGTGTTCTATATATTGCCATTAGATCAGTTTTTAATTGTTTCATTTAAATGAATGCTATCTTATTTATTCATTTATGTTTATTTATTTTTGCTTAATCTTTTAGTTACAGAGAATGCTATACTTATCTATGCTATTCTACTGTAAATGATGTCTGTCAATTTCTTTTTAGTATTCAAATATGTACCTTATGTATTTAAGATTATACAAAATGATTTTAGAATTATATATTTATGTTGAATTAAAGCCTTTGTTATTTTATAGTGCCCTCTATTTTTTGCAATGCTTTTTTTCCTTGAAGATATTTGTTCCCGTTGTGGTTATACTGGGTTTTTTCTGGCTTACTATGTGTATAATAGCATTTGTCTCCATTCTTTTGCTTTCACCTATTAATGTTCTAATGTTTTAGGGGAATGCAGTACTTGGACTTCAATATGAAAAACTTTCTATTATATCAAAAGAATTTAGTCTGTGTTTTTTTTATTGAGGTATATTTTTTATACAGCATATGTTACAGATCTTTTTTTTTTTCAAAGATTTTTATTTATTTGACAGATAGAAACACAGCCAGAGAGGGAACACGAGCAGAGGGAATGGTAGCGGTAGGGGATGCAGAGCAGGGAGCCTGATGCGGGGCTCGATCCCAGGACCCTGGGATCATGACCTGAGCCGAAGGCAGCCGCTTAACGACTGAGCCACCCAGGCGCCCCATATGTTACAGATCTTAAGTATACTACATTGCACATAATTATAGATTTACTTGGGTTTAGATTAACCATCATTTTTTGTGCCTTCTCTTATTTCTCTTTGTTCTATTTTTTTTTCTCTCTTTTTGCCTTCTTTTTGATTCATTGGGTATTTTTTGGTTTGCTTATTATTTAATTTCTCCCTTTAATAATTTGAATTTACTCTGTTAATTCAGAAAAAAATTATTCTCTTATGCTTTTTCATGGTGATCTAAGAAATTACAACATGCATCTGTATTTTATCAAAGTAAAAAACACTTATCCACAATTTCTATTCAAAATATTTAATACCAGCATACTATGAGCTTTGATCATTCTACATGGATGCTGATCAGAACTGATACCAGCCAAAACATCTGATTATTTATCAACCTACTACAACATACACCTTAGAATACTTTATTCTCCATTCATCTTCTCTCGCCTTATATGTTATTGCCATATGGTTTAATGTTATTTTAAAATATTATAAGTTTTGGGGTGCCTCAGTCATTAAGCATCTGCCTTTGGCTCAGGTCATGATCCGAGGGTCCTGGGATTGAGCCCCACATTGCGCTCCCTGCTGGGCGGGAAGCCTGCTTCTCCCTCTCCGACTCCCCCTGCTTGTGTTCCCTCTCTTGCTGTGTGTGTCTCTCTCAAATAAATACAATCTTAAAAAAAAAATTACAAGTTTTATTCATTTATGTATGTCAAAAATGTTTAGATTTATTAAAGTTTTTACTACATTTTTTGCTGTTGGTTCCTTCTTCCCGAAACTCAGACCTGTTTTGAGGTCATATTTCTTCTGTTGAAAATGTATTCTTTAGAATTTCTTTTAGTGAAAGTTTTTTGGTGGAAAGCTTAAAACTTTTCATGTTTTTGAAATGTCCTTTTCTCCTCTCCATTCAAGAAAGTTACTTTGCTATAATAATCTGAGAGTTATTTTCTCTCTGTATAAGGGAAACATCTTCCACTATCTTGCTTCTGTTGTTGGTGAAGTGAAATTAGCCATCGGGGGCACCTGGGTGGCTCAGTGGGTTAAAGCCTCTGCCTTCGGCTCAGGTCATGATCTCAGGGTCCTGGGATCGAGCCCCACATCAGGCTCTCTGCTCAGCGGGGAGCCTGCTTCCCCTTCTCTCTCTGCCTGCCTCTCTGCCTACTTGTCATCTCTCTCTCACTCTGTCAAATAAATAAATAAATAAATAAATAAATAAATAAATAAATAAATAAGAAATTAGCCATCAGTCTAATTGATACTCATTTGAATGCAACTTGTCTTTTTTCTTTGGTTGATTTTAAGATCTCTTTCTTTCTTTTTTTTTTTTTTTTTTTAAGAAATTTTATTTATTTATTTGGGAGAGAGAGAAAGAGAAAGAGAGAGAGCACGAGAGTGAGCAAGCATGAGCTGGATGAGAGGCAAAGGGAGAAGCAGGCTCTCCACTGAGCAGGGAGCCCGATGCGGGGCTTGATTCTGGAACTCCAGGATCATGACCTGAGCCAAAGGCAGTCGCTTAACCAACTGAGCCACCCAGGTGCCCCAAGATCTTTTTCTTAACATCCTATATTTTCATCATTCCTCTGGCTTGAGATCTTTGGGGTACTTGAATTTGTGACAGTATATTTGCTTAATTCTGGAAGGTTCCTAGCCATTATCTATTTAAATACTGCCTTTGTTCTGTTCTTTCCCATTTTCCCTATTGGAACTCCACTAAGGTATGTTAGCTTTCTTCACTTCATCATTCATGTTTCTTAACATCTATTTATCTCTCTGTGCTGTGTTCATTGCCACCATTCAGTTACTAATTATCTCTTTAGCTGTGTCTAATCTGCTTTTAAGTATGTCTAGTAGTTTTTATTTTCTATTTTAATATCTGGAAATTCTTTTTAGTCCCTTTTCAAATCATTTGGCTCTTTGCTCATAATATCAAATCTCTATTTTATTTCTTTAAACATATTAAACAAGAGTGGTCAATTTATTTCTGTTAAATTTAGTGTTTAAATTCCATAAATGTCTGATTCTAATATGTTTTTTCTGCTTGTTTCTATTTCCTAATGCATTTTGTCCTTGGCTGTTTTCTAACTCTCGATGATCCAATATACTTCTGTGGAAACTCTTTAAGTCCTTGGATAAGAGCGGGTTACTCTAACTAGACTTACTGTTTGCTTCTGCCAGGTACCCGTAGTCCCTACCAGACTAAGACTACTTCCAACAGATTCTTGGCTTGAGGCTTTTCTGACCACCAATGTAGAATGAACTCAATTTGCAAACAGTATGAGGTCTAGCTTTTAGTTATAATTTTTCAAGAAAGATGGTTTTTTCATCCACTGATACAAAGTTTTGACATATTGATTGATTTGACATATTGATTGATTGATTATCCATCAGATTGAGGATGCCCTTTGGTATTATCTTTTTAAATGGGATGATCTTCTGTTAAAATCCCCACCTTGATTGGGCCTGAGAAATTTCTTCACTTTCCTGGTTTTGTAACTACTCTTTCACAAAAACTATTTTAAGTAGTCATCTTACCTTCCTAGATTCCAGGCTTCTTGTTTTTGCCTCAGATATTCCTTATTTATTTATTTATTTGTTTTTTTGTTTATGGATAAGTTTAAGATGAGTTAAAAAGACTTTCTATCTTTCATTATAAATTGATGCAACTAAGATTGTCTGTCCAGGTCCCTAGTATACCATAGTCCTAAAATTGAAATCAAATATGTTTTCTTTTCAACCATTTTTTAAAAAAGATTTTATTTATTTGACAGAAAGAAAGAGATCACAAGTAGGCAAAGAGGCAGGCAGAGGGAGAGGAGGAAGCAGGCTCCCTGTTGAGCAGAGAGCCTGATGTGGGGCTCTATCCCAGGACCCTGAGATCATGACCTGAGCTGAAGGCAGAGGCTTGAACCCACTGAGCCACCCAGGCACCCCAGTCTTTTCAACCATTTTATAAGTCTCTATTGGCCACTTCTTATGTGCCAATTATTCTGGAAATAGCTTGAAATATAGAACTCAGTAAGTTGCAGCCTCTAACTTCAAGTTAATTAAAGTTTCGAGGGGGAAGAATTCACATAAGTACATTTTAACATGAAAAACTGAGAATTTTACACAGGATATTATGATGTTAAAGAGTAGATATACTAACTTGTTTCGTGCTAAAACAGGTGGTATTAGGGAATATGTTTTGAAGAAGTTAGCTTATGAGGAATATAAGCAAGATAGAAGCTTCATGAGGAGAAAGTACCTAATTTGGCTTGGTTAATATTGTACTCTTTATGTCTAGAATAAGTCCTTAATGTGTATTAGTGAAATAGCAAATGTTTGAATAGGATGTAATTAGAATCTGGCTACTTTTATTGCCTTTGTCTGAAAGAATCATGATTATTGGTGAGTTAATTATGTCTTTATTTTTCTAAATTTTTTCTAATTTAAAATTAGAAATTTTAAATTTAGAAATTTAAAATTTTCTAAATTTTTTCTAAATTAAAAATCATGTGTATACCTTCTTCATGTCTTTCTCAAATATATAAGAATAGGAGAATAATGAGAAGTGGCTCTGGAATTCAAAGGTCTGACAGAACAAGTTATGTGTCTAATCCATTTATTTAATATTTCCACTTGTCCTTGATTTTCTTTGAAAATACAAGGGGAGAGTTAACTCTGACTCTTGAATTTACATTTAAATAGTTATGTCATAATGGAAATAGACCTTGATTTGATTTTCAGCTGTACAACTTGCTAGCTATATAAACTCTAAGCCTCATTTTCCCTATTTATAAAATAGAGTTGATAAAACTTTGCAGTGTTGCAACTTTTAGAAAAAAAATAAGATTATAATATAAAAATATATGATATATAAATATATAAATAAATTTAAATAATATGCATGAGTAAATTACATATATTAATAATATCAATTTTTTAAAATATTTGTTTATTAGAGAGAGTGAGCTTGCAATGGGTAGGGGCAGAGGGAGAGAAAGTCTCAAGCAGACTCTGCTCTGAGTGCAGAGCCCATCATGGGGCTGGATCTCAAGACACAGTTCATGATCTGAGTTGAAACCAAGAGTCCAAGCTTAACCGAATACTCCATCCAGGCACCCCTCAACTTTGTTTCTAACTGAATGCCTAGATTTTTTTTCCTAGAGTTCCAAAATTATGAGTATTGGAGGACTAGAGAACTGTGGAAATATAAATTCTAATTTTATACAATTTTGAGGCCATTTTTTGGTTATTCTATTATATTCCTTTTTTCTTAAAGATTTTATTTATTTATTTGACAGAGAGATCAAAGTAGGCAGAGAGGCAGACAGAGAGAGGTGGGGGAAGCATTCTCCCCGCTGAGCAGAGAGCCTGATGCGGGGCTCGATCCCAGGATCCTGGGATCATGACCTGAGCAGAAGGCAGAGGCCTTAACCCACTGAGCCACCCAGGCACCCCTATTCTATTCTTTTCTAACAATTTTCCTCTTTCTTTTAAGTGTCTTCTTTAGTTTGGGACATATCCTCAAGTTTTGAAATTCACAGAGGCATACTGAAAGGTTAATAAGTCAGCATTGCCGTGGTGAGGTTTATGTTCCCATTTCATGTCAGTGTAATTATCCAGATAACTTTTGGGTGGCTTCACATAAAGTTTAATAATCTTTCTTTGTATTGTGTTAGTATTTTTTTTTCAAGGTTAGTTAGGTCAAAATTCAAGTACTCACAATGGAAAAAATAACAACAAAGAAAACTGGGAATCTTTTCCCCCCCAAACATTATCTTAGGAGTACTGAAATCTACATGTTACAATTTAACTCCAACCTTTGGGGCATTTAGAATAGGTGTCTTGCAGCATTTAGAATAGGTGTCTCCAGAAACTTGAAGGAAAAGTTACTGTATTTAAGATAACAGATATTTACTGAGTATCTATTTTATGTTAAACATTTTGCTACATCTGCAGGCAATATAAAAATAAGATACTTTTTTTTTCTTGACTTTAAGTAGCTTCTAATCTATTTGGTAACTGGGCAAATATGTAATGATATATCAAACAAGGTACAAAACTATGAGAGCGTTCAGATGAGGGAAATCTCCTTATATGTAGAACAATAATGAAAGATCACAAACCTGTGGGCTCTGGAGTTAAGCTTTAATAAGACAAATAGAATTTTGGTAGCTGAGAGTATGAGATGCTTCAGGAGTAGCAGTTTGTATTAATAGCATTAGATGATAACAGACAAGGAAATCGGGGCATATTTAAAGAACGGTATGTATCATAGGTTTACCATGTGGGGGATATTGAGAAGCTGAATGAGAGGGCTTCATCTGGAAGATTCAGAAATTTAGTCTATAATTTAAGGTATATAACTATACTGTATTGCATATTTGAGAGTTGTTAAGAGAGTAGATCCTAAAAGTTTTCATCACAAGAAAAAGAATTTGTAATTATGTAGAGTGATGAGTGTGAACTAGACTTATTGTGGTGATCATTTCACAATAGATACGAATATTAAATCATTACATTGTACACCTGAAACTAATATGTCGATTGTGCCTCAATTTAAAAAAGAAGAAAAAGAAAAATAAACCAAACTTAGTTTATATTAAATGTATATGGGAAAAACGAAAGTATAATGAAATCATCCAAGCTATTCTATGGAAATAATTCTTTAGCATCGTGTTCAAAGACTAGAGAATGTAATAACATGATGCGTTCAGAACTGCAAAGACTTTGACACAATAGGAGTAAAGGAGGCATTTGGAGGAAATGCACAATGCTAAGAGAGGGAGCAAGAACCTTAGGTTAGGGGCGCCTGGATGGCTCAGTGGGTTAAAGCCTCTGCCATCAGCTCAGGTCGTGATCCCAGGGTCCTGGGATCGAGCCCTTCATCGGGCTCTCTACTCATTGGGAGACTGCTTCCTTCTCTCTCTCTCTCTGTCTGCTTCTCTGTCTACTTGTGATCTCTCTGTCAAATAAATAAATAAAATCTTAAAAAAAAAGAACCTTAGGTTATAAGTGGCATTAAATTGATTTTAATATGAAAAGGAATCAAGGAAAATTTTTACTAGAGGTGTAGCAATAAGTGCATTCTAGAAATCTGGGAGTAGATGCACTGTATCCATATCCCCTCATTTTGTGCTTCTGCCCAGAGACTATTTTTTCTTCCTTTTTCCTTGACTTTTGACTCATTTTCTCATTCTTTTTTGAGACAGAGGGGGTGGGCAGAGTAGGGGGAGAGAGAAAGAAAGAAAGAGAGGGAGAGAGAGAGAGAGAGAGAGAGAGAGAGAGAGAGAGAGAATCTGAAGGAGGCTCCATATCCACTGCAGAGCCTACCTTTGGGCTCAGTCTAAAATACTGAGATCATGACCTGAACTGAAATCAAGAGTCAATTGCTTAACCTACTGAGCCACCCAGGCACTCCTCAATTTCTTTTTCTTTTCCTTTTCCTTTTTCATTTTCTCCTCTTCCTCCTCCTCATTCTCATTCTCATTCTTATTCCAAGAAGATCTATTTTCCGGTAATCTGTCCTTTCCCATTTTACTATGCCTAAAACATTTGAAAACCTCACATTTGAGGGCAAAAAACCACAATAAGGAAATAGCCCCAACTGGTTCTAACCTTTACAAATGAAATTGCTTGGTATAAAGAAAGAATTGAAACTCTTTCAGTGGATGAGATGTCATGGAAGAAAATTTAAACAGAGGAGGAAAGTCAAGTACAGAGCCTTTGGGAATGCTCATTTTTAGATGACAAGAAGAAGACAAAGAGCCAAAGTAGGAGAAAGAAGGACAGATTGGAAAAGTAGAAACAGAACCAGAGACAGAGTGTAATGGAATAGAAGAGACAGGAGACTTACCAAAATAGTTGTAGTGAACAGAATTGATGGCATAGACATAGTGATAAAGAGGACCACTTTAGTTTACGTAAAGCAAGAAAATTAAGAGTAGATTTAGTAAGGCCATGAAGTCTCTAGATTGCAGCAAGTTAAGGCTGGGAGGAGATTAAGACTGAAGATGGAAAGGGTCAAAGATAGGTGGATAGGGGCCTGAGTGGCTCAGTGGGTTAAAGCCTCTGCCTTCAGCTCAGGTCACGATCCCAGAGTCCTGGGATCGAGGCCCGCATCAGGCTCTCTGCTCAGCAGGGAGCCTGCTTCCCCCCCCCCTCTCTGCCTGCCTCTCTGCCTACTGGTGATCTCTCTCCCTCTGTCAAATAAATAAATAAAATCTTAAAAAAAAAAAAAAAAGATGGATAGAGGAAAGGCATTAATGAGACATGTCATTAAGAACACAATGAGAGGATGGGGTCCTGGGTGGCTCAGTCAGTTAAACATCCAACTCTTGATTTTGACTCAGTCTCTGTCTTGCTCTGTCATGCTCTCATGATCTCAGTGGCTCTGTGCATAGAGGGAAGTCTGCTTGAGATTCTCTCTCTCCTTCTTCCCCTCCCCAAGGGTGCTCGCTCTTTCTCAAATAAATAAATATATACATACATACATACATACATATAGATTTTAGGTGGAAAAGGGGAGGTTGAAGGCACTGGATGACATAGTGTATCATAGTGGTTTACCAGTGCTGGTCCTGGGAGCAGACCCTAGTTCTTCTACTAACTTTGAGACCTTTCATATGGCACATGACCACCTTGAACCTTAGTTTCTTTCTCTCCTCTCAAATGGGGATAATGACCATACTTATAGCATATCAGTGAGGAAGAAATGGGTTAAAACTTAGAGCAGTAGTTGGCTCATAATCATTACTTACTATCATAGATAGAGTATTTACTATCACTGTAGAGTTGATAAGAATATGGTAAGAATGTCGTGGAAGAGTGAATGTGTGGAAGTAGAGCCAAGGAATGAGCACCTTTTGAAATGGTTGTTCATGTAATCTAAGTGAGTCAGGGGGCCAGATGTACCTGGATATCAGTGCGATAGACTTTGAAAATACTCTAGAGGTAGAAAGGGGCTGGGAACCAAATGAGAAAAAAAAGAGCCTTAAGCCCTCATACAATTATATATATGAAAGAAGTGTAAAAATGAACACATCTCTGGGTTTTTATAAGTTCGGTAGACACAATACCACCATCCAATTACAGGTGGTGCTGGGCTTGTTCAGGGAAGGCTTCCAAGATTTCTTGCATTCTGGCTATTTTTCCGAAGGGATTTAAAAAAATTGACAGAGAAAACCAAGTAATGGCTGGCCTAACATGCAATATAACATTAGCATTTTTCTTTTCCTAAAGTATAGGAGAAAGGATCATAGATACTCAGAGTTGGAGAGTGTCTGAAAAGATGTTCAACAAAACCAACTAGCAGATACTCAAATCCTGTATCACCGGAGGAGGTGATTGGTTGGGTGTTTGTTTTTTAGTCTCTGTTTTAAACTACCAGCAGTACAGAACTAATTGCTCTGATCATTAGAAGGGAAGGCCTGAAACTTTCTTTTTTAAGTCAAATTGTTTTTCTGTAACATAAACCTAGGGTCATAGCTCTGTCATTTGGCACTTGATAGAATATGTGCCATGTCTTTCCTATTGCCAATCTGTTCAATATTTGAATGTAGCTATTTTGTTTTTTCTGAATCTTTACAAGGGGAGGGTGATGATATGGTAAAGCAGATTTAGCTTATTCCACCACTGCTCTCCTGAGATGTTTTTGAGTTCCTGTGTTGCTTTGGCCACTTTGGACCTCAGTTTTTGTTTCAATGTCTTAGGAAGGTCATATCCAGCAAGAAGACGTTGAAGGCAATACATAGGTCAGGTTTGATCAGTATGAAAGGAAGAGTATAAGCTAAATTTTTATTATTTTATATAAAACTGCTTACCAAGCAGAAACAGAGGGTGAGCAGAAAGTCTATATGTTAATTTACTTGTGAAATGGGGGTGAAGGTACCTACCTCTTCAGATTATTGTAAGGATGAAATGAGCCTATAGCCAGAGACTGACATCTTAGAGCACTCAAGAAAGAGCACCTATCGTGGCTATTATCATTCTTACCGAGTGGTGTCGCCAATAACAGTAATGAAATCTATGCTTTTATGTGTGCATTGGGTAAATTTTAATTCTTTTCTAAGTTATCAGTATGAAGAACATGTACATATAAATCTTTTATACCTTTTATGGAGCTACTTAATTGGAACTGTAATCGTTTTCATTTAAAATGGAGATCATTTAAAAAGTGAATATGATGTATCATCTGGCTTTGTTGATCTTTGTGTTCAGAATTTAAATCCATGGGATAGATCATGTCACAGTTTACATTGGTATGCAGAAGGAAATGGCAATTCTGTATTCATGACAGCCTATTTAAAATGGCCATGAAAGAGTCTCTCATAACAAGGTTATATGGTATTGATTTGCCTTTCAAGTATTTATTTATTTATTTATCATATGTGCCATTTCTGAAAAATGAAAAGTACAACAAAAATTCATGGCCATCTCCAGCTTCTGGGGAGCTGGATAGATACAAGAGTGTATTTATGGGATGTTTATTTCCTAATATATGCAATGGAGTTGATTCTAAATGATTTGACTTAGAAGCACAATATAAATCTCTGTAGGCACAAGTAGAATTAAGGTTTGCACTAAATCTTTACCTAAAATACCCCAAAGCACGTTATGAAAAATTCCTTTCCTTGTATCAAATTAAATCTTACCTTACTGGGAAGCCAGGGATGAAAGAGTACCCCTGGACCTCTTTGTTTTTATCACAACATCCATCATTAACTTGTGTTTGATTTATGGAGGAAATCTCTTATTTCTGCTACAGTAATATACATTCTTAAAACACAATGTCTTTGGCCTTTAGTGCCTTGTATGGAAATGAAGCTATGGGGGAGGGAACTATTAGTTATATAGCTCCTCCTATGTGCTAAGCACTGTTCTGGGCATTTTGATAATGTTTAACATTTATATAGTGCTTCCTATGGGCTAGGTATTTTGTCCCACATGCCTTATATGAATTACTCATTTAATTCTCACAATAACCGTATGACTAGATATCATTTCTCCACTTTCCAGGTGAGAAAAATTCAGATTCTGAGTGATTAAGTAACTTGCTCAGTTAGTACATAATTGGTGAATCCAGGCCGGGAACCCAAGTTTGAGTAATTGAAAAACCCTTCTTTTTTCCGTCATTCCCCAAATAGTTTTTAAATACCTTTTGATCTGGGAATGAAGGCATAAGTGAGAATTTGAGGAATATTTCATTCTTCTGGACCTAAGACCATTACTAAAACGTAAAAATTCTCATTTACCTCAGAAAGAGATCAAATAAAGAACATAATGCTCATTTACTTATTCAGTAAATACTTAATGTTAGTTTATTTTGTGCCAAGCATTTCACTAGGAGCTGAAGTCATGGAAGTAAAAAAAATTGTCCCTGATCCTCACTGGCTCATGGTCTTTAGGGGATTCAGATAATAAAAAACTTCTAATATGTAGCTAACTGCAGAAACTTTCACAGCTTGGGGGTGCAGGAAGTTATTAAAAACTTTCCAGAGTGGCTGACAGCCAAGCTGAGTCTTACAAACCAGGAGTACTGAACCAAGAGAAGAGAGAAAGTAGGAGAAAAAAAACAAATAAAACCCTTTTTTTTTTAACTTCTCATTTCAGTCAAAAACAGTTTTTCAGCTCATTCAGTTGCACCCCATGGCAGCAGCTTGATGTGAGAAAACTCTTGGCAGGAGAGAGAGAAGGACAGGGAGGGAGGGAAAGAGAGAAGGAGAGGGGGGAGAGAGAGAGGGAAAGAGAGCAAACGCCAGCTTGAGCCTCCTGAGATTTCACTGCAGTTTGCAGTTTGGCATTGTCTTCTTATCTGGTTTGGGAAATTATACCCTTTCTCAGAAATTGATTGTCATTTTTGATTTTCTGTAAAGGAGGTTGACAATTGAAAGACTGCTGAACTTTTCTGAGATTCTGCATTGTCACTTACTTCCCTTCTGCAATCTTTTTGTTTCCTAGACTGACACCATCAGCCACTGCAAAGGGTGATGCTGATTTCCTTAATAGCCACATTGAAATTTGAGCACAATAGCTGCACTGGACCACGTAGGGTGGGAAGAAACAGCACCCATAATTGCATTTATTCCTAGACTCTAAGTCAAACCAGAGACATTAGGGAGTGAAATACAGGGGTTGCTGGAAGTGCTCCAAAATGAATTACAAGTGGCAGACTCCAAATTTTGGGCAGACTTCAAAGCTGGCAATTGCCAGTCATTTCAATCGCAGTGCAGTCAGCAAGGGAGCCCTTTCTTTTGGAATGTTGTATTCTCCCTGCTCCTACACGTACTAGTATGGAATTTAATATACAACATAAGCTCAAGAAATGTATGCTTTAATCAATTTTACACCTAAGGGAAGAATAGTAGTGTTTCTGAAAAAATGAGAACATTATTTTCCACCTCCTTTCTCTGGTCCATTCCCCTCTTAGTCCAGCACTGTCACAGATTTCTCGTTTTTACTTTTTCTGTGCCTGGGCTTTTTTTAGTACTCTCATGACAGACTAAGTATTATTTTCTCTTGGTTCTATTCTTGTTGACTTGCATACTGGCTAATGCAAACCTTATTCTCTTGGGACACCGCAGTCCCTCTTCCCTCACCCCTTCAGCAGTCTTCCCTTTCTATATATACACCTTCAGTTTCAAGCAGTTTTCCTACCTTGTCACAGTCTCACGTAAAGACACAACTGCAGCATCTGTGTGGCTTTCTTTCCCTGTTGTGAGGTTTTGAATTGCTTATAATTCTCTCTCTGAGACTTAGTGATTTCCCTGTTTAAGATTTTAGAATCAACAACATTTTTCTTCCTCACTGTGATTTTATTTATTCCCACTCCCCTGCCTTGAATCGATCCTAATGGGTGTTTACTGATGGTCTGATGCAACTGTAAGAGAATGAGAAAGTTGGTTGAATCATTCTTCCTGTTAGATCCTTCTGTTACCCAAATACTTTCTTCCTAGAAAAATATTGGGTTAAAAAAGGAGAAAAAAATACCACTAGAGAAATATCTTAGTCCTGGGATATTGTTAATTTTGAAGATACCTACTTTTAGTCAAATGTGGAAATATCTGTATTTTTTATACCTTGATCACAGCTCATATTAGATTATATATCAGTGATTAAATTATCTTTCTTATTAAATTGTGTATACTTCAAGCACAGAGGTTTCATCTTATTAATCTTTGTGTCCTTAGCACTTAGCATAATGCCTGGCATATACCAGGCCCTGCATAAAGATTCTTGAATGAATCTTTTATCATTATTTTCTCCTGGGAGTACCAGAGTTTTAATTTTCCCAGTGAATATGATGTAAAATTAATATAATTCAGATTCAAATCATACTTTGTTGATCTGTACTGTTGTGTCAGAATTTAAGCAACTGTTCTACACATTTAAATGCCCTTTTAAATTGTGAATGTTTTGTACAAACACATATTAGAACATTAAATTATGCAATGAACTTGAAAAAATGCTTTTGAAAATATGAACATATGTGGTTTAAAAACAGAAAGGTAAAAATTTAGCATCTCAAAACAAGAAACAGGAAGGATTAAGGAGATGGGCTGTGTCTATATGATATACATGATGTTAAGAAGAAAGTCAGTGTATCATTCATATGCTTACTTGTTAAGTCAAATGTTTAGATGGCATACTGTCTTTATCCAAATTCCTGATACTTAATGAAAGCCAAAGCCTTCTAAGCTGGTACAGATGGATTGACTAGCTATTCTGATTATAATCAACCATAAAGGGAAACAAAATGCCAAGTGTATTTCTGTCCATTAATCCATCTGGGGCAGAGTGGGAGATTAAAAAATGTACAAAGTGCTGCATATGAAGCACAAATACAAAGCTACCATCCTTGAAACAGAGAAGTAAGAAGCCTGAATGAGAACTTCCAAATACCATTTTCATGAAAGCAAAAAAAAAAAAAAAAAAAAAGTACTGCAGGTTGAGGGGGAGGAATTCAAATTGATATGAGCTAGGAGAGGAACTGTGCCATGGAAACTCCTCAGTTGCTGCCTGTAAGAGATCTTCAAAAGCCCTAAAAAGGAAGAAAAAGCATCTTCTGTATGAATATGATGAAAAAAATAGGGAGAAAAATTTAGAAGATCGTTTGTAGTTGGCATGCATGTTTCCAAGCTAACTCAAACCAGGGAAAGAAGGATTGAAAAAAAAATGAATTTTGGATGAAGTGCTTTTTGGGAAAACTAAAAGATCTAGATGTTTAGTTTATTCTTTAGTCTAGGATGGGATTATATTGTCAGCTTTTTAATACATGCTGTTTCTCTCTAGGGGTCTTTTAGTTTTACACCTTATAGGAAAAGTTGGACACTATATAGCCTTTTCATATGACATAGAAAAAAATTAAATGAAAATTTGAAAGTTAATATGATTAATTTTCTTTACCTTGCTGATAATAAAGATGCCCTAAGACTAAGATGGGTTATTTGGAATTCATGGTAGCAGAGACAAGCGATGGAAAGGAATGGAGTTAGAGGGAAAAAGCAGGGGTTATAGAGTCAGTCAGGATTTCATTCATTCATTCATTCAACATTTATTGAAAGCCTACTATATAGAGATCATGCATTTTACTGGCTTCTAAGTAAATAGAAAATAAAAGAGAGCATGTCTCTGTTGCCATGGCACCCATAGATTAATAAGGGAGAAAATCATTAAGTAAATAGTCATGCAATGAATCTATGACTGCATTATCACAGCAGATACAAAAGAAAAAAAGGGCGCCTGGGTGCCATAGTCAATTAAGCATCCAACTCTTGATTTTGGCTCCGGTCTTAGTTTCAGGTTTTGAGATTGAGCCCCACATTGTGCTCTGTGCTCAGTGCAGGGTCTGCTTGAGACTCTGTCCCTCTCCCTCTGTCACTCCCATCACTGCCCCCCCAATAAATAAATCTTAAAAAGAAAAGAAATGGAGAGGAAGTTAGGATGTTTGAGGAACTAAAAGAGAAGTGTTCTAATTCCATTTTTGAAAATTCATTGTGTTTTGACTATGGCAAAGTTACTTATATGAGCCTCTGTTTTCTTATCTGTAAAACAGATTTAGAAAGAGTTACTAAATAATATTGTGTGAATGAAATGAAATGAGATGGGTAAAGTGTCTAATACAGCCTATTTTGGATCTTTTGCATAACTGAAAATTAACTAGAAAGCCCTTTTTTTTTTTTTTTAGTAATATTACCAATAACCTAAAATATGCTTTCTTCTCTTCCCTGTTTAAGTGTCAAAGAATCTGACCCCAGACCTAGGTCAATATAGATTCCTGAAAGCTGACCTTTAAGGGAACATTCATTGCATTCCCTGTGCTCCTAGGCAAGGACCCTGTTCTGCTATGGCTAATTAGCCACAGATACAGCTTCTATATCGAAATGCATTAAAATCTCCTTCCTAATTACTGTTTTATTACCAACATATAATCCATCCCTTAGTTTTTAAAGTGGTAAAAAGAACCTCAACTCATTATCTTTGTTCTGATTAATCTGTTGTTAGCCTATGCATTTCATCTTTTAAACATCCTTTAGGGAATTGGGTATAGGAGGTTCATTCTTGGTATTTGGCATTTGGGAAGGCCTGAAGTCCAAGGTTGTCTGGCATAAAGAGGAATGTTACCATTTCAGGCTAACAGTTAGCACAGTGGGGTGAACATAAATGAACACTGCTTTGAAGATTCCAAACCCTGTAATGCCCTAGTGTTGACATGCTAATGAATTGGTATTCTAGTGTGCTAGGAGCTCAGAGTGAAGGTGCATGAGATACAAAATCTGGACCACACCGCAGAAGTAGATTTCTTTAAAATGGAATCCTTATATGTCCTTATTTTTAATTTTTTGCCTCTTTTTCTTAAAGGAATGAATTTTGGTTCATTGAGTGATCTGGAAAGTGTATTTCAGATTTTAAAAATTGAATTTGAGAGGATCTTAATATTTAAAGTGCAGAAATAGTGATGTGTAAACATGTTTCTTGCATTCATGCTTCACCCACATATCTTAATGGCATATACCTTGGATTCAGAGTGAGTTTTTCCTACCTGGAAATTATTCCTAGTTCAGGCAGTATAATATATACCCTGATTAGGGAAGGAATGACTGCTAGATCTCATCACATATCATCCAAGAGCAGCTTTTAAAAATACTTCTTATTGGGCTCCATGTTAAATACACAGAATGAGAAATTCTAGGGATGGAGCCTCCGGATCTGTAATTTAAAAAAAATCTCTCCAGGTGATTCTGGTGCATGGATATGCTTTTGAGTACTAGCTAAGGGAAAGTGGCAAGTGGCTGTGTGTGTTTTGTGCTAATGTGTATGACTTTTTGCCCACAGGCACATTTCTGACAGTCATTACAGGTATAATCAGTGATTTTGCTGATTGCAGTTGTTCCACTCTCTCTAGTTATGACCCAGATGTGTTGTAATTCAAAATGAAGCTCCATTTCAAGTATTGAGAGTGAAGGTAATGTTGCTCACAGAAAAGAATCCTTGCTCACTTACAAATATTCTCTCTCTGTTCTGGTAGTACTGAGAAAATACTGAAAATAAGGTAAATATATGTGTATATTTGTGCACATATACAAATGTGTGTTTTTTCCTAGAATAATAACAGCCTTGATGAGAAGCCCCTTCATTAGGATTATAGCATAAGGGACTATAAAAACGTTCTTGGGTAAATTGCCATTTTGTAAGCTCCTCAGTTTGAATTATTCAGTTGTGGTTACTATGGAACCACGAGTCTTGTTCACGTTGCAGAGGAAAATTCTAATGGTCCCCCAGAGTCCCCAGACTGCAGAAGAGCTCATTAAAGTGAAAGTACTGCTCTCCCTTTTAAAGACACATAAGCCAACCACAGAATGTCCACATCAGGGTTTTAGGTGTACCTTTCATTTGGCAGAGCTTAGACTTCTGGATGGGGTTTGTTCTTTGAAATGTTAAGAATGTCTCTTTGCTGGAAACAGTTATTATGGGTAGGTCAGCTGAATCCTAGGGATCTGACATTTTGAAATAATGAAACTAGCTTGGTCTTTTTTTTGGATATAACAAATGAAATAATAATTTATTCACCATTTAATACTTAATAATTTCTCCTTATTCTGCTGGTGGTTTATGTATATAATTTATGTAATTCTCCTAATGATTCTAAAGGACAATTACTCCATTTTACAAAGGAGAAAACTGAGATTCAGAATGGTTGGATAAATTACCCAAGTAAGTAAAAGAGCCTGGATTTGAACCAAGTTCTGACTCTGAATCCGGAACTTTATCACTAAATTAGAATATACAGTTTAGGCTCTGTGGTACAGGAGCCTTTGATTGCTACCTGACTGTTCTCCAAGAACTCAGAGGTATAGTAACTACTCTTCTTGCTGCGGGGAGATTTTGAGCAGACTAGAGTCTGCAAAACCCACTGCCTCATCTCAGTTCTGTTGTCAGGAATTTGTATCCTACTAAGTAACCATAGCTCTGCCCTCCTTTATTTGGATTTATGAGCTACGGTGACATCACTGCAAGGGGAATGGGTTTGTGGTCGCCCATCCCCCACCCCTACAAGGTAAGTTTTATAGTGAGCAGGCAAAGTCTTGAGACATGGATGGGCTAATGTTGACCTTGGAAGCAGGCAGTGGTCAGAACTTGGTGAGGTAAAGGTGGGGCAGTCTGATACATTGCCCATTCTTACTGATAAGAAATTGAGGTAAAGTGAATTGAATTTTTCAGGTTTACAAGGGAAACAGGTGAAAAATTAATCAGCAAAAGATCCAAAACGTTTTATTTATTTGCAAAATTGAAGTTTTTTTTATTAGCTGAGGGAATCTTAGAGGTAATTGAGGAACTGAGGGCCAGAGAGATAACAAATTTGCCTGAGGAATCCTAATGCCTGGAGGGTGAAAGTAGGAAACTGGGAGTAGAATCCAGTTTCCCGACAAGAACAGCCTTTCCACACCAGATTTTGCCCTCTCCATTTAAGATTGTGTGCAAAACAGCAGCCTCTGGCTGGGTGGAGGGAGTATTGGGTGTGGAAAGATAAAATCTGGAAGTGAACAGGAAATAGTTGAAGATGAATATAAAAGAGCTAGGCAAAGGGATCCAGATGACAGGAAGATTGTACTTACACAATTGCGTGCAGAATTGTCGTAGTGGCCAGAGGGTGATTCCCTTGATTTCAAGTCTCCAGGAGGAGGTGGGAAGCCTCAGTTAATGAAGCAAATTACATTCCTTAGAAGGGACCTAGTATTATTACATTTTTTCCTCTTGGGTTTTATTGTCTCACCTTTCACCTTTCATATGTAAAAGCAGCTGCTTAAAAGCCTGGGAGGTTCTCTCCAAATTACTTTTGTGTCTGTGAACTGCTTTTAACTTCTGTTCTAAGTGTCAATTCTTGTCAAGGTTTCCTCTCAAATATTAGAGGCAATGTCTCTCCACAGGAGGCACTAGGTCTTTAGAGCACGTTCTAGCTTCCGAGGGGAAAAAAAATGACGTGTGGCAGGCAAGTAAGTGATTATCATATTTGCCTGTGGTACTTGAAGATGATTTTGGGGAGTAAGCCTCAAGTTTTGGTGTGCATAAAATTGCTTAGTGAGCTTATTAAAAATGTACAATCCTGGGACCCACTTCCTGACATAAAGTTTTAAATTCAGAAATCTGCCTATTTAACAAGAGCCACAGGCAATTTGGTTGTAAAGGAGTTTCCTGGATTGCTCTTTGGGAAATACTCATTTCGAATCTTGATATTCAAAGTATGATCCTGAACGTTAGCATGGGCATCACCTGGGAGATGATACAAATATAGAATTGTTTCTCATTCCCAACTTTACAAATCAGAGTCTCTCTTTTTTCCCCACAGTCTCATTTTTAATGAGATTCCTTGGTGATTGCTCCGCATAATAGAGTTTGAGAAGCACTGGTTTAGAAGATACATTAGTCTGTTATTCTACACATGTTCTGCTATAATGAAATAATATAGACTGGTTGGCTTAAACAGCAGAAATTTATTTTCTCACGACTCTGGAGGCTGGAAGCGCAAGATCAAAGGGTCAGCAAGTCTGAGGCCTCTTTCCTTGGTTTACACATGGCCACCTCCTTGCTGTGTATTCATGTGGTACTTCCTTTGTGTATGCACATCTCTGGTATCTTTGTATATCCAAATTTCCTCTTCTTATAAGAATACCAGTCAGATTAGATTAGAACCCACCCTAAGGATTTCATTTTAACTCAATCACCTTCTTTAAAGTTCCCATCTCCAAAAATAGTTCTGAGGTACTGGGGGTTAGAGCTTCAATGTAAGAATTTTGGGGGAACACAAGTTAGCCCATAACCGAGAGTATGGCAATCATAAATAGGCCTGCTAATATGCACTTCTGTCATTGCAAAGAACTCTGAGAAATTTAGAAACTCATATCTAATAGGGGCCTGAACCCCCAAACCCACTCTTTATCCTGTGTTCTCCATCTTGGTAAACAACACTGTCTTTGACTTAATTTGTCCAAGCCAGATAATTTGGAACCTAGTGCTCCCTCACTCTTAACATCACATTTAATTGATAACTATATCCTACTATTTTTACCTCAGTTATCTCTCCAGTATAGTTTTTTCCCACCCTAATTCTCACTACTCTGGCCCCTACCTCCTCATCCTTTATCATACTAGGAAAATATGTGAATTCCCTTCACATATGGAAATATTAGCTCACTTTTCATACTGATATCTTGATCTCTAATTTTCTGGTTCTTGTTTATCATTTATATTAGCCTGAATGTTTGTTATAGAATAAAAATCTTATAATGTCATTCTCTTGCTTAAAATCATTCATGGCTTGCATTGCCCTAAAAAGAAAATGTAGTCTCCTTAGGATGGAGACTTATGATCTTATGAAACTTATGAGACTTATGACAACTACTTATGATCTAGCAAATGCTTCCCTTGTCAGCCCCATCTCTCCCTTCTCCTCACTCTAATTTTTCACAGTTCACTCTGTGTTCTAGCCATACTGGATTATTTTTCCTTCCAGTTTCTTTAACATGTCACATTGTGCCTCATGTCTGAGCCTTTGCAAAAGCTATACCCTCTGTCTGGAACTTTGTTTCTTTTCTTTTCTCCTCCTACCCCTTTCAAATCTCAGTCCATGTCATTTTCTCCCTAAAACCTTACTTACATCAATTGTTTAGCGGAGGTGGCTTTCTTTAGAACTCATAAAATGTCACTCATCACATTATGTAGGATATAATGACATGGACTGTTTCATATACAACTGTATTTCTGAAACCTGTCCAGTGCATGACATATGTACTTGTTGAATGTACTAGTGATGGGATCATTGTTTATATGATGTCTAAAAGCTGGGGAATGAAGCATATGAATACAAGTATAAATAATTACCATTAATATGGCTTTCTTAGGGAGTAACTTCTAATTACTAGATGTTATCTAGATTACTAGGTGTTAGAGATAAGCATTTGGTTTTCCCCTGTAGAAGTTAAAAATTTTTAGCTCTATAAGTATGTGGTTTTAGAACCTTGGGTGTACTTATGGGGACAAAGGGACAGGCCCTCTGAAACAGAGATGGACATTGTGCCACCATAGCACTATGACTTCACTCTAATATCTCAGTCTTCAGTGAATGTTGAAAGTCACCTATTCCCCAGAATCTTCTATCAGTTCATTCTGGTCTTCCCTTATGATAAGGTGGCACAGAAAAAAATTTTATCAGCCATCTGTTATCTGACCTTTACAGTAACTTGGGGAAAAGAGCATTCTAATAGGAATTTTTATTCTTTCTTAGACTCTCTTTTTAGAATTGTCATTGTAACTGGGTCTTAGAGAGTATTTGATATTGGTTCAATGTCCATTTTCTCTTCAGATCTATAAATTCCATAAAGTCAGTGATCATAGCTACCTCATTCACCACTGATTACTACTAACAGAACTAGTTAAGCACATAGCAAGTACTTAATGACTAATATTGAAGGCTTTTGCTTAGACAATTAGGGGATAATGACAACATTAACTAGGACCCAAAACAGAAGGAAGTGCACATCTGACAAGGGAAGATAAGGCATGATGGCAGTCAAATCATTGTGCAAATCTGGAGCCTAAGAAATATATTGGCACTAGAGTTATGAAAGTTTATTGTCATGGAATATTGCTGATATTTAAAGCTTTGGGAAAGCATGATGGTATATAGGAAGAACATATTTAGCCTGTGTATATAATGATTGTAATATTAACTAACACTTTTAAATACCATATGCTGTGTACTTTTTTAAGTGCTTTGCAAATATCAGTGTGTTTAATTCTTTTTTTTTTTTTTTTCAGTGTGTTTAATTCTTACAAAAACTGTATGTTGTGTGCACTAGTAGAGTCCCTTGTAACACATGAAGAAACTGAACCAAAAGAAGGTTAAGGAACTTGTCCAAGTTCACACAACTTTTTAGTGGCGGAGATAAGCTTCAGACCTAGCCAGCCTAGCTTATGAGCCAAGATGCCTAAAGAGAAAGAATAGGGAAGATGGTTCTTCTTCTTTCTTCAACACTCTTTCAGTAAGTGTTGATTAAAAAAAGGTCATTTTTTCAGTGAGGTAGGAAAATAAATTTCAGGATTCGGTATCTTGTCCTGACCGTTGTGCATTTATTCTTATTGAGTGCAAATCCATGGACTGGCAAAGGCTTTGCCTAAGCTGCTCCAGGTTTTGAAATGGCCCATAGATAGCACGATAGCAAAAGACTTTCTATTAAAGCACCTTGAATTGTTCTTGGCAGCTTATCCTTTAAAAGGAAGGAGTACCAGAAAAATGAACTGAACCGTGCCTTGCATTGCTCTGCCAGCTGCCTGTCACAATCCAAAATAGCTGAGAGTCTCCAGAAACTGTAAAATTGTCTTAAAGGTCCGGTTACACGTTCAGCTTCTCTGATTTTCTTAAAAAGAAAGTAGTTTAATTAATTCAGTATTACCTTAAAAAAATTGGCACTATATTCTATATTGAACTGACTTGGGAGGACTAAGGGGATTGATCCTTAATCCCTATTAAGGATTAGCCTAACAATATAGGCTAAGGGGATTGCCTTCCCCCAGATCAGATGACAGAACTGCTTAAGAGTACTTGTTATTGTGTGTAAGTAACAATTTACATGTACTTTTATTTTATCACTTCTATATTTTTGTATTTTATTTTGATATGCTTCTTGATATCTAGATATCTCCTAGATATCTTCTAGGTATCTCCTATTCCCAGAAAAGCAATAAATACATTGAATGAAACACTTTCCTATATGTGTAGTTGAAAATACATATTTTTGATGGTAAATATTCTTATCAAGTTTTTTAAAGATACATAGTTTTGTGGAATTGCAGCATCAGATATATATCTGTGCTTCTCAATAACTGCTTTAAGGAAAAAAAACCCTCCAAATCCCCAAACACTGTGGGCATAAGATAATAAGATTCACAGAATCTGATTTCTGAAGATGCGCCTGGTGAAACAGACCAGCATGATCACCAGCTTTGCACCTCATTAGGATATTTTAGACAGAACCCTGCACCAAGGAGCTCTCGTCTGAAAGTCAGGTGACTTTCCAATGAAGACATGAATTTCAAAGCATCTTCATGTGTAGGTTCTGTTAAAATTGCGGTTGATCTTTAATTTGACTTTTAATTAGCAGTGTATATCCAGCAATCAGTTTTATCTGCCTCCTTTAAAGAATGATTTACTATTTATATCTGTGAATGTGTGTGTGTGTGAGAGAGAGAGAGTGTATGTGTATGAAAGAGTGTGTGTAAAAAAGAATGTGTGAGGAGAGTGTGTGAAAGCATGTGTGAGAGAGTAAATGTGACAGTGTGTGAAAGTACATGTGAGTGTGTGTGAGAAAAGAATGTGGGAGAGAGAGTGTGTATGAAAGAGAGTGTGTGTCAGGAGTATATGTGAGTGAATATGTATATGAGTCTGTGAGTATATGCCTGTGACTGTGTGAGATTGAGAGAGTGTGTGTGAGAGTGTGCATGAGAGAATGTGTGACTGTGAGGGAGTAAGAGAGAGAGAGAGAGAGAGAGAGAGAGGGAAAATGAAAAGGAGTCTTAACAATAAACTGTTAAAATTGAAAGCAGAAATCCATCTCTACATTTTCTTACTTATTTTGTGGTTCTCTTTGCTAACATTTAGGAGAGCAGAGAGAGATGACTACTTGAAGAGTCCCCTCCCTTGAACATGGTGATATGAATGTCCCTTTAATGGCAATGGCAAATACTGCAAGATTCCCACTGTGTTTTTACTAAGCTCAGCTTACTCTTTCCTGGGGCCTTGGAGAGAAGCGCATTATTCACTCGAGCATTCTGGATATCCTTGACATTTTCTTTGTGCCTCAGGCTGTTGTAGTGGCTAGGGCTTTTAACAGGAGGGTTAACTGCCTATATGTCAGAAAGTTTCAACATCCACATGCTTTACCAGCAAATACATTCATGTATTTTTGTACATTCCGGTAGGTCAGGGAGCAGGTCACATATTAATAGGCTGTGTGTGAAGATGGGGAGGGTGAGGCTCAGCTTTGAGGAAATTTTTTAGCCCTTGCTATTGTCTCTGTGTTTGGGTATTGACAGTTATATACTGCCTAGGAATTAGCTGATAGAGGATTGACTGGACCTCACAGAGCAACATGAATAATTATATATTTATTCTAGCTTCCATTCTGCATATTTCAAAAGCCAACTATAAATCTATCAAAAATAGATGTCAAGATAGAAATTGCTGGATCCATCAGAACTTAATTATTCTGGTCTTTAGACTCCTTCTGGTGACTAGAAATGAGGCCTAGCTACCAGGGTTCTCTTGTTGATTGCTTTAGTGTCCTCGTCTGAAAAATAGAGATAGTAATAGTACCTTCCTTAGAGAGTTCTGGGGATACAGGGAACTAATAATGCACGTACAAAGACTCAGATCAGTGTCTGACACAGTACATCTTGCTCAAAGTGTTCATTCTCATCACCACATTCATCATCAATCAAGACTCCCTCTTGTTGCCATATGCAGTCTAACTGGCCCAGTTTGTACAGATAAAGTGAGGTTGCTTCTATCTCCCACCCCATGGGTAGCATTATAGGGCTGACTTCCTTTCTCTTGCAATACACCTAAAATGCTGAGCCTGATACTCTCTGGGCTGTGGGTGGGGCAAAAGTCAGAGGCAAGGAGAGCAGTCTAATGTAGTATAAAAAATTGTTACAGAGATATGATATCCAGTTTTTGCTCCCAGATCTTATGTGTAACCCTAAGAAGGAGACAGAGGTAGTAAAGTATTAAGTAGGGATACCTTCTATAGATTAAGTGCTGTACTATTGTTTTATGTTGTCACATATATTTTCCTTATAACCAAGTTATGAGGTAAGTGAGTTCAACAAGATTAAATGAATGGCCCAAGTCTCTTGGCAGAGCTTATAATCAGACCAACAGTGCTTCCCAAGGTTATCTCTTGAGTATTTTCTTTTATTGAGCAAAGAAAGGCTTTGGGTTCAGAAATTTCAAGGTAATTCTCAGCTGTGCTGGAGGTATTTTGCAATATCAGCTTGTTTTTCTGTACTATTTGGTGTGATTCCTTTCTCATTCCACAAAGTGCTATCTCAGAAATTTTACTTCTTTCTCATGCTCCATGTTCAGAGGTATCTTCTACTACCTGAGGGATGACACTGCTTCCAACTTCTTGAGCACATATGGGAGCTCAGAGCTGGAATACCTCAAACTTCCAACCCCACCCTGATAAACTCATCTACAATTATATTCATCATGATTACTTTTCTTCTAATCTCATAGGCATATTGACATAAAGTAAGATTTATTGTCCTCTTACTATGTGCCAGGAACTTTACACAGATTAATCCTTACAACTCTTTGAGGTAAGTACTATTAGTGTCCACATTTTACACATAAAAACACAGGTTGCTATGGCTGGATTGTGTCCTTGAAAATTCATATATTAATGTATCCATATATCCATACCCAATATGATGGTATTTGGAGATGGGGCTTTGTAATTAAGTTTAGGTAATTACATGAGTTTACCTCATGTAAACTTAAGGTAATTAAGTTTACTTGAGGTCACAAGATTGTCCCTCATGATGGGATTATATGTCCCTTATAAGAGGAGAGACCTTTTTTCTACCATCATGTGAGGACATAGTGAGAAGGCAAACATCTGCAACCTAAGGAGAGAGCCCACACAGGGGACCTGAATTGGCTGGCACCTTGATCTTAGATGTTCCAGTTTCCAGAACTCTGATGAATAAATTCCTGTTGTTTAAATTACCCAGCCTATGGATTTTTGTTATGGTAGCTCAAACTGAGTAGTACAGATATAATTTGAAGTTGAACAGCTATCACTTGGAGAAGTCAGGACTCAAACCTGGGTGTGCCCTTAACCACTCTGCCTTATGGCTTCACAGAGAGTTGCCCCATTTTCTGATCAAGGGTGAGGCCTTTATGTGGGCTCTTACTCTTTACTCTAGCTTTTAGCTTCTTCTAGAATTTGTACTCTCTTTCTTTCTTGCATTTTCAAGTTTAATCTCAATTATCTCCTTCTTCCTTAAATATATGTGCTCTACTGTCTTAAACCACATCGCAGTCCTTTGTTCCCTGGTAAGCCCTCTTAGTTGCCAAAATCAATGCATTCTGTTTAATTGCTTTTTTGTGATCTCTTTTTAATGCTTGACATTAATGTTGAGCCCTTTTGGGGGGAACTTTTCGCTTGATTTACTAATATGACACCATTTTCTGCTAACATTCTGATTTCTGTTTCTCCTTGCTCCTCTTTGTTCATTTTGCTTAAATGTAAGTTTTTCCCAGGATTCAGTTCTTAGTCTTCTTTGTCTTTCTACAAATGGAGGTATTATTTCTTCTAACAGTACCATATTGCTGATGGCTCTGGGATCTATATATGTGGTACAGACTAACATGCAGAACATGGCTTGCTTCTTCCATTCAGGGTTTTCATTGTTCAAATGTTACATACGCAGAGAGGACTGCTTTAACTACCCAGTATAAAATGACATCTCTGTCCATTGCTTAACCCTGCAATTTCCTTACTTGTTCTTTTTTTCTTTTTAGATGAATCACCACCTGACTATATTCAGTATTAATTTAATTCTTTGTTTTCTGTTTCCTCTACTAAATGAGTGCTTCAGGAGGAGGGATTCAATATAGTGATTAAAAACAAAATCCAGGCACATTGTACATTCCAACTTTGACACTTCCAAACTATGAATCTGGCAAGTTACTACACTGTGCCTTACTTTCCACATTTGTGAAATGAGGATAAAATTAATGCAAGTCAACATTATTTAATGAATGCCCCCAAATCCCAGGCTCTGTTCTAGGAATTTGGGATGTAACAGAAACCCATAGAGAGAAATCCTTGCCCTCGTGGAGTTCATATTCAATTGAAGAGAGATAAGACAGTAAGCAAGATGAATAAGCAAAGTATGTAATTTGTCAAGCAGTACTAAGGCTGTGGAAAAAATAAACAGGAAAGGGGATAGAGATTAAAATTACTGTTGAGTTTAAATCAAGGTAATCAGAGAAGGTATCCCCATAGAGGAGAACTTTGAGCAAAGGTGTGAAGCAGGTTAGGGCCCTGGCCATGTGGATATCTGGGAGAAAATTTCTCCAGGGAGCACGACCCCTTTTTCTAGGTTCGTGCTTTCCTTCCTATTCTCACACTGCCCCCCACCATTATATTAAATTACACTTTAGACATTCTGAACTATGAATGCTTCATACCTCCATATCTTAGGTAATTGTACTTTTTCAGTTTGTGTTCTCCACCTCCCTTTATTTTTTTTCTACAAAATAGCTACACATTTGTAAAATAGGGATGATGACAATTACATCTGCCTGAAATGCATTGTGAAGATTAAAATATTTTATATATGTAAAGCATAAAATAGAGTGACTGACCCATAGTATGTGTAATAGAAGTATTGGTTCTTATTATTACTAAAGTGCAAATAAATCATGTCATTCTTCTTAATATGGTTACTTGCCTAACTTTTGCTCATCCTTTAGGTCCCAGTTTCCCTCAGTCCCTCAATCTGGAAGTGTGCTCTTCTTATGTAATCCCTGTGCTTTCCCTAATACTGTGTTTATCACAAAGAATTGCAACTTATTTATTTGGCTGCATTCCAATCTAGAATTTAAGCAGGTTGAGAATGGAGACTGTCTCTAGTTCACTATTATATCCCCAGTACTTGGTCTCTGGCTGATACATGCTAAGAACTCAATAAATGAAAGGTTACTATGATAAATGATAACTATTATGTATTTTATTAATACATTTATAAATACAAATTAAAATTAAAGAGGTCAGTTGTATACTGCTGAAAAAGTTATGGCCTCTTAAATTCCTCATATCAGAGAGATCATATGATAATTGTCTTTCTCTGATTGACTTATTTCACTAATATGCTCTAATTCCATCCATATTGTAAATGGCAAGATTTCATTTCTTTTGATGACTGCATCAAAAGATGCATCTATATACAATGTATTCCATTGTATATATATCACATCTTTTTTATCTATTCATCTGTTGATGGACATCTATGTTCTTTCCATAGTTTGGCTATTGCGGACATTGCTGCTATAAACATTCGGGTGCATGTGCCCTTTGGATCACTACATTTGTATCTTTAGGGTAAATACCCAGTAGTGCGATTGCTGGGTTGTAGGGTAGCTGTATTTTCAACTTTTTGAGGAACCTCCATACTGTTCTACAGAGTGGCTGCACCATCTTGCAGTCCCACCAACAGTGTAGGAGGGTTCTCCTTTCACCTCATCCTTGCCAGCATCTGTCATTTCCTGACTTGCTAATTTTAGCCATTCTGACTGGTGTGAGGTGGTATCTCACTGTGGTTTTGATTTGTATTTCCCTGATGTCGAGTGATGTTGAGCACTTTTTCATGTGTCTCTTGGCCATTTGGATGTCGTCTTTGCTGAGATGTCTGTTCATATCTTCTGCCCATTTCTTGATTGGATTATTTATTCTTTAGCTGTTGAGTCTGATAAGTTCTTTATAGATTTTGGATATTAACCCTTTATCTGATATGTCATTTGCAAATATCTTCTCTTATTCTGAAAGTTGCCTTTTGGTTTTGTTGACTGTTTTCTTTGCTATGCAAAAGCTCTTGATCTTGATGAAGTCCCAACAGTTCATTTTTGCCCTTGCTTCCCTTGCCTTTGGCGCTATTTCTAAGAAGTTGCTGTGGCTGAGGTCAAAGAGGTTGCTGTCTGTGTTCTCCTCAAGGATTTTGATGGATTCTTGTTTCACATTGAGGTCTTTAATCCATTTGGAGTCTATTTTTGTATGTGGTGTAAAGAAATGGCCCAGTTTCATTCTTCTGCACGTGGCTGTCCAATTTTCCCATCACCATTAGTTGAAGAGACTGTCTTTCTTCCATTGGACATTCTTTCCTGCTTTGTCAAAGATTACTTGACTTTAGAGTGGAGGGTCCATTTCTGGGCTCTCTATTCTGTTCCATTGATCTATGTGTCTGTTTTGTGCCAGTACCATACTGTCTTGATGATTTGTAATAGAGCTTGAAGTCTGTAACTGTAATGCTGCCAACTTTTTTTTTTTTCAACATCCCTATGGCTATTTGGGGTCTTTTCTGGATCCATATAAATTTTAAGATTCTTTGTTCCAGGGGCATCTGGGTAGCTCAGTGGGTTAAGCCTCTGCCTTTGGCTCAGGTCATGATCTCAGGGTTCTGGGATCCAGCCCCACATCGGGCTCTCTGCTCAGCAGGAAGCCTGCTTCTCTCCACCCCCTGCCTGCCTCTCTGCCTACTTGTGATCACTTTCTCTCTGTCAACTAAATAAATAAAATCTTTAAAATAAAAAGATTCTTTGTTCCATTTCAGAAAAAACTGATGGTATTTTGATAGGGACTGCATTAAATGTGTAGATTGCTTTAGGTAGCATAGACATTTTCATAATATTTGTACTTCCAATCTAGGAGCATGGAACGTTTTTCCATTTCTTTGTGTCTTCCTCAGTTTCTTTCCTGAGTACTTTATTGTTTTCTGAGTGCAGATTCTTTGCCTCTTCCTAAGTTTATTCTTAGGTATCTTATGGTTTGGGGTGCAGTTGTAACTGGGATCGACTCCTTCATTTCTCTTTCTTCTGTCTTGCTGTTGGTATATAGAAATGCAACTGATTTCTGTGCATTGGTTTTATATCCTGAAACATTACCAAATTCCTGTATGAGTTCTAGCAGAGTTGGAGTGGAGTCTTTGGATTTTCCATGTAAAGTATCATATGATCTGCAAAGAGTGAGAGTTTGACTTCTTTGCCAATTCAGATGCCTTTTATTTCTTTTTATTGTCTGATTGCTGAGGCTAGGACTTCTAGTACTATGTTGAATAACAGTGGAGATAGTGGACATGCCTGCTGTGTTCCTGATCTTAGGGGAAAAGCTCTCATTTTTCCCCATTGAGAATGATATTTGCTGTGGGTTTTTCACAGATGGCTTTGGTGATATTGAGGTATGTACCCTCTATGACCACACTGTGAAGAGTTTTGACCAAGAAACGATGCTATAATTTGTCAAATGCTTTTGCAGCATCTGTTGAGAGTATCATATGATTCTTGTTCTTTCTTTTAGTAATGTACTGTATCCCACTGATTGATTTGCAGATGTTGAACCAACCTTGCAGCCCAGGAATAAATCCCACTTGGTCATGGTGAATAATCCTTTTAATGTACTGTTGGATCCTATTGGCTAGTATTTTGATTGGTATTGGTAAGAATTTTTGCATCCGTGTTCATCAAGGATATTGGTCTGTAATTCTTTTTTTTGTGCAATTCTCCTTTTTGATGGGGTCTTTGGTTTTGGGATCAAGGTAATGCTGGCCTCATAAAATGACTTTGGAAGTTTTCCTTCCATTTCTATTTTTTGGAACAGTTTCAGGAGAATAGGTATTAATTCTTCTTTAAATGTTTGGTAGAATTCCCCTGGGAAACCGTCTGGTCCTGGGCTCTTGTTTGTTGAGAGATTTTTGATGACTGCGTCAATCTTCTTACTGGTTATGTGTCTGTTCAGGTTTTTTATTTCTTCCTGGTTCCGTTTTGGTAGTTTGTGTGTCTCTAGGAATGCATCCATTTCTTCCAGATTGTTAAATTTGCTGGTGTATAGTTGCTCATATTATGTTCTTATAACTTTTGTATTTCTTTGGTGTTGGTTGTGATTGCTCCTCTTTCATTCATGATTTTATTAATTTGGGTCCTTTCTCTTTTCTTTTTGATAAGTCTGGCCAGGGGTTTATCAATCTCATAGATTCTTTCAAAGAACTCATTTCTAGTTTCATTGATCTGTTCTACTGTTCTTTTGGTTTCTACTTCATTGATTTCTGCTCGGATCTTTATTACTTCTCTTCTCCTGCTGGGTTTAGGCTTTCTTTGATGTCCTTTCTCCAGCTTCTTTAGGTGTAGGGCTAGGTTATGTACTTGAGACCTTGTTTCTTGAGAAAGGCTTGTATTTCTATATACTTTCCTCTCAGAACCGCCTCTTCTGTGTTGCAAAAATTTTTGAACAGTTGTGTTTTCATTTTCATTTGTTTCTATGAATTTTTTAAATTCTTGTTTAATTTCCTGGTTGACCCATTCTTTCTTTAGTAGGATGCTCTTTAGCCTCCATATATTTGAATTCTTTCCAACTTTTCTCTTGTGATTGAGTTCTAGTTTCAAAGCATTGTGGTCTGAAAATATGCAGGAAATGATTCCATTCTTTTGGTACCGGTTGAGACCTGATTTGGACCCAGGATGTGATCTATTCTGGAGAATGTTTCATGTGCATTAGAGAAGAATGTGTATTCTTTTGCCTTGGATGGAATGGTGTGAATATATCTGTGATACCCATCTTGTCCAGTGTGTCATTTAACGCCTTTATTTCCTTGTTGATCTTTTACCTAAATGATCTGTCCATCACAGTGAGGGGGGTGTTAAAGTCCCCTACTATTATATTATTGTCGATGTGTTTTTTTGGTTTTGTTATTGATTGGTTTATATAATTGATTGCTCCCATGTTATGGGCATAGATATTTACAATTGTTAGATCTTCTTGGTGGACAAATCCCTTAAGTATGATATAGTGTGCTTCCTCATCTCTTATTATAGTCTTTGGCTTAAAATCTAATTTATCTGATACAACGATTGCCACCCCATCTTTTCTTTGATGTCCATTAGCCTGGTAACTTGTTTTCCACCCCCTCACTTTATATGCGGGGATATCTTTGGGTCTAAAATGAGTTTCTTGAATACAGTGTATTGATGGGTCTTGTTTTTTATCCATTCTGATAACCTGTGTCTTTTGATTGGGGCATTTATCCCATTTACATTCACAGTAACTTTTGACAGATATGAATTTAGTGCCATTTTATTGCTTGTAAGGTGATTGTTACTGTATGTTGTCTCTGTTCCTTTCTGTTCTGTTACTTTTAGGCTCTCTCTTTGCTTAGAGGACCCCTTTCAATATTTCCTGTAGGGGTGGTTTGGTGTTTGCAAATTCTTCTAGTGTTTGTTTGTCCTGAAACTTTTTTTTTTTTTTAAGATTTTGTTTATTTATTTGACAGAGAGAGTGAGACAGAGCACAAGCAGGCAGAGAGACAGGCAGAGAGAGGGAGGGAAGCAGGCTCCCTGCTGAACAGAGAGCCCAATGTGGGGATTGATCCCAGGACCCTGAGATCATGACCTGAGCCGAAGGCAGAGGCTTTAACCCACTGAGCCACCCAGGTTCCCCTGTCCTGGAAGCTTTTTATCTCTCCTTCTATTTTCAATGACATCCTACCTGGATGTAGTGTTCTTGGCTGCATATTTTTCTCATTTAGTGCTCTGAATATATCATGCCAGTCCTTTCTGGCCTGCCATATCTCTATGGATAGGTCTGCTGTCATTCTAGTATTTCTACCATTCTGTGTTATAGACCTCTTGTCTGGAGCTGCTTTTAGGATTTTTTCTTTGTGAGTGACACATGTAAGTTTTACTATTAGATGGCAGGGTGTTGACCTATTTTTATTGATTTTTAAGGAGGGTTCTCTGTGTTTCCTGGATTTTGATGCTTGTTCTTTTCTCCAAATTAGGGAAATTCACTGATACAATTTTCTCCAATATATCTTCTGCCCCCCTCTCTCTTTTTCTTCTGGGATCACAATTCTAATATTGTTCGTCTTATAGTATCACTTATCCCTCAAATTTTTCCCTTTTAGTCCAGTAGTTTTTTGTCTCTCTTTTTCTCAGCTGCTTTATTCTCCATCATTTGGTCTTCTGTATCACTAATTCTCTTTTCTGCCTCATTTATCCTAGCAGTCAGAGCCTCCTTTTTTTTTTTTATTGTACCACATTAATAGCTTTTTTGATTTCAAACTGGTTATATTTTAGTTCTATTATTTGTCCTGAAAGGATTTTATTTCTCCAGAATGGGATTCTCTAATGTCTTCCATGCTTTTTTTGAGTCCAGCTAGCACCTTGATAATTATCAATCTGAATTCTAGTTCTTACATGTTACCAATGTCTGTATTGATTAGGTCCCTAGTCGTCAGTACTGCCTCTTGTTCTTTTTTTTTGTGCTGAGTTTTTCTGTCTTGTCATTTTATCCAGATAAGAATAGATGAATAAGAGAACAAAATACTAAAAGGGTAGCAATGACCCCAGAAAAATATACACTAATGAAGTCAAAAGAGACCCAAAACTGGTGGGAGAAGTAAGGGGGGAAAAAAAGGGGAAAAAAAGGGGAAAAAAAAACTATATATATATTAATCTGGTGAATAGAACAAAGGCAAACACTTGATTTTGGGTGTATTGTGGTCTGTTAGAAGAAGCTACCTCTCAAAATTTAGAAGAAAGAAAAACTTATATATATACAAAAATAAGGGCAAACACAATGAAAGGATGTAACGATAAAAGTTAAAAAAGATTCTAAAAAGGAATTGATAAGAAGTTGGTTGAAAAAAGGAAAAAAAAAGGAAGAAATGTGATTAGGCTGGAGACTAGAAGAAAGCCATGCACTAGATTTAGGTTATATTTTGATCTTTTAGAAGAAATCGTATCCCAAAATTTTAAAGAAAAAAAAAAACCTGTGTGTATACAAAAAATAAGTTTAAATACATTGAAGGGATAAAATATGACTATAACAGTGAAAATTTAAAACGATTTTTAGAAATGTATTGGTAAGATAAAGTAGAAAACATTAAAATAGGAAAGAGGAAAAATTAAAAAAATAGAATAAGAAAAAAATAAATTTATAAAATTTAACTTTGAAAGACTAAAGGATCATGGGGAAAAAGCCATGAATTCTATGTGTTACTTTCCCTTAGCTCTGGAGTTCCCAGTTCTCATTGATCAGGAACTTGGTCTTGGCTGGATGTTCTTGTGATATTCTTGGGGAGGGGCCTATTGCAGTGATTCTGAAATGTCTTTTCCCGAGGCAGAATTGCACTGCCCTTGTCAGGATCCAGGCTAAGTAATCTGCTTGGGTTTCTTTTCATAGCTTTTGTTCCTTAAATGCTTTCTATACAGCTTTGGAGGACAGGAATGAAAATGGTGGCCTCCCAATCTCCAGGGCCCTTTAGGAGCTGAGAGCTCAGTGCCCCACCCCTCCATGTGCCCCCAGAGAAAAGCAATTAATCCTTCCCCTCTCCCTGGTCTCCAGCTGCACTCTTAGCTCACCCAGCCTGTGACCAAGTCTTTCTGTCTGTGGTGCATGGTTCCCCCATTTGGAGTCTTTAAACCCAGCAGATTCCTTAAGCGTGCTCTTGCCCTTCTCCACCCAGAGGAAGAAGGAGGGTGTCTCTCTGGATCTGCCACTTGTGGAGTCCCTGCTTGGAGTGCAGTGACCGGACTGTGCCTTGGATCTTGGCTTAAGGTAATTCCGAGCTGAGAGCGCACTCCTTGACTCCGTCTCTGCAGCTGGCTTCCCTGCTCCATGACTTGGGAGCTCTGCCACATTCAGACACCATGGTCTTTTTGTGTCCCCATGGGTTCTGAGACTACCCTTTCCTCACGAGAGCTCCACCCCCCTGCTTATCCTCTGGAATGACATCCCTCAGTGGAGCAGACTTCTAAAAGTTCTGATTTTGTGCTTCATTGGTTCTCTCACTTGCTGGGAGCTGGCTCCTCCCCCCATGGTCTGTCTTCCCATCACTTTGGATTCACTTCTCCACATGTCCTTACCTTCTGGAAAGTGGTCAATTTTCTTTTCCTAGAATTGCTGCTCTTCTCTTCAATCTCCTGTTGAGTTTATAGGTGTTCAGAATGACTTGATAACTATTTAGCTGAACTTCTGGGACCTGATGATGTTTCAGCCTTCTACTCCTTCACCATCTTGCTTCTTTGATATGATATTTTTGAATGAATTAATAAGCAAATGCCCTCTCTAAACATAGTTACTTAATTTGTTCCCATTCCTTATTGACCCATATTACTCCATTTTTGGAGGAAGAGAGGGTAGTGTGTCATGGGTTAGGAACAAGGACTCAGAAGGCAAGGAGATGTGAATTTGATGCCTAGCTTGCAAATTAGCAAGGACACATTTGTAAAAGTCAATTCATAGTGTTGCCATGAGGTTGTTTGGAAGATTTATTGAGATAATCCTTAAAAAAGTGCTGAGGGTAGCATCTTGCTTTTAAAAGGCTTCACTTGATGTTAGCTCTTATTATTCTCTAATTGATCTTCTGCCAGTCCACCCCTCCCCCCCCAAAGGATTTAGGCAGGAGAGCAAATAAGTGTGAATTTTATTTAGTGAAATCTTATGTGCCAAACACTATACTAAACATTACATATTTTACTCACATTTAATCCTTAAAATAACCTTATGTCACTTTTATTATTTCTACTTAGAGAAACTGAGTCCTATTTTAGTATATGTGCTGCCGAAGCGAGCACGAGAAACTGAGTCCTAAATTAAGTAAAAACTGAGTCAAGTTCATGTAGCTGCTAACTGATAGAGTTGAGAATCAGAATCAGAACTATTGCACCATTTTGTCCTCATTATCGATTTAAAACTCCAAGGGTGATCTTTTGGTTGCCATTCTGTGGAGATGCTTTCATATTAAAGTCTTTCTGTTTGCTTGGCTAGCAGAAATAATTAAATTTTATTAAACTGAGGTGCTAAACCCAGTTCTTATTTTATTTGAGCTTATCACTTTTTTGTTCTAACTTGGAAGCCTACTTGTACACAACTGGAAATACTAAGCCTTATTGTCGTCTACTAGCTAACTGCAGTTTAATGACAACTATAAAAGTATTAGTAGCAGTATTAGGTTACTGAGATACTATGTCACTATTAACTTCTATCATCCATTTTTATGGCTGTGTTTCATTCTGGGAGCATTCTTAGTCTCATTTTACATGACAGTAAACTATAGCACAGAAGAGTAGATTTCTCCCATATTACCCACTGAGTTGGTTTCAAAACCAAGGTTACAACTCCATGGTGTATTACTTTACCACTGTCCTTCATATCCTAAATGATTAGATTGTAACCAATTGACTGCTAAATGTGGCAAATTAGATGGTCATAATTCTACTATGGGGTAGGTAATAACTTGACCATAAGTCAAGTGGTTGGAGCTGGTAAGTGGTGGAGGTGAGAATTGGACCCAGAACTGCTGATTCAAAGGGAACAGTATGATACTCTAACACAGTTGAGGAATTTTTTAATTCCTCAATTAATTCCTCAGTAACTCATGCCCTAAGTTATTTGACTGAAATTTTTCTTTGTTTTACTGTTATACTTAAAGCTATTTCTCTTTTTTCCCCTCTTTCTCTCTTGTTGATAGGGTTCTCTTCTCTTCAATTAGAATGTGAGCTTCACAAGAGTGGAGAATTTTGTTGTTTCACTCCTATTGTATCTGTAGAACCTAGAGCTGAGTGTGGCACATAGTAGGTGCTAAATATATTACTAAATTTGTTGAATGAATGAATGAATGAATGAATAAATTCTCTTCTGTCTAGAACTATTGTGTTAAATGGTGAAAAATTTGAATTTTAATAGTGTGGATGGATGATTGCATCATTGCTTAATGCCTTCCTGTATTTACATCTTTTACCATTTGACCTTGTAGTTCTTCCTACGAAAGGAGAGGAGATTATTTTTTCACTCTTTCAGTTTCAGTTCAACCACATGACTTGTTCTGGTCCATAGAACAAGAAAGAAACAACATGGAGCCATGTTTGAACTTAATCTCAAGAGGCTTTGTATGTTTCCTTCTTCCCCTTCTGTACCTTTGCTATAAGCAGTGACCAGCTGGGTACTCCAAGGAAGATCACAGACACATGGAGAGAACTGCACACTTGCAGTATATAGCAGAGCTACCCTAGGAGCCCAGATTCTGTTAGCCAACCAGACAACTTAAAGATATGTGAGTGAACCAGCCAGGATCAGCAGAGCTACCCATAAAGCCCAGCTCCATCAACTGATGTCCAGACATTCCACAGACATATGAACCATAATAAACACTTGTTCTTTTGAGCCAGTGACTATTGGGTTTTGGTATTTTGTGATGAAGGATTATCACAGAAAAATATTAATCAATATATTCAATTTATTGTTGATAATGTATTTATACACATATGTAAAAATATTATATTCTGAAATATTGTGTGGTTAAACCACTGCCTATATATAGATACATCTTTTGATTTCACTAATTCTGACATAGGTGAAGATATAAAAACTAAACACTGATATAATTAGATGTATTTGAGCAATGCCAATATATTTGGGACTACTAAAATATTGCAGAAGAATAAAGTTTGAGGGAAAACAAACTTAAATTTTAATTGCTATCTCTTTAAATGATTTAATGTGTTGTTATTATTATAATACAGTATTTATTGAATACTTATTCTTACAAATATGAATAGGATAAGCAGGTAACATAAATGCCAGTAAATAATATTTTTATTTTAGAAAACTGTAAAATTTTGTACTCCTCTAAGATGGGTGATGGAATTTTCCAGGATTTTTTTTTTTAAAGATTTTGTTTATTTATTTGGCACAGAGAGATCACAAGTAGGCAGAGAGGCTGGCAGAGAGAGAAGGGGGGAAGCAGGTTCCCTGCTGAACAGAGAGCCCGATATGGGGCTCAATCCCAGGACCCGGAGATCATGACCTGAGCTGAAGACAGAGGCTTTAACCCACTGAGCCACCCAGGTGCCCCGATTTTGCAGGAATTTTTAAGAAAAACATATATTTAAAAGATTTTATAAAATATCATTTTTTGATTAGAAAAATATATATAAGTAAATTTAGATTTCCTATTTTATTTTTTAGCCACTTGAAATGAGCTTCATTATTCTTGGAAACCAAAGAATAGGGAACAAAGTATAAGCATAAGGCTGCTAAAAATGGCCACAATTTCCAAATAACTTCCTCAGGGCTTGTGCACAATGATCTCTGTAATCTTGCAATGAAAGTACTTTCCACATAGTCACGCCAACCAGTTGAAAAGTGAAGAAACTTGATTCAGCAAAACAGCAAACTTACTTGAAGTGGCTTCAACCAAACAAGTCAAATGACCAGCCCTACAGCACCTAGGAAGTTCTCAAACGTGTAGGCTGCTAAAATTGTTTTTACTTCAAGCTACATTGATCTTGTGATCTTAAGCTCTCTTAACTTCTCTCAGACCTTTTTAGATAAAGTGGAGTGAGCTAAAGTAGAGTTAGCCAATGGGTTGCTCTTCATCTGACTACTATTTATTTATGTGAGATGTTGTAATGATAATGCTTATGGAGACTTCTGCTAGCTGTATTTGAGACTTACTGCATTTATGTAGAAACATTTGTGCAATGTAATTGAGCTTTTCCATATTACCCCACATTATATTAATTATATTTTTATTTTATATTTTATTTTAATTTCAATATAGTTAAAAAAAGTGTTTATTAGTTTTAGGTGTACAATATAGTGATTCAATAATTTCATGTATTATTTAGTGCTCATCAAGGTGAGTGTTCTCTTAATCCCCTTCACCTATTTCACCCATCCCCCCACTCGCCTCTCCTCTGGTAACCATCCATTTGTTCTCTATAGTTAAGGGTTTGTTTTTGGTTTCTCTCTCTCTCTCTCTTTCTCTCTCTCTCTTTCCCCTTTATTCATTTGTTTTGCTTCTTAAATTTACATATGAGTGAAATCATATAGTACTTGCATTTCTCTATTTGACTTAGGATTATACTCTTTAGGTCCATCCACATTGTTGCAAATGGAAGATTTCATTCTTTTTTATGGCTGAATAATATTCTATTGTATATATATTCCATATCTTCTTTACCCTTTCATCTGTCCATGGATACTGGGGCTGCTTCCCCAATTTGGCTATTATAAATAATGCTTCAATACATTAGGGGTGCATATATCCATTTGAATTAGTGTTTTCATATTCTTTAAGTAAATGCCCAGTAGTGTAATTACTGGATCATGTTGTAATTCTATTTTTAATTTTTTGAGGAACCTCCTTACTGTCTTCTACAGTGGCTGTACCAGTTTGCATTCCCACCAACAATGCACAGGGGTTCTTTTTTTCTTCACATCTTTGCTAACATTTGTTGTTTCTTGAGTTTTTTATTTTAGCCATTCTGATTGGTGAGGTGATCATATTATCCTACTAAATAGGTTTTGATTTAGCTTAGTGGCTGGGGATCCAAAATAGAATATAAAGACCTTGTCACCAAAGAAATGCATTCTTTACAAGGCCTTTTAAATAAATATAATTGTTATTTGTAATTCCATATGTGTATTTCACTATATATTACCATTATTCTCCTATAATTAGCTACATTTTTTATCAAATTAAATCAGTAACTTTAGGATCAGTTGTGCTTGAGGAGATAGATGACTGACAAAGAGACTCTTGCTCACAAATTCAAATTCATACAATTTTTATATAGCATTTTCAACCTTCTCATCCTGCCTCCAGCCTTTTAAGCTAAATGATGTGTCAAGTAATGGTTTTAAAGCACACTGGATAATAGGAGGCATGATGGTATGGTGGAATGAGCACAGGTTCTGTATTCATACAGACCTGAATTTGAGTTCTAGATCAGTTATGTGATTTTTGAACACATGTGATCCCACTGTATCTCAATTCCTTCATCTGTAAAATGGGACTAATACCTCTCAAAGTTGGTGTGAATATTAAATTATATATACAATACCCTGCAGTAACACCACCTGAATATAGTAAGTGCTTAGTTCATATTAGTTCCCTTTCCAGCTAACCATATCCCTTTCCCCAAGTTCTGGAAAAAAGAGAGGGAGAGCTAGGAGTAGATACTAGCGTTACTTAGAGGTTAGAACATCCACTATTGCCAGTAAAAATGCAGTGGAGAGTGTGGCTTGCATCTGAGGTTCAAATGTACTCTCAATAATTTTCATAAAATTTTATGGTAGTTTCCTAACCTACATAGTTATGGGGTAAGGATTACTACAATTCTTCCCTTCAGAAACAGAGCCTACCCAATCTCACTAACATTTCTACCCAAAGGAGTGAGAATATGTACATCCTGAGGTTAGGTTGAATACAAAGAGAGCCAATAATGGGACTGGGCTGTGTACACTCAGACTTCTTTTTTCCACTTCTTTAGTTAGAGAAGTCACACTTTCTTCTTATGGAAAAAGTGAAGTAGGTATAGAGAATAGCAGGTACTTTTTTTTTCTTAGTATTTCCTGCCTTAATGAATGTACTAAATCTATAAATGGAGCTCACAGGTATCTGGGCAGAGGTGATAAAACTTACTAATTCTTTTTTTTTTTTAATGATCTGTTTTATTTTAATTTTATTTTTTTAAAGATTTTATTTATTTGAGAGAGACAGAGACAGCGACAGAGATAGTGAGAGAGAGCATGAGCTGGGAGGAGAGGGAGAGAAGCAGGCTCCCTGCACAGCAGGGTGCCTGATATGGGACTCCATCCCAGGACCTTGGGATCATGATCTGAGCCAAAGGCAGAGGCTTGACTTACTGAGCCATCCAGGTGCTCCCTGCCCCTTTTTAAAGATTTATTTATTTATTTGAGAGAGAGAAAGAGAGAGGGAGTGCATGCAAAGGAGGGGAGGGGCAGAGGGAAAGGGAGATGGAGAGACTCCATCCGAGGTCTCTGAGATCATGACCTGAGCTGAAATCGAGAGTTGGACACTTAACCGCCTGAGCTTCCCAGGCACCGTTAAACTTTCTGATTCTTTGCTACCGAAGCTTTGGACTATGAAGATATTTCCTAAATTAAATAAAAAAAAAATAAGATAGACTTTTATATGAGAACTAGTTGGCCCAGAAAAATGAACACTCATCGCATTGCTTTCTGTGTTTGGGGATTTTGGGGTAACATGGATGTACAGACTCCATGTCTGTATGTCTGGGAATGTTTGGTGTTCGTTTACTCTTGTTTGGTTTAGTCTTTAGAAAAGGTCAATAACAGCTTCTCTTGCTGATTTACATTTGTTATACTCCAGTGGCTTCCCTAAACTTTCAGAAATACCCATGTTAAAGAGAAGGCATTTGACAGGAGAGGAGAAAATCAGCTGACTTGGCTAACCAGATCTTCCTCTTGCCCTGCACCTTGAGAACTGATGTTTTCTGGTAATGGAAGAACGGGGCGTCCTGCCACCATGGACATGCCTGGACTGTGTTTAAGAGGCAGCTTCATTAGATTGGCCTCTATTTCCTGAGAGGTAATTCCATTAAATAGTGTTTATCAGGCATTGTGTGCTCTGTTGTCATTACTCGCCTGGTCAGTAGCAACAGCACACTTAGAAAAATGTGTGTATATGTGTGTGTATATGTATGTTTGTATCAAAACTGCCTGAATTACATTACATTATAGAAGATACCTTCTTAATGTAGTAGGAATAGAAAAAAGAATAAGCAGTCAGCAACTGAAATACAGGCACACACACACACACACACACACACACACACACACACACACATAACAATACAATAGTGCTTTCAGTTCAGGAATCAGATCTGTGGCAATAACCAGAAAGCACTTGAAAACATCAAGTGTCAATTATTTAGAGTGTTTAGCTGACCTAAGCCACAAACACTTATCAGCCGCCTGAGGGGGAATTTTTTTCCATAGCTATTTGCTTATTTTATGAGGAATAATTTATTTCCTAGTACACTAGAATATTTTTTTCTCCCGCTTTCTTTCCCCCTCTCCCATACTCACTCTAATAGATAAATACAAGGCGTATATATGTTAAACAATCCTATCACATGCTTCCCCAATCTTATCATATGCTCCTCCGCTCTTTTGCATTCAGATTTGAGTGGGCATTGTTTCTCTTTTATCTGATATTTCTGGTAAATATTCTGGAAGAGGTGTGTGCCCTGTGGGTCACACTTTCTATTTATTATTATCGTTCTTTCATTCTCTTCCTTATTTATATAACTCTTTTTTCCTAACCTTACTTACCCCAGACTATGTATTTCATATAGTCTTAGTTTTAGACCATGAAGTTTTCTCTTTAAACCCTTACTTAAATCATAGGTATTTTATTAGCCTTTTATAAATTTAGAGTTATTTGAAAAGAGTATAAAAGATTATATTCTAGCTTTTATTTATTATTATTATTATTATTATTATCATTATTATTATCGGTTAAAGCTTTCAAGAAATAGAGGCATCTTGGTTATTTTCTTGTTATTGGCTTGGGGAGCTCTAACCCTCAGACCACCTCATCAAAACAAATTCCTGCTAGTAACATCCATTTATCCTCAACTCTGCCTGTTCTATTGTACTACGTACTATTCCCGATCTCTTCATTGCTTTTTACCTCTTCATTTTGTCCATGCTGCTCTTCCTTCTGCACTGCCCTTTCTTTTTCTCTGCAAAATCCAAAACTTCTCATTCTTTAAGACCCATCTCAAATTTCCTTTGGTCTAAAGTTTTGCTGAATCCTTTGTTCTGAAAGCTCACAGAACTTTATTTGTATTTTATTGATAGGATGGATTAGTTATGTGCTGCTTAGCCATAAATTGCTTGAGGGCAAAACCAGTGTCACATTTAACTTAGCACCTTTTCACAGTGCTTAACATGTGCTGGTCCTCAATATTAATTCTTCAATAAATTCTATCTTTACATGATTATTTCATCTACAGATTCCTTTTTTAAAATTTTTATGCCATGTTTTTATGTTTTTATTTACCCTATGAATCTCATCTTTATAGCACAGTATAACACCTGTGTTGTCTTTCTTTTATACCACAGAAATTTTTGCTTTTAAAGAAGTATAGCATATTCCAAGAGGATGCACAGCTTTCCCCCACTATCTAAAAGTAGAGTATTCCTATGGAAGTTTTCATTAAGCTGAAACAGCATAAAGCAAAGAAGGTATTACCATTTTAATAAAAGCAAAAATCCTTTTGGGAGTTTTTTTGGTTAGCAAAAACAGGTACCAGCATAGGTTTCTTGTAAAAGAAAAGCAGTGTAAAGCAAACTTTAGGATTGCAGAGAACCTGAAATTCTCCACAGATATTTCATACTCACATATTTATTTTAGGGCTGAAGATTTAGCCCTTCTATTTTAATTTTTTTCCACTTTTTAAAAATTTAAATTCAGTTAATTAACATATATTATTGGTTTCTGAGGTAGAGGTCAGTGATTCATCAGTCTTATATAATACCCAGTGCTTATTACATCAAGTGCCCTCCTAATGTTCATCACCCAGTTACCCTACCTCCTACCCCCTTCCCTCCAGCAACACTCAGCTTGTTTCTTTCTTTTTTTTTTTTTAAAGATTTTATTTATTTATTTGACAGAGAGAGAGATCACAAGTAGGCACAGAGACAGACAGAGAGAAGGGGAAGCAGCTTCCCTGCTGAGCAGAGAGCCTGATGCGGGGCTCAATCCCAGGACCCTGAGATCATGACCTGAGCCGAAGGCAGAGGCTTCAACCCACTGAGCCACCTAGGCGCCCCGAGTTTGATAAGTTCTTTTTTTTTTTTTAAATATTTTATTTATTTATTTGACAGAAACAGAGATCACAAGGAGGCAGAGAGGCAGGCAGAGAGAGAGAGGGGGAAACAGGCTCCCTGCTGAGCAGAGAGCCCAATGCGGGGCTCAATCCCAGGACCCTGAGATCATGACCTGAGCCAAAGGCAGAGGCTTTAACCCACTGAGCCACCCAGGCGCCCTGATAAGTTCTTTATAGATTTTGAGTACTAGTCCTTTATCTGATATGTCATTTGTAACTGTCTTCTCCCATTCTGTTGTTGTCTTTTAGTTTTGTTGGGTGTTTCCTTTTTTATGCAAAAGCTTTTTATCTTAATGAAGTCCCAAGAGTTCATTTTTGCCCTTGCTTCCCTTGCCTTTGGAGATGTATCTAACAAGAAGTTGCGGCTGCTGAGGTGGAAGAGGTTGCTGCCTGTGTTCTCCTCAAGTATTTTGATGGATTTCTGTCTCACATTTAGGTCTATCATCCATTTTGAGTTTATTTTTATATATGGAGTAAGGAAGTGGTCCAGTTTCATTCTTTTCATGTGACTGTCCAGTTTTCCCATCACCATTTGTTTTAGAGACTGTCTTTGTTCCATTGGATATTCTTTCCTATTTTGTCAAAGATTAGTTGACTACATACTTGAGGGTCCATTTCTGGGCTCTCTATTCTGTTCCATTGATCCATGTGCCTTTTTTGTGCCAGTACCGTACTGTCTTGATGATTACAGCTTTGTAACTGAGCTTGAAGTCTGGAATTGTGATGCCATCAATTTTGGTTTTCTTTTTCAACATTCCTCTGTCTATTCGGGGTCTTTTCTGGTTCCATACAAATTTAGGATTATTTGTTCCCTGTTCTGTGAAAAAAGTTGATGGTATTTTGATAGGGATTGCATTGAATGTGTAGATGGTTCTAGGTAGCAAAGACATTTTAACAACTCTATTTGTTTTTCCAATCCATGAGCATGGAACATTTTTCCATTTCATTGTGTCTTCCTCAATTTCTTTCATGAGTTCTATAGTTTTCAGAGTCCAGATCCTTCCCCTCTTTGGTTAGGTTTATTTCTAGGTATCTTATAGTTTTGGTCCAGTTGTAAACAGGATTGACTCTCTCTTCTGTCTCATTGTTAGTGTATAGAAATGCAACCGATTTCTGTGCATTGGTCTTATATGCTGACACTTTACTGAATTCCTGTATGAGTTCTAGAACTTTTGGGGTGGAGTCTTTTGTGTTTTCCACATAAAGTATCATGTCATCTGCAAAGAGTGAGAGTTTGACTTCTTCTTTGCTGATTCAGTGTCTTTTCTTTCTTTTCGTTGGCCGAGTGCTGAGGCTAGTACTTCTAGTACTATGCTGAACAGCAGTGGTGCCAGTGGACATCTCTGTCATGTTCCTGATCTTAGGGGAAAAGCTCCCAGTTTTTCCCCATTGAGAATGATATTCACTGTTGCCTTTTCCTATATGGCTTTTATGATACCAATGTATGTTCCTTCTATCTGTACAATGTATTTCCTTTATAAATATCAAGTGATTTTTTCAATTTTTGAGCACTCTGTGCATTATGCTGTAGGCATCACATTCCTGGTTCATAATGTCAATAAGACAATGGTTTTGTTTGTTTAGTTTTTGTTTTCAATATTCCCATTTAAACTGATGGAACTGACTAGGGCCTGCCCTAAGGCAATTGAAAAACTTAAAAATGCCTTTTTCTTCTTCCACCTGTTGGTCATCTCCCTTTTCCCATTATCTACCTACTTCTGTTCACTCTGGTACCTAAAGGGGTGTGTGTGTGTGTGTGTGTGTGTGTGTGTGTGTGCACGTATGCATGCATGTGTGGGCATAAGCCATTTCTCCACCCCCGCCCCAAAGAAAATTATAGTTGCTAGTGTCAGGAAGTTTGGTTCGTTAGGATCTATTTAGCTATTTACAGAAGCTGAAACTTGTATTATTATTTTTAAAGCTATCACTTTATATCATTATTCTTTATATTTCATATGACTAATAGTAACTTCTTTGTAGCAAACAATATTTATTCAAATAAGTAACTTCTGATACTTCATAAAATCATCCTGTTTCTTTAATGGCCACATGTCTTTACCATTATGTATGCAACCCTTGTTAGTTTTAACTGAGATCTGCCTGATTCTTGACTTATTTAAAAAAAACAAAACAAAACTGTGTCTACAGCAAATGTCCTAAATGCCTTTTGCTCAACTGTTCTGTAATACCGCCAGATAAAATTAATAGATTGTAATATCATTCTTTATTATTTCTTTTTTTTAAGTTTTGCCTTTTTTCAGCTTTAAACTTCCAGCTATTTCTGTCCTTATATTTTTGGTAGTTCTTTTAAACAGCATAAGTGGTTTTACAAAATTAAGTCCTATCAATCACTCATTGAATTAATCCTATAGTCTGCTTTTTAAAAATGACTTTATCCCATTTGTATTTATTATGGATATTCATTTATTGAACTTGCTTGTAGCAGTTTTCTTTTTGTTGTCATATTTCTAGCATTTCCTATGCTTGTTTTCCCATCCCCCCACCCCCAGTCCCTTGTTTTTGTCTTTAAATTTTATAGTCATTTTTTTTTGGTTAGTTTTTCTATTGCATTTCTCCCTACTTTAAAGGTATGAAATTATATACCCTATTACTACTTCTTAGTGGCTAACATAAAAACTTCTTGGTGTATGCTTACCTAACAAATGCCAAGGTTAGTATTTTAGCTCCTTCTCGAAATAATCCAAGGGCCTTAAAACACTTTAATGACTCAATTCCAACTATATATTATTTTGTGTTTGAGACTTACATACAAATTTACACATTTCTTTGCTTACCATTCTTCTTGCTTAACATTCCTTCAAGCTTATTAACTTCTTTGCTTACAGTTCCTTGTCAGACCTTTCTGGGATAATTTTCTTTTATAATGAAATACATCCTTCAGAATTATTTTAGCACATGAATGTTAGTTAAGCATGCTTTGTTTTTTAAATCGAATGCTGGATTTATTTTGCCCTTATTCTTGAAAATAATGATTTTCTGGGTACAAAGTGGGGCTTGATAGCCATTTTTTTCTCAGCAACCTGAATGTATTATTTTGCTATCTTTAGTTTCCACTGTTATTATTAAGAAGTATGCTATCAGCCTATCTTCCTTTTTTCAGTAAGCTGTCTTTTCTTTTCACTCCTTTTAATATTTTCTCTTTGTTTTTTGTTTTCTGCAGTTTCAGTATAATGTTTCTAGGTATATACTTCTATTAATTTATTCTGCATGATTAGGTTATGCCTCCTATATCATGAATTTATACCCATTTTTTAGTTTTAGAAAATTCTAAGACTTATTATTCTGTATACTGTCTCTATTTTTTCTATCCTTTCCTTCTGAGACTTCAGTTAATTATATGTTAGACCTTTTAATTCTGTCTTCTATATCTTTTAATCTCTCTTTAAATTTTTTCTGTCTCCCCTATGTCTGTGTTGCATTCTGGGTAATGTCTTTAGCTTTTTTACTAATCTTCTTTCCAATGGGAGACAATATGCTCTTCAACCCCATGTATTACATTAAAAAAATTTCAACAACTGCACATTTTGTTTTCTGAAAGTCCTAGTTCTTATTTTTTAAATCTATCTAATTTTGGGGGGAATAATCTCATGTTGCTTACTCATTGTTTTTATTCCATCCTTTATTTCTAAGTAATTCATACATAGTTATTAAATATTATGTATCTGAATCTAAATTTGATTTTTTTATTAGGAATTTCTTAACGTTGTTTTCATGCATATTTGTTGCTATCTGATTTTGAGCCCGTTCTTAGCTGATCTTAATCTGTGTTGAATATGGGACCTGAAGCTATTACATCATTCAGAGGTTTACTGTTTGCTTCATTCAGCAATATAGACCTTCTGTCTGTGAACTTTTTTTGCTTCTTTCCATTGCTCATAGTTCCTGTGACTCAGGTATAGCTTCGTCAACTTGGTACCATCTCAAATTTTAGTATTCTCATAAAGGGCAGTTGTTCTTATGACTACTCTATATTTCATATACAGTTAGTGCTTTTTACTATTATTTTATGTCATATTTTTTGATAGTTTTTTTTTTAATTTCAGTTACTCCCTCTAAACTTAGAATGCATGAAAGTTGTATTTTATGAGGGATCTTGTTTTGTACTGGGAAGATGCTTCAGAATTTAGTATACCATACTAATTTAGTCTCTTACACTTTTTTGTATTTGGGATTTATTTTATTATTTTTAAGACATATATATGTATATATATTTTTTTATAGTCTGTATTTAATGGTTCAAATTAAGATTTTTTCAGATATGATTTTATTGTTTCTTTGTTTCTATTGACTCTTCCTCATATGTCTTATTTCTTATCAGTTTGTTTATTTTAGACTATAATCATAGTTCTTAGAACTTTATCTCTGGTAATTCTTTGAAAACTTTGATGGAAGTGCATTCCTCTAAAGAAGATTTATGTTTGGTTATTTTAGGCCACCTGAAGATACTATAAATGTGGGGCCCTTTAGAATTAGATTCTCAGGTTGAGGTTTTTGAGACTATCTATAGTATAATCCCAGCCAATAAAAGGAAGTAAAGTTTAGTTTAAGGTTTCTTTTATCAAAGGAGATTTTAATCCCTTATCCATTCAATACTAAAGTTAAAGAAAAGTAATTTGCCTTGCAAGACCTGAGGGAGAAGGGTCATTTCCAGATTTCCTTTCTCTGGAAGCCCCAGTTTTGATGGGCACCTTTGATCCATACAGGATGGTCTTCTATTAGATTCTACATTATGTATTGGCTCCAAGCTTTGTCTTCCATTCTCTACATTCACAAAAATAAAGCTCAAGTTCACTGGCTCAGTTTAGCTGTTTCACTTTCTTTTGGTTATTTCTGAATATGTTTTACTTGCTAGTTTCTTGATATATCAAAACTTCCAAAATATCTCTTATCCATAATTTTTAATTGCTTACAGTAGAAGGGTCAATCAGGGTATATAGTGGCTAAAGTGCTAGAAACAGAAATCAGCCTATTCACTTGTAGCAAAATTAGACTTTTACCCTAAACAGAGTGAGTCAGTGTTTTTAATTTAAATTTACTTACTTGGTTGGCCAAGGAATTTAAAAAGCTAGCCAATCAGTTTTTAAATGACAAGAGACCACACAAATACTAAGTAAACTAAAAATCTTTGGATTCAGTTTTGATCATTTTAAGAGAATATAGAAGTATCATTATGTGTGTGATCAGGTACTGAGTGTGCTTAGCAAAAACTCATGTTGTAAAGTAAAAATGACTTGGTATGAGAGGTGAGCCTAAGTGTCAAGTAAGTCATTAAATATGAGTTCATACAGAGAATGCTATATTACTTCTTTCTCTAGTTTTTGTTACACTTGAGCTTGATATTTAATGTTCATTGAGAAGGACATTATTATTTGCTGAAGCAGTGGGAAGGATAAGAATAATATGTACACACTGATAGAGTGTATATGTTTGTGTAGTATGTATAAGAGGGTACCTCTTTATTCTTCTTCTTTTTTTTTTTTTTTTTGCCAACCTCTTTATTCTTCTTGAAGAGTAATTCAGTGAGGTCTATTATATGGGAGATTTGGCAATATGAGTGGTGAACCATTGTACCCCTGTATTTGGGGAACTGACACGTTTTCTAGGAAACATAGGGTTTGCTCTTCCCCCAAGTTCCCACCTTCCCATTTGCAGTAGCCTCACCTGTATGCTTGCCCTTCTTAGTTTCCTAGGGATGAATTGTCTTGCTTCAACCAGGGGTTTATACCTCCACCTATTGCCTAGCCTAACTTTGTATTTAAGGACATTATCCTATCAATTCTCTCCTGTCTCTCTTGCACTGTCAGTTTTTCTCCTTTATCTGGTTCATTCTGTTTGGTGATGTTAATTTTGTTGTCTTCGTCCATGATTTTCTCTTTAGCTATAGTCTCATTTTTCAGTCTCCATTCACAGGAATATTTCTTTTTTTTTCCCTCTGGTTCTCAAATTTTTTTTCCCCCAAATATGTTTATTTTATTTTTTCGGTGTTACAAGATTAATTGTTCATGCACCACACCCAGTGCTCCATGCAATACGTGCCCTCCTCAATACCCACTACCAGGCTCGCCCAACCAAAACCCCTCCAAAACCCTCAGTTTGTTGCTCAGAGTCCACAGTCTCTCATGGTTCATGGCCTCCTCTGATTTCCCCCCATTCACCCTTCCCTTCCCATGCATCCTTCTCACAATGCCCTCCATGTTTTTCCTTATTCTCGCAGGAATATTTCTTAAAGAATTCTCTACACTACTATTTTCCTCATGTGCTCATTGAAGTTTACTTAATTTTGGGTTTTGCCCCCACCATCAGCAACATTACTGTCTTAAGGTCAAACATTATCTCCATGTTGTCAAATACAATTACTGATTTTCAGTCTCATCTTACTTCACCAGTCTAAAGCAATTAGACAGTTGTTCATTCCTTTCATCTTGAAACTTTTTTGCCACTTTGTTTCTAGTGCAACACACTTTATATTTCTTCTACCTCAGTAATTACTTTTGCTCCCTTTCCTCTGCTGGTCTCTTCTTGGAGCATCTCAAGTTTCAATCCTTCTTCTCTTGTTACATTCACTTGAGGCTCTCACTGATTATCACTTATCTAAACGCCATCTATCTGCTGATAACTTCTAAATTTAAAACTCCAATCTGGACCTCTCACCTCAGCTCCAGACCCTTTGTCTCACTGTTATCAGAACACCTCTGAAGGATATTTACTAGTCATATAAGACCCAATGTGTTCAATACTGATCTTCTTCCTTAAACATCTTCCAGCTAAGTCGTCTTCAACTCAGTAAATTGCAATTCCTGTTCTTCCAGTTGCTTAGGGAGAAGAAATAAACCAACCCTGAAATCACTTTAACTTCTCCCTTTCCCACATAGCTCACATCTTACCTGTCAGGAAATCCTGTGTGAAAATCTGTTTAATTTTTACTCATCCCTTTTGCTACCACCCAGATACAAGCTACTATGAATTTCTTACGTGCATTATTGGAATAGCTTTTTAACAGCCCTTCCTGATTCTACCTACAATCTATTCTCAACATAGAGCCAAATGATTTTTTTTAAAAATATAAATCAGATCATGTCACTTCTCTATTCTGTTCCAGTGGCTTTCCTTTTCACATAGAGAAAAGAGTCCTTAATGTGGCCTGCAAGGCTTTGTATGATCTAGCACCCATTACTTCCTTAACTTCATCTCTTTCTCTTCTCCTTTGTACATCATTTCTAGCCATACTGACTGACATTTTGTTTCCTAGGACACACAGAATTTTCTGTCAACTCAGTCTCTGTACTTGTTTCTCTTGATTGGAACAGATTTCCTGTTATTAACTCCCTCACCTCCCTTAAGTCTTTGTTTAAAGTGTTCTTTCTCAGTGAAGTATCCCTTAACCACCCTATTTAAAAATTCAAACTGTTCTCATTCACCTTTTTCTGATTCATTTTTCTCCTTAGCATCATATTCTATATAATTCATTAATTTGTTTTCTACATTTGTTGTCTCTTGTGACTTAAATATAAGCTCTATGAGAGCAAGCATTTTTATCTGTTTTGTTCAGTGCTGGATCTTCAATACATAGAGCAATGAGTGGTAAGATATGGCTCAATAAGTTATTTGTTAAGTAAGTGAATAAATTCCCACTCACCTCCTAAATCACATATTCCTCCCAATGATCACTCTTCTGTGTCCATCTAGCTTTTATTTCAGGACCTTTGTAAGTATTTTTTACTTAGAATAGTTTCTCAAAATCTTCTTGGTGTCTTTCCCATCCCAAGTCACTTCCTCTAAGAGACTCTCCTGTCTTCTCAATCTAGATTAGGGAATTATATTATTCTTTAGAGGCCTATTATTTTTCTTTCACAGAATTTAGGAATAAGGTAGGCATAAGACATCTCTACTTCTTTATTTAAGCTTAAACTCTGGTTTTGGTATAAACTCTATACTCAAATATCCTAATTTGACCAGACTATGGTGCTTCATAGTTAAAGGAAGCTTTTAGAATTAAGTAGCATTTTTCTTTCTCAGGAGTCTGTGTTGGGGCACCTGGGTGGCTCATTTGGTTAAGCATCTGCCTTTGTCTTTGGGTCATGATCTCACAGTCCTGAGATCATGCCCTGTGTTGAGCTTCCTTCTCAGTGGGTAGTTTGCTTTTCCTTCTCCTTCTACCCCTCCACCTGCTCTTGTTTTGTCTCTCTCTCTCTATTAAATAAATAAATGAAATCTTAAAAAAAAAAAAAAAGAGTCTGACCAGAAAAGTTACTATTTTAAAGGATTTTTTTCTATAAATTTACAAAAATCCTTTCAGACATTTCATTTGACTTTTTAATTTAACCTGTATCTGTTTTCTCCTTATGGACACTGTTTAGAAAGCCATGAGTGATAGGAAAATAATGGGAATAAGGGAAATAATTATATTGCTACAGAAAGAATGTGGAGAGTATGCTAGGGTATGGTTACATAGCAATGATAACAACGGGTGAGGGCAATCTACTGGGACAGCATCAACTTAAAAGAAAGCTGGAATTATGGTGGGGTGATATTAGTACCAAGGAGCAGAGAGAGTGCCCATGCAACCAATGAGGGGGATCCTTCTTTGCACAAAGAGAAGACAAGAAAGGGTGAGGGGAATAGCCTATTAAGAAGTATAGAAAGTAGAAGAGATTTGTTACTATTTTGGAGAGTATACTATAAAAATATTAGGACATGTGGCTAGCAAAAGAAAGATGGACCAAGGAAGAAGAAGCACAAATATCCTTGGGAAGAGTCCTGGATAGGATGGAGCTAAGTACTTTGTGCTGTGATCACAGCGGGCATGGGTTGTGATGGCAGGATGAGACTAGACTAAGGCTTCCACAAAGAATTCCAGGGTAAATTGGAATGTTGGGAAGGGTCAAGACAATTTTTTCCAAGCAAACAAATATAATAAATATAAAGGAGAAATACAGAAAAGATAATTTATAAAGAAGTTATATATATTTCAATACATATACTTTCTGGAAAGACCACATTAGAATGCTAAAATTATTCTGCGAGTTTCCAAACCATGCCTCCTTCCATGCAAATGCTAGTATACTGTATTCTCTTTGGACTAATAATGACCTACAGACAACTTTCTAAAATATTGGACCAGATAGGCCCTTTGAAATCAGAAAGATGGAAGGAGGCAGAATGGAACTCAGAATGAATTGAATGTTTATACATGTATGAGAAATAAATCTTTTATTTGCTGAGTAAATGAATTCTACATACTAGGCATATTGTTAATCATATTTATGCTATATTTTGGCCTTGAAAATTATAATAACGGCTTCAGGGAATACGTACTCTTACATTTCTCATTTCGTAACTGAGGAAACTTAAGATTAGAGATGTTAAATAATTTGTCAAGTAAGTGGGGAGGTGGGATTCCAACCCAACTCTCTCTGCCTTTAGAGTCAATATGGCAGTGGCTGCACTGTGTATTTTCATCATGTAAGGGGTCCTTCGCACAGGAACATGATTTGATATACATTTGTTGAATGAGATTGTATGTAGAAGTTTGGAGGAAGGGTATAGTTGTTCATTCAGTAATTTTTTTAAGAATGCTTCCTCTAAATGAACATAAGATTAAAAAACAGACAAGTGTGAAAAGCTCTGAGACATATAAAATATCTTTTGCAATCATGCTCCAATGTCTGTATCAAGTCCTAGCCCTGGCCTGCCCTTAGACACCCTAAGCTGAAATCTCAGATTATTCATTTGGGGTTTTGTGGCTTCTACTCATAGGGTGGCAGTATTCTTTTAGACCCTAAAATAAGCATAGCTAGCTCTCTGGGACAAGAAACTGAGGAAAGCAACCACATCTATAATATGTTGAAGAAAATGGATTACAACTCAAAGGACTCTGTTTGGATACCTTTCTCCACCCTCACCATTAATAGCTGTGTTCCACAGAGGAGCTGCTGCAGGGTGAGGAAGCCCATTTTCCCTAGAGGTTATAAAATTAGCCTCAGGACTCAGATTGCTTAATCAACCATCTGGAGTTTGTGCAAACTGACTTTTCATTTTTTTAATGATTTTTTACTTTGCTAGACCAATTAACTTGGTGCTTTGCGAGCACTTAACCCAGAGATACTAGTGATTCAGCCCTTGGTACTGAGCCTGAGGACAGAGTCAGCCAGGAAGTTCCCATCTTCTTAGGGAGACTGCCAAGAAAGGAAGAGTTCTGAATGCAAACATTGGACTTGAGAAACAAACAAATAAAACACAGAACACAGTTTTTTTTATCTTACACCAGTATGCCCTTTAAAGCTTAATTCTTATTCTTCAGAAAGCAGATTTCTAACACCACCTATGTTATGCACGTGTAATCTTTTCTTTTTCTTCACTTTCACCTTTGGAAAGCCTGCTAATATGCCACTGACCACCTCGTGACCTGAGTCTTTCTCCTAATCCTTCTACAGCCACAGAAGACCATGTCTTTGGAGGAGCAGACTACTACTAGACAAGTAGCAGGGTGATTTAAATCTGTAAAGCTATACCCCAGGGAGTAGGCCCATCCCTGCTTTGAATCTGGCAGCTACCCTTGATTTTTTTTTTTTAACCAAACCATCTGGCAGCCTCAGTTTTCTGGTAATAATTGTGCTACTTATCCATCTGTACTTATAAGATAACTAGTTGTCTTCACAAATTAAGCCATCCCCATCTGTTTCCCTACTTTATAAATGAGTACAAGGGCTACACACCCCCCTGGAATGTGGACAACATGAAGTATGGAGAGCCATGAAAGAGAGAGCAAGAGGGACTTTTCTTCCTATTGCTAGAGAAGTACTGGGTTCTGAAAGCCCATCATTTTCTGTCCTGGATTTGCAAGGACACAGGGAGTCTATGGTGGGTGCTCTGTCCTATTTGCATCCAGGCTGCTAGACTTCAGGAAAGGCATAGTTACTCCAAGGGATTAGCTGTGAGTAGGTTCTGTTGGAACAGAGTGCAAGTATTCAATTAAGAGCCTAAGCAGAGAAGAATGCTGATGCAGTGACCATTTTGTGTTCTGTAAATGTTGAAATTGAGAAGAGGAGAGGGATTAAGAGAGAAGACCAATGGGGACTTCTCCAAGTTGTTCTGATCCCCTTGCTGCTCTTAATCTGGACCCATGGAAAAAAAACCCCTAAATTTGTTTCATAACATCTTAGTACCTGTAAGAGTTAAAATAGCTTCTTAGTACCTGTAGGAGTTAAAATAGTTTCCTAAAGTGACTAACAGAGAACCACTTACACATTTTGAGAATTGGGCTCAATATTTGATATAGCACATCATCTTTCTGCCATAAAAATTCATGGGCTGGAGACTCCCAGGGAGACTTCCTTTGTGTTCCTAGAGGAAGGTATGAGAGGTGGTTAAAATCTACTTTGTGTTAAAGGATAATTTCTAAACAAAACAAAACAAAAAACCAAAAAAGACTAAACAGTAAAATCATGACTACCACAAATATAATGTGAACACATGTAAATGTTTTCATTTAATTCATTAATTAATGAAGGAATAAGATGTTACAACTGGTTGAAAGGAGAATTCAAAAAGCAGAAATAGTTATAGGCAATTAGGATGCTTAAATGAATTTGTTTAACAGATGCAAAACTGACTTCTGCAGTGGAGGAAGAAAATCAAGGCACTTATACCATTTAAAACCATTTGCATATACATGGACAAGAATTATTTGCATTATCAGTTATCTACAATTTACAGAGTTGTAAAATAGCTCAAGGATGGTGAAGGACACAGAGACCTTATAAAATTAGGTAATGAGAAAAGTTTTCCATCGAAAACTCAGTAATCATTTTTGTTCATTTGAAAGGTATTTATACCTGTTTTGAGAGTTAAGAATTATGAAGTACTGGCTGGGCATGGGCTATAGAGTCAGAGATGTCATTTTGGGTTCTGGCTCTGTTATCTGTTAGCTTTTTAATTTTTTAAAAATTAAATTTGTCAATTCACATAAGCTGTCTGATTTCCTCTTCTATAAAGTATACCATATGTATCTTCGTTTTGTTCTTTTAAAAAATAAACATAAACATATAAGCCTCTGATTCCTCTTCTATAAAATGAGATTTGTCTATAATATCTACCTCACAAGGATGTTGCAATTATCACTTATAAATATAGTTTTCTATAAAGTTCAGTATAGGTAGTCCTTTCCCATACAAATATTGTTTTCAGTAACACTAACTAACATTTTATTTAATACTTACTATATACCAAACATTACATTAAGCACTCTCCACTCATTTAACTTTAACTTCAACTCTGTGCAGTTCTTGCTGTTATTATTATCATATTACAGGTGACGAAATTAAGCTTAAAAGGTGACTGACCACTCAGTGTCACACGGAGTGGCAAAATGAGAATTCAAAGGCCAGAAGCCTGAGTCAGTCTATGTTCTTAACTCTACTACGCATAGCTGGGATATATATATGTATGTGTGTGTGTGTGTGTGTGTGTGTGTGTGTGTGTGTGAAGAGACTTAGGGGCTGTTCACTGTCTTTTGAAATGCAAATACTTCCCTAGGAATTTGAGATGACTGCTTATTCTGGTGGATCTAGTAGGATCATTGCTATGGGAGTGGGTAGAGAAAGCTGACCTTTGGAAATTTCACTTTAAATGTATAGACTCCTTCCTAGGAAGAAAATCTTCACATTATGGTATTCATAACTCAGGGGTGCCTGCTTCCTTCTCTTCCCGTTTTAGACAATGGACTCCAAGCAGAAGGGAGAGGAGGCTGGCAAACTTTTGCTTGAGATGAAAAATGCCATAGATGAAAAATCTGAAATGAATATTTCCACTTTTTCTCACTTTTTTCCTAGAGTTTCTCCAAGTAGGAGACTGTTTCGACCCTACTACTTGAGAAACTCATAAATATGAGTATGTCATTTTAACAGAACTATTTTATAGCATTGATGATATAACTGGTATTTATAATGAAGTCATTCATTGGATCGTCCTAATATTAACAGCCTGTTTTTATGTACTTTGTTAATGGTTTTCTTTTTCATTTTTTTCCCATTCACAGTTTGAATCATATAAAAATACAAAGGAAAATTTTGTTTCAACTGTTTATTTCTGAAAAGAACAAAATGAAGATATATACGGTTTATTTAGTAAAACTTGATGAATTTAATTTTCATTGGCATGTTTATTTTTGGGTGAGCTGATTATAAATACTTTTACATGGGGAAATGAAACTTTCTTGAAGAAAAGTAAGAATGATTAGATTTGGCTAAAGGAAGATAGTGTTTCTTTCTAGGGTTTATTTTGTGTGTCCCTCCCAATAGCATTTAATTTTATAGAGTTCTTTTTTGTCTGTCAGTTGCTATCGAATGATGGGCTTTTAGAATTGGAGGGCCAATCTGCTCGCATCCCGAATCACCCATGTTTTATTTTGTTTTAATTTTTTTTATTTGAGTGTAGCTGATATACAACATTACATTAGTTTCAGGTGTACAACATAGTGATTCATCACCTATTTTATAAATAGATAACTGAAGCTTCGGTTTTCATGAGTAACATTATTGAAAGGATAGATATGGAGGGGTTAATTGCTTAGGATCTGTAAAACTTCTATCATTGCCATGAAGTCTATATCAACAAAAAATTATTTATCCATTTTTGAAGCTAGGCATTTATTTCTCTTCCTTTACCATTTCTGTAAAGGAGAATCATAGATATTTACTAACTTCTAATGTATTTGGTTTCATCTGATTTCTTTTTAATATTGGTTATCCAGTTTAAACTTATTAATTATATAATTATTAGTCCCTTCCTCTTCTTTTTTGTGGATGTGGTTCTGGGAATGTACAGCATAGCCCTGTAGTTGAAATCTTTAGGAACATTATAAGCACTTTAGAAATTTTCAAAGCTTCGTTCATTTCCACCTGAATAGTTCAAATCTAAAGAAATGAATACTTCATTAACTTTTCTGCATTTCAATTTGTAGCTAGTTAACTGAAACTAGGATAGCAGGCATATAGTTTAGAAATGCATGGCTAAGGATGAGCAGTTACCTTTCAGACTGAATGTTAATACAAAAAATATTTATTTCTAAATTAGAATTAAAGCTTTTGTGGCATTTACATGTATAGATAGTAGGGGAAAAAATGTATGTTTGATATCCTGGGTTGGGTAGCAAAGGCTGATTCTTCCATAACCCTTAACAATGCTGTTGTTTAGACTGAGTGATGAATTCCTGCAAGAATAATAATTTGGCCACTTCTGATCTGTCCTTACATAGTTAAAAGATTTGCAAAGTCCTGGAAATCAACTACAGTCCTTCTACAGAAAGAATAACTTCTGAACCTGAACATCAGTGTGTATGCAGACATGTAGAAACTCAGGGACAAACTAGGTGGTAAAAAACCATTCATTACAAAAGAATTCACTATGAATCCGCATAATGCCTCCTGGGTGGGCTTCTGTAAATCTTTTATCACTGCCATGAAATCTCTGTCAGCTCTAGATTTTTCTCTTTGGCCAATGTACCACTCTAACTTCACCTTTTCCTCTCTCTCTCTCCCTCAGAGAGATTGCTCATGTCTCTTTAGTATTATATATATATACACAGAGAGAGAGAGAGAGAGAGTTTTTTTTTTTACCTCAGTTTGTCCTTTACTGATACTTTTAGGTTTTATAGCCAGTGAACTAAGAACTTTTTAGCATCATTCTATTTTGTTGTCAGAGCTAGGAGTGTTGGATAACCTCAAATCCTATTTGATAATAAATTATCAAATAGATCAAATAGAATATGATCTATTCTCTTATGCTCACCAGCTGTAGAGCTTTAGGCAAATTATTTGACATCTGTGAGTCTTACTTTACTCACTTATAAAATGGAGCTAAGTGCACTTCGCTCATGATCATGAGGACTGACTGATGATAACCATGCTCCAGTGAATGTCTGCTTTTACTAGACACCGTGCAAAGTGCTTTACATTTTCTGATCCTGAAACTACTCTCCCAAACAGGTTCTTTTATCACCATTTTATACATGAGGAAACTGAGGCCCATAGATGTTCCTCTAGCTACTAAGTATCAGAATAAGATTTTTGTTGCCACAAAGGGGATTGATCTCTTAGAATCTTCTAGTGCTGCCCACTTGGTTTCAAGTATTGCCTATGATCTGTCCCTCTAGTTCATGACAACCTGAACCATAAATGAACTTTCTCCACCTGTTGAATGCAGTCCTTTGGATTGTCTCTTTCTATAGCTCTAACCTCTTTAGCCAAGTTATCATATCTTTTGGTCCAGGCTTTTTAACTTTCTAATTGAGGATTACATGCATAGACTTTGGAACTGGATAGCTCAGGTTCAAATCCACTTTCCTAGTTGTGTGACCTTGAGCAAGTTATTTAACTTCTGTAGCTTGGGGATTTATGAAATGTATTCACAAATTTAATTCTATGAGAATTCCTGTAGAAAGGAATCCATTTAACTTTGTTTAAACCAGTGTTTGTAGGATTATTTTTCCACTTCCCCTCCCCTTTTTTAGGGGAAATACCCAGTATTGGAAGTGCTAGTCTAGTGGTTTCTGGCTTCTTTTATTAAGGGATTATCTGAAGAGCATACTTAGGAAACTTGCCTTAAATATATGGCCTATTGAAATTTTATCCTTATAGCAAACTAAATTACCAGAAGGCTACTTGGTTAGCTTGTCTTAATTCAGACTATTATAAAATCACCAATACCACATTGCATTTTAATACTATGAGCTTTATTTATACTGAAGATAGAGATAAGAAACAGTCATTTGCAATTCATCTGGGCTAGTGTGCTCCACCAATGTTGAGAATATTGTCTTTTAAGTGGATTAGGTGGGGCTCTAATATACAGTCTCCTATGATGAATTTTACTTCCAAAATCCCTGCTGGGAGTAACTTTGTTTCCCTTTGAAGACCAAGGGAAATAATATTTTCCTCCTTTCTGATGATAATCTTTTTACTAGCAGATTCCAAGAAGCTCAAAGAAGTATTTGAAGCCCAAACAGGGTAATTTTGTTGCTCTTTATATTTGGCATTTTTATATTTTTCTTTTCTTTGGTTTTAGTTTTCTATTTCCTTTTAAATATTTGATTGCAGTATCTTTTATTATAAACTATCTCAAGTCCTTTGTGGAAAAATGTAGGCATATAATAAATATAAATATATTAAATAAGAATGGCTTTAAAAGGGAAACGATTGCTATCAAAGGAAGCAATTGCAATATAAATTTCTGTGAGAGGCAAGTGCAAAGTGCTTAGCAGCTCAGAATTAAACTATGGGGAATATGGGGGAATTTGGAGAGAATAGGAGCATCAGAGAAGATCTAACGTGAGATGCATCATTAAGAATGAGGCAAAGGAAATGGTCTTCTTATTAAAAGAATAACATCTCTAGAGACAAAGAAACAAGAAGGCAGTATATTTAGGGATTGGCTGGTAGAACATGGGATCTGAGATATGGGAATTTTGTGAACAATGAAGCAGGAATGTCAAATAGGGCCTTTTCCATTTTAGTTCTTTCTCATTTCTACAGTGATTAGTAATATGCCCTCAGCATCATAGTGACTCCTGGGTCCTTGAAGACCCCCACCCCTAACCTCTGATGGTATTCCTGTGTCTAGTAAATTCTAGGTAATTTGCAATAATAGTGATTTATAGTCATCAAGAAACAACAGAGGGATTATAGGATATATTGGATGAAGATTTACATACAGAAAAATGAGAGTCACAAGTGATCTGTTGTGTGAAGCATTCTGGGCAGAAATTACATCATAATGGTATTTTTTGTTTGTTTTTATCCGATGCTGTTTCATCTGATTCTATATACTGTCTTACCACAACCAGTCAGGGAGGTTTTGTTTATTAAGAGAAGTTAATTGTCTGTACCATTTTGTACATGTATTTTCTACTTAATAACAAAGAAAGATACAGTCTTCTTTACTAGTTGACTGTATCTTCTGTAAGCTGTTGCTTCAACGTGTTTCAGTGTATCACTGTTGCCAGGATGATTCACAAAGAGCTCTAACTTTTCCATTGCATATTGCAGTGAAAAGATCTTTGTAACTCTGCCAAAAGATAGCAGCTCCATGGTGGAGCCAGTCAGAGGCAGTTCTCTCTAGATCTTTTTAAAAATTTTTTTTCTTTTTGTCATGCACTATATGCCCTTTGGGGCCCCATGTCCCCACCATACCCATTTCCCCATAGAAATTCTTAGTTTTTATATAAGGATATTTTCTGAATTATGTCAGATAACTTCTCTAAATTACCATTATTACTTTTGAACAGCATAGGATATATGGTGAAAAAATGGTGAGTCTAATCCATAAGAATTTTGCTTGTACAAAGTCAGTTCACTGGGGAAAAACAATCCATCCAGTTATTGACATAGGGCTTAAGAATTCTTTGATGTTTTCTCTGGAATTTTCATCTTTTAACCTTACATTTAGTACTGAGAAGATACAAAACATATTGAGAGCCTCCCTAAACATCCCGAGAAAATTATTGGTATTATCTTTTCAGAATTCCTAGTCCCCTAGGACAAATTCTCAGCATCCTCAAGATATCCTCTTCTGACTTAAGACCTTTTACCAATGCAGGTAGCTTCTGACAATTGGAATATTCTTATTAATCATAGTGGAATGCCTGATGTATCTGGAAACTTGATAAAAGTATTATTTGGTTTCTGCCTTTAGAAAAAAGTATCATTTGGGGGCCATTTTAATGTTGTGCTTAATTATTTTTGCCCTGCTGAATTTTATTCATTTGAGGATAATAATCTCCCAAGTTTCACTCTTCCTCCATATATCCTATATGTTTATATAGGGAAGTTTGATTAGAGGCAAGGGAACTACTCTCAGAATATTATGGAAAAATTCTAAGTAACACAGATCCTGTGTTTCACAATATGCTCCACGAATGAAATTTATTGTGTTACTGGAACACATTATGATAGATAATAGTAAATGTCTGATAATCCATGGAAATATGATTTGGTTTCTGATTATTTTTATTCACATTTTCTGATTTTATTCTTGGATTGTTGAGATCAAGTGTACCTGAATTTCACTGAAGATTGGGACTTTTAGACTATTACCTCAGATTCTTTGGAATAGCTGATCTTTAACACAAACCTTTCCTATTTCAGTGTCTCCTGATTTTACCAAGCTAGGCCTTTTGCTGAAGAATGGTGAGGTGGAAAGTTCTTATTAGATGGTGAGCAATTATGAAAGTTAATTTAAGGTGACCTACTCTTGGGTTTCAGCTAAGGCTGTGATCTCAGGGTCCTGAAATCGATCCCCACATGGTCTCCATGCTTAGTGTGGAGTCTGCTTCAGACTCTCTCTCTCTTTCTTCCTCTCCCCCTCCCCCCATGGGAGCTCTCTCTCTCAAATAAATAAATAAATAAATAAATCTTTAAGAAAATATATACCATGATAACACTAATGGAAAATAAGTTCAGTGGCTAAATTAATATGGACAAAGATTTTATTTAATTTATTTATATTTTCCAAAGTAGATTTTAAAGCAAAGAATATTACCCGGGATAAAGGTCATTTCTTAGTGACAAAGGGGCCAGTTCATCAAAAGGACATAAAAATCCTTTAAAGATTTACACAACAATCCTAAACATTCAAATAATGGAGCAAAAACTGACAGAATTATGAAGAGACATGGACAAAGCTACAGTTATTCTTGAGTATTTTGATACCATTCTCTCAATAATCAGTTGACCAAATAGACAAAAAGTCAGTAAGTATAAAGAAGATCTATGCAACATTATCAACCAAGTATACCTATTTGACATTGATAAGATACTTCCCCTAATGACAGAGCAAAATATATATTCTTTTCACATACACATGGGGCATTTTCTAATATATATTATATTCTCAGCATAAAGCAAGTCTTTATAAATTTTAAAATGATCAAGTCATGCAAAGAATGTTTTCTGATCAAAGCCAAATTAAACTAGAAATCAATGAGGTAAAGATGTCCAGAAACTCTTCAGATATTTGAAATGAAACAAGATATTTCTAAATATTCCATGGGCTAAAGGAATAATCAAAAGGGAAATTAAAAATTATCCTGAATGGAATAGAAATTAAAATGTAATATATCAAAATCTGTGGATGCCACTAAAGTAAGACTTAAAAGGAAATTTATAGCACTATATGTCTAGTGGTATAAATAAATAAAAATAAATAAAAAAATGGATTTCAAGTCAATGATCTCAGCTTTTACTTTAAGAAACTAAAAATGAAAGAGCAAATGAAACCCAAATCAAGAGGATGAAAAGACTAATAAATATCAGAGCAGAAATCAGTGAAATAGAAAAAAAAAGTCAATAGAGGAAATAAATGAAATCAAAAGCTAGTTAGTTCTCTGAGAAGATCAATAAAATTGATACCTCCCTAGCCAAATTTATGAGGAAAAGAAGAAAAGAAACTGCCAGTATCATGAATGAGAAAGGTGACAGCAGTACATATTCTAGAGATATAAAAGAGTAATAAAAGAATGCTGTGAAAAACTTTAATAAATTTACCAACTTAGATGAAACAGACAAATTCCTCAAAAGGTACAATCTGTCAAAACTCATTGAAGAAGAAATAACTAAATAGTCCAATAATTTAATGAAGAAATTAAGTTTTTTTATTAAAAAACACAAATTGAGAAAATCACTCACAGATTGTTTTGCTGGTAAATTCTATCAAATATTTAGGGGGAAAAGTATAAATTTAATTTAGACTTTTCTAAAAAAAACAGAAAAGGAGAGAATAAATCTTACTTAATTCTTTGAGGCTACCATTATAACTGATATTAAAGCTAATGATATTATAATGAAAACAACATATAACCCTAATGCACGTAGATGCAAAACTCTTTAACAAAATTTTAGTGAATATAATTCACCAGTATATAAAACAGATAATACTTCCTGACCAAGTAAAAAATGTCCCCAAAATAAATTGCTGTTTCATTATTAAAAATCAATCATTGCAAGTTGGTATGTGATAAGGCAGAATGCTAAAATTCATAGGATCACCCCAATAGATGCAAGAAAATCATTTGACAAGATTCAAAAGCCATTAATTAAGAAAAAATTCAGAAAACTAGGAATAGGGAGCTACTTCTTTAATCTATAAAACAGACATCTATAAAAGACCTATAGACAACATCATGAATAAAGAATGAATTTTTCTCCAACGAGACAGGGATATCCTCATGCATTAAGGCAACATGAGAAGTAAAACATATCTAAAATGGAAAAGAAGTAAAATGGTTTTTATTTACAGATGATATGATAATCTTTGCTAAAATTCTGAAAGAATACAAAAATGTTAGTAGAACTAATAACTGTATTTAGCACATTCACAGGTTATGAGGTCAATGTACAAAGATCAATTTTATGTTTATACATTAGCCACAAACAATTGGAAATTATAATAAAAAATTTATTGTAACATTAAATACTATGAAATATTTTGGAGCAAATTTAGTGACATATGTACGAGACTGCCACACTGTAAACCACAAAACATTGTGGAAAGAAATTCAAGATGACCTAAATAAATGGAAGGATATATTATTTTAATCAGTTAGAAAACATGATATTCCTCAGATATCAGTTCTATCGTAGTTTGACTCTAGAGTCAATACAGTCCCAATCAAAATGTCAGCAGGCTTTCTTTCTAAAAATTAATAAGCTTAATCTATAATTCATATGACAATGTAAAGGGAAGGACTTAAAATTTCCAAAACAACTCCAGCCAAGAACAAGGTTGGAAGTCATAAACTAACTAATTTCAAAACTTAATATAAATCTGTAGCAATTACAGCAGTGTGGTATTACATATAGTAGACATATAGGTCAATGGAAGATAATGGAGTTCAGAAATAGACAAAACATATAAAGACAGTTGATTTTTGACAAAGATACTGAGGTTATTCATGGATATATTGAAAAGACCCAATGAATGATGCTGAAGCCGTTGGATATCCATGTGCAAACTGCAGCTCTTTCTTTACAGTATGTATAAAAATTAACCTGAAATGGATTATAGATATAAGAGCTAATATTTCAAAAATTCTAGAGGACACTGTGGGATAAAATGTTTGTATCCTTGGTTAGGCGAAGATTTCTTAGATAGGATACTAAAAGCATAATGCATAAGCCATGTTTTATTGGACTTCTTTAAAATTAAAAACTTTGTTTTTCAAAAGGCACTGTTAGAATCTGGAAAAGTAAGCCATATACTGAAAGAAAATATTTGCACAATATATGTCTGATAAAGAACTTATAATCAGAATATATAAACAACTCTTACAACTCAATAAAAATAATAAAACCTGAAGATTTATACATTTCACAAAGGGAGATATAGAAATGGCAAATAAACACATAAAAAAATGTTCACCCTCAATAGTTATTGTGTCAATGCTAGTTAAAACCAATCTAACTGCAACCACACAGTACAATGGCTAAAATGAAAAAGACTGACATTATTAAGAAGGGGCAAAAATATAGAGCAACTTGAACTCTCATACTTTGCTGTTGGTAATATAAAAATTGTACACTTTGGAAAAGTAGTTTCTTACATAGTTAAACATGTACTTACCATTGGGCCCATTAATTTCATTTCAAAGTATTTACCCAAGAGAAATGAAGACATGAGTGTCTACACAGACTTGTTCATAACAGCTTTATCCATAAGAGCCATAAACTGGCCCTGAAGATCCATCAGCTGCTGGGTGGACCACACACAGATTGTGATCATATCTGTAAGGAACGGTCATGATCATTATTTCAAGGAATTTGGTGATGAGAAGTCCCAGGTCTGTCAACTCAGTCATATCAGGATGATCATCTGGCTTGTGTATAATTCTCTTGACATTTCTTTATGGTTCTAAGATGCTTACACATAGCTTGGGGCTTCACACAGTGAAGTGTTAAACAAGAGGAGAGGTGCTGTAGTAAACAGTGCAAAAAGGTTTTTTTCCTATGTGGCTTTTTATTTTGTTCTGGACCAATGATATTTTGAGAAGCTTCCAGCAGACCTCCAGGCCAAACTACGAGTGAAGAAAACTGTAATTTCTCTGACTGGCTTTTACCAATCATGATTCATTTCTTAGATCTGGGGCAAAGGTTCATTATCCTTTAGCATAGGGATAGATCCAGCTTTTGTAAATATAAAGGCTAAAGGTTTTTATTCATTTATTTTTTAAAGATTTTACTTGAGAGAGAGAGAGAGAGAGAGAGAGAACATGCACGAATGGGGGAGGGGCAGAGGGAGAAGGAGAAGCAGACTCTGTACTGAGGAGGGAGCGCAGGATCATGATCTGTGCTGAAGGCAGATGCTTAATCTACTGAGCCACCCAGGTACCCCCAAACTAAAGGTTTTTTAAGTAAAGAAATAAAAAATTCTAAACACTAACTTGCTAGATCCCCTCTTAAGGCCTTAGAAGTAGCTGTACAAGTGAGGGAGCCCTGACGTGTCCACTTACCCTTGAGTATTTGCCACACATTGTCTGAACAAATGCAAGGCTTTTTTGGTAAGGGTCAGATGGCTATTATGTGATCAATCAATAATTTTTGCCACAATTCCCTTTTTAATAAATTTTGGAATCTTGGAAAATTCTCTGTGGGTATGATGATGGAATTTATGGGAACTATAACCTGATAGATAGGGTCACTCCTGCTTCAATCTTCTTTACCAGTTAAATGGCAAGTGATGCTAAATGCCAGCCCCTTTGTAGGCCTGACAAAGGCAGCAGCATATCATAGAGTATAGTTGAAGCTTTGTTTAGTTTCTTCTTCACCATTTTTAGTTGCTTGACCTTATGCATGTTATTTAGTATTTCTGGGCTTTAATAACTTCCTGTGTAATAAAGGTAATGGTAGATAAAAACTAGATTTGAAATAAATCTGCTTACTGTTCCCCTGACACGATTTTCTTCTGAGGAAGTTATCATGGGCACCTTGGAAGGAGTATTCTGCTTATATCATGATGCCTGTTTTCAGTTCATCAAATGAGGCTTTTTTTACTTTTTCTTTTCTATCTTTTTTAGGCTTTGCTGCAAGATCTGTTTTTGTTTTTGTTTTTGTTTTTTTAAATGACCATTTAATTCCAAAGAGCCAAGTTACAGATTGTCAGGTGGGTGGTGAGAAGCAGTATATTTTTCTTTCAAGCGCTTATTTAGAGTGATTGTTAACATGTATCCTTAGTGATTAAATCATTAAGCAAGAATACAATTTGTGAAATAATGTTTTCTCAAGCTACTCAATTTTTTTTAAGCATGGCACAGCAAACATCAACTCATTGCTTTTATTCTGACTGATCTGAATTCCTATTATCAAACACTTTATAAATAATTCAAAAGGAATACAATGGATAACTCATGTTATATTTTTCTTTCATAAATAATGCTTTCAAACCATTAAGTCGTGTCTTCACAGCAGCTTGTGAAATGGAGACTTTCCCACTCTTTGGTTAAATCTGATCAGTGCAGTCTGAGAAGATACAGAAGTATTATATAATAATTAGGACAGGATGCATCCATTCATTGGGTACCTTCTGGATGACAGGTACTATATACTAGACACTTAACATACCTTATTTCATTTAATTTTAACATAAACCCCCGCAACGTTAGTATTTTTTTCCATTTTGCAAATGAAGAAACAAAATGAATAGAAAGTTAAATAATCAGCCCTAGGTTATACAATTAAAAAACAGAGAGCTAGAGCTGAGTTGTCTCCATCCAATGTGCCCATCACCACACAGTGCCACTATTGCCATGTGATGAATGAGCACTGTCTGAAGGATAGAAATTTAGAGTTCTTGGTTCATCTCTCTGACACCAACTTTTAATGGGTTCAGAGTGGGATTTTTAGGCCTTAATGCCACCACTCACTCTTTTTCCTCTATGAAAATTTTTACTGAGAGATCTTGACAATAGAATTAATTGCCAGATTATAAACAAATATTTTTATTAGGTAGCTAAGTCCTCAGGATCCTTAAGATTCAGTCTATAGTCCAAAATCTCAGTCATGGGGGTCCTGGTATAATCTTCCTGATCCCTGCTCTGAACATGGACACACTTTCTCACATATGCCTGAATGCCAAGTTCTAATAGAAGTCATGAGATAATTTACCCAAATGACAGCATGGTCCAAGTCCCTGATCTTTGCTGTGAGCTTGCTGCATGAAAGAGGAAAAATGCAAACACAGGTGGAAAAATGGTCCCCTGAATGCCTGGTAGGAAGGAATGGGGAAGGGATAAGCTTTGAGTAGGTAGTACAAAGTCCTTGCATCTTTACTGGTTCATGTGACAGCAGGTAAAAGAATAAGGGTAGCATTTGTTTTAGTCCCCATGGCACAGTATTCCTGTCGCCTAATTAAACCATGTGTTCAAAAATATATTTGGCTTAGATATTTGCAGGAGGGTGGTAGAATGTCATTTATTTAAGCCAAGAAACAGTATGGTAGAATGGAACAAATGCTTGTTTTCGTTCTAGACCTCACTAGATACTTGCTCTGTTACTTGAGGAAAGTTATTTAGAATCTCTGAGTCTCATTTTTTTACATATAAAATGACAGTTATTATATTTGTCCCTTAGAGACATTATAAAAATCAAAATATTTATGAAGTAAATGTTACCAGGCTTATAGTAAGCACTCAATAAATATAACCTTTATTGTTATTGATGTTATTGTTAATAATAATATTGATGTTATTGTTAATAATAGTAATAGCACATCCTTTTGAATCCATAGAACAATTGTTTTAGACTTAGAAAATCACCACCACAACTACTATTTATTTTATTCATACTCAGTTCCAGAAAGTTTAGGTGTATACTATCGTTATACCCATCTTATACATGAGGAGTCTTATAAAGGATGTTAATTACCTAAGGCCACATAGGTAATAAGGTGGTAGAACAGTCAAGTTCTTATAATATTCTATGCCAGTTTCATGAATTATTTATTATGCTCAGATTATCTCAAACATAAGAGAACCTTATTTTCAGTTAATATTTCTGCCTTAAAAATTTTCAAAATTTCTCCATTGTTTCTAGGATAGAATACACTTTAGCATGGTATTTGACATAGTAGTATCAGCACAGCCTTCCTCTCCAACCATGTCTCCTGACAGTTCCACCCTCCGCCCCCTGCCTCATCTCTAATCCACTCCAGCCACATCGTCTTCTCACTATTCCTTCAATATGACTAACCCTGTGCAGGATTCCACAACTTACTTATAATGACTTACTCTGCCTGGGATATCCTTCAGGCTTCTATGTACCCTCAATCCACTCTTGAACTCAAACTCCTTAAATTTGACTTGGTCAGATATCTCCCATATGAAAACTTTTCCGAGTCCCTTGTGGAGGATTAAGGATATTTTCTTCTGTGCTTAGATTTAACATTTTCCACATTGTATCATAAATATCCATTTTGTGTCTGCTCTTCTTGTAGGAATAGGAGTCCCTTGAGAGAGACTTGATTTACTCTGTTCTGTAACCTCAGTACCTGTAGTTGTGTGCGAGTAGGTAACTAGTAAATGCTTGCTGATTGAATGAATGAAATAAACTGATTGATATTCTCCTCAGCCCATCTCTGTGCTGATGAGTAGCACTATGTTCAATCAAGGACGGGGCTGGTAGTGATGAAGTTCGTATGGGAATCCAAGGTGCTACTGAATCCAGCCTTATGTGTCTTCTGTGCTAGATCACACTTGTCTAGTTGTGACAAAGTAGCATTTTAACAACACTTTTAAGAAACAGTCAGCCTTGGAGGAACACATCTTTGTTTAGTAGCTTAACCTTAATGGTTGACTTTTCTCGTTCTCAATGGGGTACCCATAGCACTGGAAGTATAATGAAGCAGGATCACATAAAGGAAAATGTGATATCTGTGCTGACACTTAATCTGCATTTCAGCAAGGCATTTAGCACTCTCATGATAGCCTGGGGATCAGATAGAGAAACACTGCCTGGATAAATGTAGCATTTAATGGATTAGTAGTTGGTTAAATAAAGTATTATACTTAAGCATCTATGCAATGGAATTCCTGCTCCCAAAATGCATTCATTTCTCTTCTCACTCTCTGGATCTACTGAGGCATAGCCCAAGTTCTGTCCTCTTCTAATAGCCAAATTTGACTATTTCAGTTTATAATTAAAAAATAATTAAAACATAATTTTAAGCCTTTTATTATTTGTTTCTTTCATGTGTGTTTGTTTTATGATCCCCAAAGTCCTTTATAACAGCACTTGTATTCCATTATTTTCTCTTCCATAACACATTAGAGGCCTGGCATAATTGTAAGACCACAGGACCTAGTGTCAGACAGGCTTGAGCCAAAATTCTGCTCTGTTACAAACTAGTGATTTACTGGTGAGCGTTCATTTTTGTCCCTCATGTGTAAAATGGGGATATGAACATCTTTGCCCCATAAATGTAATCATTCTTCATGTCTTTGCTTGTGATCACTTCGTCAGGGTAGCTTGTCTTGAAGCTTCAGACGTTGTTAGCTCCCCATTAAAATGCTCTCATAACATCATGTTATTATCTAATCTAGCCCTTAAAATAAATTACAGTACTTAATTTTATAATCATTTGTTAAAAATATTATACATTTAATCGTAATCTCTGTGAGATCAGGGACCATGTTTGTGTTTTACACTCCTGTATTTGCAGCACCCAACTGAAAACTTAGACCACAGAAGTCACTTTGTAAATGTTTCTTGAATAAATGAATCAACTTGAGCACTGCCTGCATGGTTCTGGCTACCTCAGCAGTCCCATTTTAAGCCATCTTCCTCATCTCTCTCCATGTGCCAGCCACACTGGCCTCTTTTGGTTCCCCAAAGGTTTCATGCTTTTTCTCTCTTTGGTTCTTTCTCACATTATTCCATCGATTTGGAGCAGAATATTTTCTTGTGCTCCTTTCACTCCAGTCTTTCCCCAGAAAATGCCTACTGTTCATCCAGATTTCTGTTTTAACACCTCTTCCTTAAGGCTTCTATGGACCCAAATTAACAAAATTATGAAGGAAAGGGGAGAGATCATGACTAATCCAAAGGAAATAGAAACAACCATCAGAAATTATTATCAACAACTATATGCCAATAAGTTAAACAACCTAGAAGAAATGGATGCATTCCTGGAAACTCATAATCTTCCAAGACTGAAACAGGAAGAAATTGACAACCTGAATAGACCAATATCTAGTAATGAGATTGAAGCAGTGATCAAAACCTCCCAAAAAACAAGAGTCCAGGACCAGAATTCCCTGGGGAATTCTACCAAACTTTCAAGGAAGAAATAATACCTATTCTCCTAAAACTGTTTCAAAAAATAGAAA
>CM053606.1:48200654-48240358 GCA_028646535.1 Procyon lotor
CTGTGAGGAATCTAGGAATTAAGGGAACCAGGGATCAATAGAACATCACAATTGTAGTATGTGGAACTTAAGATATCCTGGGCTACTGGGCCAGACTTAAGGGAAGAGGAACAATGTGTGATAGATTACAAGTGCTGCTCTGTTTTTAAGGTTAGGTGCACCTGTTCAGTGCTTATTATCATTTTTTGATCTGATAATTTATGAACTTTTTTTCTCAGCAGCTAACTTCTTTTTCTCTTGTGAACTTTACAAATCAGTGGCTTAAAACGGTTCTAACAGTCAGTATGAATGAGTTAGTCATTATTAAACTAAATTCCATGAGGTCAGTGACTTTTGCTGTATTTTCAACAGTCTCTTCAGTGTATAAAACCATGCCTGGCACATAGAATGTGCTCAATAAATATATGTTGAATGAATAAATGAAATAATATCTGTAGATAAATGACACAGTTTTATACATAATAGTTTCTTTTCTCCTCTTTTACCCACCCACTTTGGCTTTAGGTTAGAGCCATGCTATGGAATACTCCCTGACCTCTAGCTCACAAAGTTTAATGTGCATATTTGTCATAGGGGAGGTTATCAAAATGGAGATTCTGATGCCCATTGTCTGGGGAAGTGCTGAAATTCTGCATTTCTGATAAGCTCCCAGGTATGGTAGTGCTTCTCTAGCCTGGGCCCAATTCATTCCCACCTGTTCAGACTCCTGAAAACCCATTATCATTATTGTTGCAAAAGGCTTAATAATCCTTTTTGGTATGCACAATTCTTCATAAAATGCATTGCTTTTGAGTGGTATTGGTCTAATATATTTTTGAGGGAATGAACTTCTAATTTTTTAAGTTATTTTTTAAATTAACATATAATGTATTATTTGCTGCAGGAGTACAGGTCTGTGAATCATTGGTCTTACACCATCCACAGCACTCACCATAGCACATACCCTCCCCAATGTCCATAACACAGCCACCCTATCCCTTTCCCTAACCCCCAGCAACCCTCAGTTTTTTTCCTGAGATTAAGAGTCTCTCACGGTTTGTCTCCCTCCCCAGTCCCATCTTGTTTTATTTTTTCCTCCCTACCCCTAAAGCCCCCTGCCTCTCAAATTCCTCATGTTAGAGAGATCATGTGATACTTGTCTTTCTCCGACTTATTTTGCTTAGCATAATACTCTCTAAATCCATCCATGTCATTGCAAATGGCAAGATTTCGTTTCTTTTGAAGGCTGCTAATATTCCATTGTATATATATATATATATATATATATAGCACATCTTTTTTATCCATTCATCTGTTGAGAGATATCTAGGTTCTTTCCATAGTTTGGCTATTGTGGACATCGCTGCTATAAACATTTGGGTGCACTTGCCCCTTTGGATCACTAAATTTGTATCTTTAGAGTAAATAGCCAGTAGTGTGATTGCTGGGTCATAGGGTTGCTCTATTTTCAACTTTTTGCAAATTCTTCTAGTGTTTGTTTGTCCTGGGAAGCTTTTTATCTCTCTTTCTAGTTTCAATGACAGCCTACCTGGATGTAGTGTTCTTGGCTGCATATTTTTCTCATTTAGTGCTCTGAATATATCATGCCAGTCCTTTCTGGCCTGCCATGTCTCTGTGGATAGGTCTGCTGTCAATCTAGTATTTCTACCATTGTATGTTACAGACCTCTTGTCTGAGCTGCTTTTAGGATTTTCTCTGTGACTGAGACCTGTAAGTTTTATTATTAAATGATGGGGTGTTGACCTATTTTTATGGATTTTGAGGGGGGTTCTCTGTGCCTCCTGGATTTTGACGCTTGTTCTTTTCTCCAAATTAGGGAAATTCTCTGCTCTAATTTTCTCCAATATACCTTCTGCCCCTCTCTTCTTCTTCTGGGATCTCAATTATTCTAATATTGTTTCATCTTATGGCATCACTTAGCTCTCGAATTCTCCCCTTGTGGTGCAGTCGTTTACCTCTTTTTTTCTCAGCTTCTTTATTCTCCATCATTTGGTCTTCTATATCACTAATTCTCTGTTCTGCCTCATTTATCCTAGGTGTAAGAGCTTCCATTTTTGGTTGCACCTCATTAATAGCTTTTTTGATTTCAACGTGTTTAGATGTTAGTTGTTTTATTTCTCCAGAAAGGGATTCTCTAGTGTCTTCCACGCTGTTTTTGATTCCAGCTAGCACCTTGATAATCATCATTTGGAACTCTAGTTCTCACATCATACTAATGTCCATATTGATTAGGTTCCTAGCCATTGGTACTGCCTCTTGCTCTTTTTTTTGAAGTGAGTTTTTCCATCTTGTTATTTTATCCAGATAAGAATAGATGAATGAGAGAACAAAATACTAAAAGAGTAGCAATGATCTCAGAAAAATATTCACTAACCAAATCAGAAGAGACCCAAAACTAGGGGGAGAAGAGAGGAGGAAAAAAGCATATATATATATTAGACTGGTGAATAGAACAGAGCCACACACTTGATTTTGGGTATATTGTGGACTATTAGAAGAAACTGTCTCCCAAAATTTTCAAGAAAGAAAAATATATATATACAAAATATATATATACACAAATAAGGGTAAATACCACAAAGGGATGGAATATTACTATAAAGATGAAAATTTAAAAAGGAATTGATAAGATGATAAGATAAGAAGTTGGTTGAGGAATAAAAAAAAAGAGGAAAGAATGTGATCAGGCTGGAGACTAGAACAAAGCCATGCACTAGATTTAGGGTATATTTTGATCTGTTAGAAGAAACTGTATCCCAAAATTTTAAAGAGAGATAAACCTGTATGTATACAAAATATAAGATTGAATACAGTGAAGGGATAGAATATGACTATAACAATGAAAATTTAAAAATATTTTTAAAAAGGTGTTGATAAGATAAAATAGTTAAAAAGCGTTAAAATAGGAAAGAGGAAAAATATTAAAAAATAGAATAAGAAAAAAATAAAATTTATCTTTGAAAATCTAAAGAATCATGGGGGGAAAAGCCATTTATTCTATGTGCTCTATTCCCGTAGCTCTGAAGTTTTGCAGTTCTCATTGGTCAGTGAAATTGGTCTTGACTGGGTGTTCTTTTTGATCTTCTGGGAGAGGGACCTGTTGCAGTGCTTCTTAAATGTTTTTGCCCAGGGTGGAATTGCACCACCCTTGCCAGGGGCCAAGCTAAGTAATCTCCTTGGGTTTTCTTACAGAAGCTTTTTTTCCCTGAATGCTTTCTGTATAGCTTTGGAGGACAGGAATGAAAATGGTGGCCTCCCAATCTCTTCCCCATAGAAAACAATAGCTCAGGGCCCTTTCCTCAATGTGCGCTCAGAGAAAAGCAGTCAATCCCTCCTATCTCCTTGGTCTCTGGCCACACTCTGTGCTAAGTGGCCTGTGACCAATCGTTTCTGTCTCTGGTGCACAGCCCTTTTTGGAGTCTCCAAACCCAGCATATTCCTGCAGCATGCTCCTATGCCACTCTTCCCTGAGGAGGAAGGAGTGAGGTCTCCCTGGAACTGCTACATGTGGGGTCTCTGCTCCAAGAGCCGTGGCCCAACTGTGCCTTAGATCATGGTTTAAGGTAATCCCAAGCTCACAGCCCACTCCTTGGCTCCATGTCTGCAGGGCTTCCCTGCCCCGATAGTTGGGAGCTCTGCTGCACTCAGGCACCCTGGCCTTTTTATGACCCCACATGTCCTGAGACCACACTGTCCCCATGATGGCTCCACCCCTTTAGCCTCTGGAGTGATGTCCCTTAGTGGGGCAGACTTCTAAAAGTTCTGATTTTGTGCTCTGCTTCTCTACCACTTGCCGGGAGCCAGCCCCTCCCCCCACGGTCTTTCTTCCCATATATCACCTTGGATTCACTTCTCTGCATGTCCTACCTTCCAGAAAGTGGTCGCTTTTCTGTTCCTAGAATTGCTGCTCTACTTCTCTTTGATCTCTTGTTGAGTTTATAGGTATTCAGAATGGTTTGATAACTATCTAGCTGAACTCTTGGGACCCGTTGGTACTTAGGTCTCTTACTCCTCTGCCGTCTTGCTCCAGAAAGTGGTCGCTTTTCTGTTCCTAGAATTGCTGCTCTACTTCTCTTTGATCTCTTGTTGAGTTTATAGGTATTCAGAATGGTTTGATAACTATCTAGCTGAACTCTTGGGACCCATTGGTACTTAGGTCTCTTACTCCTCTGCCGTCTTGCTCCTCCTCTTTCTTCCAAATTATTTTTTAAAGCAGTTTCATATTTTGGGAGCGTTGTAGCTTTTTGTTATAGAAAACTTCAGATGTAGAAAAAAATGAAGAGAATAGAATAAAGAACTCCCAAATATTCATCATACCAATTCAGTAGTTATTAATTTATGGCCAATCTTGTTAATCTATATTTCTCCCTACCATTAGATATTTTGAAGAGAATCCATGTATCACTTGACTCATAAGTAATCCTGATAGTATCTCGAAAATATAAGAAGTCGTAAAAATATAGTAACAGTCTCGTTCTCACACTCCTTGAATTAATAATTCTTAACATCATCAAATAAGTATTCAATGTTCACATTTTCCAAACTGTTTTTTTGTTGTTCTTTTTTCAGTGGTTGGTTGGTTGGTTCAAGTCAGGGTCCAAACAAGGGCTGCACTTTGAATTGGTTGGTGTGTCTCTTAAGATTATTTGAATCTACATGTATCCCTTCTCTTTCACTTTTTTTCCTTAAAAATTTATTTGGTGAAGAAATGGGATCATTAATTCTGTAAACTTCCCCATATTCTAAATTTTGATGATTGGATTATCATGATGTCCTATAAAATATTTTTCCTTTGTATTTCCTGTAAATAAGTAGGTAGATTTAGAGGTTTAGTACGTTTTAGGTTCTATTTTTTTGCTAATGACTCATAGATACTATTGGAGGGAAGACTGCTGGATACCTGAGAGTTGAAGGAGGGAAGAACTCACTAAACTGTCCAAGGCTAGGAGGCTTGTGGATGTACAGGCTTTGGAAACTCTAGTTTTTCCTAATGTGGGTAAAGGTGGTACCTTGTGAGAGATACCTGACTCAGAGGACTCTCCTGGGAAGTGCTTATAAAGTCGTGTCCATTGGCTTCTTAGAAAGTGGTGTGTGCGTCATGGCACAGAACTATCTTGAATTGAAAAGGAAAATAGAAGCAAGTTTTCAAATGTCATTAGATTTTTGGAATTTATGCAAGTGTTAGAGTTTAAGAAGTAAGAGAAGAGTGAAACCTGTTGATTTTGACTGAGATCATAAAAGAATATGCTACCTTTTTTTTTTTTTTTGAGGTTATATAGTGATTACTGAGTGCCAGAGGTTAAATTACTTAGAAGTCAGATCCCAGAGTTTGTGGGTACAATCACTGTACTATAACAGCTTTTGAAGAATTATGTTAATGCTCTGCTAAAATCCTTTAGTGTTTCCCATTGAAAATGTCCAAATTTATTAATATGGTGTACAAGACTCTTAAGACGTTGCTTATCATGACAACTTCATCTCTGGAAACTACATTTTTTCCTCTCCTGTTCATCCCTAGAAGCAAAGATAATACCCAATCCAATTACATTGTAATAATTTTACTTCTTTGAATGCACCATGCTTTCCCACTTCTTGGCCTTTGTTATGCCGTTTCCTGTCTCTGAAGTAGTCTTTCCTCTTATGTCCTTCCCTCTGCCACCCTTCATCATACTAATGCTTACTTATCCTCCTGGTTCTCTGTTCAACTTTCTTTTCTCATGAGTCTACTAATGACCTTCACCTGTAGGTTAGCAGCTTCTCTGAGCAGTCATAAAGGCTATTTCTTTTTTTTTTTTAAGTTTTTAAAAAAGATTTTATTTTTAAGGAATCTCTATACCTAGAAAATATGTGTTCCTGCTGTGGGAGCATTTAGTGTACCATATTCCTTCTCTGAAAATAAGACCATAAGATCTTCAAAGCTACTATCTCATTCATCACTCGATCCTAGGTACCCTACTAGCCTGCCACATACTAAATGCTTGAAAATATGGTTTGAATGAAGGACAATTAGGCTAGAACCCTTAGATACAAATAGGCATAGCCAGAAAGAACTGCTCCAATGGACGTTCAAACCCCACTTCTCTGATCATGCCCACTTGCTTCAGCCTAGCATCATAAAATGAGCTTCTCAAATCCTTGCCTGTTACTGTGGTCTTCCCTGACACACTTAAACCTTTTGGGGAGCTAATCTATTTTTCTTCAAGCCCTGTCCTGCAGGTGAGACAGAAGAGACACATAGAATCTGTATTCCATGAGTACTAAAACCTCCCCATGGCTGAGAATTTTTAAATAAGGCATGTTTGTACATGGAGCTGCATTTTATAAAACCCCATTAAGAGGCGTGGGGGCAGCAATCTGTGTGATCATTCATCACCCTGCCCACACAGCAATTTTAAGTTACTTTGAGGCAGTGTTTTCTTTCATCTAAAAACTGATAGTTCACCAGGGGGCTGGCATGCTGATTAATACATGTAAGCATTATTGGTGGCTGCTTAGAAACCCCCCGTTTCCCAGAATCATGTAAATTGTATTATTTTGACTCCTACTGACGAGGTTTGACTTCTGTTAACTCTTCTTGCCAAACTCCTTTCTTTTTTCTTTGTCAAGTTCTCAAAGCACTTACTTCTCAGTAGGACTTAGATAATTACTGAGGATGTTGTTAAAGCATATGTATTTTTATGTATAATACAACCTATAAAATAGCATGACTATTATAAGGAGAAACCTAGCGTCTCTTTTCCTTTTCTGTTTGAAGTTATATATGAAATATTAAAATATAAGAGAGTATTTTGTCATTATTGGTGTTATAACTTAGCTACAAGGTACTTCCTGACACAACATCCACTAACTGTGCTACTGGGATACTTGCTAGATAGTCATCACTCTAAAATGATTGGATTACCAGAAATACAGTCCTTCCTCAAAGGATGGAGATAAAGAATGCTGTGCTTTCATGATCAATGAGTCTCTTAAATAGTTCCAAAATGATAATTAATTAGATTGATTTCCTTGCTCAGGAGAATATCCTCTCTACTCCAGCCTTCCCTCCCCTATATATTCATACCTTCTTCACCACTATTTGCTTTGGGATCTTTATGATTAATCTCCACATGTCCCTTATCCCAAATCAAGTCAATCATTCCAAGAAAATCACAATCGTACTCATACCCAGTACTAAATCCCAATGACTTTTTTGACTTATTTTGCCATATTTATGATAGCGAGTATTTTTTACTTTTGTTTTTGTTTTAGAGAGGGAGAGTACAAGAGTCGGGGGTGGGGGAGCAGAGGGAAAGGGAGAGAGAGAGAATCCTAAACAGGTTCTACGTTGAGCATGGAGCCTGATGTGGGGTTATATCTTACAACCTGAGATTTTGACCTGAGCCGAAATCAAGAGTTGGATGCTTAACTGACTGATTCCCCCCAGGTGTCCCTGAAAGCAGTTTTAAAGTAATATGTTTTATGGTGTTATTTGTACCTTTCAGTAACTGTAAAAAAGGAGACAAAACTCGTCTTCCATTCTAGACTTTGACTACTCTCAGAGGTTATGAAATGTAATAGATAGGCCTTATGTTTCAGGTAAAGTGGAAGCTGCCCAATGTAATATGGTGTTGATAGTCTGGCAAATGGGAGAGGGTGAGGACTGGAAAGATTTTTTTCTGTCTTAAAAGAAATGATGATAAATGTGTAATACCTATTCACTTTCAATTTGGATGCCTGCAAGAGCCAATGATAGTTTCAGTAAGCATGGTTTTTTTCTCTGCTTATAAACAAAGCAAAACAAAACAAAATAGAGGTAAGGGACATATAAAAGAAACAACAAGTACAACAAAACTTTGGAGTAAACAGGGGTTAGAATCCTCTTTTTCTTCCTCAAGATAACAAAGCAGCATATTTGGTGCCTATTTAAGAATACCTGAGAATGCCTATATTAAAAATACCATATTTGGTACCTGAGCCAGAAAGCCTGTCACACTATTTTCTTGGGGTTCAGAATTTCTATGTAAATGAAGGGGGGTGGATATCCCAATACAAAGTAGTCTCATTAGGAGATCTAAGAATCTCTCTCATGTTTTTTTCCCTACTTTTTCTCCATTTGATATTTATCATTTTAACATCATGCCAAGGAATATTCATGCCAGAGAATACTTCAATTCATGAAAAGCTAACATGGGGCATGGTAATCTTCCTGATCCAGAGGCAGTAGAGCCTATATTCCATGGGCTTCTTTTTCCTAGTACCCTAGGGGTTCCTATTTCCTAGGGAGTTGATGGATGGACTTCAAAATTCTGCAAACTTTTGGTAATCAAATTGTTGTATACATGAGCTTATTTTTAAGGTGAGAATATTGTTTTTGTCAGATTCTCAAATGAGTCTGAAACTCCATAAAATTCTTTTTGGACGACCTCAATTAAAAGCATCATCATCTGCTCAGTGACCAAAGCTGAAACCCCATTACCGTCAATTACTTGTGTCTCTTCACTCAGGTCTATACTTATTCAATCCCCGAAGTGACTTTAGTCCTTAACATTTCTCTGTATCGACACTTTTGAAGGGTGCACTCATTTTCTTTTCTTTTCTTTTCTTTTTTTTTTTTTTTAAAGATTTTATTTATTTATTTGACACAGAGAGAGAGATCACAAGCAGGCAGAGAGGCAGGCAGAGAGAGAGGGGGAAGCAGGCTCCCTGCTGAGCAGAGAGCCCAATGCAGGGGCTTGATCCCAGGACCGTGAGATTATGACCTAAGCCGAAGGCAGAGGCTTTAACCCACTGAGCCACTCAGGTGCTCCAGGTGCACTGATTTTCATCAGTTACAATGTTTTCTAACAAAAGTAATCCTCAATTATAAGTGGAAGAAGCCTTCTTAAAAATATATATCTCATGGAGGAGAAGCTAAGCATATACAATTTACTTTCTAAAAATATTCCAGTTTATTCTGATTTGTCTTTCTGAAGATATGAACCAGGTAGTCAGAAAGCATAGGTATCACTGATTCATATATCTGTATGTAATCTTAGTTCTTTTATTTCATTCCCATTGTTGTTATCTTAAACTGGACCTTATAATTTCATACTGAGGTGATTATAATTTCCTCCTACCTGGTGTCCCTGCCTTCAGCTTCTCTCCTCTCTATTCCATTTACCACCTATAACTAGAATCATCCTTCTACTGAAACAAAGAAAATTGTTGATATTTGACTATTTTTGACTAGTGCAAGGAAAAAAAAGACAATTTCACATAACCTAATATAACATAGATATAATTGTGTCATTCCTTGGCCTAAAATCTTTTTTGTGGTTCTTTATTGTCTTTGTGAAAAAGTCTGAACTCCCCAGAATGATATACCAGGATCATGTTAACAACATGCTCTGTTAGCAACAAACATTGATCTTGATTGCCTGACCAGGCAAATGACTACAGGGCTCAAATGAATAGTATAAATAGATTTTTTTTTAAAGATTTTATTTTTATTTATTTGACAGAGAGAGAGATCATAAGTAGGCAGAGAGGCAGGCAGAGAGAGGGGGAAGCAGGCTCCCTGCTGAGCAGAGAGCCCGACACGGGGCTCGATCCCAGGACCCTGAGATCATGACTAAGCCGAAGGCAGAGACTTTAACCCACTGAGCCACCCAGGTGCCCCTGAATAGTGTAAATATTTGACATGACTAGAACAAGACCTATGAATGGTGCATATGGAACATGGTGATTATGAGACAGCACATCCTTTCTGAAGGAGCTTCTCTGCCAGATTTTTTCAATGATTCCATACTTCTGATCCTTCAGAAAGAGTTGGAAGTCTAGAGTTTCATCAGAATAGTATTTTTTAAATATTAATAACAAATATGTATGTAGCACGTAGTATAGGGTAGGCATTACTCTAACCCTATTTCAATGTGACTAGCTAATTCCAAATTTTAATAATTATTGTATAACCAAACAACACATCTATGAACAAAATGTGGCCTGAAAAAGTCCAGTTCCTGGCTTCTTCCAGATAGTTCTGCCCATATATCAAACTATTCCCAGTCTCCATACAAACCAGTCATTTATATACCTGGAAATTTTTGTTCCTTTTGTGTCCTCTGTATAGAATTCATTTTTTCCTTCTTCCCACCCCCTTTTCATACATAAGCTCCAATTGGAAACTTTTTATTCATTCTTTTTTTTTTTTTTTAAAGATTTTATTTATTTGACAGGGAGAAACACAGCGAGAGAGGGAACACAAGCAGAGGGAATGGTAGCGGGAGAAGCAGGCTTCCTGCTGAGCAGAGAGCCCGATGCGGGGCTCGATCCCAGGACGCTGGGATCATGACCTAGGCTGAAGGCAGACGCTTAACGACTGAGCCACCCAGGTGCCCCAGAAACTTTTTATTCATTCTTTAAAGCTAAATTCATATGTCCTCCTTCTTTAAAATGTCCTCATTTCTTTCTGAGGCTTATTTCCCTCTGTCTTTCATAATACTTTCTCCCCATTTTTTTTTAAGCATACAGCTTATACACAGTAGGCATTAAAAATGGCTTACTAAATAAGTAAATGACTATTCTAGAGAATTATTTAAAGTCCATTCATTTGTTTGACAAACATGTTTGGTCATGTATTATGCCAGACAGTGTTTTAAAAGAATCTAGAATGCTTTTGTTAAAACTAGAAATAATATACTATAAACCCTCTGTGTTTGTACTTTCTCCCAAGGAGCCAGTTCCTTGATGCCTCTAATAGCACCCAATGAATATCAGATTTTGATATATCTTGAAAATGGGAGTTAGGTAGCAAGATGAGATTTATGAAAGCTATTCCTTTCCAAAAGCTTAACTAGCCTTGTTTGGTGCTTCCAGTAGCCCAGTGGAAAAACAGAGTAAGAGTTACAATCGGGGTGCTTATTGAATGCTACATGATATTCTAGAGATGGATGTAATTCTAAGGATTTTCTGCTTTGTTTAAAACACATACACAAAAGATAACATAAGGAGAGCAAAATAAGGCATAGAGAAAACAATGGTAGAGACATTATCAGAACTAAGAATGTTATTAACACACATGCGTGCACACACACACACATACACACAATTTTTCTTAACACTCTAAGATTGAGTGAATCAGTGTCTGAAATCACATTTCCAAATTTCTGTATTGCTACACCTCAAATGATAATAAAGTCCATAGAGTATAGCTATGTTAATTTCTATTGCTGAATAGCAACTTATTACAGACTTAGTAATAACACATTTATTTAACAACACCTTTATTATCTCACAGTTTTCCATGAGTTAGAAGTCTGGATATAGTTTAGCTAGATCCTCTGCTCAGAATCTTATGAGGCAATAATAAAGATGTGGCTGGGTTGTGTTCTCATCTAGAGGCTAGACGGGTAGAATCCACCTCCAAGCTTATTCAGGTTGTTGGTAGAATTCATTTCCTGGCAGCTGGCAGCTGTATGACTGAGGACCTCAGCATTTTTCTGACTATTGGCTGGAGGCTGTGCTCAGCCTACGGGCCATATACAGTTCCCTGCCACATGGGCTTCTCAAGTGTAACTGCTTACTTTGTGGAGCCCATAGGAGACATTCTCTCCCTAAAAATGCTCCTTTCCCCTTTTAAGAGCTTGGACCTAGTTAGCTCAGCACCATAAGGGTAATTTCCCTTTTGATTGACTCCAAATGAACTGATTTGAGGCCTTAATTGTATCCAAAAAATCCTTTCATCTATGCCCTATGCTATTGGCTAGAAGCAGGTCACAGATTGTTATGGGCTAAATTGTATCCTCTCCTTCCCACTTTACCTTCCCCTCCCCTGCCCCACCACATTAATATGTTGAATTCTTAACTCCTAGTACCTCAGAATGTGACTATATTTGGAGATAGGGCCTTTAAAGAGGTATTACAGTTAAATAAAATTGTTAGGATAGGTCCTAGTCCAATATAACTGATGTCCTTATAAGAAGAGGAGATAAGAACACAGGGGTGCCTGGGCTCAGTAGGTTAAGCATGTCTTCAGCTCAGGTCATGATCTCAGGGTCCTGGGATTAAGCCTGCATTGGGCTCCTTGCTCAGTGGGGAGTCTGCTTCTCCATCTCCTTCTGCCCCTTCCTCCCCACTGTCCATCTCTGTTCATCCATTCTCTCTCTCTCAAATAAATAAAATCTTAAACAAAAAAATAAAGACCCACAGAGGAAAGACTATGTAAAGTCAAAGAAGACAGTCATCTGCAGCCTAGGGAGAAAGACCTCAGAATAATCAACCTTTGATCAGTACTTTGATTTCAGACTTTTAACCTTCAGAATTGTGAAAAAATTAATTTCTATTGTTTAAGCCTATGGTATTTTGTTTAAGTCGATGTTTAAGTCTATGGTGTTTTGTTATGGGATCCCTACAAGTAAATACACACATCCCACCCAAAATCAAGGAGCAGGGGTATGGGTGATTGGGACTAGGGATGCAGGGTATGAACACAGGGGGTTGAAATCATGGAATCCATCCCAGGATCTGCCTTTCATAAGCAACCACTCCAAATAACTTAATCTAGGGAAGAAGGAATGGAGTAGCATTATTCATCAATTTTGGGATCTCCTTTATTTCCAAGAACATGGAGGATTATCCTTCTCTATCCTTTTAAGGCCAATGAAATGTGAACAAAGGTATCCAGTGTCACTTCCAAAATGAACCATTTAATGCTGGTGTTCACTGCTTTAGCCCTCATTCTCTTGCCTTTTTGGGGCAAACCTCAAGACTTTCTATTGCAGTGGTAGCATCTTAATATGGTGAACCTCCATCAAACTGGGTCCCGGAATATTATGAATAGAGCCCCACCTACCAGCCCACACTTAACATGTACCATTAACAAGAAATAAACCTTTGTTAATTTTAAGCACTGACACTTTAGAGTTGTTTATTCTAACACTATAAACTAGCCTAACCTGATAGGACAATTGAGACAGAGTAAGTTTTACATTGTCAATGAATTTGTGGAGTAAACTAAACAGTAAAATTTGTGGAGTTTAACTAAACAGTAAAAACGAAAGTATTTGAACCAATTTGTGCAAAATTGTGAAGCAAGGTAGCCATTTTCTTTACCAGTTGAGACTGATGAAATAGTAATTGGAGTTCAGATGAAAAATAAGACCTGCCTCCCTAAAACATTTCTCTGATCAACAGTTTATGTAAACAAACAAATCTTCTGAGTCATCAGGTCTTGTGATAGAGCTGTATCTAACTCTTTAATATTGTGGTAGAAGGAAACTATATAAGACAATCTTAGAAAATTCACTAGATCTTTAAAATGAATAACCATCAAGGTGAATTAAAATTCTTACCATATTGTGTCCATTCCACATCTCTCTCCCCCTCTCTCTCTTTCTCTTTATTCCCAATCCTCTTGAATCTTTCTCTTTTCATTATTCTATAGTGGTTTCTGTTTAAATAGTACACTGAGAAATAATTTTTTTTTTCTGTTTTGAGATCAAGAAAAAATAGGGAGGACCTATAAGGGTATGTTTTGCATAACTGAGAAAAGGAGTTGCAGTGAGATATAGCTGAAGCGACAAGAAAGAACTGAAGAGCTGGGAAAAAACTCTTGTAATATGATTCATATCTAATTCTTAACTAGCCTTCATGAATGGAGACAGACAGTTCTATTCTATGAAGTCATCTTTGCCTTTCTGTACAGTGCTATCTTCAAATAAATGCTTTCAGGTAGCAATACTTTAGCTCAGATAAAAGGAAGGGTGGCTATCCTGTCTAATGGGAAGGGAGTCATGCAATTTATCTACTTTTGGCAAGTGACATAATAATACGTCAAATTATGTGGCCTTACCCCCTTTGTGAGAAACAGTTCACTTTTCTCTTTCCAGTCCATCATTCCCACTGAAGCGTTCCTTGGAAATGTCAAAGCCATCTGGAAAAGATCAATCTTTTTTGGTTAAGAGACTGTGAGAAAGAAGAGACATCAGGGGATGCATGGAGAAGAATGAATAGGTTAGGTAGCATACTGCTTAAAGATAAATTGGTTGTGGGGCACCTGGGTGGCTCAGTCGTTAAGCGGCTGCCTTCGGCCCAGGTCAGATCCCAGGGGCCTGGGATCCAGCCCCGCAACAGGCTCTCTGCTCAGCAGGAAGCCTGCTTCTCCCGCCACCATTCCCTCTGCTTGTGTTCCCTCTATCGCTGTGTTTCTCTCTGTCAAATAAATAAAATCTTTAAAAAAAAAAAATAAATTGGTTGTAAGAAAAAACCAAAACAAAACAAAAGATAAATTGGTTGTCACTGTCAATATCATATATACACACACACACATACATATACATACATATTTGTATATGAAATCAATTAGCACAGAATCGGATGAATAAGTATTCTGGTTACTCTGGAGACCAAAGTAGAGCCTGGAGAATGTAAGAATTTTTATTTTTGAATGTTAACATTTTGCTACCATTCTTGAATTAAAAAAAAATCTTAAATTACTTTAATTAGAAGTATTTAACACCTACTATGAAATGGGTTTGATTATGTCTAGACAAGCATAGAATTTTTAATGTGTGTCTTTGTCACTCCACAGATGTGTCTATTTTCCCACTTTGAAAAGAAGTTTTGAAAGCATACAGTCCATTTCCTGAACATTGACAAGAAGCAGAGTATTATACTCCATTTGAGCATATTTATATTCTTAAAGTTTAGGTAAACAAACAAGAGGGTTAAGCGAAACCAGAGAGAAGGCCAAAAAAAAAAAAAAAGAGCAATGATATTACCTCTGTATGTGATGAATCTACATAGTTGAGGGTTTCTATGTGTATGTATTTTTGAACTAATCTTGGTTTCTGTAATAGAATATGAAGTGAAATGGAAATTACAATTTTACATCTTAGAAAATGACCTGGAAATTTAAGGTGAACTTTTAATGGCTTGATTAACTGTAAGATGATTAATTTTAGATCTTATTTTAGGTAAACTGCTTTTTGAACTTCAAAATATAAGCCATTGTGTTTAGGAAGTCATATGAAGCATAATTCATGATTTTTTCCCCCAGTCTTCTCAGGATTAATGCCAGATGCATGAGAGAGAATAAAATGATCTTAATGGCATTAATACTTAAGTTGTATAGGAGAGCTCAAACATGGTTGTCAACCATTCTCCTTACTGAGTCCTTTTGCCTTTTCTCTACACCCATTTGCAATCCTTTTCTAGAATTCTTTTAATTTTTAACATTTGATTTTTCCCCTCAAATTTATCTACATTTTTCTACCCCCAAAGTATCCCCTTTTCTGTCATCTCATCTCTACCCCACTGTAATAGCCCCCTAAATAATCACAGCTTTGCTTTTGCCCACCTCTAATTCATTTCCTATGTTTTGGTAGAATACTATATTTAAGACAAATCTGATTGCGTCACTGTCCCACTTGGAATATTTCAAAGAGATCTTGTCCTCTCAGCATGAAAAGCAAGATACATAGCATAGCTTATAAGTTCCTATAGAATGTGTTTCATGCTTATAGTCCTCCTACCCTCAAATCTATAACCTAATCTCATACCTCCCCATGCTTTCTATCCTGCAGCCACCTTTGCTGACCTTCTCTTTTTGGATATATCATGCTCCCTCCTGTCTTTGGGGCCTTAACATTTGCCATCCCATGTGTCTAAAGGGCTATTCTCTTTCTGCTTACCTGTTTAGTGCCTATATCCTTCAAGCTTCATATCAAGTATCAGTTCCACAGGGAAAACTTTTTAGAGACCCCAGACTAGACCTTTTGTGTACTTGCATGACAGCCAGTACTTTTTCTTTATAGTATATTTCACAGGTTGTAAATGTAAATTGTACTGTCATGAACTTTCAAATTTACAGAGTTCAAATATGTGCAAACATGTAATTTCCTTTATTTCTGTTCAACAGGAATTAGGGGGATTCCATTTCTCTCTATGGTACAACTAAACCTCGCCACAAGTCACTTCCAGATATTTTTTTTCAATTTCCTTTCAGATAAATACAATTCTTTCAGTTCAAGAGTTTTCCCTCCCTTATCTCCATTTCTTCTTTTAGAAAGATATGAGTTCCTGGACCTCGGGGGGAATAGGGCACCTCGTTCATAGTGATCCTCTATAACCTGTGGTGAGATCTACCTGTTCTCCTTTGTTCTTCTTTGTGCTGGTATTTCCTGCTACTATACCTGATCCTGCAGTGACCTCTGATTGCCACATCCATGTCCCCTGTCTCATTTTATCTCCATCCCAGAGACCTATTGACTTGGATTTTTCTTGGTTGTAGGAAGTGGAGATTCCTTTCTAACTCAGTTAGTTTTCTATACCCTGCTGTGGTCTGCTGTGCTCTGTGAGACTTCCTTCAGGCTCATCTGCCCAGGACACCTCACTCAGCCACTACCAGAACAGAGCTGTGGTACCATGGTGGAATTGGCTTTCCTATGAGCCTCGACTTCCACCCAGAAGGCAACAGGGGGAGCAAGGCCCTGCTCTAGCCTAATTAATCTACAGTTTAGGCTCAAGAGGAGGCAGAGCTAAGGGTCCTTTCTCACCAAAGCACAACAACCAGAGGCTTACTCTTTTTCTTTCTCTCCCAGTTGTGAAACTCTTACCCAGATGCAAACTGGCTCTTCCTTGATTGCCTTTCTAATATGAAGTTATAGATGAACTTTTCTTCCACCTCCCTAAGATTTTGCCTCTCTTTGATATGCAGTGTCAAGCTTTTATTTTTAACCTCTTCTCATTATCTTTCAAGGCAATTGTCCCTGCAAAGAGCTTTTAAAAAATCCATTCAGAAACCCAATTGATTTCTTTTCTTTAATTTTCTTCTCTTCTCTTCTCTTAAGATTTTGTTTATTTGAGAGACAGAGAGTTTGAGAGGGGGAGGGTAGAAACAGACTCCTTGCTGAACAGGGAGCCAGATGCACGACTCCACTGGATTCTAAGACTCCAGGACCATGACTTAAGCCTAAGGCAGTTGCTTAAACAACTGAGCCACCCAGGTGCCCTGATTTCTTTTTCCTAAGCTGATTTACACTTTCCCAGGGCAACAGGGTTGAGTTTGAGGGAAACAACAACAACAATAACAAAAAACTTGGTTATTTTTCAGAATGTTTTCTTTCTCTCTGTGGTTGATTTTTGTATCTTCCAAAGAACTGTAACTCTCCAAAGTCAAGAGTCAGGTTTCCATATATGATGGTATCCTATAGCCCACATTAAAGCTCTCTATTAATAAATATTATTGAAGATAAGAACAAGAACCTTAGCAAAGAGAATAAACTTATACTTCACTTTAGTAGGTTGGGCTCGATCTTCTAAGTAGAAATCTCAAGCTCTGCTGGAGTTGTTAATCTGTCTTGGGGTTTACCAATCTCCACCATCTAATATTAGGTTCTTATCTCACTCTGGGCCTGTTCTAAGGGGAAAGGCCATGGTATTTATTTATTTATTTTTTTGTCTCTGGCTACATGGAATAAAGAGGTAAAAACATGTATGACACCTAGAAAAAGCTTACAACCCCCAGAAAGGGTGCAGAAGAGGAGAACATCAGAGGCATGACTGAGCTTCTTTTCAGGTAAAAAAGATGTCAGGGGTCATTTTGTCCTAATGGTTGTATGAATGAAAGCAGAGAAGAAAACAGCCACTGTCATTTTCATATAATGGATAGTGTCCTATCATTCATACATGCCTCCCAACTGGTGACTTATAAGCTGACTAATACTCCTTTTCTTTGGGAACAAGAGGAAAGAGGGTGGAGAGAGTTCCTACTGCTTTCTGCCTGCTGTACTTATTTCATTAAGCCTTTTTAATGATTAAATAATTAACCCTAACTTGGCCCAAAGAACAAATAATCCTTTTCACTGTGCGTGACAGCAAACAAATGTTGGGGAATAGCCAGTTGATGGAAGCATATAGTTTTAGGAGTTGGAATCCAAATATAAAATAAGATTCCATTTTCATTTTTCCATCTACTTTTTATTATTGGCTTTTATGGTGAGAGAAATTTTGCAGTGAAGTTTCCATTTTAGAGGTCAGGTCCCTTTTTGCTTTATTTTGACCACATTTCAGATTTCACAAAGAAAAACATTACAGAGGAAAATAAGACTAAACTAAACTGTCACAGTGCAGCACAGTTTAGAGGTGGTGTGGGGAAAAAAAAAAATTCAGGAGGTTTCTTAAGATCCCATGAAATGTAAAAGGCCTACAATTGTATATAGATTATAATCTTAGAGTTACAAACAATTACTGAGGTAATTTTGCCCGTCATGCATAGTAATTACTTCATTTGGTAATTTGCTCAAAGTTAAACTGTAACTCAGTGCAAACTGTTAGGCAGAGTTTTTATCTTTGATTCCCAGCTAAACTAGTCAGATTCTCTATTCAAGTAAAGTAAAAAAATTTTTTAGGTACCTTTTATTTTCTATTTATTTTTTAATTTTTTTCTTTTGTTGATTAACATAATGTATTATTTGTTTCAGGGGTGCAGGTTTGTGATTCATCAGTCTTACACAACACCCAGTACTCACCTAGCACATACCCTCTTCAGTGTCTATCATCCAATCACTCCATCCCCCCAACCCCCCTCCCCTCCAGCAACCCTGGGTTTGTTTCCTTTAATTAAGAGTCTCTTATGGTTTGTCTTCCTCTCTGGTTTTATCTTGTTTCATTTTTTCCTCTCTCCCTGTATGATCCTATGATCCTCTGCCTTTTTTTAAAAATTCTGCATATCAGTGAGAACATATGATCATTTTCTTTCTCTGATTGACTTATTTCACTTAGTATAATACCCTCTAGTTCCATCCCCGTCTTTGCAAATGGCAAGATTTCATTTTTTTTGATGGCTGAATATTGTTCCATTGTATATAAATACAATAATCTTTATCTGTTCATCTGTTGGTAGACATCTGGTCTTTTTCCATAGTTTAGCTATTGTGGACATTGCTATTATAAACATTGGAGTGCAGGTACCCCTTTGGGCCACTACATTTGTATCTTTGGGGTAAATACCAAGTAGTGCAATTGCTGGATTGTGGAGTAGCTCTATTTTCAACTTCTTGAAGAACCTCCATATTGTTTTCCAGAGTGGCTGTACCAGCTTGCATTATCACGAACAGTGTAGGAGGGTTTCCCTTCCTCTGCATCCTCACCAACATCTGTTATTTCCTGAGTTGTTAATTTTAGCCATTCTGACTGGTGTGAGGTGGTATCTCACTGTGGTTTTGATTTGTATTTCTCTGATGCTGAGTGATGTGGAGCATTTTTTCATGTGTCTGTTGATCATTTGGATGTCTTCTTTGGAGAAATATCTGTTCATGTCTTCTGCCCATTTCTTGATTGGATTATTTGTTCTTTGGTTATTGAGTTTGATAAGTTCTTCATAGATTTTGAATACTAGTCCTTTATCTGATATGTCATTTGCAAATATTTTCTCCCATTCTGACAGTTGTCTTTTGGTTTTGTTGACTGTTTCCTTTTTTGTGCAAAAGCTACTGATCTTGATGAAATCCCAACAGTTCATTTTTGCCTTTATTTCCTTTCCTTTGAGGCATGTCTAGCAAAAGTTGCTGCAGCTGGGGTCCAAGACTTTGTTACCTGTGTTCTCATCAAGGATTTTGATGGATTCCTGTCTCACATTAAGGTCTTTAATCCATTTGAGTTTATTTTTATGTATGGTGTAAGGAAATAGTCCAGTTTCATTCTTCTCTTTGTGGCTGTCCAATTTTCCTAATACCATTTGTTAAAGAGACTGTCTTTGTTCCATTGGATATTCTTTCCTACTTTGTCAAAGATTAGTTGACCGTAGAGTTGAGGGTCCATTTCTGGATTCTCTATTCTGTTCCGTTGATCTGTGTGTCTGTTTTTGTACCAGGACCATAATGTCTTCTTACAGCTTTGTAATAGAGCTTGATGTCTGGAATTGTGATGCCACCGATTTTGGTTTTCTTTTTCAATATTCCTTTGGCTATTTGGGTTTTTTTCTGGTTCCATACAAATTTTAGGATTATTTGTTCCAGTTTGTGAAAAAAGTTGATGGCATTTTGATAGAGATTTCATTGAATGTGTGGATTGCTCTAGGTAGCATGGACATTTTAACAGTATTTGTTCTTCCTATCCATGTGCATGGAACATTTTTCCATTCCATGTGTCTTCCTTAATTTCTTTCATGAGTATTCTACAGTTTTAAGAGTACAGATCCTTTGTCTTTTTGTTAGATTTATTCCTAGATATTTTATTGTTTTGGGTGCAATTGTAAATGGTATCAATTCCTTAATTTCTCTTCCTTCTGTCTCATTGTTAGTGTATAGAAATGCAACTGGTTTCTGTGCATTGATTTGATATCCTTCCATTTTACTGAATTTCTGTATGTGTTCTAGCAATTTTGAGGTGGAGTTTTTTGGGTTTTCAACAAAGTATCATATCATCTGCAAAGAGTGAGAGTTTGACTTCTTTGCCAATTCAGGTGCCTTTTATTTCCTTTTGTTGTCTGATTGCTGAGACTAGGACTTCTAGTACTATGTCAAATAAAGTAAATATAAATACAAGACTGGAAAAGACAGGAAAGCTAGACCCAAGGTATCTGATAGCTGTGGCCTAAAGAAATTCTATAAATTACTGTGGAGTTGCCCACATCCTCCTTGACTGGCCCCCATCCTTCCAGGACTCCTTTATTCCCTGCTGGAATCCATGAGCTTTCTATAGAGTATCTTTCTAACAAATCCATTTGGCTAAGTGAACCAGGGACCATATCTGTGGCTTATAATCAAAGAACCCAAAAAGATTAGTTGAATTATCTTGCTTAATGTTTTCTACTGCTTAAGATTTCTCAAAGTCCTTTGTATGCTAGTGTAAAATTTTAAAAGGAGGTACTAAATATACATTTGGTGATTTCCATATTTATTTTATCTTTCTCATGGAAAATCATTTGGACTTTTTGTTTTCAGATTACATTCTGGAAAATAATGCATTACACAATTGCTGCATTTCTATCCCTTAAGGATACACCTTAGCCCAAGAGCTAATTCTCATTCTACTTAGTAGAACTTCAAAACACTTTCCTATTTACTAAATAAAGGTGCTGCATTGATAATATGTTATGATAGGTGTGTTTTGAGGATAGCATGGTCTCTGTGTTGTAATGTTGCAACAGTTAGAATACTGGTAGGAATTTTACTTGAGGCATTCTGGTTGAACTCTGGGTAGCGTTATAGGGTTTCTCTGATTTAATTTTGTTATATTACTGACTCAGTTATATTCCAAAAAGGTTTTATATTTTAATTTTCCAAGAGGTAAAACAGAAAGGAATGATATTTACCTGATACCTCACTGAGTGATGGCAGGTTGAATTAGGTAATGTCTATAATGTGGCCGGAATTCTGCAGAAATAAGACTTCTAAAACACCGGTGATAAATGTTTGTTAAAGAAAAGACTGCACAATGCTTTTCATGTATTTTAATCCACTATTTAGATAATTGCAAAGCCAGTCTATTAAATCATTTTAAGAAAAGATAAAAAGATAAGTTAGAGCAGTTCACATTGAGTTCTGCACATGTTTAAGAATGTTAGACCGTGTGATAGAGCTATTGCCTCCCACTAATCCTGGGAGTAGAGACACAGGTTGCTCCATAATCAGCGTCAGTGGGGGAGATTCATTAATAAAGCTACCTTATGGATCATGTCCATGGCATGTCATATCTCTACTGCATGGCTATTTAGGAAATACATAAATTGTTTATTGTCCTAGGTCAATACTCTGTCCCTTCGTTTTGCCACAGTTATTCCAACCTGAGGGAAGGTAGTTGGGGAAATCCATGATAAATTTGAGTAGAAGCCAATAGTGCATCCAATCATTAACCTCCAGAAAATCACTCACATTCAGCCCTCTCAAACTGAACAGATATGTTATTGAATATTTAAAAAACAAATAACCCCAAAAGTCATGGCCTCTTTTCCTGGTCTTCACCTAAAGCATTTTAAAAATAGAAGCATGCTCTCAGGGAAGTGAGTCAATTGCTTTCCTGGTATCTTGAGTGCTCAGCATAGGGCCCACAGTATAGGCTTGATGAACTCTGAACCTAACAAACATAGAAGCAATGATAGGCAAGCAGTTGGTCTGCATGAGGAAAGGAACATTGACAATGACATTCTTGAACCTTGAAGAAGGCGGTGGGTTTGGAGGTTCTTGACAAAGATGAGTATAAACTCTCTGAGTTCTCTTCCTCAGTGGGAATCTTGGCTACTCTTGGAAAGGAGGGCATGGCAGAAACAAATAATTTGGTTATCCCTTAGATGAGGTTTCAAAATCTATTAGCTGTTGCTTCTCTGCTTGAGCACTTCTAACTAGAGTCAAACAGTTAATCAGAAACACTCTCAAATAGAAAAGAGTACTCTTAAGTTCAGCCCAAATGTATTCATTCATGGTATTTAGATGGAGCTTGCTTCTGTCTTCCTTACAAAAACATATCATCCAATGTACTTCTTCTCTGACATGAGGTATTATTTCATGATGTTTGCTCATTAATTAAGTAACCCAATAAGTACATATGGGTACTATTGCATGCAATGTTGTCCTATCTGGTGATATAATGGTGACTAGAGCACATTCCTTGCCCCAGCATATCTCATATGCTAGTTGTGAGTTTATTGTATAATAATAATATAATTTATTGTATAATTTAACTTTGATAAGAGAGTAGAACTTAAATGTTCTTATTAAAAAAAAAAGGATGTAAGGTATGGAGGTATTAGTTAACTCAGTGGAGAGAATCCTTTTACAGTACTTAACGTATATCAGACCACTATGTTGTCACTTTAAATAGCTTACAAGTTTTGTCATTTATACTTTAATAAAGCTGAAAAAATAAGATGCAATTAACTGGGTGATTTTAGTACAGTGAGGTATACATTTGATAAAGTTAGGGAACCTCAGTTGAAAAAAGGAGCACTTAAACTAGACTAAAGCACACTAGATCATGCATTCCAGAGGGGAGCAGAGCTGAGAACTAAAAGATGGATAAGAATTAGATAGGTGAAGAAAGAAAAAGGAGAGAAATTTCTCTCTCATGGTCTTTGAAGTACAACTTTTACTAGCCAGCAGTTTTCAACACTGAAGTGCTCTGTAATTTATATAGATCACTTTTATTTCTTATAACAACCTTTAGAAAAACGTAGTATATATTATTCTTAAGGGTAAAGTAGTCTCTTAGAGGTTAACCTGTTTAATCAAGGTCTCATAGTGAATAAGTAGAGCTATCTAGATTGAAACTCAGATTAGTCTGACCATAGAACCCGAGTTTTCCTCTGTGATGCATACTGGCCTTCATCTCTTTCTAATTGGCCACTTTTTAGTTGGATGTGGGATAGAATTGTGATTTAAGGTCACCAACTGTTTGATTGGGTAGGATCCAGTCAGATTATCTATCTTATGAATTCTTTCGGAGAAATAGTTACCACTGCAACTAAAAGCTGTGATATAGCCCCCAGGGGTGGTCAGAATGGAACATGTATAAAATGTAGAAATGAAATATATTTAACAGAGAGTGGAAGTGGAGGGTTTGCAAAGAGAGGAGCTGAGAGAAGTCTTCTGAAAGATGGAAAGAGAGACTTGGTAGCTGCTTCTTTAGTCCTAGTGCTTGTGAGGCCATTATGTTTTTGTCTTTTGCCCTCTAGTACTCATGAGAGTGTCCATGACGTCTTTACAGTCAATAAATATGTCAGTTTCTGCTTATGGCAGCCAAAAAGTTCCAGCTAAAACACATTCTATGTGCCAGACATTGTGTATAGAATATTTCTAGTCTTCAAAAACCACTCTAAATTCAGTATGTATTATGGTGAGTTTTCTTATTGTTTCTATTTAGCAAGAACTTATGGAGAGAAGCCAAGAAACCTACTCAAAATTTAACAGCTGTTAAATACTGGAACTAGAATTTGAGTCTAAGACATTCTTACCCTAAGACTTTTCCACATTGTGCACAAAATCACAAGTCACACTGTTGATTCTTAGAGGGTTGATTCCAGAGTACTTGTTTTGCCCCTGCCAATAAGTCACTGTATGATTTTGGATATTAGTATAAAATTCTTTGGCCTCATTTTTATCATGTGTAAAATGATGGGGTTTGGTCAGAGCAATGCAAATAAATAAATATACATAAATTTAAAAAGATCTGTGAATATTTTTATAATAGTTGGCACTTCTTTTCTTTTTCTGTACTAGACCTTGCTATTTCAGCAAGACATGGATACCACCTGAAATATGTTTTCAAAACTATGTAACTTTTTGCAATGTGTTTTAAACTTTTTAGCATTGATTATCACATTTTTTTGATTATCACATTTTTAAAGGAAAATAGCAATACAGAAGTCACAAGATAGTTGAAAGGATTAAATAAAATAATGTTAGTGAAACTAGATTGAAATACATGAAACACTGCATTTCCTTTCTCCTTTGCTGTCTCTTTTCATTACTGTCTTTTCTTCTTCCCTCCTTCTCATACTCCTTCCAAGTGTGCTTTTTATGTAAGTTCAGGGCTTATATTTCAGGAATCATTTTTAAAGGCACATGAGAGACATGTTCCAAAAAGTTTAATGATAAGAGCCACATGGAAGAGTAGGAGGGCAGGAGTTCCTGTTCAGTGTAATTGTTTCTGCAGAGCAGTGCCGGAGGAATGGAGAAGATGAGCTAATGTGTCATTATTACCTCTAATCTCCATGATCATTGCTTCTAGAACTGACACAAGGGCCAGATGTGTTTCAGAGAAAACATGCATATTTGGCTTTAGAAGAAGACATCAGAGTTTTTAACAACCTCTTAAGAATGCCAGATTAACCTTAAGGAAGTACTCAGGGGACTTAAAAAGAATTGTTCTATGTCATTTTGCTCATAAAGAATGTTTTGGAAGAGGAGAGATGAGACAGAAGGCAGTAGGAATACAAAAGTATATAAGTGAAATGTCAGGGGGGTTCATTTAAAAGATATTACCGTCAGATCAGAACTAGAAGGCTTTCTGATGTGATTTCCAAGTTGTCAAGTTGGCTGTGAAAGACTATGAGAGGATAATGAGAATTGCTGGCACTTTTAGAACCATGGTTGAAATCTTCTATTGTCCATTTAGAATAGAGCCTATCTAGAGTTAGCCTATTTAGGCTGGGAGTTTCTTAAGCAGGGCTCTTCCATTGTACAGTTCCAAGGGATATCATTTGCATTGTAATCAATGTGAATCAATGTGAATGTTGCTCCCTGGGTTGTGCAGTTGTATAGTACAAAGCCTGACATAGTCTTTAGTCCAATGCCTCATTTGTAGGTGAAAGAACTATCTGAGACTCAGGAAGAGGAAGTCCTTGGCCAAGATCATATAGGCTGTAGCAGAGTTGAAGCAGAAGACAAATTTCTCTACTTTCAACTTGGTGATCTTTCAAATAAACTTGTGACTCCAACCATATGGGTCACAGTTCTCTAAATACAGTGGAATTGTTACAAGGAGTACAGGGAGTCTTGAATGTGTGTGTGTGTGCGTGTTTTCTAATCAATATACATCAAAAGTACAAATATTGTATACAATTTCTTGTATTAAAAGAGGATTCCTTATGTAAGATGAGATTGGCAACTACTGCTTAAATCACTTTGCCTATCAAACTGCTAATATATTGTTCACTTTATTTTTTTTAGAACATAAACAATACCTTTGAAACATAAGACCTTGAGAAGTACCTACCAGAGCTTGTGTAATAAAAAAGTAGCCAATGAGAGTCAGCTATTTTGTTTTGAAAATACATTACAGTGAGATATGACATATTCATGGAAGAAGTTTCAGATTCAAATCTAACTCTATCACTAACTGCATGATCTTTGACAAGTCATTTATCCTCTCTCCTCTCTCATTTACTTTATAGGCAATTATTGAGTGCTCACCAAGTTCCAGGAATTTTCTGTAAAGAAACAGATAAAAGAATTCATCGTAATCTTAAGGATCTCACAGTCTGATGAAAGAGAGATGAGAAAACAGTTGCTACACAGCACAGTAAGTTCTCTGATCATTTTGTTAACTATTGACAATAGGACTATTGACAATTCCTATAGGAGTGAAATCTACCCTGGATCTGGGGGGAGAAGGGGGTTTTGAGGATATTCTCAGGGGAGCCCATGCTGAAACTGAATTATAAACTGAAACTCATCCCCAGCAAGTGAAGAGGGAGGGAAAAGAAAACTTTCCAGACAGAAGGATGTCATGTCTAATGGCATAGGAGAATGAAACACTATGTTCTGTCTGGCTTTCAATTTCTTACCCTCAGTTCTTTGAAACCTGAAATTGCTACGGAGAAGCAATCTTTGAACTATTTTCCATATTTTAAGAAACTTAAAATCACAAAATTTCTCACTTAAGTGCTGCTGAGGCTAACTAAAATGTCAAGTTGCTTAGTCTTTGATTTAAATCATATCAACTAAGTTGACCTCTGTGTATGTCATGTCAATCAGAAGTACCATTAGGAATTATATGTAGCATTAATTTGTAATAATGGAAAACATAAACACTGTTACTTAATAAATACAATTTAGTAGATAAAGTTCTTTCAACTATAGGATGAAGGGGGGATGTAATTAAGTACATGTGGTCCTAGAGTGCTGTTACATGCTTTTGAGCTGCTTTGTAGATATTACTCAGGAGCCACATGTTGAATTAATAAATAAACAGATATCTGTTGGAGGCAGTCTTGCTTGGGGAGTCCCTTAATTCTTTTATTGTTCATTAGATTTCAAGTCCAAGTTTCATTTTTACTTCTTCCTCTCTTTGAGATTCATGAATCAAGAAACAGATACTAAAATATGTATCAAAATGTCTGATTGCCATCTCTCTCCTAAAGCAGTTATATTTTTAACAAAATCAATAAGAACTCAAAGAACCAGACTAAGTTACTAGACTTCTATCTAGGATAAGGACACTAGAATATTCTTTCTTGGATAAGGCTTCTATCTATTCTGAATTGTAGTTATATTTAATGATGACTTGCTTAGATTATAAATGCCTATGAAGTTTAAGATACAGGGCATAACTTAAAGGCATTTGCAATTAAATTAGGTACAAATAAAGGCAGATGAAACATTTTAAGAAGAGAAACTAGATAGTCATGGTGCCCATTCCCCCATGCCTCTCCAGTTTCCCAGTTCTCTTCAAATAGATACAATCTTCGGTTTTGACCATAACTTCACCAAACACATCACTTTGCCATCTATGTCATAGCCTCCATAGTACTATTTGGTTTTCTTAGCTGTAAAATAGGAATATAAATGTAATACTAACTTTGTAAGATTTCCATGAGCATAAAATGAGGTCACATGTGTAAAATATCTAGCACACAGATCATATATTAAACTGTTGTTGTTACTCAGGGGAGGCAGCAAGGAATAGTGTGGATGGGTTGAATTTGAATGGAGAACAGCTAAGTATATACTTTCTCTCTGCTTGTTACCAGCTTTGTGATCTTAGGCAAGTTAACTTCTCAGAAGTGCTTTTCCCAATGTGTCAAGTGAAAATAAAACCTATTTTCTGGAAGTTATGTGAAGATGACAATTAACTAATCTATGGTACATGCCTAACAGAGTGCCTAGAACATAGAAGATAATACTATACAGAAATTTTCTCTCTCTCATGCCGGACAGTGAGAAACTTGGAAACAGAGGCTTTCATCGAACTATTTATCATTTTATCTCCAGTCTCCCATATTTAGGACAAAGCTTGAAATGTAGGAAGTTCTTAATAGCTATGTGTTGAGCTTAACTGAATTTTTAAAGCATAAATTTAGTTAGCCTTATTTAGTGCATAGTGTATATTAATTCAATTCAAGATTTCTCAAATAAAGTTATGCACAGATTAGGATTATGAGAAATCTGGAAAAGCAGATTAGGAATATGAGAAATCTGGAAAACCAATATCCAGAATTTTAAGGGTCAAGAAACTCATTATGTTGTTTTGTGTCTAAATCAGAGGTTGTTCTGTATATGTATCATGGGTCATTAGCAGCAGAAGTTTGAGAATCTTCGTCCTAATGCTCAGACATTATAGGACTCAGCTGTGTTCCAAATGCCTGCTGATCTCTCTCTTTGCTCCTAACTAGTAAATTCTTATTCTTCCAGTTCAGTTTCTCATGAGTGGGTTATGAGGTACTTCAACTCAGCTTTGGAATAGGTCACGAAATGGTCATATGGCTACTTCTGATATATAGAGTTCATATCTACCCCCCAGAGCAGGAAGCCTGGGTACAGTTGCAGCTGGAAGAGGGAAGCTGGGTTTGGCACTCAATTTAAAGGGCCTGTTCAGTATACTTCATACTTTGTCTTCCATCCTCTCACATCCTTCATTTCATAAAGTTTGTGATTATCTAAACTTGTTCAGATGCAGGAATAGTAAATGCAGTTATTAGCTTGTTTGGGGGATCTATTCATGGGATATTTTTATATTTCTCACCTACACCTCCTTGAAGAAGAGATGCATAGACTCTTCTAATGCTCTTGTTTAAAATATACAGTGCATGGGGCACCTGGGTGGCTCAGTCGCTTAAGCGTCTGACTCTTGATTTTAGCTCAGGTCATGATCTCAGGGTTGTGAGATTGAGCCCTGCAGCAGGCTCTGTGCCTTCCACCTTGGGAGAAAGAGATAAGCAAATGACTAGTTAGCTTTGTCCTAATGGGAAGCCCCCTAAGGGAAGAGGAAAGGGCATGCTCAGGAAAGGCTGAGTCTAAGTCAGATGTGGTTGCTGCATAGCACATCTTAAGAGGAGACTTTACGACCCAAATTGGTCCCACTCCATTTCCTTCCTAAGAACAAGATAAGCAACTGGTAATAGAATCCACGCAAAAGTCACGTATTGGTTCTAGAGGGGTCATTGCCATCAATTTGTTGTAGGCTGTGTTCTGAGCAAGAATACTGAAATCAGGAAAATCTGTCTAGGGACTGAGGATATGGGATTAAGAAAAGTACAACTGGTGCCTTTTCAATTTTTTTCCCCCCATTTTGCTCACTATACTCAATAAATGAAGCATTCTAATGCCTTCTTTTAAAAAGGTGTTTAATTTGGTCCATGTAGGTTGTCTAGGGAGAACTGAAATAGACAGTGTACAAATTAAGGTGGCTAAGAATTATTCCTAACTATCCTTTTTCCTATTAGTTTTACATATTCTGTCACCTCACATGATCCAGCAATCAAGCATACAACTTTAATGTATTTAACTTGTCCATAGTAAGAAACTCAAAATCATATAAAACCATTTTATTTAGTGGTTATGATATCATGAAGTCCCTTTAAAGACCTTCATCCTCATCACCTATAAACTCTAGGTGATGTTAATTCTTCCTTTAGATCTATCATAATGCCGTCTGACTATTATTCCTTACTCTTTCACAATCTATAAACTAAATGATAGCTATCAATACCAGCAACACACCCAGTATGTAATAGTTGAAAAAGAAGAGTAAACTAGTAATGACTACCTTAATTGTTCCTGTGCTTAAAACAAAAAGGAAGGAAGGGATAGTATGTATTATATAATATATAATATTATATATTTAGTATATATAAATTTACTAAATTTGTATATTCCATTGCCACACATCCTATCTTCCTTTAACTTTCAGACAACACTGCAGTTGGATAGGGATTTTATTTCAAGAGAGGTGATCTTCATTCCTTTGGGGTCTGAGTCCTTGATAGTCTTGCCAATATGAAATAGAGGTTATTTTCTATTAACCTGATCCATTGGATGTGATGATATAAAGAGCTGCCGAGGAAGTCTCCCAGTTCCAGGGGTCTGCCCATAGTCCTTGCAAGCACAAAATACAGTAGAAGCCAATTACCTCTTTAGACTTACTTTCAACAATTTGGCTAATATTGGAACCATTTCCCAATTGTTACAACAGTAGCCCAAGAAGTTAGAAATCTATGTGGCAATCTCAACTGCAATTTAAGCATTATTGTTCGGCTAATTGGATATGTCATTCTCTTGGGAACTAAAAACTACAGGCTGGCAGAGTTCAGTTATTGGGATGGGAAACAAAATTTGAAAGTGATTGATTTTCAGACCTAATATTTGTGTGGAGGAAGCAGCATCATTGGTGGTTTACTGGTTCAAATCATATGACTTTAAAGTTACACAGCAATTCGCAGGTTGTCTTATGCTAGGAAAGATTTAAATAGGTCTTTCCACCATTCGTTAAAGCTAGCTCTTTTTGTTTTTTGTTTTTTTTTTGCATGATAGGCTGCTAATAATTCTAGTTATCTCAAGGGCATTAGACATTGCCTCCTTACATTCATTGTAAAATGATGTCCTTTGGTTGGATATAAATGTTATTGTGAAGACAATAAATGTTTGTCTTCAAAGCATTTAACAAATTCATGGATGATAGTATTCTCAAAAATAATGAGTAGGGAAAGCAAGTTCAGGACAAGAGGATATTCTAGTGGTAGGTGAAATGGAAAGAGTTTGATGTAAATAAGGTAGCAGCTAATTGCTGAATCCTCTTGATTCGGGGTGCCAAATTAGGGTGGTGGCTCAGGGTTGCTATTTATCACTGGAAACTTGTATTAGTTGTGATGGTATCCAAGCTAGCCAAGGTGAGGTGCACATATAAATCTTTTTTTCCTAATATCAATTTTTAATACTAAATTAAGTTCTAATTTTGTTTATGGCTTTCCACTGGTGTTTTTTTTTCTTTTCTTTTTTCTTTTTTTCTTTTTTTTTTTAGGAAGGAGTCGCTAAATCTAATAATGAATAGAGATTATTATCTCTAGGGAACCATGCATTTTGAGTGGAAAAAAAGTCACAGCAAATCCCTTTTTTCTGGTTTCTAGTTCTGAATTATAGTGATGATACATATTCCTTGAGTTGTCAAAAAGAAACAATTTTGAGGCCATCAGAGGCTCAATTTAGTAAGAGTAGGAAATTACGGAAATCAGATTATAGGACTTAACAATGGAAGGAAAAAATAAAGGTATGGATATGATTACTTTAGGGAAGTCTGAAAGTAGAAAGTTGCAAAATGAGGTCTTACTGAGCAAAGATGCAGGCTCAAGTTAAGACCTTTAAAAATGAGAAATAAACAATTTCCATTTGTTGTCAGGGGCTAAGTAGCTGGGAAAGAAGGAATACATCAGGAATCATGAATCCTAGTTACAGTTCTGAGGTTATCTGTGTGACCTTGAGCAATTTGTTGGGTGTCTCTCTGACTCACATTGGTCATTTTATAATGATAAATTAATAGCTTTGCCCAAAGTTTATCAGAGTAATTGCATCTGGTTTGGTCCTATGTAAGTTATCTATGTAATTTGGAAGGGAGTTGGGATTATTATTCTTGTCGAAGATCCTGTTGTTCTTGATAACCCCTAGAATTCTGGCCATTTAGGATTAAAGTATATAAATAGCTATGAAAAACATCTCCTTGGCTCAGAAGGTAAATGGTGGCCTTTTACAAACCTTAGCTAACATCCTACACAGAAAATGTCCTACTGCTGCCAGTCTTGCAAAGACAGCACCATGTGGCCGAACAAAATGCATTCTGTTCTGCGTCATGCATCATCAGCAAAATTGCCACTTAAGCCCTGATTCCAGAATCTTTATTGTTGGTTCTAATTTATGAAGCAAACATCAGAACACAGCTTGATTTTTTAGATGCCAAGATGAGTTGGCAGTTGCTAAAATCTTGTTTTGACTTGCAAACTGATTGTATTTGAGCTTAAAGCTGTGAAGGAGGCACAACTATGAGATACCAATGTCCTGTGAGAATTTCTAGCTTTTAACTTTTGGAAATAGGATTCTTGTTAGGAAGGAATAATGATTGGGAAGTAGCCTTGCAGATTTTTTTTTTTAACATTAGTTTAACATTTGACTGAATAAGTAAGTAAATAAAAGTGCTAGCACCTGAATGTTCATTTAATGGACTCGTTCAGAATAGGAAGTGACTCTAGGGCTAGATGCTGTTAGTTGTGTAGAAAATTAAGAACCTATCTGAGTCAAACTGGCTCTCTCTTTCCCACTGTAATGCTAATGTTTTCTTTCATGTGTATATCATGCTTATCAATATAGCAATAATATATAGAATTCCTTCAGTCTCTACTATATATCCTGCAAGTGGCATTCCAAGTGTTACTTCAGTCAATTTCTACGAGAAGTCTACAAGGTGGATATTATTATCTCTGTTTTACTGTTGAGGAGAACTAAGACACAGGAAGGATAATTCATTTGCTGAGGGTCACGCAGCATGTCCATGGAATGAGCAAGATTAAAAACTAAGACTGACTCCCTAGGTTACAATGGAGGATAAAATTGTTATAATATGAGTCATACTCTAAGAGACTGAGAGAATAAGACAGCCCTGCATCAGCCTGATCAATATATGTGGTAACTTGGAATCAGGCCTCCTAGTGGGGGGTAGTAGTGAATTAGTAACAAGACCAATGAGGTGGAGTGGGGAGAGGGGGAACAAGAAATAAACCCAAAACCAACACACTAAAGCCACACCAAGACTAGTTCACATCATTGCTCAATATAGTAAGGGAACAGAATAGAGTAGTTCAAAGCCCTGTGTGGTAAGAGGTAGAAAGAATGTCTCCAGTTGCTATAGAGGAAACCATTTATAGCTTTGGTAGAAAGACCTATAGTCCCCCAAAGAGGTTCATGTCCGAATCTCTAGAATGTATGGATATGTTATCTTAAATAGTAGAAGTGACTTGGCAGATGTGATTAAGTCAAGAATCTCAAGACAGACAGGGAGATTATTCTGAATTATCCAGGTATGCTCAATGTAATCGCAAGAGTCCTTAACAAGAGGGAATATGATGTGTCAATGAAAGCAGAATTGAGAGACCGATTGATTGATTGATTTAAAGAGCTGGTTTTGAAGATGAAAGAAGGAGCCATGAACCAGGAAATCCAGTTGGCCTCTGGAAGCTGGAAAAGATAAAGAAATGAATTTTCTTGGGCCCTCAGAAGGAACACTGTACTGTCCACACCTTGGTTTTAACCCAGTGAGACCCATTTTAGAATCCTGACCCCCATAAATGTAAGAAAATAAATTACATTGTTTTAAGCCACAAAGCTTATGGGTAATTTGTCATTGCAACAACATATAGGAAACTAAAACAGTGACCAGTAAGAAGACTGTGTGAAACTTTGAGAAGACAGCATTTGTGTGTGTGGTCTAGAGTTAAAGAACTAATGAGGATAGATGGAAGGAAGAATGGCGGAAATGAATTGATAAAAAGAGAAATTTCTGTGCCTGTTTCCTCTAGAGTCACAGAAATGAGGTGTTGGTTCTTTGTTTATTTTACATTCTCCTAACTCCTGAGAGAATAGTTGTTTGCTGTAGAAATCACTCAAGTGTATACTACAATTAGAAGAATTTAAAGGAATGGCTTCCTGTGGGTGTATCTGATGTGTGAGAGGAAAGGTTTCCCTGTGTGGCTCATGCATGGAACCTTAAATGATAGCTGCAATGCCTGTGGCTTCCACATATCGACATGGATGCATTTCAGAAGTAGCATTGATCTTAGGAGACAGTGAAGGCTTTCCTGAGTCAGGAAAATCAGAAGGATTTATAGAATAAACTAGGTCAAATGCAAGGGTCTAGGTATAAAGGTTATTGAAAGAGAGAATGCAAAACATGGAAAGCTCAGAGCAAGAAATTGCATGTGTGAGGCTCTGCAAGTCAGTACTCTTGCTTAGTTTGCTTGAGGTGCTAAGCCCTAAGAAGGTGATGGTGAGTGACCAGAGATAAGCCTGAGGGTAAAGCAGGTGTTTGGATGTAAAGAGCAGCGTTCATTGAAACCTTTGTGTTTTAGAAGACTCATTCCTGCTAGAAAGTAAGTTTCATAATGGCAGTGGTTATGTTGATCTCATTTGTTATTAGAGTCTTAGTGCATAGTACAGTTCTTGAAACACAGTGGAGTTCAGTAAATATTTGCTAAGATGAAAGTAAAGGATAAAGAAAGTGTGGTAAAGGATAAAGAAAGTGTGGAAGGGGACAAAAAAGAAGAAAGAGAGGGAGTGAGGGAAAGAAGGAGGGAGGGTAGCAAGGGAAAGGACAGAGCAAGGACAGATTCCAGCAAACGAAGCCCTGTAAGAATGGTAGGTCTATTAGTGGCATCACCAGGAAGCACTTGCTGCTTGCTTTTGTCTCTGCCCTACATTTCTAGGGCTCAGTTTTATTAGTCTTCTTTGTACAAAGAGCACTGAATATAGACAGACTCCCAGGTTACAGTCCTAGCAAATTCTGTGGCCTATAAAGGGGGTACTGACCTTATTTCCCAGTGTTCTAGTACAAAGGACAATGCCTGTGAAAAGAATGTTGATTTACCTCCTTACTCTTCCCCAACTTTTAAAACTTCAGTATTTTCACTGATGCTGATAGCATTTACTGTGATGGACACAAAAAGACAAAACAATGAACAGGACTAGATGGAGAAGACTCTGGTAGATATACAATAGGACCTGCTGGGATCCTATCTAATCTCTTTGCTCAGGAAAGTATAGTTCTGCACTCCCATCAGGAAAGCTGCAGAATGTGTGATTATCCCTAGCTTTTAACAGATGAGTGGCTAGTAAATTTCTGGATTTGGTGTTTTCTTTGGAGGACTTTGGTTGATACTGACAGATGCCGTATGGCTGACTTTTGATGCATGTTTGAGATACTTGTCCTATCATAATGCCTGGTTGAATGAATGAAATGAAATGAACAGAATTTTAGAAACTCGAGACTTGAAATTAGACACTTCAGTCACCATGGCACCTGTGTGGGAAAGCGTTAACTCAGTAGGCTTGAGTTGCTCAAATTCTGCAAATTTCTCCCCAAAAAACTGTTTTCAGGATTGGGTCTTAGCTAATCCATGGAACCTGGACTTTGAACCTTAAAATGTCTGCCTGATAAGTGTTTTTATGTGCTTGAGGTTTTGGGACATGCTGTGATAGCTTGACCAGAGAGTTTATGTTAACAAAATGATTAATGGTGAACACCTATTTTTGCTTTGGGAGATCTGGAGTATGAGTAGCTGAACTAGTCATGCAGGTGTGGCCTGTTTAAGTGGCTAACTAAACCCCAGTAATAATTCTGGATTCAAGGGTAGGGTGAGCTTCCATGGTTGGCACTGTTTTATACGTATCGTCATGCATCATTACTGGGAGAATTAAGTGCATCCTGGTGTGACTACTAGGAGGTAACACTTGGAAGCTTGTGCCTAGCTTTTCGCAGACTTTGACTCCTGTGCCTTTTTCCTTTGCTGATCTTACTTTTATCCCTTCACAGTAATAAACCATAACCATGAGTATATAACCATGAGTATAACATCTGAGTCTTATGATTCCTCCTAGTGAATTATCAAGTCTGAAAGTGGTCTTATGGACCCCTGACAAAGTACTTTTATATAAAATGTAACAAAACTTTTTAGATAGAATGTAGTATAGTGCCAAAAGTATAGATCAGATTGTTAATTACTCATTCAGAAATATTAAATAATAAATGTATTAATGTTTTCCCAGAATGAATTAATGTATCTCTATGTAGTAAAGATGGAATATATTTTCTTAATGGTTGACACTAGAATTCCTTTTAGAAGATAGCCTTCTTTCTTTGGGAGAAGATCACGAAAGCTGTTTGGGATACAAAAGAGACTGAGAGTATGAGTATAAAGGCAGTGAGTTTAAAGAGATATTTATTGTCTATACAAGAAAATGGGAGGGATATGCTCCTGAGAGAGGGGTAAAAGAAGAAAGAAGAGAAATGAGTGGTAGTCAAAAACAAGAGGTGGAAAACAAATGCCAATAAAATGGCACAATTCTGCCACGCTCCCTGGAATGAAATGGCCATGGAAAAAATATCCTTATGGGAAGGTCGAAGGAAAATGTGAGGCCAGGAAAATCTAATACCCAATTGAAAATATTTGCTTTATGAAAATGTCAACTGTTTCTTGATGTCTTCAGAAATTTAACAAAGTCTACTTATCAATGAGTGTAACACTTGAGGAAAATTTTGTCTAGAGTGATACAGTTCAGAATAAACACACTAGGCAGGACAGTAAAATATGCAAACTAATCAAATGGATAGTGAAAGCCTGTGAACATTACTATTCTATTCCTCAGTAATTTATAAAACTATCAGAGCTTTTGATGTGCAAGTGGGATGGAATGAAGAGGGGTTTAAATTGATCTTATCTCATCCTCAAAGGTCAGGTGGAACCTAGATTGTATCTAGGTTATAGCTATTATCACAAATAACTAATGGTCTATGAAGAAGGACGAGATATTGAAGATTATCTTCTTCTTTTTTAAAGATTTTATTTATTTATTTATTGGAGAGAGAGAGAGAGAGAGAGAGAGAGAGAGAAAGAGAACAAGCAAAGGGAGTAGTAGAGGGAGAAGGAGAAGCTGGCTCTTGCCTGAGCAGGGACCCCAATGTAGGGCTTGATCAGGACTCTGAGATCATGACCAAAGCTGAAGGCAGATGCTTAACCAATTGAGCCAACCAGCCCAAAGATTATTGTCTTCTTGACAGCCAATTTCCTTGTTTGAATTCATCACATAAGGTGGGCCCTCAGGTTCCCCAGGGGAACAGATTCTGAGACTGATACTTGCAGAAGATTTATTGGGGAGTGCTCTCAGCAACGGCACAAGTTGGAAGAGGATAGGGAGAACAGGATTGGGCAGAAAGAGGATATGAACAGTGGTCTTAGTCCGTTGCACAGAATGTTATGGAGCTAGAATGTCCTTAGGACATGTCCTTAGTGGAGGCAAGAGATCAGGTCTTTGTAGCCTCACATAGATCAGTCATTGGATCCAAGCTGCCCCCTAGGGAGAGAGAATACCATTATGCAAACCAGCTTCTTGGCAAAGGATAATTCCTGGGAAAAGGCTCATTTGTGAGTCTCAATGGGAGCACACAACAGCTGTAGGCATGAATGAATCTCTCCCAAATTCTCTCCATTTGAGAATCAGAGTTTAGCAAACTTAGGAGTTCCTACTGTGTACATATAACTGCTGTTGTTGAAGCTACAAAAATCGAGTCATGCTGCTTGTTGTAATGATACTCATAGTTCAATAGGGGGAGATAGATATGTAAAAAAAAATCAATCAGCAATAGAATGTGTGGAAGGCACAGAAGTAAAAGAAAGGTGGGATACTACATGATGCAGCAGTGTCTATATCTACTAAGGGGAAATGAGAACATTTGTTCTTGCAAAGAATTGCATGTGAATGTTCATAGCAGCATCATTCACAATAGACAAAAGCTGGATTAGCTAAGTATTCATCAATTGGTGTATGGATAAACAAAACCTGGTATATTCATGCAATGGAAAACTCTTTATTAATTAAAAGAATGAAGTATTGAAAAATGCTGCAAGTCAGATTAATCTCAAGAAAGGATATTATTCTAAATGAAAAAAGCTAGACCTATATTGTCTGGTTCCATTTATATAAAATACCCTGAAAAGGTAAATTTTATGGAGATGGTAGATTTACAGTTGCCCAGAGTTGAAGATGAGAATGGGGAAGGACTGTAAAGGGGCCCACATTTCTTTCTTGGGTGATAGAAATGTACTAAAATTAGATCGTGATGATGCTTGCATAGCTCTGTAAATATACTAAAAGTCACTGAATTGTATACTTGAGACAAGTGATGTTATTTCACTTAAATCATTCCTCATTAAAACTGTTAAAAATGGTAGTGAATTTTAAAATATATGGGAGAGACTCATTTAGCTAGACTGTAGTGAGGAGATAGAGAATCTATGAGAGAATTAATGGCACCTAAGAATAAGTTTTCAAAATAAATATATTTTTCTTCTGTGTAGAAATGCCAGGAAAGGATATTTCAGATAGAAGAAATAACATACACAAAAGTATAAAGGAATATGCAGTTTAGGAAATGTTTAGGGTGTTTTTTTTGAGTGTGAAGGGTAGAAGGGATAAATAGTCGTTGGCATATAATCATTGCTTGGAAGCCACTTCATGAAGGATATTTTCTGCCATGGTAAAAATTCTGAAAGTTCTTAAGGTCTTTGCAAAAGCCTGTTTCTATACCCTAATGCCCTTCCCGTGGTTTTGTTTGTTTCTTTTAATGTCTGGCTCTTTCTCATTCTTCAGGCCTTAGCTTAAAAATAACCTTTTCTGTCTTCCCTGGTCACTTTACGTCAAAAAGTTCTACTGTCTGCTCAACATCCTTCTCCATCAAAAAGACACTATGTATTTTCATTTGTTGTCTACATATTTTTGTTTATAGATTTTCAGTGCCTCATCAAGCAGTAAGTGGGGATTAAGTCTGTTTTATTTACTGGAGCTAGGACACTAAAAACTAGACCCCGACTTTCCCACTTTTTTACTCTGTGACCCTAGAACATCTTAGTTGACTCACCACGTTTCAGGTTTTTCTTCTGTAAAATCTGGTGTATTTATCATGTATTTTGTGGTCTTAAGGTGAAGATTAAGTGTTATAATCAATATAAAAATGCTTTATGGGGTGCCTGGGTGGCTCAGTCGTTGGGCGTCTGCCTTTGGCCCAGGTCATGATCCCACGGTCCTGGGATCGAGCCCCACATCGGGCTCTCTGCTCAGCGGGGAGCCTGCTTCTCCCGCTACCACTCCCTCTGCTTGTGTTCCCTCTCACTGTGTTTCTCTCTGTCAAATAAATAAAATCTTTAAAAAAAAATGCTTTGTAAATGTTAGGTTTTCTGAAAATTTATTGAATTATAACTGAGCAATGAATAATGTATTGATAAGTCATTACTAATTTTTTAAAAGTTAACCCTCCCTTTAAATTTATTGAACCCACATAATTTGTTATTGTTAAGGCATTATTAATAAATAATTATACATTAAAGTATTTAAGAATCAGGGTGTATTTTATGTATACGAGTTATTCTTGTGACTTGCATTTTACTAACATCCTCAGGTACATAGGAATTAAGTGCTCTCATATAAACAGTCCCAGTGAACTATCAGTTTAGAGAGGTTTGTGTTTTGCCTTTTGTATTTTCTTACTTAATGAATCCAAGAGATTCTCTTAATGAATAGAAAGAATTACTTTAAAAAATATATTTATGTGTTAAAGCACTGCACAAAGTATGTAAGACAAAAGTGACTCAGATATGGATCTAGTCTTTAAGGAGTTTGTATTCTAGAAGGAATGATAAGCTGTAAAAAATTAGAATGGAAGGTAGAAATAAAAGTACGGTATGAAAGATGCAAATATGTGTTTGGAAGAGGGAGAAAGTATCAAATAGAGTGAATAGGGAGGGTTTCAGTTACATAACTGTGTTTGGAGTGACACTTTGATATAGATTAGTTTTCCACCAAGCAGTGTGGCAGGGAAGTGGTTCAGTAGACATTTCAGGCAGGAGAAGAAACATAAACAAACCCAGAGATGTGGACAAGGTATGAGATCTCTGTCTGGATACATCTGTAGCCAGGAGGCTAGGAAAATAGCAGATAAAAATAAAGATGAATATTAAGGAATAAAAAGACATCAATGGGTTGTTCTGTAAGGGAACTTAGGGAGAGCAGTTAAAATGGAGTCCTTCACTCACTTGACAAGCATGTATTGAGTGTTTGAATTATGCCATGTAGAAGCCAAATTTCACTGGCTGTATTAATTACATTGTATGAGCTCTGTAAAAGTTACACAGCATGAAAAATACACAGATGCTATATATAAGATTAGATTTTTTAAAATGGGGAAACAGAACGGATAAACACATTTGCACACACACAGGT
>CM053606.1:48240458-48287094 GCA_028646535.1 Procyon lotor
GTGAAAGCATATGATAATTGTCTTTCTCTGATTGACTTATTTCAGTTAACATAATACCCTCTAGTTCCACCCACATCATTGTAAATGGCAAGATTTCTTTTTCTCTTTTTCTTTCTTTCTTTCTTTCTTTCTTTCTTTCTTTCTTTCTTTCTTTCTTTCTTTCTTCTCTCTCTCTCTCTCTCTCTCTCTCTCTCTCTCTCTCTCCATGGATCAGCCTGTGGCCATTCTTTTGAGTATTTTGAATTCATTAATAAAGAAAATTGAAGCTTCCATTTGTATACTATTTAAGAATAATATAGGCTTTTGAAATTACATTAAAAATGGATTAATTTTAGGGAATGCTTTTAGGCTTTTTAACTATAGCCTTTTCTAAATTTAATTCACAAGGAATGTTGGTATTTTTTCAATTAGTATTTTAGAGTAAATACTATGTTTCTACTTTTTACTAACTTCTGTCCCTTAGGGCAAAGTGCTTGTCCTGTTTCTGCCTTCTTATTTCCTTATCAGTACAGAGCCAAATGAACACTTAGTGCTAAGTGTTATAGAAAGAATCAATTTTTATAAATTTACACTAACTGTTAACACATGTTAATATTTTACCGTATCTATTCACATCTGAAAAAAAGGTAAAAAATACAGTTCAGGACATACTGGGTTATAAGGGTGGTCATGCAACATCTGAACAGAGATGTTTGGTAAGCAGGTGAATATTTAGGTTTGATAGGAGATTATAAGAAAATGCTTGAGAATCATTGGTTTATGAAGGGAACAGAAGCTATGTGTGTTGATGGTGGGCTTGATGACTGGGAATATAGAGCATATTGAAGAATAAAACTCTAAGAATAACATACAGATATAGACTTAAATATATAGATATATGTCTCTTTGTAGACACAACAGAGGAAAAATAAGAGGAGGGGGTCAATCAAAGGGTCAATCAAAACAAACTAATTGTTTAGTTTTCAGGTCTCTGCCATGTATATTTCTGGGCTGATTTCATTAAAATCCATAGCTATGGCCACCACTTACACACTGATAACTGAGCTCTGGTGGCCAATGACATGATTCCCATGTTACTGTTATAATACAGAATTTTTAAAAAGTGACCTAAGGAAATGAAGCAGCCACACCCGAGTCACACAGGTAAAACTGTGACATCTTTCCATTTTTTTTTTATTTTTATTTTTACTATCCATCCCCTACACAATATATATAGGTAATAAGTTCTCTGGTCATAACTGGATTATTTTAGTGGCCTTTCATCTGTGACCACTCTCCAGAACACTGTTAGATTAGTGTTTCTAAACAGTGGTTCTTATTCTGTAATGTCTTTGCTCAAACATGTTTACTTGCTTTTCATCCCTATGGAATCAAGTCTAAAATGTCTAGATTGGCATTAGTAGCCCCCTAGTATAACCTCAACTAACATTTGTAATCTTGTTTTCCAATTAACTTAGTAAATACTATACACTTATTATTTGTCAAAAATTGCTAGACACTAGTTATGGAGAGCTATATAAACCAGTTATATACCTACCCTTGCAGATCTTAAAGACAGTAAAAAATATAGACGTCAGACAAATAATCCTAATTGTGATAAGTATTATGAAAGGGGAAATATAAGGTGAGAACAAAGGTTAGATTTAGAAAAGAGTAGTGGAAGCTGAGGCTTTAGATAAAAGCAGTACTAAGAGCCAGGAGGGCCTCCAAAGCTACGTTTAGGGTTTGAAACTTTAAGAACAATGGAAAATCACTGCAGATATTTAAGCTTTGCAGGCAATTGATCATAATTGCATTAAAATAATACTTTGGTTATAATGTGCAAAACTGGAAGAAGGCTGTCTAGAGGCATGTTTGTTAAGGGAATTTTAAGGAATCCAGATGTGATTCAATGCTAATATTCATTAGGTTTTTGGAAGTTGATATGGAAAGAAGTTAAACAGAAAAAAAATCTTCAAAGGAGAATTGGCAGGACTCAATTTATTAATTGTCTGTGTATTCTTTGAGTATGCTTTGTTTATTTACATTTTCTTATTTGGTCTCATACTCTTTATGCTGGCTAGAGAGAGAGTTCTAGCGTGACTGAAAAAATAGACATAAATAATCTATACTTTTCTTCTTTCCAGTTTTGAGAATTCCTACCTTAATATTTGGGTTCTAGGTTGATCATCTTGATTTATCAGAATATCATGCTACTAGGCTAGGATCAAAAGGTAGATCTGCATCTACATTCGCAGGCATTTCTCAATTAAATCCATTTTGTGGTTTCAAAATGTACCTTAACAATTATCTAAAACTTCATAATTTCAAGGAATACCAGATTAGAGCATAGACAATCTGCCCCACCCCAGTTTTACTGAATCAACACAAGACTGACGTTTCAGGGACACCAAGTTAACAGTATTCTCTCTAGGAAAAATGGCTTTCAACAAAGAAGGATGACTATATCTCAAACATGATAAATACCTATTTTGGCTAAGTGATCCTTCATTTTGTTCTTTATGAATATTTTTCATATTATATACTGCCCGGATATTAACATAAAAGATCCATAACCTATATGTACCATTGATGCATGGAAACTATTAAGGCTTGTCATGAGCACAAGAAATGCCATCAACATCTTTCATTGTGAAAAATTGCATCTCCATTCTCAGAAGTGTTATATATTGGAGTAGATATGACTGGCATGTTTCTGGAAGGTTAGAGTATCAGATCACGTTTAGCAGGTAGTATCCTTGCGTTCACTCTGAATTCTGTGGGATTACATTGAGACAGTCTGATTTTCTTTTCATATTTGCTCTGCAGTTCATTGACTTCATAGTAGCTATTTAGAATGTGAGTGGTCCTGAGCCTACCTCTGAGAAGTTATCTGCATATTAATATGAATCTCTTTTCAGGAAAAAAACAACCTTGACCTTCTGAATCGTACCTATTGGGGAAGGCTATGGATCATGAATTGCTAACCTATTCATATTAATAAACTGTGCTGGTAAAATCATATTCATTTGCATAAGCTCTCTCTGTAGCCCATGAAATTAACATTGTTTAATGGCTGGAAATAAGATCACCTTTGGCTGTGCCAGTCATACTCTCATCTCCAAAGGAAAATATAAAAGGGTCTTGACTCAGTAAGCAGAAAACTCTTTTAAATTACAAGTACTGTCATTAGAAAACCAGTGTGAGCCCAAGTGACAAAAGCACTGCCAACTCTAGGTGAGTGTAGGATTCTAGGGCAAATGTTAGCATATGAAGCCCCATTCTACTTAGCTTGCTTGACAACCATTTTATTTAACATGTATTTTTTTAATTGAATGCCTACTTGGGTGGTAGATATCATGACAGTTCCCAGGACTTCCCTTCAAAGGCTTCATAATTTATAGTGGGAAAGAAACATCCAACTTTGTCCTAGAGGCTTGGGAAACTTTTAAAAAGTTTCTTCCAGTCTCTCTCTTGACTTGTCATGGTGTGTTTTTATATTTGGCGTTTACTGTTGTCCTAAGTGAAGAAAAATGAAAATTTTAATATTATCATGAATTTTTCTATTCATCTTTATATTGTGCAATGCCAGCTTTAAATGCAAATATAACAGCATTTTACTAGTGAAATCACCAAAATTACACAATTTTTTCAAGAACAAAGAACAAGAACATTCATATGTATTTTGTTTTTATCATAACAATGGAAATGCCACACAAAACTAACTCAACTGTTTCTTTTTCACATCTTGATATGTGTACATTCTACCACCACTCTCAACATTCAGCTTACTGTTGGGCAAAAAGGACTGAAAGACAACTGTAGGTTTTCCTGTCTCTTCCTTCCTTCTATAGCATCACACTTAAGGAATAGCCAGTTAACAAAGGGAAGTAACACAAATAAGAAAGGATATGATAGGATTTCTTGGTCATTTGTGCTTTTCAGAATACCACTGCCTTCTCTTTTGCATTTAAAGTAAATTCTTCAAACACAAAGCAGGCACTCTCAAAACTATCAGTGAACCTATTTCCTTATTTTTAGATATAACACACATACCTTGTAAAGGCTTGTAAATGCCTTGTAATTTGTTGAACTTCTACCCATTGTGGATTCACTGAAATTCTGTGCTCATCGGTTCATTACAAATACTATATGTGGATACAATAGCAAAGAACTATAGACATATACAATGTGTGTCTCCTCTATTCATGTACATGCCCCATTGTTCCACTGGACTTATGAAACATAGGTTCAAAGATAAAATTATTAAGAATTTCAAGAAGGCAACAGTAGTGCATCAAATTAAGTGAAGCGCCCTTCTGAGGACTGGAGTCTGTGTTACTGCACATGTTGAACAACCATGAAGCTGGCGTGATATGGTAACTACAGGGTGCATGGGACAGAAAGAGGTGATGTGGGGAAGGATTGGGCCCAGTTTGTAAATGAACATATATGCAAAGCTATGAATTTTGGAATTGAAACTGTTGGATATAAGAAACCAAAACAGTTTCATGTATGGCAGTGCTGTATCACATTTAGGTTTTACAAAGCTAACCCTGGAGGTGATATTGGAAAATGCATAGGGGGAACTAAATGATACCAGTGGCAGAATGTTAGAGATGTAAAACTGTGTATGAATGACAGCTCTGAGAAAGAATCTTTAGAATTTGGTACTTCAGTTTAAGAAATGAGGTAGGGAGAAGTATGGGAACAAAACTGGTTTCTGAAGTAAGCTTAGCACTTAATTTTCAACCTGCAAATCACACCTTCCAGCTCTAAGTCTCCTAAATTATAATCAGTAAATGTGTAGCATTATATGTATTTCTCTTCTCTCAGTGTCTTGGAACACTGATGACAAATGTGCTTAGAATATATAGCAAATCTCATTTGGCAAGAATGTGTTGTGAACTGAGCTCATTGGAACCTTTTGAAAATGAGTGGACCAAAAATGTCATTGTGGCTCTGTGCTTATAGTAGGTGATAAATATTTTGAACACGAAAGGGCAATGACCTGTTCATATTCCAAAAGCCAGAAAAATATGCTACATATGCAAAGCAACCCTTGAAATCCCATGGTTTCATGTAGTTCACTGATAATTAGGGACGCAGTTTTAAAGACTTTTCAAATAAAGAAAATCCATTTCATGTCTTGAGTCAGTGATTAAGAATGAGAAATATGAAAGATACCGCTTTTCTAGCTGTCAAGATCAGCTCTCTCCTAGTTAGAATGGGTGAGATGTGTTAATCACTCAGCTGGTAGTTTACTTCAAAGCTGTTAATTGAAAAGGTGGCATGCTCACCTTTTCATTTTATTAGCCAAGATGCTTTTCTGAGACTTTTGTTGTTGTTATTTTAAAGCATTCTTTAAAATGTTATCTTTAACCATTCTTTGAAATGTTTTTTTATAAAGTTTTATAAAACTTTTTTTATATAGTTTTTTATAAAGTTATAAAACTTTATAAGGTTTTTAAAAAACATTCTTTAAAATGTCATCTCTTATTGTAAGGATATTTTTATTTTTTGGGGGGACAATCTCTTACCTCCTTAAAGGATGGTGGTTTTTAACCCTTGCTACGTATTAGAATCACCCGAGAAGATGCATCACAATGTACCTCTGCCCTATCCAGAACAATTAAATCAGAATTTCTGTGAGAGAGTCCCAGGCATCTGTATTTTTCAAAAAGTTTCCCAGGTGATTCTAAAGCATAGTTCAGGTTAAAAACAGCTATGATGATTTTTCCTCAGATACTCACAAACACTATTTTCATCTCAGTTCAAAGTAAATCTAATGAGAGTAAAAGAAGGAAAAATGGTTCAGTCAATTGGAGGTAGAAATATTTCAGCCATTAAAGAAAACAAAGTTTTTTTTTTCCTTTTTTTTTGTTTCTCTTTTGTGTTTCTTTCTTTCTTTCTTCTTTTTTTTGGGGGGGAGTTCTCTTTTTCAAACACAAATGTGTTTCTTTAATAATAGTTCACCTAGTCAAAAATCAGTAACAATGCTTGAATACCATGGTTTTAAAGGGCATTAATCACCTTATGTCTCAATTTCTTTCTATTCCTATTAAATTTTTTTTTTCCTATTATCTTTGCTTAGAGACTTATCTAATTGTTCTTAGGAGAACTAGCTTAGGAGATATGGGAACATCATTCTCCAATAGCATATAATCTCCTTAATGTAATTATTGAGCAGTTTCTGGAATTTTCTCTGTTCAGATAAATTTTCAAAGACCTAAACATGGAGATTACTATTTATCATGAAGATTTTTATAGTAGTGTAGTAGATATTATTGCAGTAATACTACATGATAAGCAATCTCCAAAATCTCAGTAGCTTGTATCAACAAATATTTATTTTCCTACTAATGTGTTTTGGGTCATCAATAGTTTTGCTGATCTTGGCTATGTTAGGCTGGGCTTGGCTGTAGCCTAAAGGTGAGATGTGGATCAGCTCCACATGTTTCCTTCTGTGGCTGTCAGAAGCAGAAGAGAACTGGGGCGTCATCCCTATTATTCACAGCTTATTACCAGTCTTATTGTGAAATTTTCATTTTTATCCTAGAAAACAAGGATATGGATTAGGAGTAGGAATTGCTGGGAACCTGAGTTCAGAAAACTTGATCAAGTTTCTTGGGAATATGGCTGAAGTATTGAAAATCAAAAGAAATAGTTGCATATTTTAGAAAAGCTGTTTGTCTATCTTGATGTTATTCACTGTCTTAGGACAATTCTACAGGCATGCTTTAGATGAGCTTCTTCTTAGACCTCAGAACTCACTGGGTTTCCTTCTGACTAGTCCACCTCAACCTAGCTTCTCTTGCTGTTAAGAGTTTAGGTGATGTCAGAGGAATGTAAATGTAGAAACAGCCTGACAGCTTTTGATCTTTTAGAGATAAGGTAGCATCAATTTATGGTATCTCTTAATATAATAAATTTAGCATCGGAAGTTACAGCTTCTTTCTGAAGGTCTCCATGAAATATTCGTTTCTGGTTTGTAAGTTGTTTAATTTTGTCATCCATAAAAAAGATAAGTATGCTATTTCATTTATGGGATAGAATATTTTTTCCCATGATCATCTTGAAGATTTTGTGCTTGTGGCAGGAGAAATGAGTTTTTTTTTTTTAAATGTCAATTTTATGATTCTTCAAATAGCATATTTCTCTGAGTTTCCATTTTTAGATAGAGTAGAATGTGCCATTTAAACAGAATGGTCTATTTTATGGTGAAAAAAATTGATGTTAGAGTGAAAAAGAGCAATAATTCAATACTGCAGGATGACGTGCACTTAGAGAAGATGGAATAGGGTGGTTTGGAGAACCTCAAGCTATACCTATAGTCAGTTCTTACTTCTATTCCTCAAACCCAGCTCCAAAACACTGCCAATTCACTTTCTTTAGTACTGATCAGCCTCAAGGTACTGAGCTCTATCAGTCTTTGCAGAGGGAAACTAATTCCCAGGATTTCTCTGGGAGACCCATAGAATATAAAACTTGGTATATTTTCTTGAAAATAAAAGAAGCTGTGTGATGTGATCTTTTCTGCACTGGTTTTAAGTCTCTCTAAGATCAAGGAGATTAGCTGGCAGATTAAACCACCACTTCAGATTTTTTTTTTTAATAGTGGATTTTGCAAAACCACAACAGCTGATGACAAAGATTTCCTACTGGGTTTCTTTTTTTTTTTAAATTTTTTAAAATTAACATATAATGTATAATTTGCCCCAGGGTACATGTCTTTGAATCGTCAGGCTTACACATTTCACAGCACTTACCATAGCACATACCCTCCCCAATGTCCATAACCCAGCCACCCTATCCCTACCCCCCAGCCTCCCAGCCACCCTCAGTTCGTTTCGTGAGTCTAGGAGTCTCTTATGGTTTGTCTCCCTCCCCATCCCTTCCTGTTTCATTTCTCTCCCCCACTCCCCCACAAACCCCCGCCTTGCCTCTCAAATTCTTCATATCAGAGAGATCATGAGATAACTGTCTTTCTCTGACTGACTTCTTTCTCTTAGCATAATACCCTCCAGTTCCATCCACATCGTTGCAAACGACAAGATTTCGTTTCTCTTGATGGCTGCATAGTATTCCATTGTATATATATATACCACATCTTCTTTATCCATTCTTCTGTTGATGGACATCTAGGTTCTTTCCATAGTTTGGCTATTGTGGACATTGCTGCTATAAACATTTGGGTGCACGTGCCCCTTCGGATCACAGCATTTGTATCTTTAGGGTAAATACCCTCCTACTGGGTTTCTTGCTCTGCCAGCACAACTTCTTTACATATCATATGTAGCTGGGCTGGTTCTCCATATTACTGAAGTGTCTCCATGCCATGCTGGAGAATATAAAATGAATAAGTATCACTACAAATCTGTGGGTACTTCACTATTTCCTCTTTTCCTCTGGTCTTTGCTTCCTCTCTTTACCACTTTCCCTCACAACTTTCTTTCCCTCTCATTTATTTCTTGCATATTTTTAAAATTAATTTGGTTGTCACTGAAGAACATTTGAAACAATTGAAAATGAAATAAAGGTCCAGGACCATTTAGGAAAGTAAAGGGAAGGAACACCTACCATTATGGAATGTTTTAACCAGGCTTTCTCATTTCCCTTCACAAACTTACATGATAGGTATTCTTATTGCTTTAATTTTTCCACTTGAAGAAACTGAGACCAATGCACCTTAAGTTGAAAGATTTAACTCTAGTATTTGTTTCTAGGTCTATTTTACATTAAATTTCCCCTTTTTCACCCTCCTACCACCATGATGAAAAGGAATTGTTTGAAAAATTTTTGTTCTTTCCTGTGATTTTATTTCTACCTTTTAAACCTACATTGCTCTCTCCTTTTTTTAAAAAAAGGATTTATTTAAGAGAGAGAGAATGTGGGGGTGGGGAGGGGCATAGGGAGAAGGAGAGAGAAACTTAAGCAGACTCTGCACTGAGTGTGGAGCCTGAGGCAGGGCAGGGAGTCCTACACGGACTACCCTGAGATCAGGTCCTGAGCAGAAACCAAGAGTTGGATGTTCAAATGGTGTGCCACTCAGGCACCCCTACATTTCTCTCTCTCTCTCTCTTTAAAGATTTTAATTATTTATTTGAGAGAGAGAGCATGAGTGGGGGGTGGGGAGAGGGAGAGGGACAAGCAGACTCCCCACTGAGCAGGAGGCTGATGCAAGGTTGGATCCCAGAACCCTGAGATCATGACTAGAGCTGAAGTCATATGTTTAACTGAGTGAGTCACCCAGGTGCCCCCCATTTCTTTCTATTTGACCTTGCTTAACTCCTAGGCTGAATGGATAAGAAAGTAAATCTTATAATTAGTAAGATGACAAGGAGCCCACCTTTAGATATAAATTGAGTGATCTATGGGATATTAGAATATCTTACTTTGGAAAGCAAAAGTAGATCATGGATAGATAAACCCATCCCTAAGATAATTTTAGAGCTAGTTGGGTCAGCTTACTGGTGATTACCCCCCATGAGCAAAATACCCTATTGAAAATATAGAGATAAAAAGATGATTATTAATAGAGATTTTGTAGCTTCAGGGAGGGTCTTCAAATAGGCAAACATATATGGATATTCTAATCTATAATACAAAGTAAACTAAAATAGATGCTATTATTAAGATAGGATTAATGGGTAGGGAAAATAGGATAAAGGAAATTCATTTTCATCAGAGTTATTTCGGCTCCATTTGACAAGAAGGTGACATTTGAAATTTTCCTTGAAAGATAAGAAATTTGATGGGAGGAGAAGATATATATTAACATACCCAATTGAGAATATAACATGAAATAGAAAATATGAGATGCTGTTTTGTTCTGACTAGAGCATAGTAGGGGTCTTGAAGGACATAATAGAAGATAATAACTGGGAAAATGGATTGAGATTATATTCTGAAAAGCCATACTAAGAATTTGGGCTTTAATCGAGAGGCAATTAAGAATTATTGTTTTTTGGCTTTTATGTTGTTGTTGTTGTTGTTGTTTTATCTTAGAAAATAATATGATTTGACTTGTGCCAAAATAATTGTGACTCTGCATGAAGGATGTACTAGGAGGAGTCTATGGTCAGAGAGAAGAGTCTGAGGACTATTGCAGTATGTGGATGAGAGAGGAGAGGTGACCTATTAGTTATCTATTACTCTATAACAGATTACTCCTGAACTTATCATTTAAAACAGCAAACATTTATTATCTCAAAGCTTCTGTGGGTCAAAATCCCAGTATAGCTTAACTTGGTGCCTCTAGCTCAAGGTCTTTAATGAGGCTGAAATGAAGTTGTTGTCCTCGGTTGCAGTCATCTCAAGGCTTGATTTGGGGGCGGTGCACTTCCATACTCATGCATAAGACTGTTTTCAGGCCTTAGGCCCGTGATAGCTGTGGTCTGAGAACATCAGTTCCGTGATCCATGAGCTTGCATAGAGAAACTTACAAACAGCTACTAACTTCCCTCAGAACAAAGAAGAGAGGATGCCCAAGATAGGAAACATAATTTTTTTGTAACTTAATCTTGGAAGTGACAGCTTATCAATTTTGCCATGTTTTGTTCATTAGAAGCTAATTGTCAGATTCCCGCCCAAATTCAAGAGAAGGGGATTACATAAGGCCACAACCTTGATTATGGATTTCTAGCCTCCAGAAGTATGAGGAAATAAATTTCTGTTGTGTCAGCCATGCTGTCTGTGATATGTTATGGCAGTTTGTTATGGCAGTCCTAGCAAACTAATGCAAAGATGAAGATCTAAATGGTAGCTGGGGGAGGGAGTTAGGGGAGGACAGGGCAAGCAGGAAAGGAAGGGAGGTTTAGAAGCATTGTGGGCACTGGGTGTGGTACATAAACAATGAATCTTGGAACACTGAAAAAATAAAAAAACAAATTATTTGAAAACCAAAAAAAGTATTGAGCCTGTTTGTGAGCAGGCTCACAATACACAATAAAAAAGTATTGTGTATTGTGAGCCTGCTCACAAACAGGAGGGGGGGGAGGGAGGGCCAGGGGGAGAGGGATAAGCAGGCTCTCCACCCCATGATCTTGGGGTCAAGATCTTGGGGACCTGAGATGTTTGCTATGAGACAAACATGGCAACAAACATTGTCATGGCAATGTTAGTTCTTAGAGGGAAAAAGGGCAACTACCAGGTAACAAAAAGAGATTTTTTAAGTAAAAATCAAGTTAAACAAAACTATTTATCTTTGCTTGCTTGCTTACTTAGTTGCTTATTTTGTTACTTACTTTGTGTGTGTGTGTGTGTGTGTGTGTGTGTGTGTGTGTGTGTGTGTATGTGTGTATGTTTGTTTGATAGGGGTAGAGAACTGATAGAACACACACAATGTAACTTGATGCCAACCACACAATACCATCTGTCACAGGTTGAGTTCTTCAGAAGCAGATGCTAAAACAAAGATTGAGATGCAAGATGTGGGGGTTGACAAAAGAAAGATGAAGCAGAACCTGGCAAAGGAAGTCAAACTGTAATGTAAACACTTCTCAGGAGCTCTGGAAAAAGTATTGTCTGTTTCAATTATATTGGAGATACATTTCAGGATTACATTAAGGATACACTGGATTCAAATGCCTACATTTTAATAATCCCCCAGATCCTCAGTTCAGGCTGTCTTGGAAGGGCATGGCCCAAGGCAGCGTGGCTCTATAGCTGAGGCAAAAAGAAGGAGATGTCTGCAGTTTGCTCATTGTTCTCTCTATAATTAGGCAGAATTATAAATAAAATACAAAAGTAATATTACAAATACAAAATACAAAAAATAAAAAACAAAAGTTTTTTTCTTAAAGAGGATCAGGTGACACATCTCCAGGTTTACCAAATCTTTCTTATTGTGGGGTAAAGTATATGTTATAAATAGCTTGATTACTTGAATTAAAAAACTAGGCTGTAAAAATACATGAAATGTAAAAATGTAAAAAAATATGTATATTGTTAATCAGAATAATACTTAACATTTAAAAAAAGCTGAATATGTGCTATCACAATGCTATTGTCTATGACATAATCTGTTTTCAATTATTATTCAATAAAGTTTTACTATTATTACTTTATGAGAATATCTTTTTATTATTATTTAAGATGAAAATTTTATTTTTTATTAAAATTTTATTAAATTTTATTATTTAACAAATAATTGGAATCAAGTTACATTGTGTGTGCTCTATCAGTTCTCTACCCCTATCAAACAAATTTTATTATTATTTAAGATGAAAAAAATTTAAGATGAAAACCCTTAAGATTTAGAGATGTGAAGTTATTCCTTCAAAGTCATGCCATAGGTGGCAGACCCAGGGATACAAATCTAGGTCTCTTGACTCTAGAACCCATGATTTTAACTACTAATTTATATTCCCAGTTGACTGATGGTGGCAAACTTAAGACATTTCTTAAATGATGTGCTACAGGATTTTGTTCATATATCTGTACTATTGGATGACACTTTTAATGACTGGATGGAGACATATCAGCATAAGAGCTTGTCAGATCTGTAGATAACAAAAAGCTGGGAAGGATAAAAAAATACTTTGGACACAAGAATCAAAGAGATTGCTAGACTACAATTTTGTTCAAAATTATCAAGATGAAATTTAGAAAGGAATACACATGAAATTTTACACTAAGGTTCAGCATTTTCCTATACAAATTCTGAATGAGGGAAAACTAACTTAAGAGCATTCATGTGAACGTATTTGGGGGGAAAAAAAAGAGCATTCATGTGAGAGAAAAAGCCTTATGGGATTTAAGTGACTCTAAGGCAACTCAGCAAAAAAGGAAAAAGACTAAGCTTGAATATCAACTAAACCTGAGCTTAGATCCTGGTTTCAGTACTCAAACTTGGCTGGATATTTTCACTTTTTGAGACCTCTTTTTTTTTTTTTTAAATCTAAAATGGGGATAGTAATAATATCTTGATTACTTCAGAGATTTCTCAAGAATATTTTGTTAAAAAACACTCGTTAAAAGAGCTTTATAAATGTTATAGAACATGTAAAAGCTGAATATTTGCCATTATTTTATCATCTAGTGTCTGACATGTAGTAGGTCTGCAGTGTGAAGAATGAGATTAGAGCAGGGCTGTCCTAGAATATACCTAATTTTTACTGGGCTACTTCATTTCAGTTCCTTTCCTATGTGTTTCGGGGTCTAGCCATGGTTGAAGGCATAGTTTCACAGAGGTAGACCATTGGAAAAAGTGGATGTAGTTAGGTAACTTTTTGTTGAAATCTAATAAGAGGGAGAGAGCTACAGATTCTGGGAGGACTGAGCAGGGAAAAGAAAGAAGGAAAGAAAGAAAGAAAGAGAGAAAGAGAGAAAGAAAGAGAAAGAAAGAAAAAGAAAAAGAAAAAAGGAAGATATAGCAAAATTTCCTACTCTGAAAGTGTGTGGATTAATGTTTAAGGTTACTTTCTACCAATGTCTTTCTGAGTATGAAATTTTGTTATAACTAATTTTTCTTTGTCCTTTGCAGTCCTCTTGGAATCTGTAGCTTTTTTTGTTTGTCTGTTTTTGATTTCCACAAAAAGTTATCTAAATAGGTGCACCTATTTAGCTAGGTGGCTCAGTGGGTTAAGCCTCTGCCTTCAGCTCAGGTCATGATCTCAGGGTTCTGGGATTGAGCCCCGCATCAGGCTCTCTGCTCAGTAGGAAGCTGCTTCCCCCTCTCTCTTTGCCTGCCTCTCTGCCTACTTGTGATCTCTCTCTCTCTGTCAAATAAATAAATAAAATCTTTTTTAAAAAAGTTATCTAAATAAAGAATAAGAAGAAAAATAGTATTGAGTATCAATTTATAGTAATTATTGTGCTAGATCTTGTACAAATATTATTTCACTTGTCCTCACTTTGTAACTAGAAACATTGAGGCTTTTTTTTCCAAAAGATTTATTTATTTATTTATTTATTTGAGATAGTGCAAGAGAGAGCAAGAGCTGGGGGGGGGGGGCAAGAGGAGAGGGATAAGCAGGCTCTCCACTGAGTAGGGAGCCCAATGTAGGCCTTGATCCCAGGACCCCATGATCTTGGGGTCAAGATCTTGGGGACCTGAGTCTAAGGCCGATGCTTAACAGATTGAGCCACTCAGGCACCTAGAGGCTTGGTTTAAATAATTTTTTAATAAATAGATAAATAAATTATTCACTTGCTAATTAGGGAATTGGATTGGAATCCAGATTTCTGACTCCAAAACTTTATTGAACATCTTTTTACCTCTACTATGGAGACTGAAACGCTGAACAAAGTATGTTTTTAACTCATCACCTTCTGTCTTAGTGTCACCTCTGCCACTCTGTGAGGGAAATAAAAGACAGATGAGGTTTTAATGACATTTGAATCTTCCTATTTTTATCCTTCTTATAGGTGTGACCTCCATGGGATTCCAGAGACCAGTCAGGCTTAAAAGTTCTTAAAAATATTTTATGGAGACTATGAATTGTTCGGATAGGTGATGTAATATCTCAAGCCCAGCCTCAAGGAGTCAACTATGATAACATTGACATAAGTTATAGGTCCTCTGGGACCCTGTAAGTTGTAATAACATTCATTATACCCTCTCAATTCAGTGTCTTACTTATACCATAATAATCCATATTCCAGAACAAAATACGGGGGTCAGTTTGGGGTCAGGGTTTACAAACAAAGAGGAAGGAACTTGTCTGCAAGTTCAACTTGCATTCATAGTTCAGAGGCACTGGGTCTCTTTGGGTAACATGGTAGGCCTTTAGATCATGGGCCATTCAGTAAGTCTGACATTCCAACGTGGTACTGGACACAACTAACATCCATCATCTCAGTCAGACCAGGCTACTGTAACAAAATACCATATGCTATTTAAAATTTTGGAGGTCTTATTATTTTCATTATCATATCTTTGGCCAGGAGCATAGTGAGATGATATTAGAGTTGGAACCCACCAAGAAAAAGAGAACATTCTTCTCTGATTGATTTTAAAAAGTTCTCAGAAATAGAAATTAATCATGGTAATGAATAGTGTCATTATTCCATGCACCAGAAGCATTCTTGGCATATCATATAAATGAATTCTGGGGATCAAAAACAGAGGAAGAACACAATTCTTCTCTTCTGCCTCCAAGGAATTTAATGCTCACAAATGTAGTTGATTAGAATGAACAAACCAATTGAAAGTTGTCCTGATTCTAAATTATTACTTGATACATCAGCATAGACTGTGCTCTTGAGCTCATGTTTGGAAAAACAAACAAACAAACAAACAAACATATATAGCAGAATATATTTGACAGAATGAACCCTTGGCATCTGGAAAGTATAAGGTAAATTAGGAATTAACCTTACCAAACCTGAAAATGAGCCAGCATGAAGTTACCGCAGTGGTTCATGAGAGGCCTTTGAAATTTGTCATTTTCTGTGTAAGGTAAAGTAATTAATAATGGAATTTGATTTCTTTTCTTTTCTTTTTTTTTTAGACTCCACATATAAGTAATACCATGCAGTATATGTCTTTCTCTGGTTGCTGGGGGAAAAGAGATTGGTAAAAGGGTACAAACTTTCAGTTAGAAGATGAATAAGTTCTGAGAGCCTAATATATAAAATGGTAGCTATAATAGGCAGTACTGTATTATATAATTGGAATCTGCTAAGAGAATAGAAATTCAATGTTCTTACACACACACACACACAAAACCCACAACAAAACAAAACAAAATGACAACAGAAAGAAAACAAAGAAAAGAGAGGTAAAAATATGAGGGGATGGATGTGTTAATTAATTTGATGCAGGGAGTCCTTTCATAAAGTATATGTATATCAAATCACATTGTGCACTTTAAATATTTTACTATTTTATTTTTATTTTTTTAAGATTTTATTTATTTATTTGTCAGAGAGAAAGGGAGAGAGAGACAGAGAATAACCACGAGCAGGGAAGCTGCCGGCAGAAGGGGGAGCAGACTCCCTGTGTAACAACCAGCCCAATGTGGAACTCGATTCCAGGACCCTGGAATCATGACCTGAGCCAAAGGCAGCTGCTTAACTCACTCAGCCACCCAGGTGTTCCAAAATATCTTACTGTTTTGTTAATTATATCTCACTGAAGCTGAAAATAATTAATCAGAACCAAATCAACTGGAACATTTGAGTAAACAGAATATCTTATATATTTCCTTATAGTCTTTACTTTTGTTGATTCAAAGTTGAGTTATCTGGTTATTTTGAATTTTCCTTCTATAATTGTCCTAATAATAAAGTAAGAATTTCAGAATAAGAAAGGAATTAATGACATAGTAATTGTCCAAACTCTGTTCTTAATCATAAACTCAGTACCCACTGAGGTAGCCCATTCAACATTTAGGCTGTTAGAAATGACATTAAATGCTAAAGTAAAATCTATTTCCTTATAAACTTCTCTTTAGTGGACATATTTTACCTTCTTTCTTCTGGCATCATAAATCCTGGTCAGGCTTTGGTGCCCATTTGTCTATTGATGCTGCTCATTTCAGTGTCACCAATGACCTTCACATCACTAACTACAATGGCCAATTGCGTTAATTGGCTAGGGCTGTCACAACAAAGTCCACAGACTGGAGCCATAGATAACATATTTATTTTTTCACAGTTCTGGAAGCTAGAAATTTGAGATCAAAATATTGGCCAGGTTGATTTCTCCTGAGGCTTCTCTCCTTCGCTTGTAGATGGCCATCTTCTTATGTTTTCACATGGTCTTTCTTCTGTGCATGCCTATGTTAACATTTCTTCTTTCAATAAAGACACCAATCATATTAGTTTAGGGTCTGTACTAATGACTTCATTTTAACTTAATTACCTTTTAAAGACCCTACCTCCAAATATAGCTATATTCTGAGCTACTGGGTGGGGGTTAACTTCAACAACTGAGTGAATTGTAGGGGACAAAATTTAGTCTGTAATATCAATTTTTTTCAAATATCATCTTACTTGATTTTTAAAAAATTTATTTGATTTTTCTAATGTGACTTCCTAGATATCATATTCTTCTAGGCTTCCTTGTATTTTGTTAGTGGCTCTTTTTTGTTTTAACCTGAATCCTTCATCTTTGGAATTTCCAAACCTTTGAGTGTCCCGGGACACCTAACACATTTGTCTATACTCACACTTTAGGTGATCCCATCCTGTCCCAGAGATTAAAAACTACCTCTATATATACTGTTGGCTGTTAAATGTATTACTCAAGACTGAGACTTTTCCCCTGATACCCATACATGTAAGTCATATATCTAACTGCCTACTTAACTCATTTGGGATTAAATTCCTGATCTAACTCCTACCTTGAGTCTATTCCTTATTCCTCTTCCCCACCCAGTTACTTATGCAAAATTTTGGAAGTATCATCAGCTCAGTTCTTTTTTTCATGTTCCACATTTATTCTAACAACACATTCTCTTTGCTTCACTTTTAAAGTATATCCAGAATATATCTGTGGCTCAATACCTTTACCATTACTCCTTATGCAAGCATCTGTCAGCTGGAAAATAACTAGCCTTCTACCTCATCACTTTGCTCCCACTATATGCCTCCCTTATAGTTTTTTCTCCACATAGAGACCATAGTAATTCTTTTCAAGCCTGTTGGATAATGTGACTTGTCTTTTCTAACTTTCCAATGGCTTCCTTTCCCATAGAATAAAGCCTAAAGTCTCTACCATGGTGTACAGTTCCTCAATTATTTTCTCTCTTTTTCTAATCTAGCTCCACTGTGCTGTTCAAACTGTTTTTTAACCTCTGAACCTCTGAGCTGTTTCTTGAACATACCAGGAGTACTGCCATGTCAGGGTCTTTCCTTTTGTTCTTTTTTATGTCTGAAAAGCTTTTACCCTAGTTATTCACATGGTTCCCTTTCTCAGCTTATTTATGTCTTTGCTCAGAAATCATCTTAACAGACATACCCTCCATGACCTCATATTTAAACTGAGGATGTTCATCACTCTTCTTCTTTATACTCTGCTCTATTTTTATTTATAGCTCTTATCACTTTATTTGCATTTGCATTTATTTGTTTACTATCTATCACTGACTCCTAGAATGTCAGCTCTAGGGGTTAAGAGATTCATTCATTTATTCATCTCTTCAGCACATAATATATATTGGACACTCAAATACATACATACTCAGAACAGAGTCCATTATTGAGCACTACTTCTGTAAATACGCACAGTTTTAGATGTTGTGGATTCATTAGTGAATCAAAGATTGAGTCCATGATGGCCCTTTAGGCATACTCTTTGAAGATCATCTTTGCCTGCATTTATGACTCAAAGTAATTCTTACATAGGTCTGTAAGGGACAGAGAAAAAGATATTAACTCCAGGTCATTTATGATAGCAGAGCATTAGAGGAACTCCAGAGGCCTACAACATGGAGAATGGATAGATAAAATACAGTGGATGGACACTATGAGGATCTATGCCACAGTTAGAAACAGATTAGTATACAGAGCAATAAAAATAGATCTCAATGGCATAGTGCTGAATGAAAAGAGCAAATATTTAATAAAATACCTTTTATGTAAATTTGAAATATATGTACACAAAATGTCAATATATTTTTGTAAGAGGATATAAAAAGAAAAAGATATTTAAAATTCATTAGAATGCTGCCGTGGGGGGGGGGAAGGGAATGAGACCAGAGGCTGAAGAAAAAAGCAAGGAAATGAATCAGTGAATGGATAAGTGAGCACGTGAGATGTAAAAGAGCAGCACTGAGTGGGCCAATGACGCTACTATGTCATCATTAACTTAATTGACAACCCAAGTCTTCTCATTTCCAGGGGAAGTAGGGCTCTTTGAGTAGTTTCTCATGTGTCACAGTTTTCAAAACCTGTAGCATTCTGGATCACCTTTTCTAAATCATTTCATCTGTGCCCATTTTATCTGACACCCAGACAGTTTTCCAGATTTCCTACAGCCATGTGTGGAACAATAATTATTAAGAGTTAAAATTATGTCCTTGGGAGCCTAGAAGATTTTAAATTTGAAAAGAAGGATTCAATTGTATTCTGTATTCTACTTACTAAGGCAGGGGAATGGATACTAAAATGTTAATAAAAAAATTCAATTAGCTGGGTGCTATGAGTTTTCTAGCTGACTGATATTTTATGGCATGTGACTTAAATAAAAAATCACAGAATACACTCAACAATCATAAGCAGCAGTAAAAATGAGTCATATAGTGACCCAGACGACTGAATATTGATGTCTTAGAAGACAGTGTGGGTAAAATAGTCAGGAGCAGGGATTGTGGATTCCGCTAATGTCTGAATTCTCTTTCTCCAATTGTTGACCATGTGATTAAATAAAGGGCCACTGTCCCTTTATTTTTAAAGGAGGAATAATATCCTGGCTTATATGTTGCTGTAAGGATTAAGTGAAATATTTTGTGTAAGTATTTTGTGTAAAGCATTAGTACCTAGTGCATACTCAGTAAATGTTAGTTTTTTTTTTAATCTCAGTAAAGTAGCACATTCCTTTATATAAGATATATTCAGATTCCACTACCACATCAATTGTTATGTTTGATGCTGAGAGAAAAGACCAAGAGCTAGATTTTTTCTTTGATACTCTAATACTCTAGCGGATACAGTAAATACATACACAAATTACTGCTGTACAATTTTTTAAGAACTCACTATGTACAAACTGCTGGACATAATGGATTAATTCTGTGTGAAGGAGTCACAGAACCTTAGAGGTAGTGACATTGGTGGTGACTTTCAGCCTTTCATTCAGCAATCATTTGTTAAGAATCTACTTTGTGACAGAGCTGGTAGTGAAGGCAAGGAATATAAAATTAATATGCATAATTCCTTTATAATATTTCAATTTAATGAGAGGTAGACATGTAGAGGTAGACATAATATCTGTAGTGATATAAATGATAATATTTCATGGTAAATATTTTGATAAAATTATGAGTAAAATATTATAGGGCGTCATGTCCTATCATGTCATATCATGTCACAGCAGGCATCTCCAGAGATGAGGTAATAGGTTAGCTGCATATGGAACAATAGCAGGAGTATGGCAAATAGAGAAAAGCTAGAAGAGACTTCCAGGCTGAAGAAACAATGCCTGACAAAGAACCATCAGAAAAAGATTTGCAAAGGGTAGATCTATGAGGCATCCTAGGCTTACGTTTCAGGACCTCTTGTTTGAGTGTACTTCTATTTTTCAATGTGTGTTTCTCTGAGAAGGTAGGAATTGATAGAACAATGGGGTATTGAAGGCATGGAAATCTGCCCCTGATGGTGGTCTGGGGACTGCAGGTGGGGCTGGAAGGTTGCCTACACTACTTCTCCTTCTGCCAGGTCTCCATCAACACTCAGCCTGTACTATGCTGCACTGATTGTCCTAACCCTATCTTAGATCCCAGGAAGAAGGACCTGAATAAGATGCTGCTCTGCATCCTGTTTAGGGTCACTGTGATCCAAATTATGACAGTCTGGTCCCCCCTAATTCCAGGTTCATCATGATGGACATTATAGGATTAGGGGAGGAGTGCTGAGGTAAGTGAGGAGCTGCCCGGGTTGTACTAGGCCTAGGGAGAGCAAAGAACTAGAGTTCTCAGTGGGCTTGCTGTTAAACCAGAAGTGGCACCAGAGCAGAACCACAAAGTTATAGATGCAATGAAAAGAAGCATTTCTCAACTATCAATCATCATCATCATCATCTAGATCAACCATGATGAATTTCTATTCAGAAAACTTTACCATTCTACAGAAAATATTAAAAATCATCGCATGTGAAGAGGCAGTCAAAGAATTTGCAGCCTCCAGATTTAGAAAAATAGGTATTAACTATGTCGGGACATTAGTTAATAAAAAATGTTAATTTTCTGGATTATTTTTTAAAGTTATGTTTTTCAGCTTTCTAAAATTTATAAGTTTTCATGATTTTATATTTATAATTATATAAATTTTTCTCAACAAAGAGCCTCATATTTGCATAAATGTCTGGTCTCACAAAAAATACATTTCTTCTTGATATATAGTGTTAAGAATGAGAGGTAAAATATTTTTTTCTATTGAAGTTTCCTGCCTTTGCTCCATGTCATTTTTAACCAAAAAGACAATATGTAGGACAATAGCTATATGTATGTATATATGAACATACCTAAATACATACATACTCTTAAAATTTGTTAGTAGCTGGGCAAAGACTGATATCTTCTTCGGTACTACTTAAGTATTCTCTAGCAAAAATCTCATTTGGGGAACATAGCATGGGCCAGAGGTAGGGCCTCCTGCTTGTTTTGTTGTTGTTGTTGTTTTATTTGTTGTTTTTTTTCCTTTTTAAATCTGACGTTGTTTCTATAGACCAGTGTCCAACTTAGCTTACCCATTTAATTGCCAGTGCAGAGAAAGTGAAACACAAGAACTTGCTGGGTCTAAAGGCTGAGTAATAAAGGAATAACCATTTCATATAATGAATTCACTCCCTAGTAAATATAGCCTGATCACTGTTTTAGACTCTGATTAGTCCAAATTGCCCAAGCCTCTCTTCTGATGGCCAGGTGTGTTGGATGAATGAAGATGGGCAGAGGCAGGCAGTCCTTATACAGAAAAAGGCAATTTTGAAGGATCCTGTATGATAAACTTGATTTTATATTATTCACAATTAAGAGTAACTGTAGGTTTTTAAAAGATCAAACTCAGCTGCCTAGACTTATTTATTTTTTTTTTTAAAGATTTTTTTTTTAATTTATTTTTCAGAGAGAGAAAGCACAAGCAGGCAGAGTGGCAGGCAGAGGCAGAGGGAGAAGCAGGCTCCCTGCTGAGCAAGGAGCCTGATGTGGGACTTGATCCCAGGACCCTGGGATCATGACCTGAGTTGAAGGCAGCGGCTTAACCAACTGAGCCACCCAGGCGTCCCTGCCTAGACTTATTTTTGAAGAAAGTAACTTTGAATAGGTGAATAAATATAAATGTGAGAGGTTCTATTCAGAAACATTGTTGCCACATTTCAGGTAAAAGATTGTGAAGACCTGGGCAAAGACATTGGCAAAGTGTATGGAGAAGTGTCTAGATTTCAAAGATATTCCTAAATGATATTTGAAGGTAGTAGATGACTTGTTTGATTCTGGGACTGAAGAATTAAATAGGCTTGGTTTTTCTTCTAGGCTTCTGGTTTTGGAGAATGGATAACTTGTAATATTGTTTGGAGCAAATGATAATTCAGAAAATTGGGTTTATGGGAAAATTAGTGAGTTCAGTAGGTAGATAGAAACTCGGATCTTGAGCTCAGGTGAGATGTGGGGGCTGGAAATAAAGATGTAGGTGTTGTCCGTAGGTGTAGTTGAATCCATGCAGAAGGAGAAGATATATAAGGAAAAGAGTTATAGAACACACAGGGAAATTTCTGAAAGAAAAGAACAATTAAAGCAGGAAAGGAAATAAGGCCAATGAATAAAAATAAGGAGGAGCTGTTACAGAAGTTGGAACCAAGAGATGTGTAACCTGAAGGCTAAGGGAAAATAAAATATTGTAAGGTAGAGAATGGCCAATTTGAAGAGTTTTAAACAGGGATGGAATATAATTAATTTTCCTTTTAGAAATTGAAATAAGTGGAACAAAACTTGAAGCAGGAAAATCAGCTTGAAATTATCATCATACTCTGAGAGAAAGGAAGAGGACCTCAACCAAACAATAGAAGTAGATACAAAGAGAAAAAAAGAGACATTTAGAAATCACCTTGGCAGAAACTGATATAACTGGACATGAAGAGTGGAGGAGGCAAAAGTCATGACTGCTGCTGAGGTTTCCATCTTTATGATGGTGCTGCTATTACCTGAGAAGGGGAATGACAGAGAAGCTGGTTTGAGGAAATTTGGGGGAAGGTAATGAATTCTATTTTAAATTTGTTGAATGTGACATGCCTTAAGACACTCAGGTGGAGATGTCCTGAATGGGTCTAGAACTTAGGAAGGAGTTTTGAGTAGGAGTTATAGTTGAGAGTGGGAGGAGCACAGGTTCCAAATTAAACTATGAGGGAGACTGAAATTGCATAGAAAGTGTACATGAGTATGCAAGAAAGTGCTTAGAACAGACTGCTGATAAGGTTGTGACATAAGTGAAGCCAATAAGTATCCTAAAGAAAAATTTTGCTCAGTATCTTCATGAAGGTAACTAGCAAAGTTACGGTGAAGAAGTAAATCCATACTAAGCATTTGACTTGGGATGTGTGATGTTTATTATTAACATGTAAACTAGATGAGAGGAGAAAAAAGAACATAGATATAAGAATGTTCTAGAATTGGATTCAAATCTTGATCCTGCCAGTTACATCTTGTGGGACTTTGCATAAAGTAGGTACTCAATAATGCTAATTATCCAACTATCCCGTTTCTCATTCTTCTCTTGTCCTCTTCCTTCTCTTCATTTTTTCCCTATTGTGGGATCAATCATTTGAAATAAAACCATTGGCCTTAAAAATTTGCACTCAAAATACAAGGATTGTATACTGTATTGATAAGGAATGATTTCCTTACGTATACCTTAAGTATACCTTCTTTTATGTATGAAGTATACCATTAAGTATATAATGATACTCATAATTTAAAATAACTGTCCTGGTACCCAGTTGAACAGCACTCATTTGAAAATACCAATTGAGCAGTTTCTTTTTCTAAGATGAGTCACTTAAACTCAAAAAAGTAACTCAAAAGACAGAAGAGAGAGAAGGAGGGAGAGAATTGTGCCTAACAATGTTAAGAAAAGGTAAATAATTTCTACTTTTTTCTTTCAAAATAAAGATAATTAAGAAATACTTTGAAAGAAATTATTATTTCTTATTAATATATAAATATATTAAGAAATAATATGTATTATAGAGTCATTGAAGGAGTTGATGAGGGTTTTAGAGATTATGGAATATGGTATTTTCCCTTTCTTTTGCAGCAGAATCTTCTTCCCACAAATGATACTTTAAACATATAAAAAAGTTATTAACAAAGTTAACAGAGTTTCTCAGATTGATGTAGGGGTGGGATTTTCTGAGCCCTGCTTTCTCAGGCTCTTCTAATCCCTTGTTTCAGTTGGTCCCTGAGGTACCATGTCATCATTCGGAAATTCTGGGACTCAGTGGAAGAGAGGTTCTAATCATAACTTTAGTCCAATTGCTTTATTTAATGAAGGAGAAACTGAGTCATAAAGTGAAGAGAGGTGGGGTGTAAGTAGGTTTCTCTATGTCCTGGTAGTGGAATGGCAGTGTCGTCTTGCCTTCTCTTCCGGGCTTTTTTTGGAGGGGCCTTTTCTAAAGCCTGTATTTTGAGTAAATCATCATCTTCCCACTTTATTTTTGTATCTATTGTTCCATAAAAATAAGAAAAGATTCAGAGTGTTACTCCAACCTCTCCGTCTCTAGGCAGAGTCCCAGGAGTTTGACAGCTGCGAGAAAATATATAAAGCTTTTCATTCTGAGGATTGACTAGGTGCCTGCCAAATTTGATTAAGTGGGAGTGGTAGTTGGCCAGGGAGATGGGACTGAATGAGTGGATTCCTTGAGGGCAGCCAAGAAACAAAAGTCTCCCATGTGCGTGCAGCATGGAATCCCACTGGGACTGAAATGCACATCTGGGAGCCAGGACCTAATGACCACACATTCATCTCTGGTGCTTAGATGAGGTGGCATCTGCAGTGCTTTCTGAAGACCATGTAGGATTTTATATGGGAGGGGGGCTGAGAGGGCTGAGCTCTATCATGGCCAGGAGGGCATCAAAAACAATTGGGGGACGTCAAGGAGGGCATTTACTAGTTTTAGGAGGAGGCAAATCTAATCGATGCCTTTGAGTTAAAATCTTGCTGAGGCTTTACCTCAGTGGAATATACAACTAATTTAAAATCATTTTCGTAAACATTTTCTGAGCCCCTACTATATCCAAAAAGTTGTTTGATGAGCTTTGGATAATCAAAATAAGTTACTCTCCTCAAGAATTTTATATCAAAAAGACATGAAATCACTATCTCTATTAGAGAGATATCTGCCCTTTCATGTTCATTGCAGCATTAGTCACAAAGAGCAAGATATGGAAACGTGTCTTGTGTTTCTAAATGAGTGAATGGATAAAGAAAATGTGATACTTGTGTGTGTATACACACACAGAACAATAGTATTCAGCCATTAAAGGAAATCCTGCCATTTGGGACAACATAGATGAATCCTGAGGGCATGATACTAAGTGAAATAAGATGAAGAAAGACAAATACTGTATGGTCTTAATTATATATGGACACTAAAAACATTCAACTCATAGAAACAGAGAGTGGAACAATGGTTGCCAGGAGTTGAGGAGTGGGGGAAATGGGGAGATGATCGCAGAAGGTTTAAGCTTTCAGTATTAGAAGAGTAAGTTCTGTGGATCTAAGGTACAGCATGGTCACTATAGATAACATCTTGCATTGTATACTTGAAAGTTGCTATGGGAGTAGAGCTTTAATGTTATTATCACAACAACAACAAAATGATAATTATGTGAGGTAAAACATGTATTAATTTAGCCTTATTGTAAACATTTTGAAATAAATGTATCAAATCATTACATTATATACTTTAAATTTACATAAGATTGTAAGTCAAGTGTATCTCAATAAATCTGGAAAAAAAGCATTATCGCAGTGAAATAGGCATGTGTGTATGTGTATATGTGTGTGTATAAACTTAACTGAACAGCTCACTCATCTTCATAGTTTAGCAAGGTGCTTAGCTTAGTGTATGTATTTGTTGAACACATTTATAGTCCATCTGTCTATGAAAAGGATTTAAAACAATTATAAAATGCTTAATATCAGTAGAATGGAAAATCAGGACTAGAATGGAAAGAATAATTTTATAATTTTAGTCTGCAGAGGAGAATTGCAATAAGTTGGCTCAAGTTATGGGTCTACCACTTATTACTTGTGTGAACATTTGTAAGTTATTTAACCTCTTTATGCTTCAGTCTTCTCATCTATAAAATGGTGATCATAACAGTGTCTACTTCATAGCTTATTGTGAGGATTTAAATGACTTAATACATGTCAAAACAGTAACTTGTCAATAAAGTTTCTGTATTTTGCTTTGCTTTTTGCGTAATTTTTTTTTCACATTATCTTCCTACTGTTTTATGGAGTTTTAAGTTATTATTGTATCTTAGTGGTACTATTTAACTTCCAAGGGCTCTCTTTGGTCTTCTAAGTGTTTCTTTTGCTTTTTTATAACTTACTTCATTGATGCACTTATAATTTCTCTGCATATAGTAAGGGTCTTTTATTCATAATCCATTTTGGTTTTCTTGTACTTGCATAGATTCTGATTCTTCCAGGTTGGGTTTTTTAAAATCATTTTTTTTTCTAGTGATTATCATTCAAATTAGAGTATCAACTTTCAAAAATGTTTGACTATGACTCTCAATAAAAGCACTTTTTATATCAATATCCAATACATATCACACAGACACAGACAACCAATACATTTATTCACACATCATCCAGGATTAGCAATTTATGTAATAGTACTTAGTTTTACTATGGGAACTATTGTACATCTGATAATCTATGACTTAAAAAGCAGATTGAGGGCTCTAAGTGCGCACATCAGGTTATTCACTGGAACTTTCACTAAATTGGCCGAGCTAGCCCATTCAGTTGATGATACTTTAATATTAATATCGTTAAGTCTTTCTTCTTAGGCTGGGCGTTTTAGTAGGGAGTTTGCTGGCAGTTTCCTGTCTGGAGAATCAAGATCTAGGCACTGCTGCTAGCATGGGGAAGGGTGCTCAGTGTCTCAACATCCAAATGCATGTTCATTTCCTCTTTTCAGTGTAATATATCAAGACCCAATTCTAGCTGGTTAGACATTACAAATATTCTGTTGTTACATTTCTAGAAAATAAACCTTTTTTTTGCCAGGGGAAGGAAGAAGTAATTGACTGATTGCATGGGTACTGTAAGGGATCTGATTTTTATAATTGATTCCTAAACAAACTTTCAACCAATCTTCCTAAATTAGCCCCTGTTTACCCCCCCCTTTTAGAGTACTAAAGCTGCCAATTCCTGAGCCTTTTGAAAATTCTGCAGCCCCAAGTCGATTAGGTTCTCAGTTCATCCCTGTCAGCCTGTGATTCAGCATTCTCATATCTCCTAAATTATTTACCCTTCATTCATCTACTGTTTAAATTCCATAATTTTGGGGGCACCTGGGTGGCTCAGTCGGTTGATTATCTGACTCTTCATTTCAGCTCAGGTTCTGATCTCCTGGATCACAAGATGAGGCCCAAGTGGAGCTCTTCATTCCTCTCCCTCTGCCCCTCCCCAACTTGCTCTCTTTTGCTATTTCTCATAAATAAGTAATTAAGTAAGTAAGTAAGTAAGTAAGTAATGATTATTTATTTATTTATCCTTTATGGTGGGTTCAGTGGAGTTTTGGAAAGGGGTAAAAGAACACTTACCTTCGATTCATCGTCTTTATTTGAAAATCCTGGATTCATTTTCCATCTCTATACCTTAGTAGCTATGTGTCTTTGAGCAAGAACATGACAATATTAAGAACCTATAAAATAATAAGTTTTTTTTTGTTTTTTTTTTTGTACATGAAAAGCACCTTGCAGTTCCTGGAAACTAAAGAGCCGAGGTGATATTCAAAATTTTAGCAAATGTTAAAGAATGGACAGTGACCACTTAGGTTCTCCATGAATTTTATTTCCTTTATTTCCAGATTGTTAGGATCTCAGGAGTAGAGAAGTTTATTTTTTGTTTTGTATTTCTTCCCTTTTATGCATCATTGATTATTAGGAGTCAATCAATACTTGCATGAATTTCACAGATACATGGCTTTTCACTAATACTTCCTGATAATTCTTACAAATTTATAGTCTAAAAAACCATTATTCTTTTTTGAATTAATTATTTTGTAGAGAGAACAAGCAAGGGAGGGGGTGGAGGGGCAGAGGGAGAGGGAGAGAGAGACTCTTAAACAGGCTCCATGTCCAGTGTGAGCCAGACTTAGGGCCTGATCTCCTAATGGTGAGATCACGACCTGAGCTAAAATCAGGAGTTGGACACTCAACCGACAGGGCCACCCATGTGCTTCTAAAAAACATTATTCTAATTCAGTTTGTATTCTGTTACCCTTGTTGTGATTTTAAAAAATTTCTGATCTCCCACCCTGCTACCTCATTAGGTTGGGGTAACTCATCTGGAAAGCAAAGCAAACATTTTGGGGATCTTTTTTCTCCCCAACCAAAGAGCCAAGAGTAAGTATCTCTTTGGTCTGGGGTAGACGAAGATCACTTTTTCTCCAGAGGAAGTGAAGTGGATGAATTTGACTGGAGAAAATGTGTCCACTCCTCTGCTTTTCTATAAGGAATGTAATCTTGAGTGTATTACCATATGATTTTACTTATATGTGGAATTTAAGGAACAAAACAGAAGAACATAGGGAGAAAAAAAGAGAGTGAGGCAAACCATAAAACAGACTTAACTGTAAAAGAACAACTGAGGATTGCTGGAGGGGAGGTGAGTGGGAGGATGGGCTAAATGGGTGATGAGCATTAAGGAGGGCACTTGTGGATGGGCACTGGGTGTTATGTGTAATGACAAATCTCTAAATTCTCTGGAAATTAATATCACGTTATATATTAACTAGAATCTAAATAAAAACTTGAAACGAACAAACAAAAAAGTGTAAGCTTTGAAAAGGTATTAATGAGAAGTAAGAAAGAAAACTATCTCAGTCAATGCAGTCTTCTACATTATGGCTTTGAGCTTTTCCTTGCAATCTTTTTCTGAATAGAGCAGAACACTATATTCCCTTTAAGAAGTACTTTCTGGTCTAGTTATGTTTTTCTTTTTCTTTACCACACTCACAATTGTACAAGTACCTTATGCAATTTCAGTGAATTGTTGCCTGGCATAGATCAATACCCGTTCCAGTACTGACAATTTCTCAAAGCGCATAACCCTTTAAAGCCACCATGTGAGCAATTCCATACAAGCCTTTTTAAAGGCTCTCTTGAAACTTAAGTACTCTGTGGGGATGGCGTCTAATTGATTTTCTACAGCAAATTGACCCCCTCAGACCTTGGGCAAGTGTTAGAGCTTGCCATAATAAGGATGAAATGGGAACCCTTAGGAAAATTGGTTATGGGTGGAGGAGAAGTTTCAGAGGTGCTGATCTAAACTGGAAAATGCTAACTCATCCTCCCCAATAGAGTGTTAGCATGGAAACTTTCATAGTGGTGTAAGAGATAACCAAAATGCATGAATTCCTTCCTTTGCTGAAAACGTCAGAGCCTTTAACTCACATTTTCTTGATACTTTCCCCTCAAGATAGAAAAAGAACCTCCCTAAATATGCTGATCATATTTTTAAAGAAAATATGAGATTCTTTTTTTTTATTATAAGAAGAGTACCTGCTCATAATAAAATTGTAAAGCCCAAAAGAAGCAGAGAGATCCCCATCCTACCATGTTCTTAACTTATGGAAATAATCATTGTTTATATCTATGTGGGTTTTTTTTTTTGGTCTTTTTCTCCCCAGGTATGAATTTTTGAATATTTTAAAAGAATATACTTATAATCCTATAGTGTCTAGAATTTAACTGCTTGCTTTCCCCACTTATCATATAATAAAAGCATTTTTAATGATATTGCAGATAAATTATAAATGTCATTTAATTATAGCTCAATATGCTATTGAGTAGATAATTTAATTATCTTTTACTATAGGATATTTAAGGTAATTCCAATTATTTCAAATTTAGAATACAATAAAGTAGTATTTCATAATTGTGTGGAATAAGAAGACCATCTCCACACCATCTCCACACCATCCCCCCAAGATGGATAATTATAAGTTAGAGCCCACTTCTTAATTTATTCCTAAAAAAATTCTAGATGGATTAATAATTTAATACATAAAATGGCATCATAAAAGGGTTAGATAATCTTAGGGTGAATATTTATATAATCTTGACAAAGAATGGTCTTTCTAAGCAAGAAAATAAAACAGAAACCACAAGAGAAAGAATTGGTAGATTTAAAGGAAAAATGACAAAGGAAACTATCTAAAAATCTCTTTAGAAATCAATAGTAAGACAAAAAAAGGTATAAAAATGATTTACATTTGGTGTATAGATGATTCATAAAAAATACGACAGACTTATTTGAAATTTATATGCCCTAGTAATAAAAGATATGTAAATTAAAATAATGATATATCATTTCTCCTGTCATAATTACAAAGTTTAAAATGGTTAGAACACCCTATGTTGTCATGACTAAGGGGAAATAGGCACTTCCAAACACAGAGTGAAATTGTGAATTGGTACAACTTCCTTGGAAGATATTTTGATATTTTGATAATATATATCAAAGACCCTAAATATTCAGCACTTTCAAGAAATTCTTGGAAATTTTTGAGCCTTATCTTCTGGGCAGTATAATTTGAGGAATTTTGGGAGGAAAGATGTAATTAAATAGATATCCATAGATGGGTGCACATAGGTATTCATCTTGGTATCTATATAATCATGAACGCCTGAAAGCAACCGAATTGTCCAACAATGCTGGGTTGTTAAAAACATTTTGGCTTGATCATACAATAAAAAACCATGTGGTTCCTAAATAAAATGATGTAAATTTATATATAGTGTTAGAGAGTTGAGGACAATTATCATCTACTAAATGGAAAAAGTATTGCTGAAGAAAATGTATGGTATTCTATTTTTTTGTTGTTTTGCATATATTTGTGTTTCTGATTACCTGGGGGGAAAATCTAGAAGACAATGCAAGAAAATGTTAACAGTGATTATTTCTGGAGAATGAGATTCACATACCTCCCCCAATCTATATTTCCTGTTATTTGTCTTATTAGAACTATGTACTTCTTAGTCTGTACTTTTTTGAATAATAAAAATATGTAAGTAATATTTTGATAAATACTTAAGTCCTTGTGTCCTTAAGTGCTTTTATCATTTTAACTTAGGATAAGTGGCCAAAATTATGGGGGTCATCCTAAAGGATGTGAATATTTTTTTTCGAAGATTTTATTTATTTATTTGAGAGAGAAAGAATGAGAGAGAGAATTAACAGGGAGAACAAGAGAGGGAAAAGCAGACTCTCCACTGAGCAGGGAGCCAGACTCAGGGCTGGACCCCAGGGCTCTGGGATCATGACCAGAGCTGAAGGTAGAGGCTTAAATGAGGCACCCAGATTCCCCAAGGATGTGAATATTTTTGAAACTCTTGACATATCTTGCAAATCGCCCTGTATCAACATAACACCCATGGGCATTAACATACCAGTGGCATTTTCCACTATATTCTTACCATCATTGACAAAGTGATTACTTGTAGGAGTACATTAAAATTTTAAATAGCTGCTAATCAATTGAATTTTCACTGTTGGAATTTTTTTCTTTGAGGATGTATTTTAAAAACCATAACAACAAAGCTTATATTGCAAGCAGTGGGTTTTTAGATAATCATGAAAGCAACCTGGCTTTTTACAGACCACAAAAATGCTACAGAATGACTATGACTTTTCTTGCTTCTTAGGCTAAGGGAACACAGTGGTTGACAAATTCACTGATATTGATCATTTTCTGATCTACCCTTTGCAGCTCACTTGGGCCATTTTGAGGATCTCATGCCTTTTCTCTCTTCATTCCAAAGACTGAGTCATTGTTAAGGTAAAGGATATTTTTCTGAATCCTATTTCTAGGATATGGTGTTTTCACTCTACTGAGCAAAGGAGGTTAAGATTCTGTACTCTGGCAGCAATTGTCTCTCTCTCTCTCTTTTTTTTTTTTCATTCTTTCCTCTTTGAATCCTTCTTATACTGTGGTGGAAGATATAGACTATCTTGAGAAGGCCTTATGTGAATTTCCTATCAGCTCTAGACACTGGGACAAATGTTCTCTTTCTTCTCTCCTTTCCTTCCTCCCTTTTTGTCTCTCCCTCTTTTTTTTTTTTTTTTTTTTTAAAGATTTTATTTATTTGACAGAGAGAAACACAGCGAGAGAGGGAACACAAGCAGAGGGAATGGTAGCGGGAGAAGCAGGCTTCCTGCCGAGCAGGGAGCCCGATGCGGGGCTCGATCCCAGGACCCTGGGATCATGACCTGAGCTAAAGGCAGACGCTCAACGACTGAGCCACCCAGGCGCCCCTCTCCCTCTTTTTATCTCCACTCTTGTGTACATACTGCTTCTCAGTGACTCTCTTGCTTTTCTTTGTCCTAGCTTTTCCTCACATTGCCATTGGAATGCAGAGGATCAAGATTGAGGTTTGGCTTACATAGAGAGGAGCTAGGAAAACTAGTTGGCCTTATTTGGTTTACATCACCTAGGTTAAAAACCATTTCTCTCTGAGGTCTACTTTGGCTTGCCAGGGATCTATATTGGGATTATAAGACAAAGTCCCAAGTCCTCTAAAGCATGTGTTTACCTAGTCATGTCCTCTGGGCCATATGGTTTATAGGAATCTTAGGACTATTGCTGATGCTATTGTAGCAGAGAATGCTAGCTGCTCATAAAGACTAGTCCTCTCATCTTCTTGAGTGCAAAGTTAGATTATACTTTCCAGGTTCTTTTCTAGTGAGCTTTGGTTATATGACTGAGTTCCAACAAAAGCAACGTGAGTGGAAGTAGTGTCACTCCAAGGCCATGTCATAAAAAGCTCCCTTATGTGCTTCTCCATGAATTTTCTACTTCCAATTTTTGGGAATAGATACATCACTTATGTTCACCTTGGAATCCATGAGTTAATGATAATACAGCTTCTAAGCTGGGTAAGTGTTTATAAATAGGAGCACTCTCACATGATGTAGGATTTAATACCCAGGTAAGGATCCTGTGTGATGTTGCTAACATGCTGCTAAGATGACTCTTGAAAGTCTGGAGAAGGCAATGGACTTCACTAAGTGGAACAGAAAGATTCAGTAGTGAGAAGGGATATCCAAAGTTTTAGAGAACTGTGAATACTAGAGTGACTATGCAGCTGGAAACTCCACCAGCCAACCTAGATGGATGGGAGAGTCTAGAGTCCACTCCATTTACCAAAGCAAAAAGAATTATGTGAGTGAGAGGGTCTCCAGGATTACTGAGAAACTCAGTAGTGGCTCTTCTCTGTAGTGACTCTTCTCTGTAGGCTGAGACTGACATCAGGAGAACCTATCACAAAGCTAGCTTCCCCAGTAGCAATTGAGATGACAGGACCTCAAAATAATAGAGATCAGGTAGAGACATTTAATCATCAGAAACAGAATGAGTACAATTATCATAATGACTAGATGGTCAGAATGACATAGAAAGTGTCCTGAGCTGCACAGAACTGTGATAATAATTATTAGAACATGGTATCCCTAAGGGCAAATAAATGGGCAGCCAGTAAAGGAGATGTTCAATTTATTCGAACAAAGGAAATCAAGGGTGGGTGATCAGGAAGGTGATGACAATCTCCCCAGTAGAGGTCACAATCCTTTGCATTATTTCTGGACATGAGCTTTTTTTAAGATCCATAACTTAATGACTAAAGGAGATACTAAATCCTTAGGAAGAAGGATCCTGCAAATATCACAGTGAGTGTACACAGTAATGATTACTTCTGTCCTTTCTTAAAGGGACCTACAGTGATTTACTTAGGTATCCATATACTGGGGCAAAGGGCAGTAGCTAGCCATTTCAAGAACTCTTGAACATAGAGGCCAAGCTGACACTGACCCCTAGAAACCCAATGTTATACATCCCTTGCATAAGAGTGGAAGTAAGTATATGGTGTCCAGGTGAAAAATGGTGTCCTAGTTAACTTGGATCCACTATTCCCTGTCCTTGAATGTATAACTGGAATGGACTTACTTGATAGTTGGCAGAACTCCTGCATTAGTTTTTTGGCTTGTGGAATAAGTTATTCTATAGGGGAAATTCAAATGAGAGGCTCTGGAACTCACCCATTCCAAGAAAGATAATAACAAAGCAACTAAAAAATAGCCTCATCCTGTGGAGAAATGGTAGAAATAATGCCTATTTTAAAACCTTTAAGGTTTATGGAGTGCCTGGGTGGCTCAGTTGGTTAAGCATCTGCCCTTGGCTCAGGTCATGATCCCAGGGTCCTGGGATTGAGCCCTGTATCAGGCTCCCTGCTCTAAGGGAGCCGGCTTCTCCCGCTCCCTTTGCTGCTCCCCCTGCTTGTGCTCTCTCTCTGTGTCAAATAAACAAACTTTTTTTAAAAAAACCTTTAAGGTTTGTAATGATGATGATTCCATTATATTTATCAGTTAATTCACCATTCTTGCCATGAAAAAAAACAGAATGGTTCTGGAGGATGATAGTGAACTATCATAAATTTAAGCAAGTACTATTCCCAATTGCAACTGCTGTGCTCGATGTGGTATCTTCGCAAAAGGAGATTAACACTGCCTCAGGATGTGGTATGTGTCCACTGATCTTGCAAATGCATTCTTTGCTGTTTCTGTCAGGAAGAAGCAGTGGAAGCAGTTTGCATTCCCAGAGGATGAACAATGTTTTGCATTTATGATTTTGCCGCAAGGCTATGCCAACTCACTGGGCCCGTCATAATATAATCCAAAAGGACCTGGATTAACTGAGTTGAATAGTCCATAGAATATGGATTTAATTAGCTGAATCAGTGGCCTCATATTCATAGGACCAGATAATAAAGACATGACAAGTACATTAAAAGCACTCCTCTATGTGAGAAGAGGGTGGAAAATAAATCTTATGAAGTTTTAGTGTCCTGCAAAATCAGTGAAGTTTTTAGAAGTTCAGGATTCTAGGGCATGCTGGAATATCCCCTCTACATTAAAGGACAAATTATTTTACTTTAGACTTTGTACCACTAAAAAGGAAGCATACTTGGTAGATATCTCCATATTCTGGAAGCACATATTCCACACATATGATTTCTGACCCATTTGCCAAGTGATTAGAAAGACTACTAGTTATTAATAAGCCCAGAGCAGTAAAGCCCTCTGTCGTAGTTATAGGCTACAATGTAGGCAGCCCTGGTATTTGGGCTAGATATCTGGATAATTCTATAGCATTAGTTATCTGTAATGGGAAAAAGATGCTCTGTGGAATTTATGGCAAACTGCAGTAGAAAAATCACAATATAAATGTCCATTGTTCTGAAGCAAGGACAAAGCCATCTGCAGCAGTAGATTACATAACATCAAATAAACTGTTCATGCCATGCTATTGGGTTCTGATACAGAGCTTCTGACCATGAGCCATTAAGCAACCATGTGAATAGATGTTCATCATTAAGTGGGTTTCTGCCATATCCACCAAGTCATATGGTTGGAAAGGTCCAGCCAGGGATAGGATCACTCAGAGGAATACCATGCAACGTTCCAGGAATCAAGCTGAGACAGGAGACTAAGAAAGACTGACTAAGAAAGACTAAGAAAGATGGGCCAGAGCTGGCCAATCTACAAATTCAGTAGGAATATTTTCTAGGCATGCTCCAAGAACTATCCTCTAAGAATTCTCATAAAATGAGACTGTGTTTTCCTGCAAATGTTCATGAATTACTGCCAAACTTCTAGTAATCAAATGATTAGGGTCAATCTTCTGCAAGTACTTTGAAACTCAAATTAAAAAAAATTATTTACATCGTAAGACTGACTCTCAGTTAAATCCTATAGCTTTTATCAAGTGACAGTGATGCTGATACTTAAGACAGTGAATACACTTCCCATTTCCAATACTCTTTACCTTCTTATTTTATTTCTCCATCACAGTTATCAGCTTCAAATTATTATATATTTTATTTTATTTATTGTCTTTTTCTCCCACTAGAATGCAAACTCAACAAGAATTGTTATTTTTGTCTCTTCTGTTCACTGCTATATCCATTCCTAGCATCTAGGACTGTGGTTGGGATATAGCAGTGGCTTGATAATTGGTGTGTATATGTGTGAATGAATGAATGATACATTAGAGTCCAGTGCAGGATCTTATTTTTGTTCTCTTTGATTAATGGGGTACATTAGTGTAATGAACTTGAAGTGAAATAGACTGGATACTTCAACTAAAGTCACTCTAGTGACTTTATGAAGATGCTATTTCCTAACTATTTCTTTGTATCTTCCTTTGGGATATCAGTGGTCCTGGCTAACCATATGCCCAGCTCTAAACCATTCTTCTGAATAAAAGGAAAAACCAAATGTAGGAAAATGCTGTCCTCTAAAGGTATTTTAATATTTTCCATTTGGTGAAGGAATGCAGGTGCTAAGGCTATCCCTCCTGGTTTGGGAGATGCCCTTTGAAGGCTTTGGAAGGACAACCCATATTTGCTCCACTCTGGGTATAATGAAATTCTCTCTTGCTCTTGCTATTTCTTCCCTTGTGTCTTTATCTTCTTTAAACTAGAATAGCCTTGCTGTCAGAGTGATATATACAGTGGGTCAACATTCACAGTAGACAAATGGGCGTTTGTAGTTTGGACAGCGTGTGAGCATGCCAAAAATGGCATGTCGTTTCAACTCATCCCACTAGCAGATATAATGCAGAATGGGAAAAAGGATGTTATTTCTTATGTCTAAGAGGATGCCTTAAGGCAAAAAAAAATTATTGTGATAGTGAGACTATAAATGTCTTAAAGAAGAGGGAGTTAATACTCCCTCTAAACTCTTGGAATCAGACTTAAATTCAGTGGTGACTGGGAATTTCAACAGCTACTTCTCATCAACATTCAAATTGAATTCATATCAGGATCAAACTAAGAAAAATCCTATCTGCCAATTTATTCTTATAAATTATCATATTATCTACTTTCCATCTTAGGGAATTTATCACCTAAAGTACCTACTTAACACATGGTAAATCATGCAAAGCAAGAATCAGAGAACCCCTACCATGGCACAATAGTAGAAGCATATTTAGGTGAGAATTTTTAGCTAATACTGCATTCCAGTCCCAAGTGAAAAAATGACAAAATAATTTAAATTCACCCAAGTTCTTGATAACCTCTTCAGTGTGCTTATATAAACCTCTGTACTGTTCCATTAGAATATAATCACTTGAAATTCATTTTCTATTGAGAGTTCATTATAAATGATGAAATTATTTCTAAGTACTATCACTAAGAGTGAACTAAAATGAATTTTTGAAGTTTTAGTATCTACAGTAAATTTTCTTTTCAAATCTGTCAACATTCCAAACGTCTGTAGCATCCTTGAGGGAGCCTTTCTAGCACAAAACCCCTGACTTTTGCATACTTGGAATTTTAGCTGAATGTGCTGAGTAACTTGAAGGAAGTGTGTGTAGTATGCTCTGAACTGCATTATATCCCATCCCAATTCCACCTGTCTTTGCTTACTGAATGACGTGACACCAACAGCAACAGCTACAGCAATAGCTGCTACTAGATTGAATGCTATCAATAACTGGTTCTAGAATCTCTGTGTTATAGGTGAGGAAATTAAAGCTCAATTTTTAAATAATTTTATCCCAAACATTATCAGCCAATAAATGTGATTGGCACATATTACAAAGCATATTTGTCCAATAGCAAAGCCCATGCTCACCACCATTAGACTGGGTTACTTATTGTTATCATGGTGCCATTTTCTGACATCCATACCATTTGTTTAATATTTATCTAGAACTATCTGGAAGGTGGTAGAAAGGTAAACCAATCACTTTTCTGTCTTCCTCTTTTTTTTTTAAATAAATCTTTTTATCCTGTGAGCTAAATGATTTTTAAAAGGTAAAATGAAAACAAATAGTTATTTAAGATATGCTGCATGCAAAGAAAGGCTTATATTCACTTGAGAGATAGCATAGCGTATTAGAAAGACCAAGTCTAATGTGTCTTGAGAGGTATAGAGTTCTAAGTTCCAATCACAGGTTTGGCACTTACGGGCTGTGAGACTTTGGTTAATATTCTGGTCACTTGCCTTTTTGCTCTTAGATCAATTCCTTGTGCTTCTCCTGCTCTATTTTGTATTGCAAGGGCACTGCCTTCAGCAAACTGCATTTCACATGCTCTTTTGCTAATTGGATACTGGGTGGGATCAGCTAATGGAGGGCATTGGTTATGGAGGGCATAAGAGAGATGTCAGGTTCTTTCTCTCTGGCTCTCTGTGCTTTAGGCAGTAAATAGTTTCATTTTCTTTATAGTTCCTGCAGCATAACAGTTCCAGCTTATAGTGGCCCACTCCAGTACTTTGGCCCTGATAACAACACCTACTCCTTGTCCCATTAGTGCTAGGGCTGCTGATGATTTCCTGGTATTCTTGAACTCTGAGTTGCCTCACTGTTTTCTCTGTGTCCTTTCAGCTCTTCTAACCCTTTGGGGAATAGTTCTGTATACTAAATACCCCTATTGAACAACTTAATGTGAGTTCTGTTTTGTTAACTAAAACTGACTGACATAGTATGGCCAAATAATTCATTGAGACTCAATTTCCCTATTTATAAAATAAGGATGAATTAATAAATCTACTTGCAATTCTTAAACTCTCAGTGCCTCAGTTTTATCATCTGTGAAATATGGATAAGAACACTACTGACCTCAGAAATGAGTAAGGTAACTACTATAAGAAATAAAACATCCAATTCAGCAGCTCAGCTTAGTAATTAAGCAGTCAAATGCAGATGTAGGTAACAAAGGTCAGAGATGTGGGGGCAGAATTCTAGTTTACACATTCAAGAGGCTCAAGCTCATGGCAGCTTTGGCATCTTCAACACATGGCTTCCAAGCTTACCTTGGAGGTCAAGTCCATTCACTAAAGAAAATGAAAGGATTACATGAGTGATTCTTAAAGGCTGAACCTGGAAGTGGTCCACCTCCATCCACAGTTCACTGATTGCAACTCAACTACATTGCCTCATCTAGTAGCTAGGGAGACTGGGGAATTTAGTCAGTGTCAAGGAAGGAAATGATTTTTGTGATTAGCTAACAATTTCTGCCACAGCCTCATAGGGGTTTTATAAGAATTAAATTAGTAATATAGATTGTTTAGAACTAGCATTATGTAAGCATAGGGTGTTGCTGTTATTATTAGTACTACCTGAGATAGTGTTTGCAAAGAATCTAGCAAAGAGTCCAACATATGTAAAATACTCAAAAAATGTAATATATTAGGACCATGATATCATCATTATCATTATCATCATCATCAATATAATGATCATCTGAGAATTGAGATTCCAATGTAAAATTTGGCTTTACCATTATTTCGGACAAGACTTTTTGATTCACATCACATCTGTGAAATAGAAATTTCAATATTTTTACTGATGATGACAAAGATAATGATAAATTATAAGGTAGCTAGGAATTTTAAATGAGTTTAGATATGAAATTATCTTCTGCAATATTTAGTATATGAAATGTACTAAAAATTATAAGTCATCTCCTTTCATAGATTCTAAGGATAAGAGGAAGTTGAAGGGGACCCAAAGATCAATAAGAATAGTTATTTTCCATAAGGTAGACACAATCTGGAGGGAGACAAAAAATATATCACACAAGATTCAAGGTACTTTGGCCTTCATGGAAAATACATTTTAGTAGTGAAACAAATAATAATAAGGGTAACTAGTTAAGTTTCCCCATAAAGAGGCATTTGAGCAGAGATATGAAGTCTGTGATGGAGTTGGTAATGAGGGGAAAGGAATGTGAAGTAACATGACCTTGTGGTCTCAGGATCAAAACTGGAATATAGGTGTGGTAAGATGTCCTGATTTTAATTTTCAGATCACTAGTGTTCATTGTCAGGTAATGATTAGATTAGAGATGATTAGAGATGGCAAAAGAGGCCAAATAGAGGGAACCATTTTTATATCCTAACTCAAAGGCTTGGTCAGTGGTAAATATCATTCCTGGGATTAAAGGCAGAACAAACTGGCAGATTCCATCCCAGGTTAGTCTCTTGGCAAGACTCCTCCCAGCTCTTGGGAAGTCAACTGAACATGATTGGTGTGACCAGCATAGAAAATCTGAGCCAAAGCTGTCAAAGAGAAAGATGGTATTTGCAGAGCAATGTTCTGGAAATTTGCCTATATATTGAGATGAAAAGAACATGTCTTGGATCTTCCAAGTGAACTGCTCCAATCAGAATTTTATTTGAAGTATGAAGACCTTAGAAGAAAGAATGACAATGGCAGCAGAACTTATGTAGAGGTTAAGACCAAGAATGGACTGTGTCTTTGTCCTAAATCTATTACTGGTTTACTTGGTGATATTCTATTTCTCTGTATGCAAATACTCCTTGACCCACAGGGCTGGCCTATGATGAGGTGAAATCCAATTCAACATACACTTATTGACCTTTATTATGTGCCGGGCAGTGGTATATGTCTGGGGATGCAGCAAGATTACATTTTAGTGAGGGAGTCAGACAACAAAAAACAACTATGTGAGTAGCATGGATAGTGTTAGATGGTGGTATTATGAAAGAAAATAAGTAGGGAGTATAAGGGAAGGGTCAGATTTTAAATAAGATGATCAGAGTCTTCAGAGGATATGTACCAGGAATCAGGATAGGTGGACAAGCCTTGTTCAGTGGTGGGAGGTGGGGTCTGGCCTCAACTGCTTCTGGGCACCTGGCAAGTCACACCCTTGCTCCATTACTGGTCACAGTGACAGAGTGCTTGGATGTGGTGGACTTGTCAGCGCCCTTCCAGGCACGTGGACCTTTATTTATTTATTTTTTCAATTAATCTTAATTAATTTTTCAGCATTCCAAGATTCATTGTTCATGTACCACACCCCATTGACCTTTATTTTAAAGATATGATCATTTGAAGATATTCTCTCAGTCCCCAGGAAGAGAAAGATCTTTCACAACCAATGTCATGATTGGAGCGACTCCTCCCAGAGCTGCCGGTCACAGAAGTCAGGCTGTACCTGCTAACCTTAGTCTGTCTGAGCTCCCACCTGCTAAGAAAACCCCTTATCAAATAGACAAAAGCTGCTTTAAAGAAAAATGGGTCTGTGGGTGAATCAGCACTCTAGGTGAATGGCTACAGTTCTCTATTGTCTAAGAAAAACGAAAGAAGGAATTCAATTGGATAATTAATAGGTGAATGGTGATTAAGAGTACACAGGTTTTAAAAGAGAGGGAGATGAGGGGTTGGACGAACCTGGTGGTGGGTATTGGGGAGGGCACTCGCATGGAGCACTGGGTGTGGTACATGAACAATATATCTTGGAACACTGAAAAAATAAAGTTAAAAAAAAATAAGATGATCAGAGAAGGGCCCAATGAAAACAGGAAATAGAGGTTTAAGACCCTAACAAAATGAAGAAGCAAGCAATTGGGTTTCTGGGGATAGATCATTGCAACACAGGAAACAGAAAGAACAAATGTCCTGGTGCAGGAATATACCTGGGTGTTTATGGAGCAACAAGAAAGCCAGCTTATAAGCAAGCAGGAAAATAATGGAGTAGGGTGGGGTGGAACACACCAAGGAGGGGAACCAAATCTATAGGACCTTGGAGGCCACTGTGAGGACTTTGGCTTTTAGCCAGAGTGAAATGAAAAGCCATGTAAGTGTTTTGAGGAAAGGAATAATATTATCTGATTTATGGTTTAACATGATGCGTATAGTTGCTGTTCATCCACAGTGTGAAATAGGGCAAGGGTAGGAGAAGGGAGACTGGTTAGGAGAGTACACTTTCTTTTTACTTCTTTCTGTGCACTTAGCCTCTCCTTGATGATCATATATTTCCTTTCCAACCCTACTCCCATTGCTCTTAAGCTTCAAATTCTCTCATGTGCTCATTCTAATCTAATTTCCTCAGGAAAATGGATAATAAACTCATCTACTTTGAGGGGTAAATGATTTATAAGGTGTTTTATAAGCAGAGTGTATAGCTTAAACGAAAGGTATGTACTCTAATTGTAGAATTTCAGGCTTAAGTGCACAGGTATTTTATTTGGGTCAGTGAGTCTTTTGAAAATAACTAAAATGACTTTGTATAGACACCTAGATACTCTGGATAATCACGCAAGCCTTTAGTTCAATCCTTTTGTAATAGGAGGTAAGTTATACAAACAGGCTTGCTTATCCTTTCATAGGATGATAGAATATCATATTCATATGCCCAGATCTTTAAAAAATTATTTTTTATTTATTTGAGAGAGAGTACCAGCAAGGGTGGGGGAGCAGAGGGATAGGGAGAAGCAGACTTCCTGTTGATCAGGGAACCCAACACAGGGCTCGATCCCAGGACCCTGGGATCATGACCTGAGCCAAAGGCAGACATTTAACCGACTAAGCCAACCAGGCACCCCTCCTATGCCCAGTTCTAATTCAGTCTCTCACTAAATTGTTGTAGATCCACCTCTTTAACCTCTCCTATTGTCATCCTATTGTTAAGATTTCATCTTTGGCTTGAAAATTGATTTTGTTTCCTAATTTGTTTCCAGCATTCGGAACTTAATCTCCATTTTCCTACCCTATCCAATTTCTAAACCAGAATGATCTTCCAAAAATGCAAGTAGTGTCTTTTCCCTGTTTAAAACTCTTCAGTTGTTCACCAGTGCCCTCACTTTAGCACAATCCAACATCCTTGGTCAGACACATGAAGTCCTTTAGGAACTGGTCTTTCCATCCCTCTCCAACTAACCCCTTACCCATTCTGCCCCCTACATTTTCTGCTCCAGCCACATTCCATGCTGTCGCTTTCCTTTGGGACTTGGTGCTTTCCATCTTCTCTTTCGGGTAAAAAGTTTTATTCTCTTTACTTCTACACTTATCCTCAAAATTTAAACAATGAACTTTTCACCCTTCAGAGTTCGGTGTAGATGTCCCTTCCCTGAAATGCCTTTCCTCATGCCTATGACTTAATTAGATGCTTTTCCCAAGGGTTCCCACAGCAATTTACTTCGGCATTTTCATTTTACAAAGCAAAGGGATTTTCTGTTATTTGCTAGTTTGTCCTCCTCATTTGATTTTGAGACCATAAGAGCAAAGACCTTCCTTATGTCTGTGTCTGAGCTGCTTAATAGTGTGCTTAATATATAATGGAACTACAATAGGTGATTGAGTGCATAAATGAATGCTATAAGTGGTATTAACTTACAAAAGTTCAAAACATGAAATGAGGGAAAATGGTATTATTACTGATCTCCAAACAAATGAGTTGCTAGAGAGAAATACAACTATTTCTGATACTGAGACCAAAAGGAAGTTTCTCTCTTGAGTCTTCATAGAAAATGCACAAACAATACAATAGATTTAGATCCTATGTAAAAAGAAGTAAATAAATTGGTTAGTATAAATTGGTGCTACTAATTTTTAACTTACTGAAGTTAGGGAGGCTGGACATGATGATGTCTTCAGTTCTTTTCTAGTTTTAAGCAGTTTTTAAATGGTGATAATCACTCCAGTGCAAATCTCTGCAAAAAGTTCACATATTCATTTATAGGTAATTTTTCTAAAAGACAAATATGTGCTAAAAATTTTAAAACATAGCATTTGTCTAATTCAACACTATTTTATATCAATAATTCTTCTTTGTAAAATAGAGGATTATTACATGCAGTGGTCTAAAGCAAGGTTATTTTAAGAAAAGTGAAAGAAAGAGTTCATGATTATGAAAATGCAGTACAAAAAGCCCAGTTTAAAATAAGCATAATATTAAGTTGTATTATTTTTTCAAGGTCATTATATAATAAAAGTAGTTTTCAATCAAGTGATAGACTCCTTAATTCTAAAAAATGAAAATGAAAATAGTCACTGGTTTCTTTTTATGTTTTTAAAAACTTTATTTGAAAATAGCAATCATAGGTCAATTAATTTTTATTTCTTTTGTGAGTTAAGAATAAATGACTTATTTACTTCAGGTTTCCACCAAATTTTTAGGGTCTAATTGCATGTTTCTTTCAAGCCTTGGAACTTCTTAACCAGTGTGACCCCAGCGTGCCTTCATGACCTATTTCTATGCTCTTTGGGCTCTACAGGTGAACTTTCTGAACTCATGGCAGCTCTCTTCTGCCATCTCTGCCTTTGTAATAAAAGACAGTGACTGCAATTCCATTTCTGGGTATTTGGAGAAAATTAAATCACTACCTCAAAAAGATACCTTGATCCCCATGTTCACTGCAGCGTTATTTACAATGGCAAGATAATGGAAACCACCTGTGTCCATTAATGGATGATGCATATACATGCACGTGTGTGTGCCTACACACACACACACACACACACACACACTGGGATATTATTCAGACATAAAAAAGGTAATCCAGTCATTTGTGACAACATGAGTAGACCTTGACAGCATTATGTTAAGTGAAGTAAGTCAGGCAGAGAAAGACAAATACTATATGATCTCACATGTGTAATCAAAAATTTAAAAAAAAGGGGTGTCTGGGTGGCTCAGTGAGTTAAAGCCTCTGCCGTCGGCTCAGGTCATGATCTCAGGGTCCTGGGATTGAGCCCCACATCGGGCTCTCTGCTCAGCAAGGAGCCTGCTTCACCTTCTCTCTCTGCTTGCCTCTCTGCCTACTTATAATCTCTCTCTCTCTCTTTCAAATAAATAAATAAAATCTTTAGAAAATTTTTTAAAAAAATGAAAAAAGAACTCATAGATACAGAAACAGATTATCAAAAGTGAGGGTTATGAGGGTGAACTAAATGGGTAAAGGGGGTTAAAACATGTAGACTTATATTTATTGTAAATCATGGGGATATAATATATGTTTTGGTGACCATAGTTAGCAATATTGTGTTGTATATTTGAAAGTTACTAAGAGAGTAGATCTTAAAATTTCACATCACAAGAAAAAATGATAGCTATTTATAGTGATGCATGTTAATTAAACTGTTTAATAATTTCATAACATATAGAGATATCAAATCATTATGTGTATATCTAAAATTAATACAATGTTATATGTTAATTATATCTCAATTAAAAATAGTTAAAATGTTAAAAAAAATAAGAGAGTAAACTGAATACTGCATTTGGAGTCATTCAACGGAAGTTTTAAGCCCAAATTGTCCTCTAAATTGCTGTGTAAATTTGAGCAAGGCATATCATGCCTCTAGGTCTATTAAAAGAGATGTTTGAATTGGATGTTCCCTAAATTTCATTTCCATCTTAACTGTCCTAAGTTATGTGGCTTTATAATTTGTACAAGAAACCTCACTTCTTTCCACAAATCTTCTAGCTGGTCAGATACTAAACTAGATGCCCTGAGCATGTGTACTTCTCTGATTCCTTAAGACTAGTGAGTACTGGTATCTGATATTACTAGTGCTTGGACCCCCTTTTTAGGTGTAGGCAGTGTGGGGTCAAAGGATAAAATAAAAAAGGATGCACACCTTTCAGTCATCAAACTCTTTACTGCCTAATATCATCCACCATGTTGGAAGTTAGGTTATGCCCTTTAAATTATCATTTAAATCTATTTGAATTTATAGAAATGAGATAACAGGGATGGGATGGATTTAACATTTTTCTGCTATTTACTCTTATTCTGACCATGAAGTTGCTAAGTGCAAAAACTCTAACTAACTGAATATATTGCTTCTGTAGCAACAGGTTCCATGACTTAAATTATAGTCTTCTTCAAAAGCTACCAAGTATGGTATACTTGATGCTGAATTTATTTTCAGCCTGACCTTCTGCAAAACTTTCTGTATCATGTCTGTATTATCAACTCTGGCTTCATTTATTTTGAGAATTTCCTTCTCCTGAATTTAGCACAACAAACTTGGAGGGGTTTTGGAGTTTAAAGACATGAAGATTTCTGTATCAAGGAGAAATTATTTCTCATTAAGTATTTCATGTTTATCAAAAGCAGATCATGGTGACTAAATTTGTTTCCTTACTCCAAACACTGATTTGATGAAGATACTGAATTATTATGGATAACAGAATCCACTATATAATATAGACAAGCTAATCTAGCAATGAAGGGATTGATAGTTATCTAACCTAGCAAGTTCCTCAGATGGTAAGACTCCCTAAATCTTGATGTGTATGTATCTACACATCAATAACATTAGCCTTAGATTTTATTGATATGACAAAATTCATGTAATCAAATAAATAATATATTCATAATCTTAGAGTGAAATGCCCATATCACTACTCCAGAGAGAAGGAGAAGAAAGAGGAAGAAAGAGTGCCTTTATCAGAAAAGCAAAAGCCTACCCAGAGGTTTTTGCATCACTTCCCAAAGGAAACAATTTCTGGGGTAAGATGGGGGATGTGGATGAATAAGAAGACATCAGGAGAAACAGGTGCCATTAGATAGCTTTAGGATTTACTCTGGACCTGTAGACAATGACTCAAGACTTTTGGGGATTCTACTTGTCTTAACGCTAGTCTGGTTTTAGAAAATGAATCAGAAGGGGCACCTGGGTGGCTCAGTCATTAAGCGTCTGCCTTCAGCTTAGGTCATGATCCCAGGGTCCTGGGATCGGGCCCGGATTGAGCCCCGCATCGGGCTCCCTGCTCAGCAGGAAGCCTGCTTCTCCTGCTACCATTCCCTCTGCTTGTGTTCCCTCTCTCGCTGTGTTTCTCTCTGTCAAATAAATAAAATCTTAAAAAAAAAAAAAAAAGAAAATGAATCAGAAGCATTTCTATGTCCATAGATGGCCTGCAATAATTCCTATACCATCTGATTTACCTGTGTTCAGCATTTGGTTATAACCTGTTCTAGAGATAAAGAGTACACTATT
>CM053606.1:48287594-48322436 GCA_028646535.1 Procyon lotor
CCATTCCCTCTGCTTGTGTTCCCTCTCTCGCTGTGTTTCTCTCTGTCAAATAAATAAAATCTTAAAAAAAAAAAAAAAAGAAAATGAATCAGAAGCATTTCTATGTCCATAGATGGCCTGCAATAATTCCTATACCATCTGATTTACCTGTGTTCAGCATTTGGTTATAACCTGTTCTAGAGATAAAGAGTACACTATTTGAATAGACTGTAGTGTCCATGGAAACGTGCAGTGTAGTGGTCTTGATCTGATCATCATCCTACTTTGATTTAGAAGATCTGTGGAGAGAGTAAATTGTGAGCCTGTACAGTGGGTGATTGTAATGAAGAGCCCAGGATGGATAACTTACTTAAACTCTTGTTACTAAAAAAGTATATGAATAAAAATTTTAAAAAAATTTATAAAACTTTCTAGAAGATTTTCATTGACCAGTAGGTGACTAGAACTACTATATAACATGGATACCCTAAGCTATAAGGAAAACCATGATTTTTTTTTTGTAAGCTGGGAATATTGATGTTCCATATCAATTTGATGAGCAAAATGCATATCTTCCATATAATCTGAGTCCCCCCTTTGCCTCTTGCCCCACTCCTTGCTCCTTTTGCTCCCTCTTGCTATATTTATCTCTTCCTCTCTTTCCATTTGAAGATAAACTTTGACAAATGGTGCTTTCTGGTCTCTGATTTCTAAGAACACATGCTAATCAACATCTTTTATCTAGTTACAAAATTGCTTTATGATTTATTTCTTCAGTCTTCATACTTGTTTCTTTTTAAATGGATCCCTTTCTTTTCAGGGACACTTATTTGTCTCCTTGTCAATCTGGAGAAAATATCCTGACCTGTTTGCAGCCCCCTTATAATCATATATATATATATATATATGTATTTTTTTTTTTTTTGAAAAAGCTTGTATTATTTCCCAGGAGAACCAATGCTTCCTACTTTTTCTTTCATTATATTACCTTACATTCAGAAAATGACATTTTCTATCCTGGTTTTTGATTCCAGAAATATTCCTGATTAGAGTCTTGAATTCCCTGCATAAAAATCTCTATTCTTTGGAAAAACCATCTAATGTTTAACCTTAGAAAAGTTCTACTAATGAACTAAAGATTGACATAGTAATTGTTGTCCCAATGGGAAAAACACTCAAGAGGGGGAAGGGTATGAGTTTCCCTTGTTTCTTTTTGATAGTAGCAATCAAACTTCTAATTAAAATTAGTCACTCAATTGCTTTCTAAATGATTCTGGTGACTTCATTAATCTGCAGTGATGAGCTACCTCTGTAATATTTAATATCCTGACAAGACAAGCCACATATCAAGCATGAGTCAAATTTCAGTCATCCCTCTGACACTTCTGGACAGTAGGAATCCATTGCTTCTCTTTTATAATAAGGGCATATTTTCAGACATGGTTCGTGTCCTAAGTATACTGAACACTAGTCTAACATTGTAAACTCCCAGAGGGCAGACACCAGTGACAGCTATAATGCATTTTAACTCACTCAAAGGAGCACTAAGAGGAAGTGATAAAGCTGCTCATCAACTCTCTTAGTCACTTTGCTGAAATTCCTTGGTTTTGAGGGTGAAGAGGCTGCCCTCAGAGGCAAGTAGGATCTCTTTAATCTCTGAGGTGAGTATTGCCTCTTGTAGGCACCGTGTCTCTTAAGGACAATTTTCTTGTAACTTTGTCCAGAAGTTGCTTTTCTCATATAACCCTGTCCTTGGTGGATCCTAGCTGTGATCCCATCATGCTCTCAATCTCTATTTTTAGTCCCATCCCTTGTGATCCAGACTCAACTATTCCTATATATCACTTAAATAATGAAGAGTCAAGTCCAGCTTAACATGTTCAAAAGTCAACTCTATTTTTATTTCAAAATATGCTTGTCCTCCAGGGATCCATTATCCATGTCAGAAAGTTAAAAATGCTTCCTCAATTTCTTTCCTTCTGTGCCACCCATATTCAATCAATGACCAAGTCTTGATCCTTCTATCTCTATAACATTTCTCTGTCCTCTCCTTTATTTATTCTTGACACTTCTTTTATTCAAGCCATCACAATCAAAGATGGATCTTGATGGCTGCTCCTTAAATACCCTCTTCACCTTCCTAATAGTAATCTAAATTTTGTTCATATATACCCTGCCTCTATATGGCCTGGGTGATTCAGGGAAAGGTCATTCAGTTCTCAGCTTCAGGGGTAGGTCTGATCAATACAATACCTACACTCCTTACCCCAGTTATTGGTTCAGGAATCTAGATTTCCACATTCTGGAACAAAAGATTGGATCAAGAGCACATGATCCAGGGATGCCTGGGTGACTCAGTGGGTTAAAGCCTCTGCCTTCAGCTCAGGTCATGATCTCAGGGTCCTGGGATCGAATCCCACATTGGGCTCTCTGCTCAGCGGGGAGCTTGCTTCCCCCTCTCTCTCTGCTTGCCTCTCTGCCTACTTGTGATCTCTTTCCTCTCTGTCAAATAAATAAATAAAATCTTAAAAAAAAAAGCACATGATCCATTTTGCCAATGAAATGTGAGGGGATGATTTCGGGGGTTTTGTACTGATGATTTAAAACCTGGACCCACTTACCACTATGGAGGAAGCCATCCATAGGATAAAACAAAGCCAAGAGAAGAGAATTAGATCTGGGACATTACATTAAGCCATATTTGAAGTTCACCCTACTTCACTCCTTTCATTACATGAGCCAATAATTTTATGTATTGATTAACCGATTTTGACCAGGAGTTTCTCTCATTTACAACATAGAAATTCTAACTGCTAACATTTTCTCTTGCCAGAGTTATTGCAATGATCTGGCAACTCAATTGTCTATCTGTGGTATAGACCCTTTCAGTTGACTACCCACTCTCCTGACAGGGTGATCGTTCAGAAAATCCCACAGATCTATTCATATGCTTCCTACTTAATCTCCTACCATGGTAACCTATTATCTTCAGAATAAATTAAACCACATTAGGTCCCACACACAAGGTCCCACATTATTGGATTTTTTCCTGCCTCCTCAGCCTCATATCTCATTTCTTCCCAATGTGAATTCTATGGACAACTGTGCTTAATACTCTTGGCTCTTGGAATAGAGAGTTTTTATCACTCACCTCTCTATTTTTGTACATGCAGCTTTGTTATTTTAACAATCCAGCTAATTCCATTCTGCACCAACTACCTACTTTGAAAAACATACATTATACCCAAATATGTATAATGTGCTGAGAAAACTCCTCCCCTCATTATTTACCTGGTGATATTCTACTGTAAAACCCATCTGCTCCTCAGAAGACTTTGTGCTTTTTCCCTTGTTTCATGTCTCCCTTTCTGTTGGCACTTGACCACATTCTGTTTCGGTGGTTTGTTACAATTGTTCCCTACTTCGTTGTAACTGTTCCTCCCTTGAAGGCAAGAGCTATTTCTTATACATCTCCATATTCTCAATTCTAGCATTGATGTTATCATGGACTTAAGTAAGCAGAAAGCCACATTATTAAAATAGTGAGGTATATTACATATTAGCTAATCCTAAAGCTCACTGAGGGAGATGACTTACCTACTACCTGATGAAAAATGACATCTATACTTGGTTTCCACGTAGGAGAGGTCACAGCAAGGAAAAGAGTGTGAGCGACTGAACAGCATATGCAGACACAAGGGATAGTCACATCGCAGCCCCACAGTTCACTGTTAGAGGGAGAAGTTGGGCTTGTGTTGCCAACACTTCTGATATGTGTCCAAGAAAACAAGGAAACTACTGTGCAGGTCAATAAAGTAAGTAGATCTCACATCCATAGCATAGATATGCTCATGACCTTAATAGCATCCTTGGATTTATTCCAACCCCTTCATTTTAAGGTAAGGAATCAACATCAGGACCAAAACAAAGTTTCCCCTAAGAAAACCCTCAATCCAGGGTACATCCTTCTTCTATATGCTTTTATGGCCCCTGTGCCCTTAACTTAATGTTTTAAAGCAGTCTTGTCTCCCCCCTCCATTACAGTGCATGTTCTCTGAGTACTGGGAGTACTTATCTTTCATACTTCACAAGACCAGATACTGAGTAAGTGCTTAGTAGATACTCCTTGAATGAACACTGAGTGGAAATCATGCTCCTGGAAGATAGCATTTGACTCTTGATATCACCATGTCCTTTAATGTGTAAATTTGTAGATTTACCTCACAGGGCATTTAATAAAGCTTTCTGTGCTGAGTCCTTAAAAGTTGGAAGTGGGATAGATGGGTGCTACTAAAATACTGGGGGAGTTATGTATATCACAATCTCTGCTACCAGACATAAAGGTGAAGTAGAACAACAGTGTATTGTGTTAGGCAAAGAGGAAGGAACAATATTTATGGAGGGGAGTGTGGAAAGCTTTCTAAACTGAATGACCACAGATATGTAGGATTTTGACAGGTAGAGAATTAGCTGTTGGTTTGGGGAATTGGTGTGCAGTCTTCAATGAGCCCTGGTCAGGCACTGACAGTGTCTTGCTGCTTTCACTTTTCGCTTCCATCGGCATCCCTGTATTGATTAGCCCTGATACAGGGTCTTTCTCTAGGGTTTAATGCAGGATCCTAAAGCAAAACATTCTCCAAATAGAGCCATTTTCTTTCCAGTCTATGGTTCTGGACTTGGGAGAATGCAGTTAAAACAAAAAAAAAATGCAAAAACACAAGATAAACAAAAGTGCCACCAACAAAATGAAGATCCAGAGATTCTAGGGACTCTTGCTGATGATAGTCTGTAACCCAAATTCCACCTTCAGCTGAATTTCAGATGTCAGAAAAGGAGGCTGCTCCTCTCTGCAGGAGCAAATTCTTGCCATTGAACAGAGAATTCTGCCTGTTCTGAATACTCAGGAAGCTGGCTCCAGTTGCACATTTATTGAAAACTCTCTGAATAGTAAGACTTGACTGCCATCCTTCTAGAGTTTGTGAGGCCAGCTAGTGTCTTATATAACAATAACCACGTGTCATCATTGTGCACGTATTGTGTTCCAGACTTAGAACTCCAGAATAACTCTTCTGTTATTATTATTTCACCTAACAGGCTTTCAGAGTAGCTGTTTTTGTTTATCATTTATAGATGAAGAAACAAAGACACAGAGAGGTTGAGGGGCTTAAGAAGTTCCACAAAGCCAGAATATGGAGGAATTGAAAATTGAGTCCAGCTGTAAATGACTTTTTAAAACTGAAGTTCTTTCTATTTCACCTGGTAGAGGAGGAGGTATATAAAGACTCCAGATCAAAACCTCAGTGTTTGAAATGGCGCTGTCCTTTGTTAAAAGTGGAACTCTCCTCATAACACTTGTTTTCTTTGATCCTAATACCTGAAGTAGGGATAATAATCACCCTTCCCTTCCCTACTTTGCTGTTGATCTGGTCATGCTCAGATAAGATTGTATAGTGTCTGATTAACAACATAAATATTAATCATTGAGTCGTTTGTGAAATTGGAACTGATGGGAATCATGAGACTTATTCTCATTTTCTTTTGAAGGTGATGTCTTTACAAAAGTTTGGTATAGTGCAATTGGTGGTTAAGAGCACAGCCTTCAGAATTGGATATATTTGGATTCCAATCCTGGCTTTACTTACTTTATATTAGCTGGGAAATCAGAATAATAGCCCTTCAGTGTTAACCCCCAGAACCTAGAATATGTTAGATTAAAAGGGAATGTAAAGCTGCAGATAGAATTATGGTTGCTAATGGCTGATTTTAAGATGGGGGATTATCTAGGTAGAACCAGTGTAATCATAAGAATTCTTTTAAGTGGAAGGAGGCAGAAGATCCAGAGTTGAGAAAAAGATGTGACCATGAAAGCGAAGGTCAGAATGATGAGGTTGCTGGCTTTAGAGATAAAGGAAAAGGGACATGAGCCAGGGTATGTAGGCAGCCTCAAAAAGGTGGGAAAGGCAAGGAAATGGATTCCCAGGGCTTCCAGAAAGAAGTGCAACAGCCCTTTTGACTCCTTGATTTTAGTTCAGTGAGACTTGGACTTTCTAGAACTCTAAGAAAATAAATTAGTGTTTTTTAAGCTACTAAGTTTATGGTAATTTGTCAAAGCAGCCACAGAAAACTAAACACTAACTCGGTGACCTTGGACAAATTATCAAACCTCTCTGAGCCTTACCTGTATGACATAGTAAGTAACCAACCAGTAAAAATAAAGTTTACTATTGTGATTAATATCGTATAGGCAATACAACTGGACTATCAATAGTTTTAATGTGCAGTAGGACTCTGTCTTTATTATAGTTAGGATCAACCTTGATTTTCATGTTTATATGGTGATATTAACCCTGAGAAGATCAGGGTAGAGAAATCTGGCTGATTCATTGCAGGTATAGATGAACACCCACTGCACTTTGCCATGTTAACTGACTAAGGTTTCTGCCAGAAATATCTGTTGCCTGGTTAAGGGAGTGTTCCCTGCTTTGGAAGCCTAGGCAACTGCATATATGAAAGTTTCTGGTTTCCTGGGATTGCAAATTAAATGTCAGGGAAAATAGAAATGCTGTAAAAGGATTCCAAGAAGCAGTGCAATGAATTAGATAAGGAGAAAGATCTTTCTTTGGCTTGGGAAGCCCTTTCATAGAAAACCATTAAGGGATAAGCCTTAGATGATAGCATCCACCTCACCCACAATTCCTTATGTATTGTGATAAAATTGGAAGTCATGCTGGATATGAGCCATGCACCCCTTCTCTCCTGCATAAGATTCAGGGGGTCAGAATAACCTAACGTTGTGCCATTGATATTTTATTTAATTTCTCTTTGCAATTGTATTTCTCCTTCTGTACTGTGGCACAAGTAGGGTAATAAAAAGCACTGTGAAATTTAAATATGATCATGACAACTATTTATTTATTGCTTACTATATGCATGGAATTATTCTAAGTACTTCACATGTTAAATTACATTTAGTTCTCATAGCAACACCGTGAGACTTTCCGGTTTTACAAATGAGAAAACTGAGACATAGGGAGATTCATTTCCCAAGGTCACACAGCTGGTAAGTGGTAAAAGCACTTAATCAACATACTCAAATGCCTTTCTAAGAACTGGTTTGTGGCATGGTAATGGCTCAGTAAATGTGAGCTGTTAATATATACCTACTCTGCAGTGTCATTGTTAGGATTAACTAGGAAGTCTTTAGAAATTAAAAACAAGCATTTAAATATGCCTGATAAGTCAAATGCTGTTGTTTCTTCCTCTTTCACGTACTCTTAGCTTGCCTACGTTTTTGCCAGTGGTCTCCTAACTCTTCTTTCTCCACTGTTCCTCCATTGTTCCTGACCTCACAATGCTATGAGAGTGGTCCTTTAAAAATATAAACCAGAGGATGATATTCCCTGACTGGAAGCATATATGCAGTACATTCCAGTCCCATGTAGTGCATCATAAAAGCCTTCCAACATGTTGTGGTTAACAGCCATCTTTCCAGTCCTATTTGGAGCCCCATGTCCATAAATTGAGGCTCTGTTAAAATGCTTTTTGTTCCCTTGTCATATCTTACTATTGTTTAGATAAGCACATTTGCACAAGTTATACCCTGAATACCCATATTCCCTTTTCCTGCTGGGTAAACTCACATCCACCTTCAAAACAGTACCTGAACTGATACGACAATTTTAAGGAGCATTCTGTGCATCATGTGAAGTGCCTGCTCTGCAAATAACATCTTTGCAAGAAGGAAACATCTCAACTTTTGTTTAGTGTTCTTACTTAGCTTCCTGGATCATCCAAATTCCCTCACTCCACTCTTTGTCTCTTGCTTTATTCATGTAAGCTCCCTTGGCCATTCCTTTCCCTGCTATATCTTTATCCTTCTGCTTGGTTTACACTCCAAGTTCTTCTTGTGTAAGGTTCAACTTTGTTCCCAATCACATCATTATTCTCCTTATTCTTGGACAATATCATGGTAACACCTCTCCAGGCTTCCTCTGCCCTCAGGACCTTCATTTAGCAAATGCTGGAAGTTAGGGTCACCTTCTTTGGATAAGCCTTTTCTAACCTCTCCAAGAATAGCTGTGCTCTCTTTTCCTAGTTCCTGTAGAGTCAGTTCACTATAATAATGTCTGTCTTGCTGAGGTGTCTATTATATGCTATTAAAAAAATAACAGTAGACTAGGCCTCTGGAAAGCAGGAATAATGTTCTATTTAATCCTGTCCCAGGCCTTGCCACTCAGTCTTAAGTGAATCACTTAACCTTCTCTTAACTTCACTTTCCCAAACTAAAAAACTCCAGTTGATACCTGATCTGGACATTGCCAACTTTCTTCTCTGAGGGCCAGATACGATCTTTTTTCTGGGTCTTGGCTAAAGTTTCTCAAAAGCCCATTTTTGTTCTACCCTTTGGGCACCACTGATTGGACTACTGCTTGGGGAGAACACAGCCCCACAGCTCTAACCCTGGCTTCCTTCTACTACTCGCCTTTTGGCACTTCTACAATTCCAGTGTTCCTTCTAACTCAGAGTTCACATGAATTATGTGAGAAGGGATGACTCATGATTTTGCAAGGGTAGAAAAACTGATGACAAGTAGCTAGATGCTGATGTTCTAGTCCTTCCTTTCCAAGCTAATTTATAAATTCTGGTGATGCACTTATTGGCAAAAATTCTCCCTCTGCTTTAATAAGCCCTATTTCTTTCTTTTTTTTTTTTAGAAAGTCTTTTTTTTTTTTTAATTTTTTTATTTATCTGACAGCGAGAAACACAGCGAGAGAGGGAACACAAGCAGAGGGAATGGTAGCGGGAGAAGCAGGCTCCCTGCTGAGCAGAGAGCCCTATGTGGGGCTCGATCCCAGGACTCCGGGATCATGACCTGAGCCAAAGGCAGACGCTTAACGACTGAGCCACCCAGGCTCCCCAATAAGCCCTATTTCTAAGTGCTCAGAGATCATCACTACATCTAAAAGAAAGCAAGTTGTTTCATCATGCCCTTTAGATTGCTTGATTCCTTCATATACCTTTAAAAAAATTCAGAGAGGAAAATATGTTTTCTTTGAGTCCTAGATATTGATATAAGCTATTGGTCTGAAAATAACTTATACTAAGTATTGTTCATCAATACTATCCTTAAGTCCACCTGTTACCTAAATTCCTACTATTAAATGAGGTTTTGTGGTAGACAAATTTCTAGAAGAGCTTTTATGTGATGGAAAGGGGTGTAACTTTTAAAAGCAGAGAGTATTCGCTCAGGAACACCTTTCCTTTTCTTTCTAAAGATATCTTTGAATGAAGTGGAGGAATTCATCTTTTGGCATACCTCTCAATGCATAGATTGCCTCTTTCCACTGTGCCAAAAAAGCAAACTTCAAGTCAGGGACCAGATCTCATCTGTAGAAATTATATTCCTCCTTCATTTGTAAGGCAGTTGAGAATTCAAAGGAAGTTTTTCCTCTAAGCACTGAATTCACAAAAGACCTTAAAAGGTAGCTTCTTGAAAGGTTTTCTATTGAGTTAAATTGTGAACTGGACTATGTCACTTATCATGGCTTGCATACATTAGCCTGTGTCCCTCTTAATGAGAACTGAGAGAAACTATGTATAACCACCCCCCTCCAAAAAAACAAAAAACAAAAAACACCCTAGCAGACTTAAATAGCCACTTATAAGCATAGGGATGGGTAATAATGTAGTTATAACAGATTTATAAGACTCTATCAGGGAACTCTTCCTCTATATATTGTTCTTTTTACTCGTTCTGGGCTTTAGATATTACTAGATGCTATTTTCCACCTGAAACTTATTTCTTCTTGGGCTTTTGAATTCATATTATCATTCCTCATTTTTAAACTTCTTCATCTTCCTTGATGTCCTTAATTTTTTGATGGCAGGGAAATCAGGATTATCTTCAACTTTTCCTTTTCCCATCCTTTAGAATCAGTCAAAAAGTGCTGCCATGTTTGCATTTGAAATGTTTCTCCAGTTCATACCCACCACTACCACTGCAAGACCACATACTCTTCTGATTACATTGACAGTAATCCAATTCAGGGGTCAGTAGACAACTGCCCATGGGCCATATCTAGCCTGCCAACTATTTTGGTTTATGTAAGTTTTATTGGAACATAGCCATGTTCATTTGTTTATGTATTATCCATGGCTGCTTGGGTGTTACAATGCGGAGTTGAGTAATTTCAAAGCCTAAAATACATACTATCTGGCCCTTTACAGAAACCATTTGCTGGCCCCTGTTCTAGTTCATGCTCACATTATCTCTCCTCTGGGTAATTATAAACAGCCTTCCAACTGGTTTTCTTGCTTTTAGTCACTCTAACACCAGTCAATCCACCATTTTATACCAAAGTTCCTTCTATCTCAAACTCTAGCAAATTCCTTCTCATCCTTCAAGAATCAGTTTACTTACACCCATTCTTTTACTCTGGCACAAGTGTAGGCACTGGAGATACAGTGGTAGATAAGATAATCCAGATTGTTGCCCTCACAGCTTTTGTTCTTTATTCTAGAACAGATACGCAGTTAAATCAGAAATAATATAACAGTGTGGTCTGTATTGCATCACGTATGCTAATTTAGACAAACTGTTTAGATTCAAATAACAGCTCCATTCCATATCAATTGTGTGACTGTGAGAAATTAACTAAACTTCTGCTTTGGTTTTTATAGCACTATGCTTGTTTTGGTGATCAAATGAGATAATCCATATCGGGCACATAAACTTATACCTGGTGCATTCTCAATAATTTTAAATAGTAATTACTGGGGAATTACAATTCTTTGAGAATATTGAGAAGACTATTTAAGCTAGTTTTAAATGTCAGAAGTTGGCTGGTATGACTGGTATTTATATTGAGATCTCAAAGCAGAGTTAACAAGAAAAAGAGGAACAGTTTCTGAGAACAGGGAATAGCATGTGTGAAGAATAGGAGGGGGAAATATTCCTAATTCTCTGAATGCTAAATAATTGCTGTAATGTCATGTTCCCCAAAATACTTTCTTTAAACTGCTAATATAGCTCTCATCAAAATATATGAGTTGTAGTTTTAAGGGAAAAAAGCTATACTTATATTTTCATCTTTATATTTCTAGCACTTAGGAGAGACCTGGCACACTACACAAGTGCTCAAAAAGGATTGTCTAATGGGAAGTAGCATAGCTGAGTCAAACAGTATCATCTTTGGGATAATAAAAAGCCTATGGTTAATTCTCTTTCTGCCATTAAAGAGGTAGATGACCTTGGATATATTAAATTTCTTGTGTGACCCCCCAACTTAGCTCTGAATTGTGGAAAGGAGGACTTGCCACATAGACTTGAAGGGTTTAATTAGAGAGCAAAAGTAAAACTCTTGTTTCTGCATATAGTAGGTGTTTGATAAATGATAGTTGTTATGGATAATGAAGGTTTTTATGCATTCTGACCCAGGGTTTTGCACAAATCTTTACAGGTAAAAACTGAACAGCTGAGCAATTCCAGCTGATTTCATAAATATTTAGTCCAAACAAGCCTAGAAAAATATCTAAGTTTTACGGTGGATTATTTTCATTTCACCCAACCAACAAATATTTATTGAGTGTCTACTGTGTGACAGGTCCTGGGCAAGATGTCAGGAAATTTTTATTGGATAAGACATGCCCAGCCCTGCTGTCTTAGAGCATACAATCTAATATAATGTGATTGTCAAGCATGTCAAGCATTTTGTCCTGGACCATTTTTTTGAGAGAATGTATTTTGGTGAGTAGCTGTGTACATCTCCTACATAAAAACTAGTGAGCTCTTTCTTAGTGTTTTTAATTGAAGAGGTACTAGCTGGAGCTAGATATGCCATGTTTTATTTAGCTGGGCCAATAAGAGTGAATGTTTGTTTTGTTTTTTTTACAGCTTTTTTCCCTGCTTATATTTCCAAGAGAAGCGCACTCTAATACAGTAATTACTCTCTTCTGGCTCCATTCCCACCAACTAACTTTATTGAAGGCACCTTTCCTTCTCATGCATAGATTGCTATTTATTTTTGCTATCTCTTTCTCACTTTTCTCTACATCTGATAATATGACAGTGAACTAATCAATAAATGTTTATCATTTGGCTAATATGTGTCCCGGAAAAGAAGGTAAAGATCAAAGAAAATACCAATTATAAATTAGGTAAGATTGACATTCTACCATGATCTAAGCATTTTGTATGATATCTAGTCCTCACAACAAATAATACAAGGTAGGGATTACTAAATTCATTTTGTAAGTGAAAAACTAAGACTCAGAGATGTTAGGGTATCTGGCCTCATGCGTTTGGTAAGAGACTACACTGGGATGCTAATATAGATCCACCTGGCATTAAATCCCACATACTTTCCAAGGTGTAATACCTTATGTGGGAGGCAGAATAATGGCCCCTCCCCCAAAGGTCCATATCCTAATTCCCAGAACTTATAAATTTAAAGGAGAATTAGTTTTTCAGGTGGAATTATCCTGGATTTTCTGGGTAGCCCAGTGTATTCATAAAGTCCTTTGAAGTGGATGAGGTAAAATATAGTAGGTTAGAGTAATGTGATGTGAGAAGGACTCAATCCAATTTTGTTGGCTTTGAAGATGGAGGAAGGGGCCACATGACAAGGAGTACAGGTAACCTCTGGAAGTTGGAAAAGGCAAGGAAGCAGATTCTTCTATACTTGATTTTACCAGTGAAATCCATGTCACGTATATGGCCTATAGATAATATAAGATAGTAAGTTTCTATTTTCAAAACCACTAAACAATATTACATTATGACAATGATAGAAAGTTAATATACTACTTCTCTAGGTATAAAATGATTTAAAAATTTATGCAATGGAATGATTAAAGCCTACATTTTTTTTTTGAGTGGGGATGTGGGGAGATAGGGCAGAGAAGGAGAAAGAGAGAGAGAATCTTAAGCAGGCTCCCTGCCTGGCACAGAGCCCAACATGGGGCTCAATCCCACAATCCTGAGATCATGACCTAAGCTGAAATCAAGAGTTGGACTGAGCCACCCAGGAGCCCCTAAAGGTTACATTTTATCATTCTACTGGAAAGGACTTTAGACCTCAGAACAAGATAAATTTAGTGTCAATTTTGGTCTCTGAATAGGACTTCATTAGAAGTAAAGAATTATGAGAGTGAATTTAAATCAGAGTTTATTAAAATAGAAAGTGATTGTATATTATGACTGGGAATTACTCATGACTGAAAGGAGAAAAGAAAGAGAAGGAGGAAGAAAAAGAAAGGAAAAACATTTAGACTGTACTATAAAAAAAGATAGAAGATACAAATATTTTAGTTTTTTTTTTTAATTGTTGAGAAGGAAGCAATCTGAAAACAAAAATAGTCAAACAGGAAACAGCTTTTATCATTCCTTTCAGTTCTTGATCTTTGCATTAAATTAATCCAATGGGGAAGCTTTTCTTCCCTCTATGCCTTATCTAAGCAATCATTTCAGCTTTTTAAAAAATAAATAATACAACTAGGCTTCATGGAGATCTTGCATTCATTCATGAAAATAATAGACAGAGCTGAATTATTTATAAAGCCAATTATTTTTGCAAAGACAGTGACTGACAAGTAATGGTGAAGGAATGCCTTGCTGGTAATTTAATTTAAAAAAATTGTGAAAAAATCTGTGCCAGTTCTTAAAATTTAACAGTAAATCTACAGTAGATTAATAGAAACTCTTAAAAAGAGGTCTGTCTGGTTGTAACTTTGATCAAACTGGGAAGTTGCAGGCAAATCCAGTATTAGGATATTGTCTGCATAAGACCCTAAGTGTTTTGTAATTTCCAATGGGAACTTGGTTTTATAGCTTAGAAAGCTCAGGCAAAGGCTCATATCCTTTTCCAGTAATAGTGGATGACAACAGACAAAAGCAAGGAAATGCTTCTTTTGGTTTGGTTCTGGCCCACATTAACTAGGTTAACACTAATATGTAGAAAAAGTCAAAGTAGCTAATTTATAATGATTTCCTTTTGCTATTTATCTCCCTTCTTTACTAAAAGAAAAAAATTCAAAGATTTACCTGATAATTGTTCTCAAAATATACATCTTATATATAAGACCATTATACATCTTATATATATAAGACCAATATACATCTTATATATAAGACCATTAAGAGTTTCAGATGAGGATTTGAAGGTAGTGGAGCATTTTCATTTTTAGTGAATACATTTTCTTGCCTGTACTGATTCAAACTTATGTAGAGGTGTGTGATGATATCCATATTACTCAGAATATCTTCCAGGAAAAAAGCTGAGTCTCAAAAGCTAAGAGCTAAAAGAGCTGGCATAAATTCACTTAACTCTTAAGCTTTACTGATTTTCAAGAATTCCAAAAAGATACAATTTCTTCTCAGTCAAAATATTCCTTAGGTTGTCTAGTCTTTGCTAGAGAGCTTAAGGATACAGAGCTAGGATTACATTTTTGTGATAAGTTTTTTTTCACTCTTTCCATATAAATCAAGAATTTTGTGTGCTAGATATTTTTAAAACTCAATGTAAAACAAGCATAGGGGCAAAGAAGTTAACAGTACAAAACATATTCATTGGAAAGTAAATCTCCATCATGCCAGACCCCTAGTCCACCTTCCAGTGACAACCATTATTACCAGCTTCTTAATCAGCCTCCTAGAAGTAATATATTTATACATTAACAACATATCCACTTTTTTGACATTATTTTATAATCGGCAGTATTCTGCACCTCGATTTTCTTGTTTAAAAATGCACTTCAGAGATTATTTAATATCAGCATGTTTAATATCAGCATGTTTAATATCAGCATTTATAGATTTTTACTTTATTATAGTCAACAGAGGCAAATTATTGCATTAAATAGATGTATCATAATCTATTTAAATGACCTTATATGGACATTTATATTATTTTCAGGCTTTTGCCACCACAAATAGTTTCTCAGTGAGTAAATATACTTGAGCATATGTTTCTGCACATATATGAGTACCTTTGTATAAACCATTCCTAGAAGTAGAGCATGACTAAGGGGAACATGTGTTTAAATGTTTAATAAATATTTCTATATTGTTCTTGAAGAGAGTGTACCAATTTACACTCCCACCAATGGTATATGAGAATTGGGTTTCACTGTAGTTTCTGTAACACGATGTCAATATTGCTGATACTTATTAATATGACAGGAATAGAATGGAGACTTGTTGTTTAATAAGTATTTGTTTAATACATTTAATATATTTGTTTAATACATATTGAAAATACCTTTAAATAAATATATTTTTCAGTAAAAAATTTATGAGAGATTGTTCCAGGTATCTATTGCTATAAACAAACTATCCCAAAATTTAACAGCTAAAAGCATTTTATTCCTATTTTATCTCCTGAGTAGGAACTCTGACAGACATCTGGGCTTTTTCTGTGGTTTTGCTATTGTGGACACTGATGCTCAGATGTCCACTGACAGATGAATGGATAAAGATGTGGTATACACACACACAAACACACACACACACACACACACACACAGACACACACACACACACATTCCATACAATGGAATATTACTCAGTCATCAAAAATTTGAAATCTTACCAATTGGAACAATGTGGATGGAACTAGAGGGCATTGTGCTAAGCAAAATAAGTCAATCAAAGAGAGACAATTATCATATGATTTCACTCACATGCAGAATTTAAGAAACCAAACAGGGAATTATAGGTGAAAGGAGGAGAAAACAAAATAAGACAAAATCAAGGGAGACAAACCATAAGAAACTCTTTAATATAGGAAACAAACTGAGGGTTGCTGGAGAGAAGGTGGGAGGTGGGATGGGTAACTGGGTGATGGGCATTAAAGAGGAAACTTGATGTCGTGAACACTGGATGTTTATGCAGTTGATGAATCACTGACCTCTACCTCTGAAACTAATAATATACTATATGTTCATTAATTGAATTTAAATAAAATATAGTAAAATAATTATGACAGAACATAATGGGAACAGCTTGTCTCTGTTCCGTGGTATTGGGGTCTCTATTGGGTTGAATCTAATGTCTGGGGAGTATAATAATGCGTTAGCCAGAGATTGATTTGTCTCTTTTTCTCTTCTCTCTTATCTTTCTTCTCTCTTTCCTATCTCTCTCTGCATCTCTCTTTCTCTTCCATTCTTGGTGCACAAAATACTCTGCATTTGGCTAGCTTGGGCTTTCATACAGGGCTGACCAAAAAAAAAGCCTAGTGGTTAAGAACTCTTTTAGTTCTTCTTCAAAGACTATTGCATTTGAAGATGTATATTTTTAAAATCCCTCTAATTATGTTAATTTCAAGATTTGTGAAATATTTTATTTATTATATAAGATCTTAAAATATGATTATCTAATATAGAAGACTATGACCATTCACAGATGGAATCCTTTGTTAGCCACTGAGGTTATAAGAATTGGAGTGATGTATTTTTCCCAGTGTCTACTGGGTATTTTCTTTTCCAACCTCTGCACAGCTATTAATAATAGAGAAAATCTTAATTTTTTTTTATGAGATGCAAGCCACAGTTCATATCAAACTTGAATTAAAAATAGGAAAATTTTTCAGCAGTTAGTACTTTATTTCCCAACAAACCCATTATATGTCTTCATTGGATTTGTATTCTGATAGTATCACAGAGAGTAGTCAAATATTTATACAAGGTAGAAATATAAACTCTGCTGAGTGCTATGAAATCTAAAGTATGAGATTCTTGTGTAGTTTCAGGGATTAGGGGAAGATTTTCTAAGTAAAATTTGAAATGAGATCAGAATAAAGAAGAGGGATTGAGTAGGGTAAAGAAAACCCATGTAGGGAATGGGAATGTGGGGAGAGGAAGGAGTGAGGAGAAAGAAAAGCAATAGGTAAGGCCTATATCTCAGGAAAAGGCCAGAACACTTACAAATTCCTTGGCATGGAAGGGCTCAAGGACCTGAAACAAAGCCATATGGCTACAGAACAGAGAGCTAGGAAAGAAGGCACAAAATGAGGCTGAATCATAGTCTTTCTAATGGAGCATATTAAGGATTTGATTCTTTATCCTGAGATAAGTAGGTAATAAATAACTTGAAAATGTCTGCAACTCTAGGCTTTAGGTTCATTGCTTTGTCCACTTTGAGCCCCCCAAATTTCTATAGATTAAGCAGCCTAAAAAGGAGGAGCAAGAGAGACATTATCCCAGGAGCCTGGGGCCTAGACTGAATCTGGGGAGCTGGAAAGGTAGTCTGAGGGTTTGAGAGAAAATATTTTAGTTTTGAAAGGTTTCCCTTTCAAATGGTGACTATATTAGGAGTTAGTGCATGAGAGACAATTCTATGTTTTCGTAGAAGGAAGGGGTTTTATATAAGAAATTAGGCACTTACAAACTGATTGCAAGTGTTCAGAGAAGAAGTTAGGAGTTCTCCCATTGATTTCAAGATCCAACTTCTGTAGTTGCAAACCAGACATCAGGATGCTACTGCTACTATGACCACAGTCACTACTATCTCATCCCCATGGAGCTGGTGATTCAGGCACTGGAGCAAGGAGACCAGCCGCCTCAAGCACTGACGTCTGTTGGAGCTTGGGAAAATTGGCCCCTACCTCCTTTTTACCTCCCAAGTTTTGAACGAATTCATCTTGTTGACAGAAATCAAACTGCATACATACCCGACTTGGAGCAGAACTAGGCTAAGTTGTTTTCCGGCCTCTTGCAGTATATTAAAGGCAGTAGGAATAGATGCTGAGAGCCAATTGGTAATATCCAGTACACTAACCAAACCTACCTTTCCTGAAAAGGACATTGAAAAATAAGTCAGGAATGAGAGATTAAAACGGAGACATAGCAAACTCTCAGTGATTGCCAACAAAACTTGATGGCTGTGATCTGAGGAGAAAAAATTCAAAATGCCTGATACTGTATTGGCCATTAAATATATACTTCTTGGATGGGTGCCCCCAACAGGCAATACCTTGTTTTCTTAATGTATTTGTGAAGAACTTGAAAAAAAATTATACAGAGTAGATATGGAGGTCAAAATGTTTCACTTCCAGTTCACTAAAAGGTGAACTTTAAGCGTAGGATTTTTAACAGATGAACATGCTTTGGGAATGAAATTCTTTTGGTTATGACCAGAGCTTTGATTCATTATTATCCTAAAAGGAATGTATCTAATTGCCTTACTTGGTTTTAAGAAATAGTGTAAATTGCCTGCAACTGTATATGTCAGTGGACAAAATGTAATTAGCATTAGAAAAATGTGTGTTTTAGTTCTTGGCCACTTCCTTAGAAAAGTTACAACCTCTTTGTATCTCAGTTTCTTCATATATAAAATTAGGAGCTCTAGATTTAAAAATTTCCAAGTGCCTTGTGTTCTAAAATTCTAGTTGTATGCAGGCGTAGCCACTGACACTCAAAAAGATGATGTATCAAATGACTTAGATACTCTTCCACTTGGTTTGAAGTCTAGAGTTTGCTTAGAGACTTTGATCTAATCTTTTCTTGTTGCTTTAAAGAAAACAAGCATTTATGGGGCTGCTTTTCTCTCTACATCTCACTATACATGTTTCTTTCCATTCCTGAGGTAAAAAAACATTTAGCACAATATATCTATTTTTCCAGAAGAAAGTTTGCAGTCATGGAAACATTCCTTTAAATCATGCTGCGTGACCTTCCACAAAGAGCAGGATGTCCAAAAATTCTACATCCATAGAACAGTCTGTATAAAATCTATCACTAGTAGTTGGCAAAAGCTATGGGAGCAGTTGAGGGCCAGGTCCTCATTTAAGACAATGCAAAAATCTTGACCTACAGAGGACTCCATCCACATCTATCCATTCAACTCTCTCAGAAGTCTTTTGTGCTTCTGCCAAAGAAGAAAATTCCCCTCTGATATGTGAGGCCTCTTACTTGAAAAACCAACTTCATAAACAATAAAATTTCACATTTTTTAGTTCTTACCAATTGCAGTTGCTTGAGATTGATGCTAGGTTTTCATGGACTGCTTCTTGGAATATGAAGAACAAAAGCCTCTTAGGCTTTGCCAGAGGTGCCAGCTGTGGCACTGCTATGAACACTTGTATAATGCTATGTTATTCCATAAAAGAAAGTAAAAATTTGAATATGTATTGGATATTTTTCCCTTCCAGCTGCAGAGTTATGTTATTTTTTTTCCTAATGCAAAGATATTTTACTTATGCTGATGCCTCTATCCTTATTTGGCCATTGGAACAATTTATTGAATGCCATCTTTCTAGAAAATCTTAGTCTCTCCAGAATTAACATGCTGAGTCAGAAGCTGCTCCATAAATCCATGAAGCAAAAGCATCAGGACACATGACTACATGAAGCTTACCCTGTAAGAGGAAAATATGGTCTCAGAATGCCTACCAACATTCTTGATTCCCTTCAAAGAAATTAAGTGGATATCTTATTTTCCTGCTTGATAAAGCATTATTGAAGGGAGAAAGCACAATAGGATTTAGAACTTAGAAGGACTGAAGAGAGACTGCTACAGGCAAAGGAGTAAAAGTAATAGGAGAGAACAGAATCACAGAGGCCATAGGGATCAAGAGTTTCTTGTAGCAAGATATGAAATGATGGATACTTACCCTCCATGTCACTCTTTCTACCTCCTCCAAACCCAATTCATATTTGGCTCAATACTTTTACATTATCCTTATTAAACCCCCTTCTTAGATGTCTCAAGTTGTATGGCATTACTGATCCTACCTTTAAAAGTTTCAAAAGTAAATTACTAGGAGAGTGAAGGAGAACCTGAAGGAATCCTACAGACTGATGACTACTGAAAATATTCCCAAAAGACTATATATTTATTGAGCCCATGGACCATGCATGCACTATACTAGAAGATGGGATACAAAGATAAAGTGGAAGCTCACCCTGTAGGGGGCAAGTGAACAGACCACTTACATTAGAATGAAACAAGGGCTAAACTGGAGGGATATAACAAATGTTGGAGAAGTGAGGAATAATCAGAGTAAAGAATAAACACCAGGTGACATTTGTGGTGAATATTTGAAGGAGTAGTGGTGGCTTATCAAGGGGTCAAAAGCATAACAAATGAAAGATGAAATGGGGCCTAGAGTAGAGAATTCTGTTCAGGGGAATAGTATACACAAAATTATGGAGAAACACATCTTCAGAAAACTATTATTGATTTAGTGTGGTGGATACCAGTTGAAGTGATAAGTGATAGTTATAAAATGATTTATAGAATGAAATGGAATTTTCCACCTTTGTTTCAGTAATGGTACTGATTCTTTTCTAAGTAAGGGCTTACCCTTTCTTTTTCCACTTGTTCTCCTTCCCAAATCAGTGATACAATAATTAGGTTCCTAGAATTCTTCATATATAACTTTGATTTTTGAGTAGATCTTTTTTTATTAAGGTGGAGGTAGAGATGATAGGTACTTTTTAGGGAAAGACAACACATGTAATTTTGACAGGCCATGTGGAGAGAGGACCAGGGGCTGGAATGGGGTGGGTTTTGAGAAAGAGTAGCCAAACATCCCTAGAAGTGACTCTTCATGGAGGGTATGGAGGTGCCCTGGAGCTGCCTAAGGGAGGATAGAAACTAATAGGAAGGAGGTGGGGAAAGATGGTGGAGGGGTGGGGGACCTTATTTCAACTGGTCCCCTGAATTGAGCTGGATATCTACCAGACCATCTGAACACCCATGAAATCAGCTTGAGATATAAGAAGATAAATCTGGATCTCTACAAACAGAATATCTCCAGTGGTTGGTTTCTAGGTATGAGCAGGGAGCCATGATTCTGTAGACAGATATCAGAAAATAAACAGAAGGAGGAGGGAGCCTCCAGGATCCTGTGCTGCCAGAGCACAAAAGCCTCCCACACTGGGGATGGGGCACAGATTCGCAGACCTGTAGTGGTGGGGAAAAGACTTTAGGCCAGTCCCCCAGACTGAAACCTGGAGCTGCAGGGCTGCATGTATGAATTGGAGATGGACTGGTGGTTTTAGAAACACAAACGGCAGACATGTGCCTAGACCTGGAAGCAAGGTCTGGGAGTGCTGCTGTGGGGTACACAACCCAGGACAATGCGGTTTTTAGCAGAATAGACAGAAAGGGAGATAGTGTGGCCTGGAGAGCTCAGTGAAGAGCAGATTGCCATCTCTTTTCTGACACAAAGTTTTGGATATGGTCACTTCTACTTTGACTCTTGGAAGAGATGCAGATAAATGCCAGGGAAAGCCACCAGAGAACAAAAGCCCCCCAAAATTGGTTTTCACTAAGCCCATCTCTCTCCCATCCCCACACCCCCTGCGGGGGGACAGGCCAACTATGCCCAAACAGGGTTGCCTGAGTAATAGCACAGCAGGCCCCTTCCCTAGAAGATAGGCTGGAAGACCAAGAGGCAAACAACCCTAAAGTCCCTATAAAACAGGTACATCTTGCTTGGGTTGCAGTCAATAATTTGGAACCTGTACTTCTCCTCAACCACCCCTCAACACAATGACTAAGAAGAGGAACACCAAACAAAGGAAAAATTCAGAGACTGTGACATCTGCCACAGAACTAATGGATATGGGTATAAGCAAGATGTCAGAAATAGACTTCAGGGTAACAGGTAGACAATAGCTAGGATGGAGAAAACCATTAATGGCAACATAAATTCTCTAAGAGCATAAATAAGAGCTGATCTGGCAGAACCTAAAAATGCTATCAATGAGATCCAATCTAATCTAGATACTCTCACAGCTAGGGTAAATGAGGCAGAAGAAAAAACTAATGATCTAGAAGACAAACTGATAGAAAAGAAGGAACAGGTGGAGCCTGAAATAAACAGCTTAGAATCCATGAAAACAGGGGCCCCTGGGTGGCTCAGTGGGTAAAAGCCTCTGCCTTCAGCTCAGGTCATGATCTCAGGGTCCTGGGATCGAGCCCTGCATCGGGCTCTCTGCTCAGCGGGGAGCCTGCTTCCCCCTCTCTCTCTGCCTGCCTCTCTGCCTGCTTGTGATCTCTCTCCTCTCTGTCAAATAAATAAATAAAATCTTTAAAAAAAAAATCCATGAAAACAGAATTAGAGAAATAAATGATGCCAAGAAACATTGCAATGTCAGAATTATTGGGGTCCCTGAGAGAGGAGAGAGAGAGAGGACTAGAAGATATATTTGAGCAAATTCTAGCTGAGAACTTCCCTAATCTGGGAAATGAAACTGATGAATCTTAAAACCAGGGAAACCATCTTAAGGGAAGCTAAGGGGAAGAGATTCCTTATGCACAGAGGGAGGAACATCAGAATAAATCTGACCTGTCCACAGAGACCTGGCAAGCCAGAAAGGGCTGGCAAGACATATTTGGGGTACTTAATGAGAAGAACATGCAGCAAGAATACTTTATCCAGCAAGGCTGTCATTTAGAATTGATGGAGAGATAAATAGCTACCAAGACTGACAAAAACTGAAAGAACATGTGACCACTAAGTTGGCCCTGCAAGAAATATTAAGGGGCGGGGGGTTTCTATAAAAGGAGAAGGACCCAAAGAGTGATATAGAACAGAAATTTACAGAGATGGTCTGTAGAAACAAGGACCTCACAGGCAATATGATGACAATAAAATCATATCTTTCAATAATCACTCTCAACATGAATGGACTAAATACTTCCATAAAATGGCACAGGGTTGCATATAGGATAAAAGGACATGACCCATCCATTTGCTGTCTACAGGAGACTCATTTTGAACCTAAAGTTACATCCAGACTGAAACTGAAGGGATGGAGAACCATCTTTCATGCCAACAGACTGCAAAATAAAGCTGGGGTAACAATTCTTATATCAGAAAAATTAGATTTTAAGTTAAAGACTGTAGTTAGAGATACAGAAGGACACTATATCATTCTTAAAGGGCTTATCCAACAAGAATATCTAACAATTTAAAATATCTATGCCCCCAACCTGGGAGCAGCCAACTACAGAAGCCAACTGTTAATCAAAATAAAGAGACATATTGATAAAAATATATGAATTGTAGGGGACCTTAACACTCCCCTCTCAGCAGTAGACAGATCATCTAAGCAGAAAATCAACAAAGAAACAAGAGTTTTGAATGACGTACTGGACCAGATGGACCTCAGAGATATATACAGAACATTCTACTCTAAAACAACAGACTACATATTCTTCTTAAGCGCACATGGAACTTTCTCCAGAATAGACCACATACTGGGTCACAAATCGTGTCTCAACCAATACCAGAAGACTGAGAGTATTCCCTGTATATTCTCAGGCCACAATGTTATGAAACTGGAACTCGATTACAAGAAAAAGTTTGGAAGAAATTCAAACACTGGAAGCTGAAGACCATTATGCTCAAGGATGTTTGAGTCAACCAGGAAATCAAAGAAAAACTTAATCAATTCATGGAAACCAATGAGAATGAAAACACATTGGTCCAAGACCTATGGGACACAGCAAAGGTGGTCCTAAGGAGGAAATACATAGCCATCCAGGCCTCACTAAAAAAAAAAATAGAAAAATCTCAAATACACAAACTCTTTTTACACCTTAGTGGACTGGAGAATCAACAAATTAAGCCTAACCCATGTACAATAAGGGAAATAATTAAGATTAGAGCAGAGATCAGTGAATTAGAAACCAGAAATACATTAGAACACATCAATGAAACTATAAGCTAGTTCTTTGAAAGAATTAATAAGATCGACAAACCACTGGCCAGATTTATCCAAAAGAAAAGAGAAAGGACCCAAATTAATTATGAATGAAAGGGGAGAGATCACAACTAACACCAAAGAAATAGAAACAGTCATTAGATATTATTATCAACAGCTATATGCCAAGAAGTTAAGCAACCTAGAAGAAATGGATACATTCCTGGAAACCTATCAACTTCCAAGAATAAAACAGGAAGTAATTGATAACCTGAATAGACCAATAACCAGTAAAGAGATTGAAGCAGTGATCAAAAACGTCCCAAAGAATAAGAGTCTGGGACCTGATGGATTCCCTGGGGAACTCTACCAAACATTCAAAGAAGAAATAATACCTATTCTCCTAAAGATGTTTCAAAAATAGAAACAGAAGGAAGACTGCCAGACTTTATCTATGAGTCCAGCATTACCTAGATCCCAAAACCAGGCAAAGACCCCATCAAAAAGGAGAATTTCAGACCAATATCCCTGATGAATATGGATGCCAATATTCTCAACAAGATCCATAGCTAATAGGATCCAACAGTACATTAAGAGGATTATCCAACCATGACCAGGTAGGATTTATCCATGGGATGCAAGGTGGTTCAACAGTCACAAATCAATCATGTGATAGAACACATTAATAAGAGAGAGAAGAATAACATGGTTCTCTCAATTGATGCAGAAAAAGCATTTGACAAAATACAACATCCTTTCCTGAATAAAACTCTTTAGAGTATAAGGATAGAGGGAACATTCCTTAATTTCATAAAAATCCATCTGTGAAAAACCCACAGCAAATATCATTCTCAATGGGGAAAAGCTGAGAGCCATTCCCTTAAGATCAGGAACATGACAAGGATGCCCACTCTCACCACTGTTGTTCAACATAGTACTAGAAGTCCTAGCAACAGCAATCAGAAAACAACAACAACAGAATAAAAGGTATTCAAATTGGCAAAGAAGAAGTCAAACTCTCTCTCTTTACAGATGACATGATTCTTTATGTGGAAACACAAAAGACTCTCCCCCCAAATTACCAGAACTCATACAGCAATTCAGTAATGTGGCAGGATACAAAATCAATGCACAGAAATCAGTTGCTTTCTTATACACTAACAATGTAACTATAGAAAGAGAAATTAGAGGACCAATTCCATTTACAATAGCACCAAAAACCATAAGATACCTTGGAAGAAACCTAAGCAAAGAGGAAAAGGATCTATATACTCTAGGAACTACAGAACACTCATGAAAGCAATTGAAGAAGGCACAAAAAGTTGGAAAAAAAACATTCCATGTTCCTGGATCAGAAGAATAAACATTGTTAAAATGCCTATACTGCCCAGAGCAATCTATACTTTCAACACCATCCTGATCAAAATACCAATGGCATTTTTCAAAGTGCTGGGAAAAAAAATCCTAAAATTTGTATGGAATCAGAAAAGACCCCCAAATCGCCAAGAAAATGTTGAAAAAGAAAAATAAAGGTGGGGACATCATGTTGCCTGACTTCAAGCTATACTACAAAGCAGTGATCACCAAGACAGCATGGTACTGGCACTAAAACAGAACCATAGACCAATAGAACAGAATAGAGAGCCCAGATATGGACATCAGCTCTATGGTCAACTAATCTTCAACAAAGCAGGAAAAAATATCCAATGGAAAAAAGACAGTCTCTTCAATAAATGGTGCTATGAAAATTGGACAGCTATATACAGAAGAATGAAACTCAACCATTTGCTCACACCATCCACAAAGATAAACTCAAAATGGATGAAAGACCTCAGTGTGAGACAGGAATCTATCAAAATTGTGAAGGAGAACATAAACAGTAACCTCTTCGACATTGGCCACAGCAACTTCTTTCAAGACATGTCTCGAAAGGAAAGGGAAACAAAAGCGAAAATGAACTTTTGGAATTTCTTCAAGATAAAAACTTTGCACAGCAAAGGAAACAGTCAACAAAATAGTGAGGCAGCCCATGGAATGGGAGAAGATATTTGCAAATGACACTGCAGACAAAGGGGTGATATCCAAGAACTATAAAGAATTCAAACTCAATACCCAAAAGACAAATAACCAAGTCAAAAATTCGGCAGAAGACATGAATAGACACTTCTACAAAGAAGACATAGAAATGGCTAACAGACACATAAAAAAATGTTCATCATCATTAGCCATGATGGAAATTCAAATGAAAACCACATTGAGATACCACCTTACACCGGTTAGAATGGCAAAAATTGACAAGACAAGAAACAACAATTATTGGAGAGGTTGTGAAGAAAGGAGAACCCTCTTATGCTGTTGGTGGGAATGCAAGTTAGTACAGCCACTCTTGAAAACAGTATAGAGATTCCTCAAAAGTTAAAAGTAGAAGTACTCTATGACTCAGCAATTGCACTACTGGGTATTTACCCCAAAGATACAGATGTAGTGAAAAGAAGGGACACATGCACCCCAATGTTTATAGCAGCAATATTCACAATAGCCAAACTGTGGAACGAGCTGAGATGCCCTTCAACAGATGAATGGATAAAGAAGATGTGGTCTCAGCCATCAGAAAAAATAAATACCCACCATTTGAATTGGCATGGATGGAACTGGACGAGATTATGCTAAGTGCAATATGTCAAACAGAGAAAGACAATTATCATGTGGTTTCACTTATATGTGGAACATAAGGCATAGCTTGGAGGACATTAAGAGAAGAAAGAGGAAGATGAAGGGGGGAAATCAGAGGGGGAGAGGAACCATGAGAGACTATGGACTCCGGGAAACAAACTGAGGGTTTAGAGGGAAGGGGATTGGAGGATGGGTAAGCCTGGTAATGGTATTAAGGATGGCACATATTGCATGGAGCACTGGGTGTTATACACAAACAATGAATCATGGAACACTACATCAGAAATTAATGATATATGGTATAGTGACTAACATAATTAAAAAAGTAAAAGAAAGTATTAGGAAAATGAACTGAGATTTTCTTTTCCTTTTTTTTTTAATGATTTTATTTATTTATTTGAGAGAGAGAGAACGAACATGAGAGGGGAGAAAGTCAGAGGGAGAAGCAGACTCCCCATGGAGCTGGGAGCCTGATGCGGGGCTCGATCCCAGGACCCTGAGATCATGACCTGAGCCAAAAGCAGAGGCTTTAACCCACTGAGCCACCCAGGTGCCCCAAGATCTTCTTTTCCTAATGGATGGTGATATTCTAGAGCTGAGCTGTAGAGACACAAAAGTATATGAAGATTGCATATTCATGGAATAAAGCGGAAGTGTCTTCATGTCATGTCTTCATGGAATCAGGAACAGGAGGAAATAGAAGATTAGGGCTAGAGTAATGGATAAGGCTTAAGGAGAGGTTGAAGCTCAGGATGATAAAAGGTTGGAGTAAAGCCCAAAGTTGGTGAAGTTTTCTGAAATAGAGTGAAGAATTAGAATAAAAATTAAGGATGCCTATTGATCTCCTTTCTTGGTAATAATATGGTTATTGTAAAGAGTTCCCATCAAAATTGCTGCCTCCAAGCACTGCAATGGAATGTTCTTTGCTCTAAGAAGGATTGGTGATGAGGCAGAGGAGGGTGTTGGGACCAATGAGAACTTTCTGTCTAGAATCAAAATTCAGTATATGTTTTCTGTGGGTAAGGGATATATTAGTTACTCCAGAAAAGATGTTCTCGGAAATGTGGTGAAGGAAAGTATTTAGCATTGTACAAGATTGCTGGGAAACTAAAGGAAGTATATTTCAAATTTTTAGTCGAGAAAGCATAAGGTTTTCAGGTTATTTGAATACGAAAATTTTCATATTTTCAGGTTACATGATTAGTTTTACACTCTAGAGATAATCAGAAATTCTCAACATCTGAAGTCAATCTACATAGTGAGCATAGATAAATGTGCTTTACAGAATTTTTGTTAATTTTTACTTTTTAATATAAATCTAAGTGAAGAGTGCTTACCTAGTATTTCAGATACTCTCAGGAGTTCTGGCAAATGATATGGAGAAATACTGTTTTCATTTTCCATCAAAATACTTTCATAGAGAATTCATAAAGAATTTTATTTTGTAAATGCTATATAATTTTACTTCCATTGTGAACAAGTATACTGTGTTGATATGGTTGTGAGCAGACAAGCACTTTGCATAAATATAAACTCATGCAATAAGAGTCACAGAAAATTTATATTTTAGTTCTAAGAGGTTTATTAGAATTCAAAGGTAATGGGTCAGTAACAGGAAAAGTCTGTAGAGGAGTCGGCACAATGGGTTATGGGAGAGTAATATGGCAACCCAAGTTCTGGGCAGAACTGCTCATAACCTAGCAGGGCAAGGAAGTATTTGAAGGGAAGGAAACCTGGTCAGAAATCTGAAAGCAGTTGGCATGGTGGTTAACATATTTAAGACTCAAATATATTAAAATTGAAACCATAAACCAATAATCATTATAGAGAACAGGACATGAAAGATGATGCTATTATGATCCTAGCTTGATTTTAATCCCTCTGACAGCAACTGAAATGTATCACAGAGCTTTATACCCAAAGATATTCATTCCTTTATGCAGCCTTCTTGAAGAGTTCTTGTCCATTCAACAAAGAAAACTAACCTGAGGCATGTTCTCCCTTGATATTCTTTCAGATATTCTCATGGGCAACATGGAAGCAAGGCAAAAGATCTCTTGATCATAAGGCTATAGATGACCAATCAAATGGGCCAGGTGGCCTGGGGCATGGGCTTCTTGATTCTTACTGCAATCTGTCAATGACAGCTATGCACAGATAAACTGAGAATTTCCATTTAAAATTTCATGGAGAACATAATGTGCAGTAATGCACATTTTATCTATTTTTGAAATGTTATTGCATCACATATTCATAAGAAGGGCAAATATTTTAAATGTAGTAAACAGTAAGAGCATGACAGGCCCTTGAAAGCATTTACCACTCTCATATAGCAATAACTCTTAAATGTTAGCACTGAAAATGCCTGGCCAGAAAGTACTTCATCACCTGGAGGGGTGTCCACTGACACTTTGCTTTGATTAGGGCTCCTGCCAATAGATTTGATCAATGTTCTGCTTGCCTAGTGGAACCTCCTAAATTCTCATTTGCAGCTGTCACTTTTCAGGGACTTGCAAACTCTCAGATCATTAAAGTGGCATGCCATGTGACTTAGATTTGACAGACAATCACTTACTAAAAATATCTGTCCTGATCAGTGCTGATGTTCTAAAGGGATATTTTCAGCTTCTTGTTCTCTCTCCCTCTCTGTGATGACACTGTACCCAGTGAGTTGAAAGCAGCAGAAGAAATAGCGTTATTAAAGGCAGCAGATTATCACAGTGTACAGTCTAGCAATAGGGATTTGGGTCAGAAGCAGGAATCCATGCAGCTCTGTGAAGGTCTAATCTCTGTTGATCCTTGTAGCTCATGGACCTGTCACTGCATACTCCTATGCTTCCCAAATAGTCATAAGTCTTCTCTCCAAATGGCCTTTAATTAGAACTGCTGTCACTGTTGCTTGGTTGGGTAGGTTTGATCTGGCTTTTTTCAGAGGCCTTTATAATTTCTCCTGGTTCATGCTCAATTGGTGTTTCAGAGATTAGGGCCTTGCATGATTTCTCAAATTGACAAGTAGTTATGGGTTATGGGCTGGGAAAGCTAGATACATTGTGAGAAATGGATCTCAAAAACACCATTGCAAGATTAATCTATGGTCTCCTCAACTCCTCTATCACATATGTTAAGTTTTTAGTCGAAGTAGTAAAGAGCAAGGTAGAAACTGCATTCTTTTGTGAATTTTACTTGCACTCTGGGCTTTGGAAATTTAACTGCAATTGCTATTGGGATTTACCCTTTCCAGTGTATATCTTAATTTCTGAAGTGGTTGTTTTATAAACGTTCTTGGCATTTCTGTTGAAAAATACCTATCTCCAAACTGAGTACCACTTCCATAAAGACTCCCCACCTGAATAGAAATAAGTTATTTTTCCCTATATCATATTTTCAAAGGTTCTTTCTTTTACTCCAAAATTTAGAAGTTGAAGGTTGTGCTATTTAAGTATTTCACCCTTATTATGGGCACAATGTTGTTTAAATATTTTACTATAATTATGTAAACACAATGAAAATGTAATTTTTTTTTCTTCCTGTGATTTCTCTGGTACTTTAGAATTAGATTGAATGATGAGCTCTATCAGTATGCCAGAGCCCACAGGCTACCCAGGTATCTGAGCTAATTGAGGAAGGGACTGAGAAGATATAATTAGTGGTATCATTTTCACAATATGATTGGATTTGGATTGAAGGTTTCTTTTTAATTGACCCACTCTGATGGGTAATATGTAAGGAAGGCCTATGAATAATTTTTTGAGTTAAAGAATCCTACTTGTACTCCCTCTCTTCTGGTTCATGTCATAAGAGTGTAATATTAGTTTATTTATCTTTAAGATTTTTCAATTTATCTGAGAGAGAGAGACAGAGATAGAGAGAGCACAAGCAGGGAGGAGGGAGAGAAGCAAGCTCCCCACTGGACAGAGAGCCTGATGTGGGATTCTATCCCAGGACCCCTAGGATCACCCTAGAGCCAAGGCAGACATTTAAATGACTGAGCCACCCAGACACCCCAGGAGTGTAATTTTAAATCAGATTCCTTGCCTGAACTAGAACACTTCCTGAAATCTTTTGTTTTCACATGGGAACTCTGACCTTTGTGTGGCTCCTGTTTACTCTGTCCTTTCAGATATAAATTTCCCTCATGTTACTTTGTGACTAGTTGGAATCTTTCCACAAAGAGTCTGAGATTTCTTCCCACAGTATCTTCTCTCTCAGTATCTTCCCACAGTATCTTAAGTTTCCCCCAACTCTCTCCTGCCAATGATGAAGGCGCAACCCCACTTAGGTTTGCGAGGCTGCTGTTCTCCCTGGCTAGCCTCACAGCCTATTTTCTCTAGCTCATCCAATAATCTGTAGTGACTGAGGCTGTACCTAGTATTGGAGTCCTTTGCCCCCCATTGCCAAGTTTTGCTAAGGTTCTAAAAGACTTCATACCTCAGCCTTCTCTCATTGTAATCCACTATTGGTAACACCAGAATTTTTAAAGGATTTGGGAGAAAGAAAAGGGTAATTGGTACTATTCTGGAAAGGCTGTTGAAAATTTTTCTGCAGAACTGTATCGAAATCACAATGCCTTTTTGTTGTTGTTGCTGGTTTTCAAAGTTTTTAATTTAATTTTTATCTAAGTAATGAATGTACATTGTTAAGATATGTGGGGTTTTTTTTAAGATTTTATTTATTTATTTGTCAGGGAGAGAGAGTGCACAAGCAAAGGAAGCTGCAAGCAGAGGGAGAAGCAGACTCCCCACTGAGCAGGGAGCCAGTTTCTTTTTTTTTTTTTTTTAAAGATTTTATTTATTTGACAGAGAGAAACACAGCGAGAGAGGGAACACAAGCAGAGGGAATGGTAGCGGGAGAAGCAGGAGGGAGCCAGTTTCAAGAGTCAATTCCAGGGTCCTGGGATCAAGACCTGAGCTAAAAGCAACCACTTAACTATCTGAGCTACCCAGGTGTCCCTTGTTAAGATATGTTAATACTTCAAGGGTAATAATGGAAAATCAGGAGTTTCTTACTTCAATTTTCATTTCTCCTGATTCTCATTCCACAAGGCCAATTCTCTTAAGTACATTTAGCTGTTTCTTCTGGTATATAATAATATCATATTTAAAAAATAATATTTATGGTATTTTTCAGTTTTTGAAATTATCTTTTTGTTTTGAACTTACATAAGATGAGGCTTATAATTCTCACTATCCTCCTGTCGCCTTATGACCATGCAAGTTTCCTTCTACCCATCCTTTGAATGTATCTATGTTATCATTTAGATTGGATAAGAATTTAGTATTATTCTAACTATTGACTCTGTTTGTAGCTCTGCTATGGGGTATACTATAATTATGTTTTCCTTCTTTGACTTTTAATTTTTCTTTTTTTTTACTTTTAATTTTTCTTGAGGTTAATTATCCCATTTTTTCATTTGATCAGTTTTCTGTTTATATATCACACTTCATCTGCAAACTCTGTAACACAGCAGTGAGACTCCTCTCAGTATTACCTAAATGGTTGACTAATCTATTGCTCTCTCTCTCTCCCCCTCTCTGTCTCTCTCTCTTTTTTAAATCTTTTCATGGTGGTATCTCCCCAGGATCCCTCTCTTTTCTTCAGTTCAGACAATTTGCAATCTGGGTTTGCTGCATAGCTGTGTCACCCTGAGATTTCTTTTCACCTTCCTTCTAGGATTCCTCTAACTTATCTCCTGATCCAGGATCCTGTATTTTTATCTTTCTTGGTTTAATCGAACTACTTGGGGAAACCATATCTGAAGCAGAGAGACTCAAAGTTGGCTACCATGATCTGCTTATCTTGGTATTTATGCCTCTGTGTATGAGATACCTAGTGACTTGCTTCTAGTCAACGGAATATGGCAGGGGTGCAGAGTTATCCGTCCTATGATTACATTACATAAGATTGTAATGCTGGTCTTGCTAGAAGGTTCTCTCCCATATTGGAATTGAAAATAAACAAACAACACATACACAGAAATCAAGCTGCCATAGTGTATGGAGAGGGCCTATGAAAAGAGACTGAAGGCAATTTTGGCTGACAGCAAGAAACTAAGGTCCTTAGTCTGGCATCTGCAAATAACTGCATGCTGCCTACAAACAAGTGAGCTTGAAAGGAAATCCTTCCCTAATCAGACTTTCAGATGAGAGTGCTGATCATCATCTTGATTGGTAGCCTTGTGGAGGACACAGCCAAGTCACACCTGAGATTTATGTTCCACAAATAAATATGTGAGATAATAAATATATGTAATTTTAAGCCACAAGATGTGTGAAAATATTATTGCATGGCAATAGAAAATGAATATTGTACTAAATTTGGTAATATCATTATGCAGCAAAAGTGAACCAATGCGTTATCTTTCAATACCTCCCTGAGAAAGGGCGCACCTTTTGCTTATGTGAACATGCCTTTCTTCTACCTTCAACCTTGATTGATAAGTTTGTTCTGTATAAAGTTGCAGGTTGGAAATAATTTTTTTTCCAGTATTTTGAAAGCTGCTAATCCGTAATGCTGCTATTTGGAAATCTTATGAAGGAAAAGTTTTTAACCCATGTATCTGACTCCTGTTTTTTTTTCCTTTCCAGAAGTATATAACATTTTTATGTTATTCCAAATGTTTTAAAATATACTGTTGATGCACACTAATGAAGGTTTTTTGGGTGGTCCCTGTCAATTTCAAATTAGGTGTCCGTCAGTTCCGGGAAATTTTTTGAGATTTAATGTTAATTTCACCCCCCCCCAACCTTTTTTCTTTTTTTGGATCTTTTATTAACCAAAGTTCTGAATTGATCTTTCAGATTTCTTATTTTTTCTCTAGTTTACAAGACTTTTAATTTTTTATTTTTTATTTTCTTGGGACATTTTCTCAACTTTACCTGTCAACCCATCTATGAAATATTTCTTGTGTATTTTTAATTCCCAAGTATTCTTTATTTTTTCACATTTTTTTCATATCTTAAAAACTATGGCTTCTGTTGAAGTTTATTTTTTGTTTTTTTCTCTCTCCCTTTTTTTAAAAGACTTTATTTATTTATTTGAGAGAGTGAAAGAGAACATGAGAGGGACAGAGGGGCAGAGAAAGAGGTAGAAGCAGGCTCCCTGCTGAGCAGAGAGCCCAAAGTGAAGCTCCATCCCAGGACCCTGGGATCATGACCAGAGCTGAAGGCAGATGCTGAACCAACTGAACCACCCAGGTGTTCCTATTTTTTTTTTTTTTTACACTGTCTCTACTACATCTAAGTTATTTGTTTGTTTAGGTCTCTGTCTTTCATTTTAGAGGCATTCCTAAGATGTCTAGTAGTATTTGACTGTCTACTCATATATATCACAGTGAGGTACTAAAGAATAAAAGCCGTGGATAGTTGGGGGTAGATGCTTACATTCTGCTGTATTTCACTGTGGGAGTGGTATGTTTCTCCAAAACCAATAGCTGCAAATCTTTTTTCTCTTGAGCTACTTTGTTTTCCAAGATAGAAACCTATAATCTCCTATTTGGGGTCATCAGCCTGTCTGCCAACCTTCAGAGGGCTAAGTGAGTGAAGGAGACTGATTCAACAATTCATGTAAGTATGGTTTCTTAGCTAAGGCCAAAGTTTAGAACCTTTCTTGGCCAGTTGTTACAGAATGATACTTTAGTCCTCTGCTAGAATAAGAAAGAGGAAGTTGGCTACCAAATATATTTTCTATCCACATGCTGATAATATGTATGGGAAATAAATTTGGCAATCCAAAAGGATTACTATAGGATAACATGTTGTCATTTCTTCCCACAAAAAACATTAATGTTCTGTGAATGGGTTATAGATCAGTGAGCTACCCAACCATATCAGCTCTTGGAGAGCCACTAGGCCTCCAGACATGAATAATAGAATTTATTTATCCCTGCAGAGCATATACACATGACCATTTCCATTATGTGTCATGACATGAAATCATTGGAAAACACCATTCTTTATAATCTCATTCAACCTACATTTCTAGTCTTGCCTCTCAAAACTTTAAACTTCTCTTTTTTTAGTTAATACATGCAGTCTTCTGTTGCCTTATTTTTACCATCCTCTCTGTTTACTCATCCAGTCTTCTCACCTGTGTATCCCACTTACTTAACCTTTAAGTCTAAACTCAGACTTCAACCATTATATAAAGTTTCCCTAGATCACTTTAGCTGTATATTATGTTTCTTTGAATTCTTATAATATTAATTTTCCCTAATACTCATTTTCCTTTTTCTTGGTCTGTTTTATATTGTATTTATTTATATGTGAGTTCTGCCTAGCTAAATTGTAAGTTTACTAGAAGACCAAGTCTCTAAGTCTTGCTACTTATTCATTGTGTTGACCCTTTTTTTTTTTTAATTAATTTTTATTAACATATAATGTATTATTTGCCCCAGGGTACATGTCTGTGAATCATCAGGCTTACACATTTCACAGCACTTAACAGCACATACCCTCCCCAATGTCCACAACCCAGCCACCCTATCCCTACCCCCTCCCCCACCTCCCAGCCACCCTCAGTTCGTTTCGTGAGTCTAGGAGT
>CM053606.1:48330470-48352348 GCA_028646535.1 Procyon lotor
TATGTAGCTCTGGAAGTCTTAGCCACAGCAATAAGACAAGAGAAAGAAACAAAAGACATCCAAATTTGTAAGAAAGAAGTTAAACTATTTGCAGATGACATGATACTGTATATAGAAAACACTAAAGACTCCACAAAAAAGCTGCTAGAACTGATAAACTTAGTAAAATTACAAAATGCAAAATATACAGAAACCTATTGCATTTATATACACTAATAATGAGGAAGTAGAAAGGGAAATTAAGAAAACAATTCCATTTACAATTGCACTAAAAATAATAAGGTGCCTACGAATAAATCTACTCAAAGGTGAAAGACCTATATCCTGAAAACTATAAAGCACTGATGAAAGAAATTGAAGATAACACAAATGAATTTATTACATGCTCATATATTGAAAGAATCAATATGGTTAAAATGTCCATACTACCCAGAGCAACCTACAGATTTAATGCAACTCCTATTAGCATACTAACAGCATTTTTTCACAGGACTGAAAAAACAATCCTAAAATTTGTATGGAATCACAAAAGACCCCAAATAGCCAACACAATCTTGGGGAAAAAAAAAGATGGAAGCATCACTATTCCAGATTTCAAGATCTACCACAAAGCTGTAGTAATCAAAAAAGTATGGTACTGGCATAAAAATAGACAGATAGATCACTAGAACAGAATGGAGAGTCCAGAAATAAACCCATGCTCATACAGTCAATTAATCTATGACTAAAGAGACAAGAATATACAATGGGAAAAATACTGTCTCTTCAACAAATGGTGCTGGGAAAACTGAAAGGCTACACACGAAAGAATGAAACTAGACCAATTTCTTACACTATGCACAAAAATAAACCAAAATGAATCAATGATTTAAATGTGAGATTTGTAACCTTAAAAATCCTAGAAGAACACCGAGTCAGTAAACTCTTTGACATAAGCTGTAGAAACATTTTCCTAGGTATGTCTCTTTAGGCAAGGGAAAGGATAGCAATATTAAACTAGTGGGGCTATACCAAAATGAGAAGTTTTTTTTTTTTTTTTTAAAGATTTTATTTATTTGACAGAGAGAAACACAGCAAGAGAGGGAACACAAGCAGAGGGAATGGTACCGGGAGAAGCAGGCTTCCCGCAGAGCAGGGAGCCCGATGCGGGGCTCGATCCCAGGACCCTGGGATCATGACCTGAGCCTAAGGCAGACGCTTAACGACTGAGCCACCCAGGCGCCCCCAAAATGAGAAGTTTTTACAACAAAGGAAACAACCAACAAAACAAAAAGCCTACTGAATGGCAGAAAGTATATGCAAATGAACTATATGATAAATGGTTAATACCCAAAATAAGTAAAGGACTTTTGTAACTCAGCATAAAAAAACCCAAAAATAATCCAAATAAAAAATAGGCAGAAGATCTGAACAGCCATTTTTCCAAAGAAAATATACAGATAGCCAACAGACATATGGAAAGATATTCAGCATCACTAATCATCAGGGTGTTGCAAATAAAACCGCAAGGAGATATCACTTTATATCTTTCAAAATGGCTAAAATAAAAAACGTAAGGCATATCAAGTGTTGGCAAGGATGTAGAAGAAAAGGAACCCTCATGCACTGTTGTGGGAAAGCAAACTTGTGCAGGCACTGTGAAAAACAGTATAGAGGTTCCCCAAAAAATTAAAAATAGATTTACCGTATGATCTAGTAATTCCATTACTGGGTATTTATACAAAGAAAGTGAAAACACTAATTCAAAAAGATATGTGCATCCATATATTTATTGTAGCATTACTTACAATAGCCAGGATATGGAAGCAACCCGAGTTGCTATTATGAATAGCTAAATGGGTAAAGAAGATGTGGTAAATATGTATACGACGAATGTTGTATATTTCTCAACCATAAAAAAGCAATAAAATCTTCCATTAACAACACTGTGAATGGACCTAGAGGGCATAATGCTAAGTGAAATAAATTAGAGAAAAACAAATACCATGATTTCACTCCTATGTGGAATTTTTTTTGAATCTTTTTTTTTCAGTAGATTTTTTATGTGCACCCAGAGTTAGTGAAGGTCATTGCAGGTAAAACATTTAGGATACCCACTAGAGACAGAAGTCATACAGGATTGAATTAATGGGAGATGTGTAGCCCAAAACAAGAATAGAACATAATTCTTGCCATAGGTATGAAGAATTCCACATGCTGTGAACTTACAAGGAAGAGATATAAACCCATTTCCACACTAGTAAAAATCACAACTCATAACAAATGCTAAGGCAATGCAACAAGACCAAGCTGACCAATGGGAAGAGACAGTTTCCCCTGACATAAATGTTATGTGAAAATCAGGTAAGTACTTCAGTCAATAAAGAAACTCACACTTATGTGCAATGAAATCTTTAAAAATGTGGTTCTCTAAAATTAAAATATACTATTAAAAACTGAGAAATGAATAGTTACTGTTGATAACTGAACTAGCAGTCTGGATAAGCCAATATAAGAAATACTGGGTGTTATACACAGCTAATGAATCATTGGAATTTAAGAAAGAGAGTAGAGTGATGGTTGCCAAGGGGAGGTGGGTAGGGGGATAGATGAAGTACTTGAAGGGGATTAAGAGTACACTTATCCTAATGAGTGCTGAGAAATGTATAGAATTGCTGAATTGTTATATTGTACACCTGAAACTAATATAACACAGTACGTTTATTATGCTTGAAATTAAAAAAAAAATGGTAAAGGAAATGTTTATGTTGGAGGGGCAGAGTCATTCCAATAAGGGAATTCTTTCACCCTTCCCAGGAGTACTTAAATTTTTAAAATTGTTTTCTTTTAACCAAAAGGATCTCTAATAGGTGAAATTCGCTGCCAATAAGAAAAGGACTGAAAAAGGAACTATCACTTATAGCATTCCTATTCTTTGCCAAGGACTATATGCTAGGCTCTTTGCCTGTGTTAACTCACTTAGATTTATAGTTCTATGGACTTACTGTTATTATCTGTATTTATAGATGAGGATATTGAGGCTTAGAAGTTAAATAAACATGCCCCATGTTCCTAGTTTGTGCTAGACTGTAGATTCAGATCTGCCTCGTTATAGTACTGGACTAAACTCTGCCCAACTATTTTGAAGTGTATAGTGTTTTACTTAAAAACAAGAGGAAGAAAAGAAATTGAGGAAGAGTTCTGGCTCAAATGACTATAGAACTATGTTAAAATTAATCAGATACCGTTACTATAAGCATTCCTGGAGCCTTACTGTTAATAAATATTGAAAATCTCCAAGAGGGGTATAGACGATATTATTTTCCTAATTGGACCACAGAACTGGATTTTTATAGAGCACTCAGTGGGTGTATTCATGGAATATGTCTTAGAGAAGGCTGCATTATAGCCTAGAATACAGAGCAGAATTTCAGGTGATATGGGGGAGATAGGGAGGTGACTGTTTAGGACCCAGGAAACTCCCTTGTTTTACTTGAAGCACAGCTTGTAAGCAAGCACTTTCTTTAGCTTCTAGTCAGGTCAGCTTTGGCTGAACACATCTTAGGAGCTCAATCAATACTCAGAGAATTGAATTGAATTACAGAATGCAGTACATCCTCTCATTTCACCAGAGGTGCTACCAACAGCAGAACTATTTAGAGAGAGTAGTTGTGTGAGGAACTGCCCTGCCAACAGCTTTGATTTGGTTGCTCTGGAAGCAGCAGAGGTCATGTTGTGAGGGTCCTCTCTCTGCACAATCCAATAGTAAATTTCAGTTTTTCTTCCTACTCAGGGTCATCTCCTCTCCTTACACTCAGTCCCAAATTAGGACTTAAAGCCTTATGGTGTGTTTTCTTAGTGTTTCAAAGAGAGACTAGTTTGCAGCATTCTTTTCATCAAACATTAATATGGTGGTTCACTTTGAAGACAAAATATTACACTTGAAGCTCACCCAGATGATTGCAACATCTTGGTCTACTCAAGTCACAAAACCTATAGCATTTTTGTCGGGGGAAAAAGCTCTAGAAATTTGCATCTATGTACTCTCCTGAATTATCAAGTAAAGAGAAAATAGGATTACAGGAATAGGGAGAGAGATGTCTGATCTACATGACTAAATTTTATCTAGTTGCCCTTTCAGTTTTAAAGAAATGGTGGCATATATATATATATATATATATATATACACACACACACACACACATATACACACGTTTATACATGTATACATACTTATAGAATGTGGTGTGATATCTCTTTAAATGGAACTTTTAGTCTATTGGAAGTTTTTAAATATCCATCTTACTAGCTTTGATTGTTACTAAAATCCTATAAAAGGAAAATGTCAATTATTGATTTACCTCCATGTCATAGAAGAAGAAACTGAGACCTGAGAGGATGGTGACTTTTCCACAAAGCTATTTAATTTATTTGAACATATCTACTGAGAAACTAGTAGGTGCTAAGCACTATACTAGGACCTGGGAAAATGAGGATGAAGATAAATAAGATACTGTCCCTATCCCCAAAGATCTAGCGGTCCATGGAGAGAGACCGACATGGAAATGGAAAATTGGAATCTGTGGTGATAAGCGCAGTGACAAGTTCTACTTACAGTGCTGAAAGAGCATCTGCTTTCTTAGTTAGATATGATACATGTGTTGAGAGTTCCTGAACTTCAGTGGGCACCCAAATCACCACAGAGTTCTGGATCCCTCCCTCAGAGCTCTTGACTCAATAGGTACAGGATGGAGCCTGAGAATTCAATATATGGTGCTGATGTTGCTGATCTGGGAACCACACTTTGAGAGCCATTGATTTAGGGACTGGTTGATGCACAGCCTTGGTAGTGTGGCAAGTTAGATTCGTCATTAAAAGGACAGGGAAAAGGTATCCAAGCTCAGAAAGGAAATTGTCAAATTGTTTTAAGAACCCAGTGGCATAGGGAATTATACATTTTTAATGGGATAAATTAATACCCCTGCAATGTAACTAGCTAAGGTTTGGGGGCATGAGAAGGGAAATAGAAAAATAGAGGAGAGTATGGATGGATCCTTGTTTAATACTGTCCTACCAGTGGAAAAATTATACATGTTGGTGACGATGGCTTTGGGCATGTAATCTCTTTTGGATTGGAGGAAATGAAGACAGGTTGGAGCAACAGGCTTCCCACAGTAGTTTTCATACTGTGAAATGATGGGAATAATTGTTAAAGCTAAATAACTATGGAGATGTCTTGAGGGGAAGAAGCAGGTTTTGTACCTTCCCTGTTGTTTCACAGTAGCTATGCTTTTGTTTTATATTGGATTTACTGGGATTCCATGTAATTCATTTTCACAAAAGGTACTATAGTCAAATGGAATTTGGATTCAGTTGAACTAATATAAAAGGAAGAGGTCAAGGATTTGGGAGTCTTGATGGGTTTTGCTGAAATGGAGGTTCTTTGTAGTTTCCATCACAGCTCATGCTCCTTCTGGTTGCCAAGGTGAATTTTGTGTGTGTGTGTGTGTGTGTGTGTGTGTGTGTGTGTGTGTGTGTGTAGCAGTGATTCTGTTTTTGATAATGTTTTCATGGAGAAAACCCAAATGAGAGATAAATACAACTGTCTGCTAGTGAAAAGGTTATATACAATTACTCCCAAAGGCCTTGAGAAGGCAAGAAATGTGTAGTTCTTTTTGCTAGATACTGTGCCCAGAGGTCATTTATTCATTGGGAACATGGGGTAATTAGTAAATTCACTGGCCTATTTGGCATTTGTCTTATTGATCTCCTGATATTTTATAAGTGTTTTCATTCATGTGATGCTATTTGCCCTCCTTATATAACCCTTTCTGGTACGCTTATTAAGAAAATGAGGAAAGAGGAGATAGTTTTATACACAGATATTTATACGTTAACGTACCCACCAAAACAAGGATGAAGGGGGGCAAGATAAAAGTCATGTTATAATTTAAGCCAGTGTTTCCAAAATATGTCCAGATACCAATTTATATAAAATGCTTGTTAGAAATAAATATCTAGATTTGAACTACTAAATGAGAATATTCAGTGGAGCATTTTGAATCTGTATTTTTAGCAAGTTTTCAGGTGATTCTTATACAGTCAGCTCACTGGATATTTAAAAACCATAGCTTTAGGCCATCAAGACACCTATGTATGGCCCTATTTGATGTATTCAACCAGGGCCAGTTTACAATATAAGAAGCTATGTATAACCTGTGGGGCAGCCTAACCTTATTGCCCGCTCTTCATTCACCACTACCATTTTTATTTGCTTCTGTTGGTCCTCCTTCTCCAATATAATATGTTCAAAATAAATAATCTCTAATGATCCTCTGGGGAATAAGCAGTAAAAACTGAAAAGATTATAGAACTACCCTCAGGGAAAAATATAAACCAATTACAGGCTTGTAAATGTTTCCTGATTCTTAGGTATTTACAATGAGTTTCAGCATTTTGGTACCACTGAAAGAATGCAGTTGCTATAACATTTGCAGAGAATATGGGTAGAGAGACTGATTTAATTACATTATCTTTTTAGAATCTCAAAATAGTTCTGCATTGTAGCATTGTTACCTCTTATATAGTGATGGGGAAACTCAACATAAATAACTACCTCACTGTCACACAGGTAATAAGTAACAATGTCAGGACTCAAACTGACAATTTTTTGGTTCTAAAGGTCACATTTCTTTACTATATCATGTAGTACCTATGCAGTTTATCATGTTTCCTGCTACCATTAACATTGATAAATGCCAAGATGTATTCTAAGGAAATAACTGTGTATCTCAGATTGTTTGACTAGGCTCCTAGGAAGGAGGGTGATTGTGTACATGGAAGTTTTGGTGCACAGAGGATGAGAGCATGCACCCTGGATTTAAGCTAATGTTTTAAATACCACCAGTAACCATTTTTGTGACCTTGGAGAGTTATTTTTGGATTAATAAGCCTCAGTTTCCTCACCAGAAAAATGGACATAATTTTTCTACCTACTCAGAAGGTTGTTAAAAGAATCACATGCTATGGGGCGCCTGGGTGGCTCAGTCTGTTATGTGTCTGCCTTCAGCTGAGATCATGATCCCATGGTCCTGGGATCAAGCCCTGCATTGTGCTCCCTGCTCAGTGGGGAGTCTCTTTCTCCCTCTGCTCCTCCCCCCCACTTGTACTCTTACTCTCTCACTCTCTCTCTCTCAAATAAATAAATAATCTTAAAAAGAAAATAAAAAAAAAGAATCACATGTTATGAAGTTTTCAGCACAGGAACTGGAGAATAGTAAATATGGAATATATTGATCACTTTGGAGTCTTTTCATCTCCCTGTTGTCACACGGACCCACCTGACCCAAGATACTGCATTGTTAGATCATATTGTGGTTTCTTTTTAAGTTATTTTTTTCTCTGAAGCAAGAGCTTCCCCCCATCATATTAATGAAATCAGTTTTTATTTCAGTATAACTCATCTTTCATATAATTTAATGATTCTTGATATATATGATTTTTTAAATTACATAATTAAAAGGTTTGGCTTTATACCATAAATATTGTGAGGATTAAATGTTCAAAAGATCTAATAATATGTAAAATACCTATCAGTTAGTAAAGTTATCATGTAAGAATGTTTTCAGCAGCAAGTAACAGAAGACCAACACACATATACGGTGACTTAAACAAATAGTGTTCTATTTTTTTTCTGATAAAAAAATGCTAAAAGAATATAATTGCTGACGTTGGATGAGCTGCTCAGTAATGATGGCATAAACTCAGACTCTCATTTCTTTCTTGCCTTAACCATTACCTTTCATCCTCTGAAGCTGTTACCTCATGATCACAAGATAACTTCTGTACATTCTGACTTCAATTTTAAGAAGAAAGAAGAAAAAAAGAAAAAGAATTTAAAAGTCTTCTCTTCAGAAGACTTAGTCTTTGTATTCAGAAATAGAATCCTTTGCTACCAAAGTACCCGTTTATAGATCATTGGCCAGAACTGGGTCACCTCTTCCCCTTTAGGCTAATCAGTGGCCAAGGGTAATAAAATTACCATGATTTGTCACCTAGACTACAGCAAGGAGGGGCCTAGCCTCTATGGGATAAAAATATCTTTGCCAGATCCCTAAAACAATAGTGTTTTATCAGTCAAGTAAAAGGAAATAGGATAGGAACAAAGGAGATGTTAGGTGGACCATGGAATGTATCTACTTTAGTTGTAGTCATTCAACAAAGGCTAATTTTACTCTCCCCTTACCTAATAAAAGTGAATAAACTTATATAAATAAAAAATCTGTAGTGAGTTTACAAGTCTTGATTTTTAGCTCGTGAAAATATGTCCACTGAATCCAAGCATACTATAGGATCTAGAAAGTTGCCCTTAAAATAGCTGGACTTTTAAGAAATAACCTTAATAATTTGGATCAGTTTTTTAGCATGAATTCCAAAGAACGGATTTCAATCTTTCAATCTAAATATTGGAGGAGATTAATAGCAACTGTTGAGCCACTTTCAAAGAATGCTGCTCTTGGCTAAAGACTTAGGTAATAGAACTATCTGTGAGGGTAGGATTTGCATTGGACCTTTTCCCAGAATTGTCTTAGTTAGGCACAGTAAATGGAGGAGGGTGAGCTGGAGGCATAGGTAAGTGTCAAGGACTGTCTCCTCTCATGTGGGAAGGTTTGACTCAGTACCATTTCATTATAGGTGTATCCCAAGCCAAGATTTGACTCCTACTTAAATTTCTAGGCTCAAATCTTACCACTCTCTACCCTACCACCTCTCCCTCTGCATCATAGCTTCTTGCCTCTCCTGTTACCCCCACCAGGCTAAGTCCCCTGTCATGCTGGCTGAGTGCCTAGTATATCCCTTGTAGCACATATAACACTTGTAAATAAGTGATTGGTTACTTGTGTAATTATGGTTCACTACCTCTCATCCAGTGGAGTAAGCTCCTTGAAGTGCTATATACTCAGCACCAACAGATGTTTGGTAAATGATAAGCTGTCCATAAATATTTTTTTAACATGTGTATTTAGAATGTACCAATTAAGAAATTTATCTGAAAAACTAAATATACTGGCAAATTGGGGAGGTGGGAGTGAATTTTTACTTCATCAAATAATTTCCTGGAGGAGTTCTTTAAACATAGAGCTTCTTTCAGGCGTTTAAAATAGGATTTGATTTAGCAGCATTTGAGTCACATTACTTTTCAGGAACACACACACAGACACACACACACACACACACACACACACACACACACACACCCCTATCCCTATTGCAAAACCATATGGTACAAATACACCCTCCCAATCCTTCATTTTCAGGCGTGATCCAAAGCTAATTATTAAAAAAATTAAAAAGAAGGAGGGCAGGGAAGCTTGCCAGTTCTAGAATTCCAGCCCAATGATTAAAGGGGATAGGATAATGTTGAGAAAGATCAAATGCTTCCTAGAGAAATTAGGATAAGAGTATTGGCTCTAAAATAATCATCTCCCACCCTTTCTTCTAATAGCAGGTTTGATTTTGAGTCAGTTCTGCTGCCTAAGTCTGTTCCATAGTAGACTGGAATGGTCATTCCTCTCTGGAACAAACCAGTTGGGCTATTGACCAAGCACATTAATGTCAGGAGGGTGGGTGGCAGTGGTAGTGATGGTGGTGGTAATGGAATATCTGGATCTGAGTAAAAATGATAATGGCTACTACCAGTACTTGAATGATCATTGTGAGCTATATATTGTGATGTGCACTGGACTTGGATCACTTCTTTTAACTTTGGACTCTAATCTGCCACTTACTTTATAATTTTTAGAAATTCATTTTTTTTAAACTTAAATTGAACTAGCCGACATATAGTACATCATTAGTTTCAGATGTAGAGTTCAATAATTCATCCGTTGCATATAACACCCAGTGCTCATCACATCACCTAATTACCCCATGCCTCCACCCACCACCCCTCCAGCAACCCTCAGTTTATTTCCTATAGTTAAGAGTCTCTCATGGTTTGTCTTCCTCTCTGATTACTTCCCAGTTTTCCCTCCCTTCCCTTATGATCGTCTGCACTGTTTCTTATATTCCACATATGAGTAAAGCCATAGGATAATTGTCTTTATCTTACTGACTTATTTTGCTTACATAATACCCTCTACTTCTTTAGTGTAAATGATAAATATTCATCCTTTCTGAGTAATATTCCATTGTATGCATACACCACTTCTTTATTCATTCATCTGTTGATGGACATTTAGGCTCTTTCCATAGTTTGGCTATTGTAGACATTGCTGCTATAAACATTGGGGTGCAGGATCATTATATTTGTATCTTTGGAGTAAATACCCATAGCGCAATTACTGGTCATAGGCTAGCAAAAATAGGGAACATTTCACAAATTTGCTTGTCATCGTTGTGCAGGGGCCATGCTAATCTTTAGGTATCATTCCAGTTTTAGTGTATGTGCTGCCAAAGCAAGCACTCCAGACATTCATTTGATGTCTTCTGATTCTGCAAGTGAAACAAATGATGCCTGTTTTAATCTCCTCACAAAATAAAGCTCAAAGTAGATGATGAATGTGAATACACTCTGTAAAGCACTATAGAAATATAAGACATTTAATCATGCCTTATATTTGTATTTATTTATATATTTCGCACGTATAGTTATACATGCTGTGTCTATTTACTTATATATTTCATACTTTGGCTTCTATTTGTATTTATTTTGTTTAGACAGATCTATGTTCAGAATATAATGGTAGCTGAAAGGCCATCTAGTTCATCAAATTTTGAGATTAAGAAAAGCCTTCTTGGAAAAAGAGAGGCCAAAGTTTCCTCTTAAAGAATGTAAAGGAATTGTGCAAGTGAAATGGGATAGAGGAGTCCGAGGTATACCACACAGAGGCAACAGAATGAGCAAAACGAGAAAGACATTCAACAGTAGCCAACAGTTGGTACTGGGAAGTAAAAGCAGTTTAGTATTACTGGATATAGGACTTGAGTCAGTGTCAAACAGTGAGGCTGGAGAATTACACAAAAGCCAGGTTATCTAGGGCATCCCATGCCCTACTAATGTGTTTGATCTATATTTATGGAGAACAAATGAACCGCTTTAAGCAGAGGGATGACACGGTCATATTTGTATTTTAAAAGGATCAGTCTGGAGGTACCATGAAGGATAGATTTGAAGGGAACAAAACTGGAAAAGGAAAGTTAACTTATGAGGCTAAACAGTAATTCTAGCCTGATGATAAGGCCTGAATTGGAGTAATGGTAGATGGGATGGATAATATGGAATAGATTCTCTGAATGTGGCTTAGGGAAAAGTTTCGCATTGACAAATTCTGGTAACTGATTAAATATGGCAATAAAAAAGAAAAAAGTAAAAGTCCATAGTGAATCTAAGATCCATAATTTTTTCCTGGATAGATGGATAGAGGGATGGAAGGGTGGATGGATAATTTGGGTATGTAAACGCGGAAAGGGTTTGATTTGGTTCTGGACTTCATTAGATCCCAGAGATTTGATTTTGTTTTTACTCTCTTAAGTCTGGTGACTCAGTCAAATCAGTCACTCATACACCAAAATCCCATGAATCCTATGATGTACCAAACACTGTGCAGGGCTCTCGTATGATACAAAAATGAATACTGTTTACTTTCTTCGAGAAATTTACATCCTCGGTAGAGAAACAAGACTTACAGATAATAACATAAGGCAGCCTGGGGACAAATCATGTATGTGGGAATGAGTGGTTCAAATCTTCAGATATGAAAGAGATGGAATGGGGTGGCATGGGTGGCTTTATGTTGCATGTGCAAGCTAATGGGACATGGAACAGAAAGGACAACAGAGGAGGGTCAGAGGAGTCGGGAAGGAATAATAACAGGGAGAATAGAAGGAATTAAAGGGTGAGGGAACTGGCAGAGCTGTGTTGGAGGATTGTAAGTCGGCTACTATGTCTAGAGAAGCCCTCCTTCTTGTCTAGTCACCTATGAGAAATGCCAGGTGGTTCAGCTTTTGCATGGTCCTCTTTGCTAAGTCATAGCAGACCTCTGCAGGAACCTTTGGGATCTTCTAAATGTTTTAGCTGTCAAATCACTCACCTTTCTAACTGAATATTGAACCCTAGTATATAAAATAGATAAAAGGTGAACTGAGCTTACTGAAGTGGAGGTGAGGAACTAGCTCTTGTTCAACCTACTACCTCGGAGATGACTCCTAAGACAGTTGAGAAAAAGCTCTGGTGTCCTAAAGATCTTACAGTTTGGAAACCATTGGTTTAGTTTGATCTCAATTTTAGAGATGGGAAAACTGGAACCCTGTAAAGATATGAATTGTGCTTACAGCTACACACACTAAATATCTCTTAATTCAATGGAGTTAAGCTGGGACAAGGATGAACTGGAACAGTTTTTCTTTTTTTCTATTTTATTTAATTTTTTTAAACTTAAATTGAATTAATTAACATATTTTATTAATTTCAGAGGTAGAGGTCAGTGATTCATCAGTCTTATGTAATACCCAGTGCTCAGCACATCACATGCCCTCCTTAATGTCCATCACCCAGTTACCCCATTCTCCCAAACTGCTTCCCTCAAGCAAACCTCAGTTTGTTTCCTATGATTAAGAGTTTCTTATGGTTTGTCTCCCTCTCTGATTTCATCTTCTTTTGTTTTTTCCTCTCTTTCCCTATGATCCTCTGTTTTGTTTCTTAAATTCCACGTGTAAATGAGATCATATGATCATTGTCTTTCTCTTATTAACTTATTTCACTTAGCACAATATCCTCCAGTTCCATTTACATTATTGCAAATGACAAGATTTCGTTTTTTTTAATGGCTGAGTAGTATTCCATTGTATATATATACCACATCTTTGTTATCCATTCATCTGTTGATGGACATCTCGGATCTTTCCATAGTTTGGCTATTGTGGACTTTTTGAGGAACCTCCATACTGTGTTCCAGTGCACTAGCTTGCATTCCCACTAACAATATAAGAGGGCTCCTCTTTCTCCATGTCCTTGCCAACATCTGTTGTTTCCTAAGTTATTAATTTTAGCCATTCTGACTAGTGTAAGGGGCTATATCCTTGTGGTTTTGATTTATAGTTCCCTGATGCTGAGTGATGTTGAGCAATTTTTCATGTGTCTGTTGGCCATTTGTATTTCTTCTTTGGAGAAATGTCTGTTCATGTCTTCTGCCCATTTTTTTTTAATTCAGTGTTTATTATTATTATTATTTCTTTTTTATTGTGTTGTTAGTCACCATACAGTACATCATTTTTGATGTAGTGTTCTAAGATTCACTGTTTACATATAACACTCAGTGCTCCATGCAATATGGGCTCTCAATACCAGGTTCACCCAACCCCCTTATCCCCCTACCCTCTAAAACCCTTAATTTGTTTCTTAGAGTCCACAGTCTCTCATGGTTCATCTCCCCCTCCAATTTCCCCCCTTCACTTTTCCTATCCTTCTCCTAATGTCCTCCATGTTATTCTTTATGTTCCACAAGTAAGTGAAACTGTATGATAATTGACTTTCTCTGCTTGACTTATTTCACTTAGCATAATCTCTTCCAGTCCCATCCATGTTGATGCAAAAGCTGGATGTTCATCCTTTCTGATGGCTGAGTAATATTGCATTGTATATATGGGCCACATCTTTATCCATTCATCTTTGAAGGGCATCTAGGCTCTTTCCACTCTTTGGCTATTGTGGAGATTGCTACTATGAAAATTGGGGTACATATGGCCCTTCATGATTGAATTATTTGTCCTTTGTGTTTTGAGTTTGATAAGTTCTTTAGAGATTTTGGATACTAGCTCTTTGTCTGATATATCATTTTCAGATATCTTCTCCCATTCTGTTGGTTGTCTTTATTTTGTTTATTGTTTTCTTTGCTGTACAAAAACTTTTTATCTTGATGAAGTCCAACAATTCATTTTTGCCTTTGTTTCCCTTGCCTTTGGAAATATGTCTAGCAAGAATTTGCTATGGCTAAGGTCACAGAAAATGCCTGTATTCTCCTCTAGGATTTTGATGGATTCCTGTCTCACATTCAGGTCTTTCATCCATTTTGATTCTATTTTTGTGTATGTTGTAAGGAAATGGTCCAGTTTCATTCTTCTGCATATGGCTGTCCAATTTTCCCAACACCATTTGTTGAAGAGATTGTCTTTTTTCCAAAAAAGAGGTATTTGGATGTTCTTTCCTGCTTCATCAAAGATTAGTTTACCATAGAGTTGAGGGTCCATTTCTGGATTCTCTATTCTGTTCCATTGATCTGTGTGTCTGTTTTTGTGCCAGTACTGTACTGTCTTGATGAGTATAGCTTTGTAATTGAGATTGATGTCTAGAATTGTGATGCCACCAGCTTTGGTTTTCTTTTTCAACATTCTTTTGTCTATTTGGAGTCTTTTCTGGTTCTGTGCAAATTTTAGGATTATTTGTTCCAGTTTATAAAAAAAGTTGATGGTATTTTGATAGAGATTGTATTGTATGTGTGTAGATTGCTCTAGGTAGTATAGATGTTTTAACAATACTGTTCTTCTCATCCCTGAGCATGGAACATTTTTCCATTTTTTGGTGTCTTCCTCAATTTCTTTCATGAGTGTTCAATAGCTTTCAAAGTACAGATCCTTTCCCTCTTTGGTTAGGTTTATTCCTAGTTCTAATGGTTTTAGGTGCAGTTGTAAGTGGGATTAACTCCTTACTTTCTCTTTCTTCTGTCTCATTGTTAGTGTATAGAAATGCAAATTGTTTCTGTGTATTGATTTTGTATCTTGCCACTTTGCTGAATTCCTATATGAGTTCTAAAAATTTTTGGGTGGAGTCTTTTGGGTTTTCCACATAAAGTATCATGTCATCTGTGAAGAGTGAGAGTTTGACTTCTTCTTTGCTGATTTGTGTGCCATTTATTTATTTTTCTTGTCTGATTGCTGAGGCTAAGACTTCTAGTATTATGTTGAACGACAGTGGTGATAGTGAACATCCCTCTTGTGTTCCTGACCTTATGGGAAGGCTCTCAGTTTTTTCCCATTGAGAATTATATTTGCTGTGGGCTTTTCTTATATGGCTTTTAGGATATTGAGGTATGTTCCCTCTATCCCTACATTGTGAATCATTTTCATCAGGAAAGGATTCTATACTTTGTCAAATGCATCTTTGTATCTATTGAAAATATGGTTCTTGTCTTTCTTTTATTTAGTACTATATCACATTGATTGGTTTGTGGATGTTGAACCACCCTTGCAGCCCACGAATAAATCCTACTTGGTCATGGTGAATAATTCTTTTAATGTACTGTTAGATCCTATTGGTTAGTATTTTGGTGAGAAATTTTGCATTCATGTTCATCATGGATATTGGTCTGTGAACTGGAACAGTTTCTGCATTCTTAGTTAAATCATATGCACCTTGTTAAATCATATGCTGTCTAGGTTTTAACCTTTTTTGGATATATATAAGTTGCCATTGCCTGGTATATCCAAAGAATCTGAAAAAGCCCCACCTGGTTTCTAATGAGGGTAGTCAGAAGCCACTCAGCAGGCCTCCTGTTTGTAAACAGTGGTCAGAGAGAGGGAATCTTTGTTTTTGGCAGTGGGCACAGTTACACTGTGCTTTGTACTGCCTTAGAGAAGAGCTAATTTCCTCTGCTCTGTGTTCTAAGGAAAATATCCCTACTTTTGACAGATGTTCTAATTCAACAATTAGCAGTGACTATGACATACAAAAATTACCAGTTGCTAAAGCCTCACTTAGCCAAATGGGAGACATAGGGTATTTTTATACCCGCCAGCCTTGGGCTGTGTAGCTTGAGGCACACTCTTGCCCAGTATTTCTCTGGCTTATGTGTTTCACCACTAACTGTAATTTATTTTTAAATGTTCTAAAAATGTGCCCATCGCAACAGCTTCTGGGTGGTGGGAGGAGAAAAGAAAAGCATGGGGTGCTGTATGAAATGGCACCCACTAAAGAGCTTCTTTACCAGCCTTTGGTAACATTATACCATGGGAAAGTCTGGCCACACTTCAGCCAAAGGGGAGCTTTATTAAAAGAGCCCCCAAATGGGACATTTTGCCCCAGGAGATGAGGCGCTTCCTTGCCGTTCAGGTGTTCTGAGTTAAATTAAGATAGGAAATTTCTTGGCTTCAGTGCTCCCAGCTCCTCTTTCTGGATTTCTCCCACCCCTTGTTAGTAATAACATGCATCCTCCATTTGTCTACTGCACACCAGGTATTTTCCACATCTCTGTTTTTCTTCCAACAACATCTACTCTCAGAAAAATTCATTCTTTGTACTTTGAAATAACTACAGAGCCTCACAATTGGAAAATCATTGATAGCTATTTCCAAACCTTCTGGACTACCCTTGTTTTAGTAAAATAAATGTACACATATGTATATTTACATATATATATATGTATATATATATACACAAATATACAAATGAGCAAGCACTTGCAATAGAAGTGTATTCAAAATATATGCATACCTCATATTGCTACATTCTAAGGATCAGAAGAACTCTTTTTCTGACTTGGTCCCCAGTGCCTTTGTAACAATCTGTCACTCTGTCTCAGGCTTCCTGACAGTTCGTTTGTCTGCCCTTTTCTCCTGCTCACCATTCAAACAGCCATAGTCCATAGTACTTTCACATTGGGCATATCTTGCTCTCCACATCCAACTCCTTCCCAATTCTGTTCTACCTTGTCTCACATGTTTCTCTGTCTTCGCTCATAGCACACTAATTTAGGTCTTATTATCTGGTACTTGAATTTCTGGAACAGCTCCCTACTGTTCTGCGTCCTGTTATCTCCCGCTGAAGTCTCTTTTCCACACCACTGCCACTTCCAAATGTGCCTCTTCTTGGCTCTGATTTCCAATGGCTCCTCTTCTGCCTATACTATTAATTAAATCAGTAATTCAGGATAGCATTCATTTACTGTACGTGCCCAATCTGCCTTTTCTGGCTTTCTGCATTCCTCTGAAATTATTTTCCAGACACATGAATCTTTCTGCTATTCCATAACAAACCTCACATTTTCACATCTTCATGCCATTGCCGCTAGTTTCCTCTGCTTCAAAAATAACCTTCACCTTCATGCTTTAATCCATTCACTCAAGTGCTACTTTTTAAATACATACTAAGTTTTTCTCAATCTCTCACCTATAGTGTCTACCTGTTTTTCCAAGCACATATCAGCTATAACCTCCTTTATTAAGTTTTTCTTGCCTTCCCAAAGCAACATGATTTCTATATCTTCTAAACTTTCTTGATATTTTATTTGTGCTTTTCTTAGGACACTGTTTCTGGTTTGTTATATCTTATACTGTAGCTTTCCAGTTAAAAAATACCCACTCTGTGGCACATACTGTGATAGGTCATATGATTATATCTAATACTCCTTATTACCAATGCTAGGTCCATAATCTTATACCTGTTTTAAAGATTAGGAAAATGAAGCTCAGAGAAAAAGTTACTTGCTTAAGGCCAAATTGCTAATGAGTTTTGGATTCAGGAATTAAACCAAGCTTATTATTTTTCCTGTTTATATGATGCCCGGATTATGATCATCATTATAGCTCTTTATCCTCAATAACGTACCACAGAGTTCATGAGGACATGGGCTATGTCTTATTTACCTCAATGCTAGCTACATCATACTTATTAAATATTGATGAAACTGGATTGATTGAGTTTCATTCAATTGCACTATAGCTGAGGGACCTTGGGGAAGGGAAGTCAAATGAGTTGGTAATCTCTACATGCCTTAGAATTGATTAACCCTGCTAGCATGAGACTTTTCACACAAAAGGGCCTGAGTAACTCAGCCAGTCTCAATCCATAAAGGTCTTAATTTCCTAGCTTTCTAGAAGTTGCTACTGTGTAACTCCTGGCTGCCACACAATCTGTTGGGGCTTTAAATATTCACTATGTTAATGCTGATTACTGAATAAAGTGGCAATTAAGTTTTCATGGCATAATTTCTATGTTTCACTAGAACAGTGCTAATAGTACATTGTGTCTATCCCTTCAAAGAACCCACCTGTTTTTTTGGGGAGACAGCAGCAGGCCTATGCTGTGGGCTGCTCATTGAAGTGCTGGTGTTAGTTAAGGGATTCAATCACTGCCTCAAGAGCTACAGAAGATCTGAACTTACAGGAGAAGTAAAAGATGTTTATCTTCTTTCAACTCTGCCCTGACTGCTGTTAAATTTGTCTTAGACTCAAAGTAAACCTTCCTGTCTGTCCTTCGTGACTTTATTTTTCCTGGTGTTTGAAAAGGCAACTGAACCATATTTTACAGGCTGGTTTCCTTCTTACCAAAAGGCAAGACCACAGGCTTCTAAAATTATACCTGTGCCATAGGAATTACTCTCTGTGTCATGTGTGTTTCACTATACTTGTAGTCTCAACCTCCATTTCCCACTGCAGTTACTCAACATTTAGCCTAATTTCTTATTTCTGCTCCATCCCTTTGGACCAGAATCTTCCTTCAGACTTAATCTTCATTTACCCAGCCCACTATTATTATTATTCAGGAAACTGATCTGTTCTTCTTTGTTCTGGCTTTAGGCCCTACAGTCAAGGGCCATCCTTACGTCTTGGACCACAGCCCAGTTCATGGTCCTAAATAGACATCTCTAGCAAGCTGAGTGGTAGGCAGGCTGGGACAGAGCTAAAAATGGGAATGGGAAGGACTGCAGCTGGAGGGGACTGGCCTAACCACAGAGCTGACCTGTGAGTAGGAAAGCCATCAACCCAAATTTTACATCCATAGGAGCCTAGAGGAGGGAGTCAGCATTAAGGTCCAAGATGGTTATATCTGGTGGACAGGACATGGAGATTAGAGTGCTAGTTAGTGGCATTATGCAAAGTCAGACTCATAACAGCTTTGTCATTGTGAGTAGTTTGCATAATTTGGAGAAGTTCACCCTAGCCAAAGGTGGTTATGCATAATAAAAAGGAGTTTGAGCTTTGGAATTAAAAGGACTTGAGTTCTAGTTCTTGCTGATCCCTGACTAACTCTGTCATTTGGGGCAACTTAATCCCTGTGACCCTTGTTTTCCTCACACAGAAATAGATGGCATAATAATTACCTCTTAAGGCTACGATGAGATTTAAATATGGTAATATGTATTAAATACCTCACATGGGAACTGACAGTAAAAGACAGTTCATATTAGATGGTAGGACTGAGACACCAGGAAAAGGACTAGGATATGGGCAGGTAGTAGACAGTGGCTTGTATTTAGGGTCTCAGAAGTGGAAATGAAGTGCAAACCAAGAAGCAAGGTCAGAAGACCTGGAATACAGATGGCACATAGTGAGCCAGAGCCAGGGGAAGACAGTGTCAGGACTCCTTGGTGCACTTGGAGCTGGCAGGACAAATTTTAGACCTTACCAACTGGTAGGTCAGAGATTGATAACGTCCTCTCTACCTTCATTGATCTGGTCCAGGAATTAGGCAGAGGGCCCTTGGAGCCTCTGGATGAGCATGCAAGCATATTGTAGAGCAGAACAGCCTCTCAAGTAGATGATAAGAGCAGCTGCCTGAGAAATAATGGGAAAGGCACTGCCAGCAGTTCCACCTACCTTATCTCTTCCAGGAGCTGGTGCAGCCACCTGGAATCCTATCCCAGGAGCCAGGAACATAGTTTGCAATGACACTGTACTTAGTTCCTTTGTTAGAGGTCCTGATTAAGGCAGGAGATTACTGGTGGTCAACAAACAGCTTGTAACAGAGTAGAGTCATCCTTCAAGGGAGGAAACAGATTAGAAGTCAGATACTGAGGCCCACTGACAAGGTCTGTCTGGCCCCGTCTCTGTTTCTTCTTCGGTTCTTCACTAATTTCTCTGTGTTTGCCCTTCTGGCCATGATAGCCATGATATATGTATGTTGATATACATGTTATACATGTTGATATCACAGCCATGATGCAGTGCATATATATGTGCATGTCTTTTTTATGTGCACACATACACATATAAATAAAAATAAGAATGAATATTAAAAAATAAGTACGTATAGTAATCAAGTTGTCTAAATATTTTAAAGGTCCCATGATTTCAATCTTTCTTTCTGTATTAACTGTAGTTTCTGTAAGTGTCCCAACCCTAAACTTTAAACTCCATGAGGGCAGAGAAAATTACCAGAGTTTGTCTAGCATAGAATAAGTCCCTGCATTCATTAATTGAATGAATCACCTGTATTTCAGTCCCTGTGTGAGGCACTTTGGTGTATTATTTCTCAATTTTTGCCACAACCTTGTGAAGTATCTTTAACCTAAATAATATAAATTTTGACAAAACTGAGATGTAGAGAAAGCCCATACAAAATTTGTAAGTGACAGAGTTGGGAAATAACCTTTATTCTAGCTCATATATCATATGGTATGTCTAGATTTGTGAATTGGTAACATGGTTATTCATCACTATAGCTCTAAAGTGGGAAGGAGAACACATAGAAATTCTGGGGTCAAATGGAGAGTATAAAGTGTCAGAGAGGGGAAAAATAGGAATCTTCCATTTCCAGAATGACCTAATTAATAGTAGCACTCTTTTCCTAGTATAGTATTGCCAGATTTAGCAAATAAAAAAATCCCACATAAATTTGAATTTCAGGTAAGTAACAAATAGTTTTTTGTTATGAGTATATCTCAAAAATTGCATGGAACTTACGTATATTAAAAATTGTTGTTTATCTGAAATTTAAATTTAACAGGGCATGCTGTTTTTATCCGACAACTCTACTCTGGTTTGATCTATAGGATAGCTTCAAGAAACATTGGTTAAGATTAATGGGAATGGAGTTCTGGTTGAAGAGGTCATTTACAGGTGGAACAAATTTGTGTGACTATGTGCCCTTTCAGTCACTCAGTGAACATTTTGGGTACAGCTGTCCCAGGCAACACACTTAAAAGAAGAGAGAAATGTCTGGGTCCTAGTTTTTCCTCTCTCAATGCTTAGCACCCAATAGAAGAGCAGAAGAACATAGATAAGTTACAATGATATTAGGCTATGAGAGGTATGTGACAAATTGCTGGAAGAGATTTAGTATGGCGTCGATACAGGGAAGTCTTCCTGGGGAAAACTTTACTCCAGCTAGGCATGACCCAGGGTCATTTCTCTGCTGCCACTACACAGCCTCAGCTGTACATTCCTGATGAAATGCTCTCGCCTCAAATGCAAGTCTGTGTATGTCCTGCTCTTGCTTAAAATCCTTTAGTGGTCCCCCTAATCTTTTAAATGATGCCAAACCCATGTGCTTGGGATAAAACTCAGTCTGATAGAGACACTTTATATTGTCCTAGCCTCATCTCCATTCTGCCTTGGCTCTGAAGAAATGTCTTGCAGGATCAGTCATGCTCTGCTTGTTCTCATTCCTTCCCCTCAGGCTGGTCACTCCCTAATATGGCTTCAGCTTTGCCTCACATGGCTAATTCTCACTGTCTTTTTTTTTTTTTTTCTTAAATCAGTATTTTTTCCCCCAAATATGTTTATTTTTTTCAGTGTTACAAGATTAATTGTTCATGCACCACACCCAGTGCTCCATGCAATACGTGCCCTCCTCAATACCCACCATCAGGCTCACCCAACTCCCCACCCCCTCCCCTGCAAAACCCTCAGTTTATTGCTCAGAGTCCACAGTCTCTCATGGTTCATCGCCCCCTCTGATTTCCCCCCATTCACCCTTCCCTTCTTTCTCACAATGCCCTCCATGTTGTTCCTTATGCTCCATACATAAGTGAGACCATAAGATAATTGGCTCTCTCCGCTTGACTTATTTCATTCTGCATAATCTCTTCCAGTCCCGTCCATGTTGAATATTCATGTTGGATATTCGAAAGTTGGATATTTGTCCTTTCTGATGGAGGCATAATATTCCATTGTATATATGGACC